>OY979707.1:6329873-7040154 GCA_963855925.1 Inga laurina
AAAAAGTAAAATATTTTTAAGCGGGTGATTAGAATGGTTTGAGCAAAAAAAGTGATTAGAATGGTAGATATGACGAGAAAGGAGATATATTTCTTATTGGACCATTGACCATTTGGCGAACATTATATGGCTACCCTATTCCCATTTTGCGGACACAATTTGTTCCGTGTTAGTGTGTGTTTGGATATGAAAACAAAACGCGTTTTTATGGTTTTGTGCTAAAACAACTAAACACTAAAAAAAAAAAACAGGGATAATCCCCTTTTGTACCAAATTTTGGATAATCTATTTTTTTTTTTTGCTTTTTCCTTATGTGGGCCTCAGCATCTTTTTCTCATTTGGTCATTTTCATAATGTGGGCCACACATCACCCTCTCTCTCCCATCTTTTTTTCTTTTTGAATTTCACGTAATCTTGGTGTCTAATTTTTTTTTTGAATTTTAAAATTTTAATGCTTCTTTCTATCCTTAATATAAGATTTATTTATTTAATTTAATTATATTAAAAAAATTAGTTAAGTTAATTAACATTACATATAGACGAATTTATTTCATTTTTGGTACTCCCTTCGGTCCTAAATATAAACTATGTCCTATATTTAGGATCGGAGGTAGTATTAATTATGAAATTTAATGTTAAATAATAGGTTAAGATGCATCCTTTTTAATGCCGTTAGGGGTTATCTTCTCTTATAATTTAATGATGTTAGGTCAAATTTAACGGTTTTGTTAAATTTACATCTTTTTAATTGTTCATTGTTATTTTTGTATCTTCCAGAACTTATTTATACTAGACGTCCCTAAAAAAATTTGGCTGTTAAATGTGGACCTTAACCCTTAAATAATACATAAAATATAACCTTATTCTTTATATATAATTATCACAAAAGTTAATGTCTTTTTTAGTAATTTGATCATAAAAAAAGTTATTTAGATCACAATACCTAAAAACTCTCATTTTATCAAAATAACTTTGTCCTCATAATCTATTTTTCTCAGAATCTATTTTTCAGAAGATATTTTTTCACTGTTTCTCTAGAAGCTATTCTCCAAAAGTTAATCCAAACACAATCGTAGTGAATCAAATTAATCTACTCATCACTGTTAATCTTCGGAGTTGATCGTCCGCCATGTTTCAATCCACAATTTGAAATACCATTCAGTAATCTCTCTCTCTCTCTCTGATTTCTTCTTTTCAATTTGATTTTTATCTTCGTTTGTTACTTCTGCTTCTGCCTTTGCATACTTTTTCATTTTAATTTCTACTTCTAAGTTAGACAGATTCAAGATTCATTCTCTGAATAGTCTTCATTCCTTAATTACTTTGTTCGATAAAATTGCATGCATATTAAGGTAAGGTAGATAGATATGATTTGGTATATGTGCATCAAAAAAGTAGATGCTTGCATATACCCAAGCCCCATCATACTTATTGATGGAAATTCAAGCCCCATCATACTTATTATTTTTTTAAATAAAGCCATAATCTGAAAAGTTATAAGCTTCAATCTGTAAACGTATTTTGGACCATGTACTGGCAAAGCAAACTCCAATAATGATACTGAACACAACCTCCTGCATTCTCAAGGTATGTAATAATATACTCCTTTCAGTTTATAATATCAATCACTTTAATTAGTATACACTAACTCGTTAGAATTAAATATATCTTAAATTACTTTTTCTACTTATAATAAATGAGGTTTTTTTTTTATAGAAAAAGAGAAGGCATAGCCCTACAGGCTCTACTCTACTAACTTAGTACAAATGTATTGGTTCATAACATCTTCCATGAGCAGACGTTTAACTTCAGCAGGTTCTCTGTCAACTACAAGAAAATTCACCGTCATATCCCATGCTCTTTTTGTCAAGTAATTTGCTACCCTATTCGCCTCCCTATAACAATGTAGTATCTCCACATCCCACTCACGCTCCAGCATCGATTGAATTTCCAAGATTAATGTAGCATCATGATGTTCATCAGGTACCAGTCCTTGAATAAGATCTAATACTTCTCTGCAGTCACTTTCATCAATAATATGCCTAAATCCTCCTTCCCAAGCTAATTTCATACCCCACAAAATTCCCCAAGCTTCTGCTGTGATAACCGACCCACGTCCAATCCTAAACATAAACCCTTGGATAAATCCGCTTTGTTCATCCCTTATCACCCCACCACAAGTACAGCACCCCGACGCTTCATTCCTGGATCCATCTGTATTAACTTTAACCACTCCACCAGGTGGAGGGCGCCAACCCATACTTGGTCCGATGTAAGACTTCGGTTGCATGTGGGTAGACATTGTTAGATCTCATGTTTTGATGATAACAAAAGAATGGTTTGAAAAGGAAATGATTAATAAACAAGTTTGAACAAAGGGATAACAGGGATAAGCATGACTTGAAGTAAGCATTGGAGTAATGAAGAAAGGCTAAGAGAAAATGCTGAGGAACTTGATCAGAAGCAAGTTTTCTAAGGAATTACTCGAGGTGGTACTCGAGTAATGTGACAAAACTTGAAGTAACCAGAGACAACTTCCAGTAACCTGCCAACGTTACTCGAGTAGGTACTCGAGTAATAGTGTAAATATTTACAAGTTGCTCTCGGCCTGCCAATGTTACTCGAGGAGCTACTCGAGTAACCAGATAAAAACTTGGAGGTTCTCTCGGCCTGTCAATGTTACTCGAGGCGCTACTCGAGTAACCATGTGAAAAACTTCCAGTTGCTTTCAAGTTGCCAATGATACTCGAGTAACTCTGTTTCTAAAAATATGGAGCTCTCGGCACTTTGTACTACTGCCAATGTTACTCGAGGAGCTACTCGAGTAACGCACTGAAGTAAGTAAAAACTTGAAGGTGGTACCCGATTAACTTGATTTCTTTTTATCTCATTGTCCTCGAGTCATTACTCTAGTATGCAAGTTTTTAATGTTCTATTTTAAGTGGATTCCTCGAGTAAGTACCCGAGTATGCAGAGAAATTTTCAAGGAAAACCTCGAGTCATTACCCGAGTAAATTGTGCCCAAAAAGTAAGTTTACTCGAGTAGTTACTCGAGTAACAAGGAAAGTGCTCTCGGCTTTGAGATCCTGCCAACATTACTGGAGTAGAGAATCGAGTAACCAAAAGTTTATTTGAAGGTTTACTCAAGTTGGTACCCGAGTAACAAATAAAGTTGTGAGAACAATACTCGAGTAGGTACCCGAGTAAACATACATTTCCACAGATTTGAAAATTGGTTATTCCATGCACTACCCGAGTAATCTTATCTTTGTGTATTGACTTGCAGTTTTATCAAAGTTTCCCGATGATACTTGAGTAAGTACTCGAGTAAACTTCATGTGATACTCGAGTAGCTACTCGAGTATGGAAACCCAGAAAGTTTGAAATTATTCCAACGGTCATTGTTTTGTTTCCTATTTGATTAACTTTTCATTATATTAGTATTCTTAGTATTTCAACAGATAAACAATGAAGAGATCTTACCAAATAAGGTAAGTCAAAAGCAACGCTCAAATGTCACCGACCGTTACCTACCACAACGTATGTTTTTCAAATACTGGAAATGTCAATAATGGCTGTGCACGCTCCAACGGGTATGAAGAAAAACGTTCCAGCAATCATTACCAACGTATCTATATATATGGGAACATCTGAACAGAGAGAGATACAAGAAAACACAAGAACACACTTACGAACGTATCATCAAGTTCATTACTCTGTTTTCATTATACTTGTGATTCTATGCTTCAGTGATTCTTATTTACTCTATGAGAGAGATTATTTCATTAAAACTCAATATTTGTTATTGAGATAACTTAAGGTTGTGGAACCTTGAGTTGGGATTAGATTACAACTTGTAAGGGGGAGCGAGTGTCCAGACGTAGGAACTTGCTTGTACTGAGGTGCCAAGAACCCACTGAATCTTGGAAGTTATAGTGAAACTCTCAGAGAAGCTCTGAGGACTGGACGTAGGTCAAAGTGGTTGTGGCCGAACCAGTATAAATCCTGGTGTACACTTCGGTGATATTTCTCCTTACTCTTTCCTGTTTTAATTTCAACGTCAAATTTTATATTTGCAACGAAATTTTTAAGATCACCCAATTCACCCCCCTCTTGGGTGAAACGCTTGCTCTAACAGACTTACCCCAAGACAACACCAAACTAGTACGTGCCAATAACTCCTGTTTACTCCATTGTTTCTTGTTGAAAATATGGTCATGCCAACCAAATGTGCCTACATAGAATCATAAACCAATGTCGAAACTCGTAGCCATACACATGATCATGACGGCGTAAACACCATGTTAACCAAGTGTTTCTATCGGTTGACCCAAAGAAATAGTGTCTCACTTAATATCTCTTTAACCATCGCACAATCTTGAAGTACATGCTTAATTGATTCGGTCTTGTCTTGCCAAAAAGGGCACATCTCATTTGTGGGGATTCCCCGTTGAGCTCGTGCCAAGTTAGTCAGTAAATGACCATGAGCACATAACCACAAAAACATTTTGTAACGTTGAGGAACATTTAGCTTCCATATGAGCCTCCATCCAAACAAAGAATGGCTTTCACCGTGCCCAGCTAACCTCTTGTACGCAGATTTTAGTGCAAATTTACCATCAGATGTACATCTCCAAATAGGAATATCACCACTAGTATTGCGGTTAATATTTACTCTTTGGATTGCTAACACGACATGTTTTGGTAATAAATGCCCAAACTTATCCAGATCCCATTAACCCGACGGAGTAATACAATCGGCTGCCTTCCATTCCCTTATTTCATTTGTTAATGGTTGAAGTGTCAAACTCTCCAATCTCTCAAAATGGGGGACCTATAGATCATGCCAAAAAGACACCGAAGTTCCATATGTAATCTTCCAGGCAATACTCTCAGTTACACTTTCCCAACTTTGTCTAATCCCCTTCCATATGCTGGATTCTGTCCGTTATTTTTCTACTTTTGGCATCAAATCACTGCCCGTCTTGTACTTCTCCCGAAGAAAATGAACCCATAGTGCATCTCGTTTGTGTATCAAGTTCCACCCTAATTTCGTCATGTAAGCCTGATTCTGAAGCCTTGCCTGTCTTAAGCCTTGTCCACCATCATTCTTCCGAGAACACACACGACCCCAAGCTACCATATATGGCTTACGACTCGTGGATGTACTCCCCCAAAGAAATTGCCTACACTTTTTGTCTATCCCATCACAGGTACCCAGAGGGATGGGTATAGTTTGCATTGCATAGGATGGCATAGCCGACACGACTGATGATACTAGAGTATGTCTTGCCACCATCGATAATATGTTTGGTTTCCAGCTTGTTAGGCAAACATTTTATCAAGAATAAATCTGTATGAGGACTTAGTACTTCGCTCATGCAAGATCAGCATTCCTAAATATTTCCCCAGGTTGGAAGATAGGGAAAAATTCAAGAACCCACTAATGTCCTTTCTTCTCGTATGACCACGTTCTTGGAGAAGTAAATGTGCGATTTTGCAGTATTTACTTTCTGGCAAGATATTTCACAAAAATATCTAGTATGGCTTTCACCACCCCGGCTTGATCCATATTTGCTTCTGCAAACAGAATGAGATCATCAGCAAAAAAGACATGAGAAATATCCGTACCTTGCCTCGACAACCTAAAAGGTTTCCAATCTCCATCTTCTACTGCAGTCTGGATTAAATGCCCCAACCTCTCCATCATAATAACAAAGAGATACGGTGAGATAAGATCTCCTTGACGAACTCCTCTGGAAGGGTAGAAGGCTTTTGCAGCACACCCATTCCAAAGTAGCTGCATTTGCGAGTAGATACACATGCTTTAATGACGTCACAGAGGTACTCAGGAATCCTCAATTCATTCAAGAATTCGAAAAGAAAACTCCATCTGACTCGGTCATATGCTTTCTCCAAGTCAATCTTGATTGCCATAAATCCCTACTTCTTCTTCATGCTCCGCATAGAATGAATAATTTCCTGCACTAGAATAATATTGCCAGTACTTTGGCACCCTGTCACAAAACTACATTGGTTCGGGGCCACAACCAATGGCATAATAGATTTAAAACTATTTGAAATAATTTTTGTAACAATCTTATACACTACATTAGAGAGGCTTATTGGCCGAAAATCACGGAAAGATTGTGGATGATCAATTTTAGGAATAAGCACAATTTGAGTATCATTAATATGATGAACCCATTCCGGATCAGAACATACCCTTTTAACAAATGATGTCACCAAAAGACCAACCGTATCCTAGTGGCTCTGATAAAAAAGAGGATTTAACCCATCCGGACCGGAAGCTTTTAGAGAACCCATATCGAACAAAGCTCGCTTAATTTCTATTTCATCTACGTATCTTCCCAAAGCACATCTATAAGATGTATCAATCTCAGGATAAGTGCACCCAAACACCAAGGACCCCTGGTACGTACTCATGTCTGTATATAGTTCTTCAAAAAATTTACTGCCAAATTCTCGTATTTCTTGCTCATCATAAGACCATTCTCGAAAATCAAGTTTAACAGCTAAGATCTGATTCCGTCTTCTTCGACTATTCGCCTTTGAATGAAAATATCTTGTATTTCGGTCACCTTGAATATACATAGTAGCACGAGAGTATTGGAGCCACATAATTTCCTCCTGGGCCAAGATTTTCTCAAGTTCCTTCCATAATTCACATTGCAAATTCTCTAATCTCACTGATGGCCTAACTCTAGCAATTATGGTATTAATCCCATCAAGGCATCTATAGAGCTTGTTCTTCATATAATTTAAATTCCCAAATACCTCTTTGTTCCAAATTTTCAGTTGCTCAGTAAAATCCTCTAAAGATCCACACCAATCTTCTTTAACATTCTATTGGTCCTTAACAAAATCTGAGAATTCATCATGCATAACCCATGGGGTGAAGAAACGGAAAGGCCTTTGTTTATTCTCACCATGCGCTACCTTGTCAGTATTAACCAAAATGGGGTAATGATCTGATTTATACTTTGGTAGATGAAGCACTGATGCATTAGGAAACTGTGCATGCCATCCGCTATCCACCAATGCTCTATTGATCTTGCTCTGACTAGACGAAATCCCCCATGTAAATTGAGGACCACTAAAGCCAATATCAATTAATCCAGTATCAGTAATCCATTCCTGGAAAAATCTATCAACTCCACTGGTTTTCCGTATTTTCATGTTCCATCTATCCTCAGGACACGGTACAGCATTGAAGTCCCCAACGACCAACCAACCCCCACAAACAACCTGGCTAATGTCTCTTAATGAAGACCATAGCAGGCGGCTCAGGTACATATTAGGATGCCCATAAACAATTGTAAGGGACCATTTATTATCATTACCTGCATTAACCATTCCATGGACAAATTGCACACCCGCCAAAAATAATCAAAAAGTTTCAACTTGAATCCCAAAATAACCAAATACCCCCACTAAATCCTTGTGCTTCAACCACATGCATATTAGACCATCCAAGCTTTCGAGCCAATAACTTTGCCTTTATGCTCGCCTGTCTAGGTTCCAATAGTGCAAAGAGATTAACTCCTTGTTTATCAATAATGTCACTGATTAAACGAAGAGATGAGGCACCACCGGCACCCTGAGTATTCCATGTCATAATTATCATTAAAAAAAATAATAAAAGATAAAGGTTTCCAACAATCTAGGACACGCTACTGGGATGTAGGCCCGTATGCTCCTTCACCTGACTCCTTCATAACAACATCACCCTCCTCACTTGGGAGATTTATACTAGTTGAATAGTTAATCTTTCTACCTGCACCTAGATCAATAGGGTCAGAAGAACTATTTCTAGTAGATTTTGGTGGTTGAATTTTCACACCTTCAGATTTTAAAGACGCACCTGAATAGGCCTTCATTGGTAGCAATTTGGAGGATCCCGCGACACCCTTCCTTCCTTCATTAATACCTTTCGCCAAGCCCCTAGCATTATGTACTTTACCACTTTCTGAGTTCAAACTAGAATTACCTTGGTCTACCATTTTATTTTTCACTTGTTGATAATGTTCCATTGGGTCCACCAAATCCGTCTTATGTACCACCACATTTTCTTTAGTCTCAGAATTAATCACCACAAGCTTCGCCTTACTAGGCAAGGACCCACATGATTTAATAATTCTGCTGTTGAAGATTCTTGATTTGTAGTATCATGTGCCGAATTATTGGGGTGCTATTAAAGTGATTTCATTTCCCTTCTCTTCTGTATTCTCATATGTCAATGCTGCGAATCTTGATCCTCCAACATTATTGTTTTTACACAAATCACGTACCCCTCCCCGTCTAACATTCAACTCTCCTCCAGTGCCACGCTGCACCCTGCGACGCCTGGGTGCCACCATCCATTCACTATAGGTTATGGCTACTGGGTTATGGTTAGTCGACATCGAATCCGCTGTTCGCCCTTCACACTCAGTCTCCAAACTTTGTACTCTTGAAGATCCAGATTCTTTCTTTCGTGAACAATGTTTGGACCCATGCCCATACCTCCCACATGAAAAACATATCAGGTGTAGGCCCTCGTTTACTATTTTTTTTCCTTGCCATTAATCATAAATGATGGGAGCAACGGGGAATTCAGATCTATCTCAACACATAATCGAGCAAAGTGACCTTTTGTTTGTTTCAATGTATTATTATCCACCTTAAGTACCCTTCTAATCTGACTACCTACTACATATAAGATGCCCTTATTGTAAAAATATACTGGAAATTTTGGAATATGTACCCATACAGCGATCTTCGGTACCTCCCCAGCATCAGGATCGAACTCAGGTTTCCATGGCTGTACAGCTAGGTAATGTTCCATGTATAACCATGGGCCACCAGTCAAAGTAAACTTATAATCCTCCTCACTTGTTAGACGAACTAAGAAATATCCATAACCAATTTCTATCATAGTTACCTCACCCCTTCGACCCCATAATTGTTGTAACTTTCTACTAAGTTGTTCTTCATGAACCATGCATCCTAGAAGCCTAACAATCAGAGAAGTACTCTATTTCTTTGCTAGCTTTTCACAGAATTCCTGTGAGACAACGATATTTAGACCTTTCTGAGTGATCTTGACCTCAATTCTAGATTTCCATCCATCCCCACGCCACTATTCTTCCTCCTCGTTGTAAGATTTTTCCAGTTGTATAGGAACCTCCTCCACCACCTCTTCATCAGTCATCCAATCCTCCACCCTTGGTACAAGGGATTGGTGTTCAAAGAACTTATCCTCCCCGTCTTTAACTTTCTTTCGACTCCGTACCATAGCATCTTGCTCTTTCGACGTCGGCACTGGAGGTACTCTCTCACAACTTCTATCCCGTTCACACACATTGCTTCCCATTCTGTTCTAAAGGAATTCTCAGGCTACATACAGATCGTCGATAACTTTGCCAAGCTAGAAACCAGGTTCATCTCACATATTGCCGATGACTGCACCAAAACGGGAATCCAAGTTCAGCGCTTTGCAACTGTGAAGGATTAGTGACGACGATGGTTGGCTAGCCAAGACAGGAACTTCCAACATAAACCAACTGGAGCAAGATAAAACAGATACCTACTCTGTTGCAGAGATCCTCCTGACAGCGCAACTGCGGAGCTCAATGTCGATGAAGGTCACCAACGTCGAAAACAGAGTGTCGCAGAAACAGAGTTGAATCGCAGATGATAGAACCTCTCTCCTCAACGCTAGGCGACGATGCAGTGAGCCTCCTAATGGTGCAGCTGCAAAGAGCAGCTTCGACGGTGCAGACCCAACGGCGAGAGTCGACGTTGAAGGTGACCGTTGCTCCGCAACGGTAAAAAAAACCACGATAGAGAGAACTTTACTGTTTAAATAGCTTATATTTTTAAATGAGGTTTTAGAAGAGAGAGAAGAATACACGGAGCCACATTTTTTTAACCATGAACATGGAGTCTCATTTAGACATGAATTATATGAGCAAAATTGATAAATAAACATATTAATTACTATCCCGTTTTAAAATATAAGAGCCAAATAAGTAAATTACGCAATTCAAAAAGTTATTTAAAATTGGTTAAAAACAATAAATATGTAAAAAATATAACTTACTTTCCTAAAAAAAATCTCTATTTATGGAAAGGGTGAGTGGGAGAGAGAATAAGTGAAAAAAGAGATAAGAGAGAAGGAGTGGAAAAAATAGTCTAGAGAGACAAATAATTAATTTGGGGTAGAATTGAAAAAAAAGAATAAATGATAAAACAAAAACAAAATAGCTTTTATATAAAAAACCGCACCCCCTCACAAGATTGGTTTTTATGCTTTGAACCAGAGGGAGTACTATCTAAGTGACTTATGTTGTGGAGGGAAAGATTCTATACCTTCTAATCTTTTCTAAGGTACAATGTGAGATATTTATTACATCAATTCCATATTGCCCTTATTTAGTATTAATTCAATTTCTCAAGGTTACACAATATATGTTTATTAAATGAAGATAAAATTTTGAAATTCCTTTGATTTTCAAGCAGAGGTAAAGAGTTTTATATCTTCCCTTAATAATTCTGGTGATAATAAGTGCCCGATAAAAATGAGTGATTGGAGTACATATAACTTAGTTTAAATAATGAATAATCAAACTATATGTTGTCAATCCTTTTGTACTCTTTTGCTAGTTTATATTGCCAGAAAATTAGGAAAATCTGAATAATGTAAAAAATTTTATAACCCCAAACTCAACCTGTAATATCCCAAAATTTAGTAAAAGTCCTATTTTTTCGAAAAAAAATTCGAGGAACAATAATTAGATAATAAGTCAAATTATAGAACCTACAAAATTTAAAGAATCTTAAATTAGACAAAAAAAATTAGGGCTTTGTGTGTGTAATTAATAGAATAAAAATATACCTATATATATATATATATATATGTATGTATATATTAAAAACTACCGACACAAGAGACGCTCACATACAACACGCACATGTCCAACATCTTCACTTTTATTTTGGAACCACCATAGCCTAACACTTCATCTCCTCTCCCATCATTTAATGGACACTTGTCACACATACTCACACTTACACCCTCATGTACAAGCACTCAACACCACACACACATGCAATCATCTCCTTACACACATGCATACACACCTATTAAATAAGATCACATTAGCCTCCTCAAACTCCCACTTACGTCTACATCCAAAAAAATAGAGAAAGAGAGAGTGAAGGAAAAAAAGAAGCAGAATAGAGGAACAGAAAGAGAAAGAAAGATGTGAGAGAGAGAGAGAGAGAGAGTTAAACCGGAGGAAGAGGAGGCTACAAATCACACATGCAAGTCCATACTCTTCTGTAGGTAAGTCGCTAGGCTGTTACAGTGGTATCAGAGCTAGGGCTCAGGTCGGTGTGCCAATGAGGAAGTTGGGTTCCTTTGGGGGTAAGTGAGAGTCTCACATCGGCTGGAGAGGGGAACGCAGCATTCCTTATAAGGGTATGGATACCTCTCTATGTGGACGAGTTTTAAAACTGTGAGGGGGCTTGGGGCTGCCTAAAGCAGACAATATTCATATGGTGAGTCACTGGGCTGTTATGGTGGTATCAGATCCGGGGCTCAGGTGGTGTGCCAGCGAGGATACTGGGCTCCTTTGGGGGTGGATGAGAGTCCCACATTGGTAGGAGAGGGGAATGAAATATGCCTTATAAGAGTGCTAATAACTCTCCCCCATGGACGCGTTTTAAAACCGTGAGGGGCCTGAGGCTACTCAAAGCAAACAATATTCACGTGGTGAGTCGCTGGGCTATCACATGCCTTCTTTAACACTTTTTGTCTGACCCAACCATCCTTTTTTGCTTTTCCTTATTTGATCTTTCAAATTTCAAATTCCCGTTATGCCATATTACTCATTACGCACTATGCAATTAAGCTACTTAATTACTCATCAATAGTAACGTGGGAAATTAAATTATCTCCCAAATGTTTACCTATAATTTACCTCTTTGGCCTCTTAATTTGTTTTGTTGGTTTGTGTAACAGCCCAGTGACTCATAACTTGAATATTGTTCACTTTGGGTAGCCCCAAAGGAGCCAGCGTCCTCACTGGCTCCCCAACCTGAGCCCCGACTCTGATACCACTATAAGAGGGGAACGAAGCATGCCTCATAAGGGTGTTGATACCTCTCCCCGTGGAAGCGTTTTAAAATTATGATTGGCCCTGGGGCTGGCCAAAGCGGACAATATTCACGCGGTGTGTCATTGGGCTGTTACAATGGTATCAGAGAGTCCCATATCGGTTGGAGAGGGGAACGAATCATGCCTCATAAGGGTGCGAATACCTCTTCCCGTGGACACGTTTTAAAACTGTGAGGGGCCCTGGGGCTGCCCAAAGTAGACAATATTTACGCGATGAGTCGTTGGGCTGTTACAGTGGTATCAAAGTCGGGTGGATAATTCCCACAATGGCTGGAGAGGGGAACGAAGCATGCCTTAGGCCCTGTTTGTTACTCGGAAAGTTGAGGAGGGAAAGGGAAGATTGCAAAGTTCCTTTGCTTAAAATATGTTTAATTGCCCAAAGTGATCATGCCATATTGCAGCATGTAGTTTTGAAATTGGAGGACTGATGAAGCATGCCATATTGCAGCATGTAGTTTTGAAATTGGGCAGAGAAATATTCTTTAGCATTGTCACTTCTTAATGTTGTCACATATACACCAAACTGAGTTTAAATTTTAGCACAAAAGTTGCAAAATTAGAGAACAAGTCAGAATGATTTTTCATTAAATAGAGCCAAGTTGTATGAAAAAAATCATCAACAAAAGTAACCAAGTACTTAAAACCAGGTTTTGACTCAACAAGACATGGACCCTAAACATCAGAATGGACTAAATCAAAGGGAGATGTAGCCCGTTTATTGACCTGAGGTGCCAAGTGAACAAGATGATGTTTAGCAAACTGACATGACTCATAGTCTAACGACGACAAATGATGAAACTGGGGATACATCTTCTTTAAAGAGGACAAAGTCACATGACTCAAATGGCAATGAATGTCAAAAGGAGACGAACCATTAGAGCAAGTAACATAACTTGGTACATAATCATCAAGGAAGTAATGGGCCCCAGATTCATAGCCCTTACCAATAACTTGCTTTATCCTGAGATTCTGAATCAAACAATTGTTAGGAAAGAGTGTGATAAAATAGTTTAATTGTCGAGTAAGCTTGCTAGGAGACAAAAGATTAAATGCAAGGTCAAGGACAGAGGATAAGAGAATAGACGGAGTAGGTTTGATAGTGCCAAATCCAAGAACACAAGAACAAGAACCACTAGCAATTGTTATACTAGAGGGATTGGTATAAGGCACATACGAGGAGAATAAATGATGGTTACCTATTATAGGATCACTAGCACCAGAATCGATGATCCACTTTGAGGAAGAAGTGACAAGACTAGATGTAATGTTACCTATAGTAAGAGCACCTGAAGGGCAAAGCTTAAATTCAGCTATTGATACTCACCAAAAGAAAGTTGAGCTCCACAACAAACGTCACACTAGTGATCAAATAGAAATTTCTCACAACCTGAAATACCCAAACAGGGAGGTTTTTTTCCTTTCAAATAGGAAAAATGATAAACAGTACCGCTAGATAAACAGAACCGTGAATGAACAGTACCACTGGATGAACAGTACCGATGAACAATATAGTGACGAAAAATAGTACCGCTGGATGAACAATAACAATGAATAGTATAGCGCCAGAAAACAAGTTTAGAGATCCCTAGGCTTTGATACCATGTTATTGTACTCACAGAATCATTGATCACTCATTTTAAAAAGGCTTACATGGTGGGTATTTATACAAAGAGGGTGTTAAATGCTAACTCATAACTACCAACTAACCCTACTAATTACATCTATATTTCCTAACAACCAACTAACCCTATTAATTACATCTATATTTCCTAACAACAAGAAAATAAGATAACTTACAAAGCAAATAAAGTAAGGGCATCATTGTTTTTCACTCACAAAAATTAATTTCATTTTGACTATGGGGGTACAATGAAGTTGCAGAAAGTTTTGAAGGTTAACTGAAATTAATTTTCTATCAAGGGAGCTAACAGAAATTTTCCAAAAAAAAAAAGTCATATTGCCTGTATGCCTATACTTTCACATCTTCTAATTTTAACAAACAGGATTATATGTAATTTATTATCTAATGATTTTTAAAGTTATAAAATTACATAAAAAAATTAATTATTATAACTATTATTAAATATATAAAATATTATTATAAATAAGGATAAATAGATAATCGGATATAATACTTGTTGTGATTTGTTAATAAACTGAATAGTATCAAGCCTTTTTAAAAGGGGGAAAATTAATCTTTTGATTCTTATAACTTTAATTCAATAATAATTCAGTTTCTATAGTTTTGACTTGGTCATAACTCAGTCATTAAATTTTAACTCAATGCAACTCAATTCTTATGATTTTAACAATTTTATAATTTCGTTAACAAAGTTAGTTACATAGTTACCATAGTTAGTTAGACTAACTTAATTAGTTCAACATATTTTGTACATATTAGTTAGACTGATAAGTGATGAGACGTTATATCGTAGCTCGCTGGCACATGTATGTAAGTGTGTATGTACATGTGAGTATATTCAATAGACACTACACAAAAAAAAAAAAAACTCAATTTTTGAGTAAATTCTGTCAGAAATTCCGTCGGAACCTTTTCTGGCGGAATTTTTCCGTGGCTAAATTTGCCACGGAATTACCCATGAAACAATTCCGTGGCTGATTCCATTACAAATTCCATAACAAATTGCCATGGACATTTTCCATGGCAACTTCTGTTGCAAAAATTTAAAATTTATAAAATTTTATATTAAAAATAATATTATAACATTAATTATTAAATAATTTTAATTAAAAATAAAATTTTATTAGTAATGAATATTATATTCAAAAACTTATAAAAAATATTATTTATGACATTAAAATATTCTTTATTATTTAATTCTATTTAATTTTAATTATTATAATTATATTATTATTTATTAATATTATATTTAAAATTTTCTACTAAAATAATATTTTAAATATTTTAATATTACTTATTATTTAATTTTATTTAAAAATAAATTATTAGTTATTAACATTATATTTATCATTTTATATAAAAAATAATATTTATAATAATAAATCATTTGTTATTAAGTAATTTTAATGAAAAATATAATTCAGTTTTAGAAAACTGATTAAAAATATAGTTATAAAAATATTTATTAAAGATTAAAATTTGTTGAATTTGAAATTAATTAATCATAAATATATAAATATTTTTTTAAATTTTTTATTTAATTTATTTTTATTTTTAATAGTATTATATATACCTAATTAATTTTATATTATGATAATATTATATATATATATATATATAACATTATATTATATATCATAATAACACAGGTTAATCTCGGTGCAACTGGTAAAGACTCGCATGCGAAGACATCAGGAACATGAGGTCGCGGGTTTGAATGGGAGGGGAGGTATTTTCAGGATTTAAGAGGTGCGGACACATGGACAATTGATTTCGTATGAAATTCGTTTCCGTCGCAAATCCGTCAGGAAAGGCAAATTCCATGGTAAATTAAATTTTTTTTTTTGTAGTGTGACGTTACATCAATGGAATCCCAAGGCTTTTTTTTTTTTTTTTTTACTTGAATTGATATCTCATGCATAACGAAAAGCATTTTCAAACTCTAAAGCATAGGGAATTGACAAATGGGAGTTTCCAGAACTAGAAGGTAAAGTTATTAAAGACTTATCTTTTTATTTTCTTGCCAAACTATTAAAGAATAGTCAAACTTTAATATATTTTATTAGTGGCTGTTTAGTATTACTTTTTGTATTTTTTTGTCAATGATTGTTACGACATTATCAAGGTAATTAAACCTGAATCAATCAATAAACTTATCAGGGTATTGGATCAATAGTCAGTGGGTCACTGGATTGGACCGGTCTACCAGTCTGAAATGGCTGATCTGATCTGGGTCTGAGAACCTAAGACATTATTAAAGAATAAGCAAACTAAAAACTATCCATATTAATTAATCTTCTTGTTATTGTCTCTCTCCACACACGTTTCTTTTCTTTGTCTAGGAAAAGGCTCACACACCTATTATCCTCACGGAATTCGAAATAATCACATCCTTTTATGGCAAAGAATTATACTTATGGGGGTGATTGGTATTAGTTTTTTTTTTTTTTGTGACCGGGAGTTTGGTAGCTATAAGACTCTCACTATTAATTAAGCTATACTTATTTTGCATTCGTTTTGTGACAAAGAATATGTTGATTCGCTTTTTTAATATTTAAAACTTTAAACGATATTATATTAGTGAATAATAAAACCAAACTCTTTCTTTAAATTTTTTTTAAGTATGAGTTTGTGAGTTCAAACTTTTTATGAATGCACAAATAATAATAAGAAAAAATCACTTTTAATTACATTAATTTAAGATTATTTTGGAGGAATTTTTTTCCTAGACTTTTTTTTTTAAAATAAAATTTTTAAAAAAAGTTGTTCCCAGATTATTTTTCACGGTTACTTTAATCAGCTTCTCGTTTCCCAAATAATTTTTTTGGTGGCCTTGTGGTAGATGATGAAAGAGAAAAATGGTTTTTTCTTAAAAGTAAAAGGGCGCGATATGGTGATGACTAGTGGCAGAACCAAGTCGTGGACATGGGAGCTGTGGCCACCAAGACCTACTAATTTTATAAAAAGGAAAAATTTCTGTTAACCCCTGGTAGTAAATTAATTTTAATCAAATCTCAAAATTTTTTGAAATTTTACTATATCCCATGATCTTTTGACTCATTTTCCTCAAACCAAATAAAAATTTTCTTATCAGTTCATTTTTTTTTTCTAATGCAAACCAAATTCGTCTATGGTAAAATATTTTTCATTCATTTCTATTCCATTACTTTCCTTTCCAACTCTTCTTTTTTATTTTTTTAACTGAATGGACTCACAGGCTCTGTTTAGTTTGAGGGGAGAGGAATGAGAGGGAGGGGAGGGATTTTACACACCTTCCCTTGATTGGCAAAATCTAAAAATTTTCCTTTCCTTCCCTCAAAATCTCTCCACCCAAATCTGAGGGATTTGGACGAGAGGCTTAAAACATCTGATTGATTGGACTAAAATATCTATAAAATTTTGTCATTAACCCAAAATCAACCTTTGTATTTTTCATTCAGACTCAATGAAACCGTATTTGTCGGCCTTGAAACTGTTTTGTTCGGAGAGAGCGATCAAAGAGGGAGGCCGAACGACGAGGGAGAGCACGATCGAACAGGAGCATCGTCCGGCAATCCCTTTTCGTCTGCTTGTACTCTCTTCCTTCATCTTCTTGTTCGTCTCTTCCTTCATCTTAGACAGACCATTGTGATGTGATTTTGGGCGGACAATTTTTAGTCTCTTCCTCAATTTCGGCGGAGCATTGTAATTTTCGACTTGATTTCCGGTGATATTTACGTTCTAGGATTTCTGAATGTCGTCGACGGCGATCACTTTGGAGTCGAGGTAGATGACCCGGTCAATGCAGGAGTCCAAGATATCGCGGACGTAGTTTCTCGCGTAGTTCAGGGGATCCCCTAGGGCTTCGCAAATCGACGTTGAGATGAGGTTGATGACGATGTCTGCTCTGAAGATGTGGTCCTTGAACTTGAGCGACGGGAAGGTTTCTGGAGAACTCAAATTAGACTTCTCAATCCATTTTTGAATTTACAGAGAATTGTTCTGTTGTTCTCCTCTGTTTCTTCTTTTTCTTCTTCCTCCTTCTCCTGTTTTTGCCTCTGCTACTGCAATTGAGTACTTAGGTTAATAACCATCCAATTATTATTGTCATGTTTAATTTATATTCTGATTTCTCTTGATTATAGTATTAACAATATCTTGAATAATTTGTGTTAGTCTTCGATTCAATGTTAACAGTATTAACAATATCAAGTCTTAGAGATTTAGTCTTCAATTCATGTTAACAGTATTAACAATATCTTGAATAATTCGTGTTAACAGATCTATGAGAGGTGTGGCTGGTCCAGGGATGAGACTCTTTCAGCATTCGGGAAGTTTCCGTATTGTATGTTAATATCCGAGGAGAAGATCACGAGCACTATTAAGTTTCTTGGGGATGAACTGGGTTTGTCATCAAAGGATACAGTTAGATCCCCAGCATATATTGGTTATAACTTGACACAGGATTATTCCTAGATCCTCATTTTTTAAAGTTTTGAGATTGAAGGGTCTGATTGATAATGATATGCCCTTATTTTCCTTGGTCAGATTAAGTGAGAAACTATTCCTGGGGAGGCTCCTGAGCTGTTGAACATTTATCAAGATCAGCTAACACATTCGCTTGAAGCTCCGGAGTCTTCAAGTGTATGATTGAGAACTTTCTCAGATTTCCAGTTTTATTATAATTATCCAACTGTTTTATGTCAAATTCTTATCTGACTGATGTCTTTCTATATATTATGGTGGTTCAATCTGAACTTCCACTTCATAATTTTTTTTCCTGCATCTGTTCTGCATTCTTGTACAATAGCTACTTGTCTAACAACACCTTGACGTTAGAATTCATGTTAAAATTTAAACTCATTTCTCTGTTGAATTGGTCATGGAGTTGTTTGGCCTCCTTCCTAAGATCGATGTCGAAAATCTTCATAGAAAAGCGTGTCTGTTTCTTGTATTATGCTTCTGTCTTTGCGTAGAAGTTCATGATAAATGGTTTTTCATGTCCTAATATTTAGATCTTACCGTAATCTAGATGAAGGTTTTGTAGGTACTAAAAACAATTATTAGATATATAAGGTAGGCATTTCGTTCATATTCTCTTTTCCGTGCAGGTACTTTTTCAGTTCTTTGAACTTTATGCATGTAGATTTAAGCCTGTGCTCTCTGACTTGCGGAGGGACAGTATTGAGAGGGCAAGTGATAGAAATGGAGCAAGAGATTAAAACCAGCAGTCATGAAGACTAAAAGTTAGTTAAAGTTTCTCATCTCTTGTAGGTTTTTCTAGTCAAAATATCACATGTTGAGATTTTTTTTTGTTTTTTTTTTGGTGGGGTAACTGTGTTGAAGTGTGGTGTTGAGTTGTAACGCAATACACATTTGAGGTACTTTTCTTGTAGATACTGATACAAGTATGCTAAAAATCGTATCATTCCAGTCCTATAACTGGACAAAAGTTAGATATAGTTGCTGATCTTGAGTGTGGGCTTATGTTAATAAAATTTTTTGGAAGAACCAATTAAATTGTTGTTATATCTTTCTCTTCCGTAGCGAAATTATGTAAATCGAATCAGAAACTGAAAGCAAATGAATCGCTTGTCTTCAAGTCTAATAACAATATCATATCTTATATCCAAAACATGTATATATCTTACTATAACAGTGTTTAATGTTAAATTATTTCTTGTTTTCGTGTTATGGGATATATATACTTTTTTTCCTAAACGTCAATATGTATAATGTTTATGGGATAAGTTGCTACATCAATATATATATATATATATATATATATATATATATATATATATATATATATATATATATATATATATATATATATATATTGTCTTGCATCGATTTTCATATATATATATATATATAATTGTATTAAATGTTATTTATAATTAATCTTTATTATACATTTAATAGAGTTTGGAAAAAATCATTTATAACATAAGGATAAAGTTGTCCATGTGAAAATAATTTCCTTCCCCTCCCATCCTGAACCAAACAAGGTAACATTAAAATCTCTCCCCCCCCTTCCTTCTAATAAATTCAAACAAGGTAATATTAAAATTCCTTCTATCCCCTCCCTTCCATTAAAATACCTCTCATCTCCTCCTCCATCAAACCAAATTAAATAGACCCTTAGAGAATGATGAAAGCAAGAGGAGGGAATATCAAAATTAATTGGGCACAATTTTTCATGTGAAAAAGGGTTATTATGGATATTTCAGGCAAGGGAGGTCTCTTGTCGTCATAATTATTAAAATTGGATTGGACTAGCTGGTTTAAGCCAGAAACTGATGAACCGATTAGGTACGGCCAGTCTGCTTAGTTTTAGTATTTTTTATTTTAAAAAAATGAATTCATTTTCAAATATTTTATTCAGAATTTCATATTAATAACTTTGAAATCTTCACTTTCTCACCGGTCTAGCCCCAGGCTAATTCCAGTTTGACTTCGATCTAATCTACTACCTAGATCAGTTCAGTGGCCGGTCTGAGTTTAATATCCTTACTTGCAGTTTAACTTCAAGATGTTGTGACTTGGGGGGGGGGCAGATATCAAAATGGAGGGAGCAAATGAGTAATAGGTAGAGCTTGAAAATTAGGTCAAGTCTGTCAAGGGCTAGACTTATGATTTAGAACCTCCAGAAGAAGTTAGACTTAAAAGAGCCCGCTCTATAGGGCCAGCCCTTTTAAAGGCCGTTTAATTTTTTTTTAAATAAGGCTAACTGGTTCTGGAACATAATACACTTATGACTTAATCAATTAACCTAACCCTCAGTGCCTCTTCCTTATTGATGAGGTTGATAGTGATGATGGTCATAAGGAAGAAAATGACAATGTTATTCATATTGTTAGTGTTTAGTTTATGATTATGACTTTACTTGCTTATTTATTTTATTGTAATTGTGTACTTGTGGTTGACTGGTTGTGAACATTAGTTTTGGTTTGGACTTAAGTCTTAATTTTTTTTGTTAAATATGGATAATGTTTGATGTTTTAACTTAGTTTTGATAATATTTATATTTTAAATTAGGTATTTTAGCCTTCAAGTATATAAAAAATAAAAAGATACTAAATCGATACAGCCACTAGCTTTAACTAAATGGGTCGGGCCGCAAAAATCTGTATCTTTTTTGGACTTTGTAGGTCCGAGCCCATAATGGGGAGTTTGATATTTGAAAGATCAAAGGAGGAAAAGCGAAAAAAGACGGTATGAGAAAACTTGTTAAAGAAGGTTTGTGACTTGAATTTCTTATTTTTATTAAATTATATATATTTTTTAATTATAACTATTTCACTCCGATCTAATTTTTAATACTTTGATATTTATCATACCGGAGCGGTGTTTGGAAAACACAAAATCAATTTAAACAAAAGTTGTCTATATTTTATCCACATATTTATTTTGAACTGCGAAGTGCGAAGTAATAATTTGAGTCTAAAATGATTCTTGTGTACGTACCGTATCGATCGCCAGCTGTAGGCCTGTATCACAGAGTGCTTTACTTTCTGTATTAATACTGTAACTGTAAGGCTATTCTTTGTGGACACGTTTTCTTCAGTTTCTCGCTTGAGAGGGAATCATTCGCAATGCTTCAGCTCAGAACTTAAGATAGCATTCAGTAATCTTTCTCTCTTTGATTTCTTCTTTTCAATTTCATTATCTTCCTTTGTTACTTTTGTTTCTGCCTTTGCACAATTACACTTCATTTCTACTTTTAAGTTAGACAGACTCAAGATTCATGATCCCTCAATAATCTTCATTCTTTAATTACTTTGTTCGATCAAATTGAATGCATATTCAGGAAATGTACATGATTTTACTACTGCCTAGGGTTCTCAAGGCAACCAATTAGCTTCAATTTAATATGCAGGAACAGTAATAGTGGAACAGGTGGGCGGAAGGCTAGGGATGAAGTGTGGCAATGTAATATCCGAAAATTTAGTAAAATGCTTATTTTTCTTAAAAACAATCTGAGGAATAATAATTAGATAATAAGTCAAATTATGAACCCTACAAAATTTAAGAAATCTTAAATTAGATAAAGGGAAAAATTAGGGCCTAGTGTGTATAATTAATAGGATAAAAATATACCTATATATATATATATTAAAAGCTACCAACACAAGAGGCACTCCACGTACAACACACACATCCAACATCTTCACTTTTATTTTGGACCACCATAGGCTAACACTTCATCTCCTCTCCCATCACTTAAAAGACGCTTGTTACACACACACACTCACACCCACACCTTCACGTACAAGCACTCAACATTACACACACATGCAATCATCTCCTTACACACATACATATACACCTATTAAATAAGATCACATTAGCCTCCTCCAACTCCCACTTACGTCTGCAGCCAAAAAAATAGAGAAAGAGAGAGTGAAGGAAAAAAAGAAACAAAATAGAGGAAGAGAAATCACACATACAACTCCATATTCTTGTGTAGGTGAGTCGTTGGGCTGTTACAGTGGTATCAAAGTTAGGGCTTAGGTCGATGTGCCAGTGAGGACGCTAGGCTCCTTTAGGGGCGGATGAGAGTCCCACATCAGCTGGAGAGGGGAACAAAGCATGCCTTATAAGGGTGCAGATACCTCTCCCCCATGTGTTAGAGCAAGAGTTTCACCTAAGAGAGGGGTGAATTGGATGATAACACAAAATTCATTTCGTATATAAAAATTGACTAGAAATTTAAAGCATTTAAGGGCTAGGAGAATTATCACCGAAGTGTATACTAAGAGTTATACCAATTCGGCCACAATCACTTTGACCTACGTTTAGTCCTCAGAGTGTCTCTGAGAATTTCACTATATTTTTCAAGATTCAGTGGGTTATTGACACCTCAATGCATTGCAAGTTCCTTCACTGGACACTCGCTCCCCCTTACACGTTGTAAACAAATCCCTAACTCAAGATTCCACAACCTTAAGTTGTCTCAATAACAAATCTTGAGTTTGTAAAGAAAATCTCCCTCACAGAGCAAATATATATAATCACTGAAGTACAAGGAGTGAGTATAAGAAACAGATCACTAGAATATGTTGATCAATGTATGTTCGTATGTTCTCAGTTGTGTTTGTTCTTCGTTGAATGTTCCCATATTTATAGATGAATTGTGATAGCCATTGGAACAATTTCAACTTATCCATTAGAGTCGCGCAACTATGGTTGATTATTCTTCAAATTTGAAAACAATTCGTTTGCAATAGGTGAACATTCGGACGTTTTGTTTGATTTTTCTCTCAACACATGATCTCTTCATTATTTCTCTACAAATATACTCAGAATACTAATACAATGAAAGGTTAATCATATGAATAACAAATCAATGAACAACAGATTAAAATCATGCTTTCTATATTGCATTACTCGAGTGGCTACTCGAGTGATCATGATCCATTACTCAAGTAACCCCTTGAGTAATCTCTTTTAAAATAAACCAGAGAGTAAGTCAACATTTTCTCACTAGATTACTCGGGTAATCCATCGAGTAATTCATTTTACAAAACTTGGCAGACTTGATTACTTGAGTGATCCCTCGAGTAGGTCTTTCTTTTCTTCTCTGATTACTCGATTGATCCCTCGAGTATTGCTTCCAATTCTTTTCTCATTACTCGAGTGATCCCTCGAGTAATGTCTTCCAAATCTTGACCCAGATTAACTACTTCTTTGCTTACCTGATTACTCGAGTGATCCTTCGAGTAATATCTTTCATTTCTTGGCCAAGAGTTACTGCATCATTTCTTCTCTGATTACTCAAGTGATCCCTCGAGTAATGCTTCAGTTAATTTTCAAATTACTCGAGTGATGCCATGCAATTTTTGACAGAGAGCTTCTAGAATAATTTCTCACACACTACTCTAGTGAACCCTTGAGTAATGAAGGACCATTACTCAAGGGCTTACTCGAGTAATGCCTTCAAAAATATGCCAGTGATGCTTTCCCCTATTCTCTGTCTTTCAATTCTTCTTCATTACTTGAGTAGTTATTCGAGTAATGTTTTTGCCTGCCACCAAGAGCTTAGTTACTTTATTCAAACCTTTTTGTTTATTATCAAAACCTTTTGTGACATTAATCCAATCTTTGTTATCATCAAAATATATGGGATCTAACATTCTCTCCCTTTTTGATGATGAAAAAACTTGGTGATTTTGAACAAGGTATTTGAAAGCATTTTGTAATTTTCTATAAGATCATATGCTTTTAAAAATTCTTGACCTCTTTTCAAATATCATTTGTCCAAACTTAAATATTTCAAAAACTTCTTTAATTCAAATGATATTGAATCTATTTGAAAATGTTTCAAGTTCAAATCAATGTATGTACAACTTTTATCATCTGAAATCATTTTGAATTAAAAGCCAATGGCTTTAAAAGATAAGTATGCTGTTAATATTGGATCAAACTTTGTAGCCACCTTGCATACACAGCCAAAAACTTTATCAGTCCACAAATTTGATAGTAATAACAAGATTTGAACTACATAATTCATAAAATGCATTACAACCAAAATGAGTTAGTGTATTATCAAAAGTTATCAAAAGCTCCCTAAAGCCCAATACACCCATAAGCCTATGCTAAATATGTGCAACATCAATGTCACTGCTTAAAAAATCACTTCTAGTTCATCTTTCCTTTTTTGTCTTCATCACAAAGGTGGGAATCAATCGAGAGAAGCACAAGGACTAGATGGCTGGGCTGCATAAATGGGTGTGACATGAAGAGATGTAAATCCAGAGCTATGTGAGTCACCTGAACTAGAAGTATCTGAAGCTGATGGTTCAGGTTCAGGGAGATTCACTGGAGGTATCTAAAGAAGATTCTCTGGAGGATTCTGTGGATCTAAAATTTGAGAAGTAACCTCCACCTCCATTGTACCAGTAGGTGATTGATGATCACCAAATGAAACAATCACTGTGCCTGTAGGTGAAGCAATAGGTGTAGGCATTGGTTAGGGCTAGATAGGATCATCATAAGTGATGTGAATTGACTTGATGTGGTTGGATCAGGCAAAATGAAAAGAAGGTTACTGGGAATGATGATGGGTCTAGTAGGAAGAGGAATGGATGAGGGTCCAGGTTCAGAAGATGGTATATCAGCTGGTGTGGTAGAGGGCATAGGATCAAAAGTAGGAGCTAGGGTAGTTATAGATGAACTGGAGGCCAAGGTATCTAATCTTGCATGTAATGATCTCAAAAGGTCTCCTTAGGCCTTTTATTCTACCATCATCTCCTCATACTGCTTGTTCATGCTCACAACTAATTCTTCCATCTTCATGTCATATGGGTTATCAATTCAGCATTAGTGTTAGCAATGTCAACATGAAAACCCTTCAGTACATTCTCCAGAAGTGTTTGCAATGTGGTACCAAGAAATGAAGGAGAGGATGTAGATACATGAGCAGAAGGCTGTGTATCATCCATCTGACTAGCCTCAATCGCTTTCGTCTTCTTCTTGGGACTTGATTCAAGAGGTGTCTTCAGGGGAATCTCAATATTCAATTTCCCAATTTGATTTCGTCCTACTAGAGTTAGCCTCTCAATTGGTTCATTCTTCTCTAAGTATCAGATCTTATTCTTTTTCAAGAATAAAGATAAGAGCTGAGGATAAGGCATTGGAGTTGTGATTTTTCCTTCAAATCTGTATCTCTTAATTTCAAAAAAAATGAACTCATCCAAGTCCCTTTTCTCTTTAAGAAGAAATAAGGCAAATTTTCTATAATCCCTCTCTATGAAATGAGTATAATTGTTGGATTTGTTGACTATGGCTCTTGAATAGATATACCATAGAACTCGATGAAAATCATACATATCACTCGGGTTGAAATTAAGAGGTCCCACTATCTCTCCAGACCTTAGAATAGAAAATAGTTGGCTTGAACCAAGATTAGGATAATTATCTTCAGGGTGGTCCTCTATCCCCAACCAGCTAGTGTTGATTTTGGAGGGTAAGATTAGGATTTCTTGCCCTTTAACCTTAGAGATCATTTCTTCTTCCAGAGAATTTCTAATGGGATCATTGACAAGCTCTAAATTGTAATAGAAGTACCTGACTATCTTTGTACAAAAAGGAAGTTTAACTAATAACTAGGGCATATAGGACTCAAGATAAGAACTGAGGTCGAATTTCAATATCTCTTGAAGAAGGTTGAGATCAATGAAGTGCATCTTGCACACTCTTCTCCTTGAAAAGTGATATAAGAATTTTTGTGACTCCTCAATCTTCTTCACATTGAATCCCTTTGGAGGGAATGTGATTTCTTCTTCCCTCTCTTCTGGTGCCTTTGAAGATTGCCCTTCCTTTATTGCTCCTTTGGATTGAAGGGCTACTTCAAGCATGTTTGCCATAACTGCGGCAAGCTTTTTGCTATAATTTGGCCCCTTTGTACTCTTCCCAGACCAAGAAGGTGTATCGGATGAATCAAAAGAAGGTGAAGATGGTGCTTTGGTTCCCTTGCTTCTCCCCGGAGGTGAAGTCTTCTTAGTTTGAGCCCTTGTGATTCTGGGTTCTTTGATCACGACTCCTTTCACAATGGGTTTGGCTTGAGGCTTCGGTTTAGCTTTAGGTTTGGGAGATAGCTTCTGTTTCTTTATAGGATGAGATGAAGGTGACTCATAGGGTTGATGTGGTTCAGAAGACTCAGAAGGAGTATTAGGATTAGGAGATTTAGTTCTAACCATAGTGATTGAGAGGAGAGATAAATTTCTGGAAAAAAATTGCTCAACAGTCGTAATCTTAGGGCCACAAATTTTGAGAAATATAAGAGGTTTTTGAAGATGAGAATTACTGGGTTTTGACAGCAATGGACTTAAAAAGTATTTGTGAAAAATTTTTAGAAGAGCATTAGGAGAATCACTTGAGGAGATTTTGAGAAAAATTACTGAGTTGCTACAGATAAAGCCCTAGCGCTCGACATCACTTGAAGGGCTACTCGAGTGATCTTGAGGCATCACCCGAGTTGCTACTTAAGTGATCATACCAAAAAAAATTAAAATATAGCAAATTTAAGTATGTACCTGGCATGAATAATATTGTAATTACCCATGTATATTCCTTTGGTGATTTGATGACACTTTAAGACATATTTGAATGGAAATTGAATTGATTTTTGATTAGTACTCATGATTACTCAAGGCCTTACTCGAGTAATTTTGATAGTTACTCAAGGGCTCCCTCAGGTAATATGTCTCTTTATTTTCTGACTATTCATTTCCAACCGTTATGCTGTTTCCTTTTGAATTAATGCTTCACTGCCAATTTTCAAGATCATCACTCGAGTGGTCTTTCCAGTGACGCTTACCATTACTTCCAATTATTACTCAAGTAATGTTGATTACTTGAAGTTATTACTAGAGTGATATGCTACTCTGTTAATCTCTACTTTTCATACCCAAAATAGAGTTTCAAATTCCTGCAAAACAAATTACTTACAATTCATTGGGATTTACTAATCCTAATTCTCTTCTAATGAATAGAAATTGATCTTTTTGCAAGGGGTTTTGTAAAGATTAGCTAGTTGAAGATGGGTTAGAATGAATATCACTTTGACATCTTTCTTTTGGACATGATCTCTAACAAAGTGATGTCTAACATCAATATGATTGGTTCTGGAGTGTTAAACTGGATTCATTGCCAAGCTTATCATGCTAGTATTATCACAGTATATAGGTATCTCCTTCATATAGATATCAATATCTTGTAGTTGTTGCTTCAGCCATAACACTTATGCACAACAACTTGATGCTGCAACATACTCAGCTTCCGTTGATGAAAGAGACACTGTGTTTTATTTCTTACTAAACCATGACACAAGTAAACCTCCAAGAAACTGGCATTGTCCATTGGTATTCTTTCTGTCTGTCTTGTATCCTCTATGATCAGAGTTTGAGTATACAGCTAGATATTCACTTATTCTTTTAGGATACCAAAGACATAATTCTGCCGTGTCAGTAAGATATCAAAAGATACGTTTGACGATTTCGGCATGTGACTCCTTTGGTGCTGATTGATATCTTACACATATACCAACACTGAATTAGATGTCAGGTTTGCTTGTAGTAAGATAGAGTAATGATCCAATCATTCCTCTACATCTTGTGATGTTGTAATCTTTTCCCTTGATATCAGCATCAAACAACGTAGTTAAGCTTATAGGCGTGTCCATTCCATTTGCTTCATCCATTCCATATTTCTTCAACAGTTCTTTCAAATACTTTGTTTGAGATATAAAAATTCTATTCTTTCTTTGTTTGATTTGCAAACTGACGAAGAAATTTAATTCTACCATTATTGATATCTCAAACTCCCTCTACATTATCTCAAAAAATTCCTTGCAAAATGTTTCATTAGTAGCACTGAAAACTATATCATCAACATATATTTGTACAATTAAAATATCATTTCGTTTTTGTTTTATAAAAAGTATTGTATCGAATCTTCCTCGTATAAAACCTTGATCGATGAGAAATTTATTGAGTCTTTTGTACCAAGCTCTAGGAGCTTGTTTTAAACATATAAAGCTTTTCTTAGTTTGAAAACATGTTTAGGGTTGGTTAAATCTTCAAAACCTGGAGGTTGATCTACATACACTTCTTCCATGATGTCTCCATTTAGAAATGCACTTTTTACATCCATTTGATAGAGTTTGCATCCTTTGATGCATGCAAAGGCTAAGAGTACTCGTATAGCTTCTAATCTAGCCACTGGAGCATACATTTCCAAATAATCAATACCTTCTTCCTGATTATAGCCTTTAGCCACCAATCTTGCCTTATTTTTTACAATGATTGCGGATTCATTAAGTTTGTTCTTAAATACCCATTTTGTGCCAATGATCGGATGATCTTTAGGTTGGGGTATCAAATCCCAAACTTGATTTCTTTCTAACTGATTAAGTTCTTCTTGCATTGCTATAACCCAATTATTATCTGATAGGGCTTAATCACTATTAGAAAGTTCAATCTAAAAAATAAATGCAGAAAAATTGACTTCATTAAATATTTTATTTCTAGTTTTGACTCCTTCATTTACATCTCCTATAACTTGTTCAAGGGGATAACTCCTATTATATTTCCAGGCTCTAGGTTGTCCTAGTGGTTGTTCTTCTTTCTTGGTTTGGTCAACCTCTGGGATGAAAGGTGTAGGATTAAGTTGACCATTCTTTTGATTTAAAACAATTTCCTGCTCATCGCCAATAGTTTTGTCAAAGGATTCAAATTTATCGAATACAACATGAATTGATTCTTCAACAACCCATATTCGTTTATTGAAAACTCTGTATGCTTTGCTCCGGCTAGAATAGCCTAGGAATATTCCTTCATTAGTTTTAGAATCAAACTTTCCTAGATTATCTTTACTATTATTATGAATGAAACACTTACAACCAAAAATATGCAGATGAGCAAGGTTTGGCTTCCTCCCTTTATATAGTTTGTACGATGTCTTTCCAAGTTCTGTTCTGATGTAGGCTCTGTTTGAAATATAGCATGTTGTGCTCATTGCATTAGCCCAGAAAACTTGAAACACGTTCTTTTCATTCAACATTGCTCTAGCTATTTCAGTAAATACCCTATTCTTTTGTTCCATGGCTCCATTTTGTTGAGGTGTCCTTGGAGTGAAGAAATTTTGATCAATGCCATTAGTGTCATAGTATTCTCCAAAGGCTTGATTTTCAAATTCTCTACTGTGATCTGTCCTGATACTTGCAATATACATACCTTTCTCATTTTACACTTTCTTGGCAAAAACAGTAAATTCACTAAAGGTTTCTTCCTTCAATGATAAGAAAATAGTCTATGTAAATTTAGAGAAATCATCGACAATGACCAATGAATATAAGTTGCCACCAAGACTTTTAACTCTTGCTGGTCCAACTAAATCTATATGTAACAATTGAAGCGGTCTGTTGGTTGTGATCTCATTTTTCAATTTGAAATATGCTTTAGTTTGTTTACCAATTTGACATGCATCATAAATCAAATCAATTTTAAAGTTTACTTTGGGTAATCCAATTACTAAATCCTTTTTAAGTAACTTGCCTAGTTGATGCATATTCACATCAACTAATCTCTTATGCCATAGCCAACTTTTATCGGTGTTACTTAGAAAACATTTTTCAGAATCATTTTTACTGATATCAAGAGTATAGCAATTACTTTCCTTTTTTGCTCTGAGCTTTGCCTTGATATTCTTTTTGTCTAATTGTAAGTCTTTCTTGTTTACAATTAGACATTCCTTTGAGTCAACTATTACCCAGTTGTCTTTATCTATATTTTGACTTATGCTCAGCAAATTATGGCACAATCCTTCAATGTAATATTTGTCTTTGACTTGTATGCCTTTATTGTTTTTGATTTCATCAATTCCTGGCAGATTGATTTTCTCCAAATTTTACCTTTTCACCTTCTTTATTTTGTATCGTGGTAAAACTTTCGAAATCACCAGTCATATTTCTGGAGCATTCACTGTCTATGTACCACTTGTTGTTTTTGGATGCTTTAAAACATATATGCAATCAAATACGATTAAGTCTTAGGTACCCACATCTTTTTGGGTCATTTTGGGTTAGTACAAATTATTTTCTAAACATGTGAACCTTTAGGTACCCATTTATAAGTTCCTATTTTTCCTTTCTTTTTATGAATGCACGATGAAGTATAGTGGCCTTTTCTATTGCAAAAATTACAGTATGCAAAATGATTTGATATATATATATATATAGAATGCTGAAAATAACTCAAGTATGTCTTACCTCCTGCTTTCTTTCGTCCTTTCTTTTTATCTAATTTTGGATCATATCCAATACCAGATCAGTCATTTACAAATCATTGAGCTTTTAAGATCACATTTAAAATCTCACTCCCTTTGCTGAACTTTTCAAGAGTTCTCGGGAGATCAGTGTTTTTCTTTTTTAAGAAAGAACAGTTTTCACAATCCTTTTCTAAACCATCTTTGAGTTTTCTTTTTGAAAATAACTAATTCTTTAACTACTTTGATGAATTCAGAATGTAAAGCATTATATTCAGAAAGTAATTCATCATATGTAATATCAGAATCGGCTACCTCTTCTTCTTCTTACTCTTCTTGAGCGACCAAACAGATGTTGGCTACTTCCTCATCATCTCTATCTTTGTCAGATGAACCGTCTCCCCATATGGCAGATACAAAGGCTATCTTCTTATTGTAGAACTTGCCTTTCCTCTTTTGTTTATTTTTCTGAGCCAGTTCTTGACATTCTGATTTGATATGTCCTGGTTTTTCACATTCATATCAGATGATATGTTCTTTATTGCTTGTTCCTCTCTTTTGAAAATTCTTGAATCCTTGGCCTTTCTTGTAAAATTTCCTGAATTGTTTTACTATCAGGCCCGTTTCATCATTGTCGAAATCTTCATCATCTTCTTGGATTTCCTCTTTTACTTTTAGTGCAAGGCCTCTCTTTTTCTTGTCACCAATATCTTTTAGTTCTCGTTTGAATTTCAATTTAATTTTATATTCAGAGAGACTTTCAAATAGAGAAGCAACAGATCATATTGATTTGCCTTTTGCTTCTTCAATCGCAGTGACTTTGGCCTCCCACTTTTTAAAGAGTATGTTCAAAATCTTTCTTACTTGGGTATGCTAATCATAGACTTTCCCAAGCGTTGCAAGTTGATTAACAAGATGAGTATATCTAAGTTCAAATTCAGCTATTAACTCACCTGATTTCATTTGAAGTAAATCAAATTCAGTAACCAGAGTGTTGATCTGGCTTTCTTTTATTCCTAAAGTTCCTTCGAGAGCTATTTCTAAGGCTTGCCATATTTCCTTAGCCGTTGGAAGTGTACAAATCCTGAAGTACTCATTTTGACTTAAAGCACTTTGAATCATCAGAATTGCCTTAATGTTGAGATGATGAGTTTCTTGTTGTTCTCGTCGTACTCGGCTGGTGTCTTTAGAACTTTTTGTGAATCTAAAATCTTTACAGGTTTGTAGTTTCTGATTTCAATCACCACCCACAGTCCGTATTATGTAGCCATCACGAATACTCTGAACTTTGCTTTCTAGAAAGAGAAGTGTTCACCCCTGAAACCCAGTGGTCTAGTGATAGAGGCTCCATCGGGAAATATTCCTTCACCCATGCTTGCCATTGGATCCTTCTTAGGTTGTTATACCTAAATAAGAAAACCTACGCTTTGATACCAAATGTTAGAGCAAGCGTTTCACCCAAGAGGGGGTGAATTGGGTGATAACACAAAATTCATTGCGTATAAACATTGACAAGAAATTTAAAGTAGTTAAGGGCTAGGAGAAATATCACCATAGTGTACACCGAGAGTTATATTGGTTCACCCACCACCACTTTGACCTACATCCAGTCCTCAGAGCATCTCTGAGAGTTTCACTAGTCCTCAGTACATAGTAAGTTCCTTCACTGGACACGTGCTCCCCCTTACACGTTGTAAACAAATCCCCAACTCAAGATTCTACAACCTTAAGTTATCTCAATAACAAATATTGAGTTTGTAAAGAAAATCTCTCTCACAGAGAAAATATATATAATCAGTAAAGTACAAGGAGTGAGTATAAGAAATAGAGCACTAAGAATATATTAATCGATGTATGTTCGTATGTTCTCAATTGTGTCTGTTCTTCGTTGAATGTTCCCATATTTATAGATGAATTGTTATAGCCTTTGGAACAATTTCAACTTATCCGTTAGAGTCACGTAGCTATGGTTGACCATTCTTTGAATTTGAGAATTATCCGTTTGCGGTAAGTGAACCATTCAGACATTTTGTTTGACTTTTCTCTCAACGCATAATCTCTTCATTGTTTCTCTGTAAATATACTCAAAATACTAATACAATGAAAGGTTAATCATATGAATAACAAATCAATGAACAACAGATTAAAATCATACTTTCTATAATGTATTACTCGAGTGGTTTCTCAAGTGATCATGATTCATTACTTGAGTAACCCCTAGAGTAATCTCTTTTAAAATAAGTCAAAGAGTAAGTCAACATTTTCTGACCAAATTACTCGGGTAATCCATAGAGTAATTCATTTTACAAAACTTGGCAGACTTGATTATTCGAGTGATCCCTCGAGTAAGTCTTTGTTTTCTCATTACTCGAGTGATCCCTCGAGTAATGTTGTCTAAATCTTGGCCGAGAGTAACTGCTTATTTGCTTACCTGATTACTCGAGTGATCCCTCGAGTAATGCTTTCTTTTTATTTCAAATTACTCTAGTGATCCTTTGAGTAATGTCACTCATTTCTTGGCCAAGAGCTACTGCATCATATCTTCTTTGATTACTGGAGTGATCCCTTGAGTAATGCTTCAATTAATTTTTAGATTACTCGAGTGATCCTTTGAGTAATGCCATGCAATTTTTGACAGAGAGCTGGAATAATTTTTCACACATTACTCGAGTGATCCCCTCGAGTAATAAAGGATCATTACTAGAGGGCTTACTCAAGTAATGCCTTCAAAAATCTGCTAGTAATGCTTTCCCCTGATCTCTGTCTTTTAGTTCTTCTTTATTACTTGAGTAGTTACTCAAGTAATGCTTTTGTCTGCCACTAAGAGCTTAGTTACTTTATTCAAACCTTTTTGTTTATTATCAAAACCTTTTGTAATATTAATCCAATCTTTGTTATCATAAAAACATATGGGATCTAACACCGTGGACGCGTTTAAAACCGTGAGGGGGCCTGGGGCTTCTCAAAGCAGACAATATTCACTCAGTGAGCCGTTGGGCTGTCACAGGCAACACATTAAGCTATCGGAGGGAGGATGAAGAGTGAAGTGTAATTATTGTAAATAACTATTGTCCTTTTTATAAGCAAATTTCTCCTTATGTTTTAAAATTTAAACTACTGTTTCCTTTTCTACCTCTATTAAATTCACGTCTTTATATTAATTACCCCTCACTTACAACTAATTCTCTTTCATTTACTCATTTATTACACATTCTCTCTCATATTTGTTACTCATTTCTTTCTTATGCTCTTTTCATAAATAGGGGCATATTTGGAAGAAACATGATATTTTTAACACATTTATTATTTTTAACTAATCTTAACCGTCAACTCATTTTGTACAATAAAAATAAAATTACTTAAAAAAGAACTGGAGAAGGAGGAGGGAGTAAATATGAATTTGCGGCAAGTGCTAACAAAATTAAATCTCGTATTAATAGAGACAAAGGCAAAGGCATTCGAGTATATCCCAATTGCCCCCAATCTCACCATTTTGGTTCTAATAATAAAGGAAACTCCAATCATCTTAAAGACAACTTCCTACATTCTCACTACATTCTCAAGGTGCGAATGATTATACCCTACTCTCGATTCAACAAACACACACAATAAATATATATACTCCCTTAGGTCCACAATATAGGACACTTCTATAAGAAAAGTTTGGTCCATAATATAAGTCACCTCCTGCTTAATACTCTTTTTCCTGTTTTGCCCTTATAATTAATACCCACTTTTCAAATTTACTCCAATCATTATATCTCCCTCCCTCCCTCCCTCCCTCTCTCTCTCTCTAAAATAACACTCCCAATGCAATTAAACATATTTCTCAAGAAGGGTAAAAGTGGGAAAAAGTTGCATTTTGAGACATATTAAATGACGTAACTATCATTTCTTATTTTTCGTGATATAGTTAAAGTGTCCTATATTGTGAATTGGAGGAGTATATATATGTCAGTTTTAGAAGAATTTTATTGGTCCGTAATATAAGCTTTTAGAGTACTTAATATTTATTCAATAATTTTGTTCATGTAATTAAATGTGATAATCATTCAAGAATTGTGCTTTTGATGCTCTATTTACGTTGTGTGCTTCTAAATTTGTCCAATTATACTTTTTTCATCAGTACATTTATGATGAAGTTTGGCTTTTAACGCCACTACTTGCTTATAGCATAATGACATTTTGAAGCCTTTATCAAGAAGTTATTCAACTCTATATTTTTGTTGGAAGAATGACGTGTGCCGCTATAAGGGACTTATTCAAGGAACATATTTACTTTTGACTCCCTGGATTATATAGGGCAATAGGCAAAGACACATATAAACCTTAAATAATAAACTTCCGTTTTTAACATCTGTTTTTTAACCCTTTTAACTTCTAAAAACAGAAGGATGTCTATGTGAACGACGTAGTAAATAATGGCAAAAACGTCAGTAAATAAATGGACGCCTGAAGTTTGTACTTTAGACGTCCCTATTTTAAATAGGGAAGTCTAAGGTGCTTTTTTAAAAAAAAAAAAATCATTTATATTATAGATCTGGATCAAACAATATTTAAAACTAGAAATTACATATCATTGTCAATAAAATTACAAATATAGTGTCTGAACTCTAAATCCAAAATCTACACAATAATAACTCTAAAACTAAATTCTTATAGGTAGAAGATGATAGCAATAAGAGGAATCAGTTGCAAAAAAAAACTCATCTACTTCTATTGTTGAAATTCATTTTCTCGTAATAGCGAATAGAGAAGAGCGACAGGGAGAGATGAACCTTGTCTTCTCGGCAGGAACATGGGCCATGAAGCATGTTTTAGACTCTCGATCTGCAAGCCATAACGACATGAGTTAGAAGATAAAATAGAAGGGAAACCTAAAGAAACAAGAGAAAGAAGATAAAATAATAAAACATGATAAGAAAGCAGAACAAATCTGGAGGTGAAGAAAAGAGAGAGAAAGGAAGAAGCAAGAGTAAAAAGAGAATATAAAGAAGAAGAAGCAAGAGTTAAAAGGTGTGGTAGTAGTGGTTCTTCTTGTGGTGGTGGTGATAGGAAGGGTCTTCTGTTTAAATCAAGAAGAAGAGAAAGATGAGTGTAAGAGTGTACACTGATAAATAAAGACTATCAATTTAAATTTAAATTATTTTTTGCTTCCCAAATTTAATTTAGGGATGCCAAAGCTAAACCTTTGATGTCCCTAATTAATTTAGGAACACCAAAGGTGGTTCCCTGATAAAGAGGTGGCTTCCCTAATATATTTGGCGTCCCTGATTTGATATCAGGGATGCCATTTTGGCGTCCCTCATATATATATCAAGGACACCCACCGGCATCCCTAATATATTATGGACACCAAAGGGCGTCATAGATATTAGGGCATCCTTGATATGATATCAAGGGTGTCCCTAATATATATTAGGATATATTTTAGCGTGCCTTATATAGGGACCCAAGACCTTTGGCATCCTTAAAAAGGTCTACTTTAGGTGTAATATCCCAATTTTTGATTAAGGGCAAATCATGATTATTGTAAATAATTATGAATTTAAATTGAATTATTATGTGTTTTATGGAAATATTAATTAATATGTCATAATTATTGAAAAATTGGAAGAATGGAATTATTGGCCATGAGTTGGTAATTAAGGGAGAAATTAATTACTAACTAAGAGAAACTGGGATGTGTAATTAGAATGGCTAATGGATGGATTAGAGAAGCTAAATGGGGATTTAGTGAGTGAGAGCCAATGAGGAGTGGACACATAGCAAGCTCATATGTGGGGAAGAATATGAGAAAAGTCAAAAGTATTTTAAAATGTGTTTTCTCTCTCTTCTTCCCTCTTTTTCTGCTGCACAAGCATGGGAGAGGGAAATATAATCATTTTCTCTCTTTCTTCACTCCTCCTCCCTCTCATCTCTCTCGTCCTCTCTCTCCATCTCTCACTCTCATCTCTCTCTCTCTCTGCTGGGCACCATTTTTGCAGCAAAAGGAAGGGAGGAAAGCTTGAAAAAGGTAAGGAAAATGGCTTCTATTGCTCAAACTTCCTTCTCTAATATTGATCCTTGAGTGATGAGCTTCATTTTGGTGGTTGTAGCTTGTCTATTGGTTGTGGTTTGTGACCACACGAAATTTTGGAAAGTAGTGAATCAAAAACTCTCTTTGGAGAAGTTGATAAGGTGAGTGAGACCTATCTATCTATCTAAGTTTCATACCATTTGAAATAGTTTGAATTTTCTGGAATTTTGGGCTCATTTTCGAAAATGAGGGCCATTGGGAGTTTGGTATGTGTTTGGCATGGAATTTTTATGTTTGAAATGCATTTTGAATAGATAGAATTGATTGGGTTGGAAATTGTTAAGCTTGGAGAATTTGAGATTTTAGTGTTTAATGTTACCCAAAACCAAATCATGATAATGGAATAGGATTTTGGTGATTTTGACATTCCCATTGGATTGCTTGAGTGATTTTGTGTGGGAATGAGCTTGATTATTAATTTTGGATTCATTTGGATCACTTGGGAAAAGTTGGAAATCTGTCTGGTTTGAGCTCTGTTTTGTGTAGTAAGTTTGGACGAGCGTTTTGAATGACCAAATGGTATTGGAAAATTATGAAACTTTCCAGTCTTAAATTTCACATCCCAAGCTTCAAAATGGACATATATTTTGTGTCATTTCGTTTAGTATTCTGTGAGATATGGTTGTCCAAAGTTTGGGATTGAAATAGAACTCTGTTTTGGAGTAGTGTTTAGTTTTTGGTGATTCTGTATTTGTGTAGTGATTTCCAGTGATGGGCCATATTTTTATTTGAAAGAGGACTTATATACCTTTCATTTGGCTTTGGAATCACCCCGTTTCGAGTTTTCTAGGATTAGTTATGAATTTTGGAAGTTCAGCCAAGAATCAGGAGATTTCTTGGCCACGGCCCAAGGTGGCTGGCAGCGGCCAACCCCTGTGTTCCAGCACTTTGAGTTTTCAAAAGGAGATCTCTAACCTATTGTTTCCCAACCTTTTAGGGCTTTTATTGGAGGCATTTGTGGCCTCTTAAGGGTCAATTATGATACCCAAAATTAAGTGTTTCAAGTTAATTAAGTCTTGGAATAGAATATAACTCTTCGTCCCTAATCATGATTCTAGGATACGATATTTGCCCTAGGCGGGAGAGACCAGTGCCGGAGTATGCCCGGAAGGATCAAGGTAGTGACTCTTCTCTCATATTATGTATGATGTTTTGGCATGCATAACTTATCGTTGAATTTGTGAAATGTGTGCCATGGTCCATTACGGCGTGAGCAGGTCAGCGTGAGCCGTGTAGGGATTGACGGTGGTCATCTCTAGGTCGGCCGTTGAACTGCCATCGTAATCGACATGGATATTGTGAATCCGACCCGTGGGGCGGCCTTTGTGAATCCAGCCGTGGGCTGTGTGTATCTTGCCTGTATGGCTTGTGTATGAAATGCATTATATGAATCCCAGCTGTGGTGAAATGTATTGTGTGGATTGCTGTGATGCAATGCAACATGAGCAATTCAGCGTGAGCAATCGTAAGGGATGACATGTGTCATACTAACCATTGCCGTTGTAATTACCATTGTAGTTGCTTGTTGTGGTTAATGATTTGCTTACATGCATTATTATTGTACATTATATGATTGATTTGTTACTACGGGGATTCCTTAGAATCTCACTCTCCCAAAAACCATGTTTTAGACAGGGCAGAAGGATCAAAGGGAAAGCAGGAGACGAAGAGCGGATAAAGCTCTGATTTAGATGTATATTTTGGGTTATTGGTTATCATGTATATATTTTGGATATTTCTGGGAAACAATTGTGTATATTGGGATTGGTAGTATAGTTTTGTGTAATCCCCAAGTTAAGGGTAATGAATTGTGGGCTTTGTGCCTTTGTAAATCCCTTATTTAATGAATGGAACCCGAGTGTGTCGGGAATTTACTCTATACTCTGATATTTGTGAATGAAATCAACTTGTACAGGCCATTTAGTATTGAAATGTGAATATGAGACCGTCACGAACAAATTTTGTAAAAGTTTTTGTAAGCCATGATTTTGGGAAGTTTGATTTTGTTTAAGTCCCAAAATCATCTAAGGTCTCTAATTCTACATCAATTACGTGTTTATGAACTAAATCTCGGCCTTAAGCGTGAAGGGGGTTACATTAGGCGTCTCAAAAATATTTGAGACTTTAAGCGTTCCAAATATTTTTGGGAGGCCTAAAACCATACCAGGAAGGAACCTTAGGTGTCCTAAATTATAATTGGGTGTCTAAAGTTCAGTTTAGGTATCCCAATTCAAATTTGGGATGCCTAAAGTTTCTCATTGCATTCCCATATTTACAAAAATGCCACCGCTTTTATTTTTTACTTTCCTTTTTAAAAAGGGACGTCCTTTAAGGTAGTAGTATCTTTATTCTGTAATAATGTATAAAGGACTTATTCCAGGAACATAGTTACATTTGACTCCCTGAATTATATAGGGCAATAGGAAAAGATACATATAAACCTTAAATATTAAACTTATTTATTCCCACTTGTTACCAAAAAAGTTCCCTGCAATAATTTTTTTTAGGTTCTTGTTTTTTTTTTTGGGTACAAGTAGCTTCTTTTTGTTTAATCCTCCCACTTGATAAACATCATCTAAAACCAAAACTATTTTGAGATTAGTGGTGATCATATGGGTTGAATCTATAGGCTCAACCTATAGAAAGTGCCAGGTTGGCAAAATGGTAGCCCATTTTGAGGCGGAATTTTTTCAAACGTAACTCACGAGTTATCCCGCTTAATTTTATCATAACTTGATTCCATGCTTAATTACTCATTTTTTCTTGATTTATCTTTTTTATATTTATAGAAGAATTATGTAAAATAGATTACATATTTGTATATACAAGTTTTGGGGTTGACTTATTTACATAATTTTATAAAAATATAAAAATGATTTGAGTTTAGTGTATAAGAGTTTGTAATTTAATTTGAAAACTAAAAGAGTATTTAAAAATGAAAGGAGGAGGAAGACAAGAGGGGGGATAATCCGGCTCCTCTCCCTTGAGGTTCCCATCCATTTCCCCTCCTTTGGCCAAAACTATGACGTTTTGGGTGTAAAATAGGGGGTTGGTCCTATTTTTCTTTTCAAAAAAATAAATCCAGTATTCAGGATTATTTTTTTAGTCTCACCTAGTATCCTAAATATTCTGAAATATTTTTTCAGTAGCACCCAGTATTCTAAAATAATTTTGTGTGCATCCAACACCTTAAAATATTTTTCTAATTATAACGAGCACCATAAACTTAAGATATAGAGTGTTGATGGAAAAAAAACTATTTGATGTATTAGATGGGGAAAAAATATTTTAGGATATCAGGTGTTATGTAAGAAAAATTTTAGAGTGCTAAATGTGCTAAAAATCAATTTATGATACTGGATGATACTTAAAAAAATAATTTGTGATATTGGATGCTATTAAAAAAAATACTTTATGGTGCAGCTTGCTAGATATTAGATGCTATTGAAACAATATTTGATAGTTAGTGCATCAAAAATTATTTTAAAATACTAGGTGCCACTAAAAAAATGTTCCAGAGTACTGATTTTTTTTTTTTTAAAAAAAGTAAGACCGAGCCCTATTTATTATTTAACACCCAAAAGGCTGTAGTTTTGGGTAAAGGAGGGGAATTGGACAGGAACCACAAGGGAGAGGAGCTGGATTCGAGGAAGAAAGGGAGTCGCAGTACTGATGGGCTCTGCTGCATGGAAAGTATTACATGGGAGATATAAATTGTGAAAGATATTGCCGCAAACGGTATACAGAAATACAGCTGCTTTGTTCGACAAAAAAAAAAAAAAAGTACCGCTGCTTTGATTTTTTTTTTTTTCAATTGGCAAGTTTAATTCTTAACACCAAAGATTGAACCTATGGTATTAATTTATTGATCAGGTTAGAGAAGACTTCAAATTCAACAACCAATTTGTTTCTTTATACTAAAAAATGGACACAAATACGGCTAAACGGAAAGACTAGGGTTTTGAAACCCGGACTGGATCGTCCGGTTCGGCCCTGAAACCGGCGAACCGGTCGGTGATTAATGGACTTTTTGTCTCTTACATTAATCTTGGGGTCCACAATAAAAAATTAACCAATGATTACGTATAGACAAATTTAGGATCGTTTTCTCTTCTCGATGAGCCTTTTATTAAATCCTAAGTAATCTAAATGTCATGAAAATGCAATAAAAGTAAGGGAAAATTAGTTTTGGATTTTTCAAATTAATAATTAAAAGAATGATGCAATTTAATTAAAAGCTAAATTATTATTTTTGGTATTTTTATAAAAATGGGATGGATATGAAGAAATGAATCTTGGTAGCAAAGTAAATGGCTTTCCTAACTTTTTAAAATGATTTGGGAGTTAATTTATCATCAAGTCAAAGTGAAAGCCTCAAGCAAATGCATTGAGTCCAAATTATCTAATTAATGACTAATCCTACGATCGCATTCATAGTCATATCTTAGATAAATTGTTAAAAACCATTTGATGCATGTTCAACAATTATTTTAATGCACTTGTTTCCTTTTAATGAGAGCATAATCGCGACACTCAATATGAATTAATTCAACTACACACCATAGTAATCACATACAATATATAATCTCATTAAAACATAAGAAAATAATTTCAATACATAGTTCAAATGCATCAACACAAAATTTAACACAAATGTTAACCAACAAAGATAATTGAACAGTACTCATCCAAGTCTCACATATATATACCAATTTAGAATTAAAGCAAACAACTCACAATTAATACATATAATGAGCTAATAGAAAACTAATAAACTTCCCTTTATAGCACATTAAAACTCTAGCCACTTCCTCTACCTCCAGGACTCAAGCAATTCAGCTACACAACAGCAGCTACAACCAGTTCAACACCTTAGAATTCCATGACAATGAGTGAGACACTGAATCTGAAGAGAAATGAGAGGACAGGTTCTGTTGGGTTTGGTGAGAGCAAGAATGAAGGTGAAGGTTGACGATGAAGATCAAAACAGAGGAAAGGATATGTGATAGTGAACAAGAAAATGAGAATGTGGAAGGCAGTGATGATGAAGATGGTGTTCAGTGGTGATGTAGAGGAGGTAGCATGCGATGCTTTGATGTTGGTGACTGTGTTTGGTGAGGAAAGAATGAAAAACAATGGAGGACGCCGGAATCTGGGATTTGGGTGGCCGAAACTGGGAAGTTTTCACCAGAATTCTAAAACTCTTCACCGAAAGTTGCAGGACAAAGATGAAGGTGACGGTGGTAAGGATGTTGTAGTAGTCTCTCCTCCTCCTTTTACTCCGGACTCTCTCTCGCTCAGCTCTGCACTGTGTGGTCTCCGGCAACAGGCAGAGAAGGAAACCGGAGGTAGTGCGCTGGTGGTGAGGTCTCAAGCTCTCCAACTCGTAGCTCACAACTCTCCCAGCTCCCTCCATCGCGGCGCTTCCTCTGTTCAACTTTAGCTTTAAGCCACAACCTTCTCCGGAATTGGCAGTGGCGATGGTTGTTATGTGGTGGGGAGGAGGAGATGCCGGTGGTGATAGTGGTGGCCTCCTCCTCCTTTCCCAGTCATCCAATCTCAAGCTCTCCCCATCTGGTTCAGACTCGCAGCTCCATAATGTCCTACAACTCTCAGCTAGTATCGGGTCTGTGTCTCTGTTTCGGATCCGTTGAAGGCAGTGAATACTAACCCTGGTCAAAATGCAAGTTTTGACTAGGTACCTATTTGAAACTTTTAAAAGTTCTGCATAGGGACTAAAGTGTAAGGTTCTGAAACTTTTGAAGGGAAGAATAGTAATTATCAAAACTTATGGGAACTTCTCTGTGATTTTCTCTGGCCCTTTTCTCCACATTTTTGTAATTTTCAGAAATTGTTGGGCCCCTTTCTGTAATTTATCTAGTCATCCAAATATTAATTTTGACCTCCAAAACCTGCAATTTTCTTCCAAAACACCTGAAATGTAAGAGTAAGCACAATTGTAGCATCAAAAGTCCAAGAAAACATTTGCATGAATAATTAACAAATTTATGACCAATTTGCCCTTGATTACAACTAATTCAATACAAATGTCGCTAACTCAAATTAGTGTTTAATCATGCAATATTGCTCCAGAAAATTCATTAAAAATCCCAAATTAATCATGAAAAATCATATAAAAATATGGTTCAATCAGCTGGTAAACTGGTCCGGTTTGGGCATCAACCCAGTTCATTATGTTTTAATTTTCTTTAGAATATCATATTAATAATCATGAAATCTTCAATTTCTCATCGGTTTAGTCCCGGGTTAGCTTCAATTTGACTTCAGTCTAACCCTTGACCCAGTACTTGGCCAGTTTAGTGGTCGTTCTATATCAGACCCCTTAACATTTCAATATTAATAGAGTATTAAGGGCAAGTTCTGTAAGGCATACGGAACTAGTGGAAACATACTGATATTAGGTACTTAATTACAATACAGGAGAATCCTCGCAAAGTTTGACAAATATACACAAATGTACAGAGTACTCAAAAGAAAGGAAAAGTACAACTATAGATAACCACAACAGCTCTAGTATACACTGGGACTAGAGCCGAGAATACGGGCCGGCCCTTTACGGGCTCGGGCTTAAACGGGCCGGCCCGTTTAGGCCCATTGGCTAAAAAGTACAATATTTTTTAGTCCCTCGGCCCTACAGGGCCGGCCCTTTACGGGCTCGGGCCTAAACGGGCTTAAACTAATTTTAATTCAAAAAAATTTCTTTTTCAAGTTTTACAATTTATTTATTATTTTGCTTTAAATTGAAATACATTATTTTTAAAACTCATAAATTTTTAGTTAAAATAATCATCTAATGTCCAAGTTAGCCTATTTTTTAAAGTTTAAATTAATAAATCATTGAAGAAAATAAAATAAATCAAACCAATTAATAAATGTTTGCCTGTTATTAATACTTTATTGAGTACTTAGGTGTTTCTCATATTGATAATTTGATATAATGATATTTTATTTATTAATTTATTTTAAAAAAATATTAAACGGGCCTAAAAGGGCGGGCCCTCAGGGCTTCAGGGCCCGCCCTACAGGGCCGGCCCTTTTAGGCCCGCTTCTCTTTTTTAGCCTCTAAATCATAAGCCCGGCCCTTGAAGGGCTCGGGCCTAAACGGGCCGGCCCGACGGGCTCGGCCCGAATTCCCGGCTCTCGGGACTCTACACACTGGTAGCCCCTATCTTTTCCTTCGAGCCACTAGCTTCTGCTGGAATGTTTTTCAGTTTGATAAAAGATGAGATTCAAGTGAATCTCAGTAGTAACATGCTTTTCCGACATATAAAATATGAAAATAAATATGCAATACATCATGTCATGTAAGATGCTAACTCATGTTGTGTGCACACTGTACAATGTCAAATGACATGTTTGCAACCCCGGATTAACTCGTGTCTATGGTCCAATGAAATATTTAGACCCTGGCTTATACACGTGTACCATCCCTGAATCCCTGATCACAGCTCAGTCATGTTCCCTAAGCACTAAGCATACAAATTATTATATAGTATATGAAAGAAAATGTTACTACTTGAGTCCTTTTCCAGTTCCAATATCCGTCCTAAACTATTGTTCTAGCTTGAGCTATTTATATATGTCCTAAAATTCCAAATATACAAGAATTGAGTTATTACTCATTCATATATTGTTCTAACACATTTTGAGCCACTTAGTTAGCCATTGGAAGTCCAAACAAATGCCTATGGGGTTAGGAAAAGCTAGACCAATCAACACCACTCAAAAATAAAAAATATTGAAATAGAGGTCTTGGCTGTGGCCAAGAGAAGTTAGAAACATTTTGACCTTGGCCAAGAAATCTTTTGGCCGCGGCTAAGAAATTCTCTGTTTTTTGGCTCAACTTCAAAAAATCATAAGTGAATCTACAAAAATTGAAATAGAGTGTTCCAAAATTCTATGAAAAACTCTTTAAGTGTAGTTGTATGGAAAAATACTCAAATCTAGTCAATGTTATCTAATTTTGCCCAAAAATTTTGCTAATCCTCCCCTATTCCAGATTACACTCCATGAATTAACATAATCTGACAGCAACTAAATTCAAAAATTCATATCTCACAATCTACAAACTCAAATGACACCCATTTATATCAAATTAAAGCTTAGCGTGTGTACTTTTATTCTGCAAAGTTTCATTATTTTTGAACAAGATTATATTACTCAAAAACACAACATAATCAAACTTCCAGAACTTGAACGTCCAGAATTTCCCTTGTTTTTGACTTAACTTTCAAAAATCATAACTCTCTCTACAGATATTGAAATGATGCATTCTTAGACTCATTTTAAAGCTATGAATATCTACTATATTCTTGCAAAATTTCATAAATATTGAATAAGGTTTGCCTGGTTAAAACTTAACATGAACCTGACTGGCTTCCAAAAACGTCAGTTTTGATAGTCTGAATTCAAAAATCAAGAACTCATTCATTTTCACTCCAAATTGTACTCTTCTTGATTCTATCATCAACTACACATCCTAAACTATCTATACAAAAAGACCCAATCAAAAACTCCATCTATATTCTATGTTTAAGCTTATGCAAAGTTCAGGTAGATACTCTGGTTTTGGGCCAGCAAAACAGAGATAAAGAAATCTAACATAGGCTTATGCTTATGGTCTCTAATTCTCCAGAAATTCAACCCTAAGAACTCCCAACATCAAGCCATGTTTTAATGACAGAAAAACCAAACCAAAGAAATCCAAAAATTTGTCCCAAAATCAATATACATGCTTTGTCACTCATTAATGATCGCAACTTATTTTCAGAATCACACAACTTCCAGCAGCTATAAATCTTCATGAACAGCCCAAACCAACGAAATAACAATGGGAAGAGATAAAGAAAACTCACCTAAACAATATTCCAAGCTTGCCTATGGTGATTGACTTCTCCTTCATTCTTTTTTCCGGAAACCACTCTGGGGATCTCACCTCCATCTCTCTCTCGCTTACCCTCTCTTTCTCTTATTTTTCTGTTTTCTCTTGCTCTTTCTTCTCTGCCGACTTGAAGCAATGGAGAGTGAGGGAGTGCAGACTTAATAAGTGAATGAGTGCATGAGGTGTCATCTTTTTCTCTACGTGAAGTAAGTGTGTGAGTTTGTGAATGGATTATGCAATTTTTAATGATGGATCCAAGGTGGGGGCTGTTGGTGCACTCTTATACAATGCCAAGTGTAGTGTGTGTTTATATATATATATATATATATATATATATAGGTATATTTTTATCCTATTAATTACACACACTAGGCTCTAATTTTTCCCTTCGTGAAATTTAAGATTCCTTAAATTTCGTAGGTTCCATAATTTGACTTATTATCTAGTTATTGTTCCTCAATTTTTTTTTCCAGAAGAATAGGCCTTTAATTTCCAAAATTAATCTCTAACACCATTTAAATTTTGTTTTTAGAAAATTTTGCCTTCTACTAATTTTTTGGGATATTACATTCCAGGTTTGATAACCTTGGCAAAGACAAGGATGCAAAAAAAATGAAAAACAAAAATGAATAGGTCTAAAATAAAACTTTAAGTATAAATAAGTCAAGTAATAAATTTATTAAAATATGGTACAATTCAAGTTTATAGCGTCATTTTTTACATAGGTAAAAGACAAACTTACCCCTAACGAATATAAGAAGTTGGCCGATAAATCATTACATAAAATCTGATATATATATATATATATATAACTAATGTAAAACTTATGCATAAACACGTGTAAATCTTGGACCTTTGAGTTGTATATCTAAGAAATTGATTCTTAAATCTATGTGTAAAATTTGAATAAGGAGCTCTGCATCAAAAAAAGAAAAAAAAAAGAAAAAGAATAAGGAGTAATGTTCACTACTACAAAAAAGCACAGCTGTGGCGCTTATAATTACATTAGTTGTGGCGCTTGCGAAATGCCACATATCTAGACGCTACTAAAAAAAGCTGTGGCGCTTGGAAACGCCACAGATTTTTAAATTTTTTTTTAAAAAATAACCTCCTATGGCGCCTGACCAGCCAGGTGCCACAGGAGGCCTACCCTCCTGTGGCGCCTGGCCGGCCAAGCGCCACAGGAGGTACCCCTTCCTGTGGCGCCTGGCTGGCCAGGCGCCACAATAGGGGTTTTTTTTTTTAATTTTTCGTTCTGGTTTTTTTTAGCATATTTTTTGGGTTCTTCGTATTAGTTTTTTTTTAGCATATTTTTTCCTCATATATATCTCCCATGCATATATAATTATAGTCTGCAAGGTTTAATAAGAACAATAATAGATAACTTTAAAATGATACCAACAAATGATTGATTAGCTAAAGTAGTAATGAAAATTGTTATACAATATACTGTAAACCTAGCTGAATGAAATATAATACAACAAATTCAACTTCAACAAAAATGCATGACACAACAAATGGCAATTAGAAACAACACAAAAAAAACCAGCTAGTGAATTTAATAGTATATATAGCTACGTAGGGATTTGCCTAAACACATATTCACACCATTCCTTGATCACTTCATTAACCTGATGGTCTGTCAAAGCGTCACAACGTTGATCTTCATAATACTACAGATATATACAATCAGACACAAGTTAGAACGAATTAAAATCAGTAAAACATAATTGTCAGGCACTAATTCAATTTCATTACAACACAATATGAAGTGCAACTAAATGACTTACTTTTTGAGGAATAAATGGTTGATCATGCATAATAACATCCTTCATAAATTTCATGATATAGTACCCACAATCATTGTCATTAGGTTGGAAAGGGCACTGCAAAAATATAATGCAATATTTTACTCTGTTCATGAATAAAAAGTGTTTACTAACAAAGTCTAAGTAAAGTCAAATATCAATACCTGTATTTTCTTCCAAGGATAGCTAAGGCGGGGGTCAGTAGCTTTAGAATAGTTTAACGAGACAGACGACCAATACGCAGTCAATGCGCTAACAAAAGAAACAGAAAATGATTACTTTTGGTTATTCAAGCACGTTCGCAAATATTTATACATAGGCACATATACTTACCTACTGATCAATAGCAACATATCAAAACGGTCTTGTGGAAGACCATTTTTTAGAGGATTCACATAATAAATGTGAGGGCCTGAAGGTTCTGCTGGATTGATAATGATCAATATCCAATGGCGCCTAAAATATATTTTAAAATTTTTTTTTGAACAATCATGTTATGATAGAAGTTAAACAATAAAAACAAAAATTGTACCAATAATAACTTACCCTGTATTATACGGCACTAAAAATAATGTATTTGTTGTCGCTTTCTTGCTAAAGTAATCTTTCAGCTCATTAGACTGCGCAGTTACATCTACTTTACCCTCATGATGACCAATGAGAAAAGGGTTGACAAATGCAAATTGGACCCTGTGTGTATCCATTAAAACGTCCTGATCCAAATGCCTGGTATAAAACATACAGTGTCATAAGAAACAAAAGAAATGGAACGAGATATATTAATAATAGTGATAAACGATGATAGTGAAGTACCTTATCCAGATGTTGATAGCCGAAGCACTAACCCAATCACAAGCACATATGTCCTGCACGACCTCGGCAGTAATATAATCAACTAGACCACCAACACTGTAGATATGTCTTGGAATACGTAATTGCACTACTCCCTCACCGATCAATTGTGGTGCAATCGATAAACTCATCCCACATTTCTTGAGTGATGATTCCTTCGTACAATGGATAAGGCGGTGTAGTAATGATATCATCATTATCATCCCTCAAGAAATATTTGACAAGATCAGAACAAAACTTTCACATAAGTTTTCCGGTTTTTCTCATTACGAAGTTCTTCCGATCATCATCAATAATAAAAATACTCTGTAAACAAGTCAAAAAACATATATAATATGTAAGATTGAAATGAAGTGAAACAAAGCAAACCGAATAAATATATAATTAAGGTGTTACCTGTACTTCAGCCCAGATCACATCCTCATAACTTTTCTTTACCATTTTCCAATTTTGAACTGTAATAGGGACTCTGTCTCGAACCGTAGTCCCGATGAAGTTATTTAAGGAGGTACTGTTCTCACAAAACGGGTTTCCATTTTCATTCCACTCCATTTGTAACTTGATTCCGTTACTTCTCAGTCTGATCAACCTCGCCATAATTGTCCTGCCACGTCTGACGTTCTCCTCAAATCTTTGTCTACCAATGTGCCTGGGAACATTATCAACGTCATCATGTGGTGAGTCCATACTCCTGCAAGTGAAATAAACCAAATCAAAACATCAGTGCACAATGGTCTTGTATGTCAACAAAAGCAAATTATTTTGAAATTTATAAAAACATACGTACAAGTAAACAAGTCAAGGCAATCATTATCTTTTCCTTTTTCTCGTCTGATTTAAAATTTTATTCTTCAGAATTCATGTTGGATTGAGAATTTTGTTCCTCTTGACCCAAGTTCCCTCTTCATGATCATGTCTCACGTATAGGGGTCCATCTCCATCTTCATCTTCATCTGCATCTCCATCTATATCAATCTCTGCTGACCACAAATTCTCAAACGAAGGATCATCATTATTGATGTTCAAATATTCATTACTTTCAAAATCAACTTCTGCTTGACGATTCTTGTTGGATGGAAGTACAATAGACCAATTCTTCTTAGCAGGATCAGGAATGTAAAATGCTTGTTCTGCCCGTGCTACTAAAATAAAAGGAACATCTTCATACCAAACCTTAGAAAGGTCCACTTGCACAAAACCTAAGTCATCTATCCGCAATCCACTGTTGTTGTTAACCCACTGACATTTGAAGACAGGGACCCTCAACATAGAGTAATCTAACTCCCATATGCATTCAATGACACCAAAGTATGACATTGATGCATAGACAGGGTGTGTGTCTTTAGCACTGGATCTATGCCAAGAATCAGCAACAAGTGTTACCCCACTATTCTGCATCGTGCTCTGTGTATCATGGTCTTGTGTATAAAATGTGTAACCGTTGATTGCATAACCATTGTAAGATAATACATGTAAGCTCGGTCCCTTCGACAGGCACTTCAATTTTTCGGAAACTGAATTAGGATTCCTCTCTATCTCATCGTTAATACAATTTTTCAACCAGCCTGCAAATTGTTTATTGTGTTCTGTTGTTAATAAATTTTCATTCCTATCACCAGAGCATCCTTGTGTTCTTCTACATACGGTTCGACCTCATCAGTGTTATGTAGGACATACAAGTGGGCTTGGTCCCGTTCAGTCACTGATATCGTTATTACATCACTCCCCGTTGTTCCTTTCCCTGATCTTTGGCCATCATGACGGGACTTGGGGATCCCTACAGGGTCAACATTTGATAGAAAATCAGCACAGAAGTCACTTACTTCTTCAACCATGTAACTTTCAGCGATACAACCCTCTGGACGGTATCTATTTTTCACATACCCCTTTAATATTTTCATGAATCGTTCATTTGGGTACATCCATCTCAAGTACACTGGACTGCACAATTGAGTTTCTTTGACCAAGTGTACATTTAGATGTACCATAATGTCAAAAAAAGAATGTGGAAAATACATTTCAAGTTCACTCAGAGTACACACAATCAGCCTTTACAAATCTTGTAACCTGGTTGAATCAACCACTTTACTGCAAATCAACTTGAAAAACACGCAAAGTTTCATGATAGTGTTCCTTAATTTTTTGGGTAAAATGGATCGTATACCAACCGGTAGGAAATTTTGCATGAGCACATGACAATCACGAGATTTAACTTCAACTCTTTTACCGATACAAGGTTCTTTATATTTGAAGAGTAGCCCTCGGGAACTTTAATTCCTTGCAGAAACTCACAAAATAATTTCTTCTCTTTCCTCAACATAGTGTATGCCGCTGGCGGTAGATAGGTACGAGACCCTTGCTCGATCGGTGCCAACTCTTCTCTAATTCCCAAGTTCACTAAATCCAACCTCGAATTGACATTATCCTTGCTTTTTCCTTGGATATTAAGCAACGTGCCAATTAGACTATCACAGATATTTTTTTTCTATGTGCATCACATCAAGAAAATGCCTCACATATAAAGACTTCCAATATGGAAGTTCAAAGAAAATAGACTTTTTCTTCCAACCGCTTGTCTCGATTTGTTTTGCAAAAGGTTTGCCCCATGTAAACATTTTTCTTACAATGATGAAGTCGCATTGAATGAGTGTCATCTTCACATATAGGGCATGCACCATATCCTTTGACGCTGTATCCTGACAAATTTCCATAAGCAGGGAAATCATTAATTGTGCCAAACAACATGGCTTTCAAAGTGAAACTTTCTTCCATGTACCCGTCATACACACTAACGCCTTCATCCTAAAGCAGCTTCAAGTCATCAATTAAAGGAGCTAAGTATACATCTATATCATTCTCAGGTTGCCTTGGCCCAGAAATTAACATGGACAACATCATAAACTTGCGTTTCATGATTAAGTATGGAGGAAGGTTATAAATCATCAATATCACCTGCCACGTGCTATGTGTGCTACTCTGAACACCATGCAGATTAATTCCATCAGTTGACAGTGCAAGGCGAAGGTTCCTGACTTCATCAGCAAAGTCAGGGTACTCATGATCAATTTTTTTCCATTGAGGAGCGTCTGCAGGGTGCCTAAGCTTCGTGTCTTTAATCCTTTCATCTGCATGCCATATCAACTGCTTAGCAATCTCTGCATTACTATACAGTCGCCTGAATCTCGGAACAATGGGAAAATACCATAGCACCTTCAAAGGACTTTTTCCGTTCTTCTTCCTATATCGAGATGCGTTGCATTTAGGGCACTTCTTCAACGTTGCATACTGATTTTGAAATAATACGCAATCGTTAGGACATGCATGTATCTTCTCATATCCCATACCGGTTGTAGAGCAAAGAATTCGCTTTGCCTCGTATGTCTTGGTAGGAAGTACATTTTCTTCTGGAAGCATATCTTGCAACAGTTCAAGCAATGCGGTGAAACCCGAATCACTCAATCCGTAGCGAGCTTTAAAGTTGTGCAACTTCAACACTGCTAGCAATCTTGTGTATTTAGTACTTCCGACATATAATGGTTTCTCTACATCACCTTTCAACTTCTCATATTCGTTAGGGCAGTTATGAAGCACCCCTTCAACCATATTTACCATTTCTTCAAGACCATCATCTTCATCAAATATGCTTTGATCAAATTCATCCGAGGCACCACCCGTGGTATGCACCCGATCACTATATGCATCGTTGGTCTCACCATGCCTTGTCCATCGTATATATGTTTGATCAATACCATAACACACTAAATGATCTAGCAAATCAAGTTGACTAATCCGCTTTCCAAAACAACAAGATAAGCAAGGACATAAGATTTTGCCAGGATCTTTTGTGTGCTCAGTTGCAAATGTAATAAAATCCTTCACCCCATCTATATATTCCCTTGAACATCGATTAGATGACATCCATTTACGATCCATCTATGGGCTTCAATCTATTTATTTAGAAAATTACGTGGTTAGTTGTATGACCATTGCATTTACTAATTACTTTTATGTTCTCTTACCAATTTTAATTTAAAATAACATACACCACATGAATCTTCATAATTGAAGCTTTCTAAGTCTTAAACTGAATGTTTAAATTGCCAAATAATTCATTAATTATTCGCAGGCATTATAATAATTTTTTACAACTCATAACAAAAGAAACCATATTTGCCACAATATATCATAGTTAATTAGAAAACATTACAAGTCAATAAATAAAATACAAGTGTTAAGAATATATAAATAATTATTTTGCTTATGCAATTAATCAATAACAATCATTAGAACACCTACAAATTATAACTATTAAATTCAACTAAAATCACATTTGTAAGCTCAAAATTTAAAAAACATACCGTAAATAGAAGCTTCAATAGACTGATGAACTGAAACTACAAACACAAATTAAACATAAAAAAATCAATAAAATATTTGAGGTTCTAAGTTATTTATTTTAATAATAATATGTGTAATAAACATCAATATATAATAAAATCAAATATGATTAGCTTAAATCAAAAAATATGATTCAGAAAAAAAAAATAAAGAAAATGAAATAAAATGAAAAAGAAAGTTTAATCCCAACATTAATTATCTCCTTATTGTATGTTTTTCCCCTTACGGTTTTAGTTAATATATTTAAAGTTAAACAATATAGACAAATTTTATTTTATTTTATTAAATATTAACATTGATATATATTGATATATTAAACTCATTTTATCCATATTTTAAAATCCTTAAATAAGTTAATGACTCAATTAACGAATTATTCAATTATTCAATTAACATTGATATATACTTATTTCAATTTTTCCTATTTTCATTGGGTTTATATGGGATTTTCTCTATTATAGTTTAATAAGATAATACAAAAAATTATTTTCTTACCTCTACAAAATAGCACTAACACAAATATATATTAAATACGTGAAATAATATTAATTAAATAAATGATTTTGATTTTTAAAAAACAAATAATTTGAAGAAGTTTTAAAAGAAATAGCAGTATTATTAAAAGTTAATTTGATTATCTAATTAAGTTTAAAAGTTAATTTCGGCAAGCTAAGTCCTATCATAATTTAATTGGCACTAGACATAAAAAGGTGAAAAATGAACCAACTTAATTCAATTAGAATTATCGAGAGGGTCAATCAATAATTGGCATCAATGTATGGCATATAAGCACCATATTGGCCTCATCACTATGGCCAACACAAATAATAATGGGAATATATATATAGTATATACACACAAACAACACACACATTTGTATATTATATATATATATATATAGGTGTTGAGTAAAAAGCAAACAAACAAAACTAAAGATGGTCCACATTTGTATATTATATATATATATATAGGTGTTGATTATAGTTTTCAGCATGTGGATCTTTGCATCCTAAATTCAACCCTTATCCTCATCTTTACCAGCAGCTGGGTCCCATTTTAATATTTCACTCTTAACCCTAGTTTTACTATATTGAGGCAATTGTTTGTTTTGGCTTGAGGACCAAGTTAAGAAATTTTTAAGTTTGTACGTACTACAGAAGAATGGACAGATGATGATGGTAAAGAAAAAGAGGTGGATCAAAGTGAATGGAAGTGTTAAATCGCCCCATGACCGCCTTTTTGTTTTTTTTTATCAGAAAATTAAGGATTATTTTTTCTGATTTTAAATATAATATAAAATTGATTTTTTTAAATATATTTTAAAAATAATTAAATTATTTAAGAATATTTATATTTATTATTTTTTCTTCAAACTATTTTACTTAACTTATAAATTGATATATAATATAAGGATACAAAACATATGATATGATTAAATAATATATTTAATCTCCTTAATCTCTTTAAAAAAATTAACTATATCTTATATTTAAGAATTAATGGAATATACTGAAACATAAAACCAAACCAACCAATCACACACATTAGCCATTGTCTAAACTACTATCATAGGTGTCTCCCATCACCGCCTTTTACAGCAAAGGCACGGTCATTTTTCCTCGTTCAGGAAAAAACAGAGCTGCAATTGACACTGCAGTGCCTTCACTTCACTTTCATTTCACCCTATTTTGAACCTCATTCATATCTTCATCCCAAAATACCACAAATATGGCCACTACAATTAAATTAAGATAAACTTATACATACATGTAAATGCTAAAATCCCAAAATTTTTGAAAGAAAAAGTGAAAATTTCCTCACACAACCACCAAAGGAAAAAAAACCTTAGAAATTATAATTTATACTTCTCCATTTTCCTAAAACGTGTGCGGTCCCCACTCCACAGGCTCGCCACTCCCCACTTTATTTTAGATTTCGATCCATTTATCAATTATATTATTAAAGCATCTGATCAAGTGATGCGCTCCCTATTGATGTATAGAAAGTGAAAGAGAAACTTACTAATGTAAAGTAAAACTAAAGTACATAATTCAAATGAGAAATACACGTAACAGGGAAAAATAACATCGCAAGCATGCCATAAAAAAAATAAAAATAGAACAACCTGAAAAAAATATTAATAAAAAGAAAACGCAAGTTGAACTTACAGGTTATCAGTGCAGTGGAGTGGGGGACCACGTAATTGCCGTTGGTGATGCAATCTTGAGTGAGGTAAGGAAGAAATTTGAGTTACCAAATGGAGTGGGGACCAAATAAAGTTGAGGACAATAAACAGAAAAGGGAATAATAGGGAAAGTAGTGGGGATGACAGTTGGAAAAAAACAAACACGTGTGCTCGTGTGGGTGTAATTTTAAGATGTGAAGATGAAAATGGAGGGATGGGGTGCACGCAGATGAAAGGGAAAGTGGGAGAGGGAATAATTAATTGAGTGAAAGAGATGGGGGGCGGGTGGGGGTGGGAAAAGAAAAGAGATGGGGGGTGAGGGCAGGAAAGAAAGGGATAAGGGGGTGGGGATACTGATTGGTGGGGAAGGGATAGGGAGAATCTAAACCAATTTTTTATTTTTTTTTTGTAAAAAGGGCTTAGCTGTGGCGCCTGACCACGCAAGCGCCACAGCTGCCCAAATTTTTTTTTAATTAAAAAAACATGTCAGGTGTGGCGCCTGGCCAGGTAGGCGCCACACCTGACCAAATTATTCTTTTTTTTAAAAAAAAAAAGTCAGGTGTGGCGCCTGGCTGGTCAGGCACCACACCTGACCAAATTATTTTATTTTATTTTTTAAAAAAGTCAGGTGTGGCGCCTGGCTGGCTAGGCGCCACCCCTGAGTAATTTTTTTAAAATTAAAAAATTACTCATGTGTGGCGCCTGGCCAGCCAGGCGCCACACATGAACATAAATTTTTGTTTTATTTTAAAAATGGGTCAGGTGTGGCGCTTGGCCAGACAGGCGCCACACCTGACCATAGTTTAGTGTGGCGCCTAGCAGCTAGTTCCAGTTGGTCATATGTGGCGCCTGTATTGCCAGGCGCCACACTTAGCCTCACCAGCTGTGGCACCTACCCTACCAGGCGCCACAGCTGGTAAAATATATATATATATATATATATATATATATATAAAAATTAAATAAGCAGCTGTGGCACTTCATTAAGGAAGGGCCACAATATGTGCGCCACCTTTCAACCTTTTTGTAGTAGTGGTTTTAACACGCGTAATGGCACTCAATCAATTTGGGATTTATTTGTGTTTTCTATATTTGTTTAATGTGTTTTCTAATTGCTCATAAACCGAGGGTGCCTATGACCAAGGCAATGTTGACTCCAAATTTGAGATAGTAATATATAATATATTATATTATAAGGAAGATATAAAATTGTTAAAAGGTATTGCACGCAATGTATCTACTTTGTTTGACCAAAAAAAAAAACGGAGCATATTGGTTTCATTTTTCTTTTTAGCTGGCAAGTTTATCACTCAAACCGCGTTAGGTTGAAGTCATTGAAATATTGAACACTACAAATTCAACAACAAATTTACTTATTTTTTTATGGTCAAAACTGGACGGCAATTACCATTAAGCGCCTAGATCAACTAGTAAAAGAATTGTTCCAACTTAATTAGAGATCTCGTATTCGAGTTATAGGTATGTAGCCGCGATAATTACTTGAAGGTAGTGAGGTAAGCAATACAATTACATGGGTACAAAAGGATTCATGCATCGAAAAAATGAAAAAATATGAATAGTTCTCAAATACAAACTTGTTTTTGAACAAGTCATGTAAATTGCTGCAATATAATAAAGTCGCAAGATTCTTGAGTGTCATTTTTTATACGGGCAAAAGAGAAAATTGCTCCTTATTAATATAAGAAGTTGACTTGCAAAATCCATGCGTAAAATATGAATAACTAAAAGTATTTTTTGGTCTTTTCCGTTAGATGTTTTAATTTTTCAAGAAGAATTAATTAATTTTTCTCTATATATATACTCATATTTAAAAAGGGCAGTGAGAGGGTGAAAATAATATGAGTGGAAGTTAATTTAATATAGTTAGTACATGTAGTAATGAAAATAATTTAAATTTTATGACAAATTTAATGCTTTTAATTGTTTTTATGGTTATATGTGAATTAGTAATTACTCTCTTTTTTTTTTTTGACCGAATAGTAATTACTCTCTTTGATCCTTAGTATAAGACATATTTGGAAAGTTAATCTTAATTTTAAATATAAGACATAGTTTTCATATTTATTAATATTTTCCTAATTTACCACATAGTTTTCATATTGTCAATCTTTTTTTTTTTTTTGATACAAAGGCAAGCAAAGCTTGAAGATGACATCCACTATAGGCTAGGTCCTACAGGATGATCATGGTCTAATAAACCACAGTCCAAAGCAAAGAAATGAAAATATTCAATTGGGGAAATCGCAAGTTCCTCACGTTCCTGCGGAATCATGTGTGCCATTATAGCAAGATAATCCGCACAACGAAGGCTTTCCCTGTGAGCGTGGGAAATTTCTACCTCCCAATCACTATAAATAAGAGATCTGGTTGCCAAGATCACATCGTACAGTGGATGGTCCAAGTCAAAATGAGTGGATAATAGATGGACTGCCTGAAGTGAGTCAGTGAATATCTTGATTTTCTTTAGCCCCAACTGTTTACATAGCAGGAGGCCACATCGGATTGCATGGATTTTTGCAGCAGTTGGGAAATTATGTCCTAACTTCTGTTGAAATCCACGTATCCAATTACCTTGATGATCACGAATAACACCTCCACAAGCAGCCTGGCCGTCTCTGAGAACTGAACCATCAACATCTAAGCGGTGAACGCCTGGATCAGGAGGTTGCCAGTGAAGCACTCCTTGTTCTGGGACTTGGAATATCTGATGCCGAAACTTGCCGTTCTGCACACCTTCTGAGAGCTGATAAATGCATCTGTGAACAATCTCTTTCGGGCTGTTTGATGACCCTTCAAAAGCTTGGCTACAACGGTTTTTCCATAGTATCCAACATGCGGTACTGAAGACATTTTGCCAAGGCCATCTAGCCATCTTGTTGTTTCCTGGTGAGTGCTGTAAGTTCCAATTGAGCCAATCCTGCAAATTACCAGAGAAAAACATACTATAATATAGAGGGTTAGTTAAAGTTGACCACACTCTCTGAGCTTGCTCACAATCTCTCAAGATATGAAGGATGCTCTCCACACTATCACACTGAAAAGGACAAGTGTTTAAGGCTCTCGGATTGTGCCTCGCTCTGATCTCATTAGTGGGAAGCCTATCATGGAATACTTGCTAGAGAAAGAATTTGACACGTTCAGGAATACCCCAGCGCCATAGAGACTGCCGGTGACCATGTTGGCTATGAATGTGCTGATGAAAGATTGCGTCGTATGCTGATTTTACACTAAAGTTCCCATCAGGAGCATTTCGCCAACAGATAGTATCCTCATCAAAGCCCGAAGGAGGAGGAATCAACAAAATTTTATCCACCACCCAATTTGGAAGAAAGGATTCCCATTTAGCTCTATCCCAATGCCTCGATCGAGTCTTAAAAGAGCAAACATTAGCACTCAAATCAACAAGGTGGCTGTTTTTGACGATAAAGTATTTAAGAGGTTTATCCACAGAGGCCCAGCATTCTTGCCAAGCAAGCGTATTTCGGCCACTTCTCAGGCATTTACCAAGGCCTCTTAAGAAATCATCCCAGACAGTCACCACCCCACACCAAACTGCCGATTGGTTACGCCACCTCTGAACATGTGGAACAACAGCAAATCCACATGCGTATTTCGCTCTTAAGCGTTTCACCCAAAAGGCATCCGGTTTCTTGATAAGACCCCAGCACAATTTCATGAGAAAAGCTTTATTTTGACAGTGCAAGTCTTTTATACCCAAGCCACCCTCACACTTACGTCTTTTAAGAACGTCCCATGAAAGCAGGTGCAGCTTCTTGGATTCCTCAAGTTGATTCCAAAAGAAATCTCGGCTGAGCTTTTTAATCATAGCTAACACCCCTTTCGGAATAAGAGTTGATTGCATCTGGTATTGAGGAATCGCCGAAAGGACAGACTTGATGAGAGTCGATCTACCTGCCATACTTAGGTATTTACCCTTCCAGTTAGCCAATTTCAATTTCACCTTTTGGAGAAGAGGAGCAAACGTCCTCTTAACCATCCTCTTGTGCATGAGGGGGACGCCCAAGTATTTCCCAAGGTCCGCAGTCAGACCAATCCCAACAGATTGACTTAACTCATATGCCTTGTTAAAATGAACATTTTTAGATACGAACATTTTAGATTTATTCAGATTAATCTTGTGGCCAGAGACTCGGCAAAAAAGAGTCATGACATCTCTTATCACAGACATCTGCTCGTTTGAAGCCTCACCGAAAAGGACAAGATCATCCGTGAAGAAGAGGTGGGATAGCTTAGGGCCATTAGAGCTCAATTTAATAGGAAGCCAATTTCCCAGATCAACTTCATGGTGGATAAGTTGGCTGAGCATTTCCATACACAAGATGAACAAATAAGGACTCAAAGGATCACCCTGTCTCACCCCTCTAAAAGGCCGGAAGTGCTCAGTGGCAATTCCATTCCAGATAATGCTCATGGAAGGGGACGAAACACAGGACATAATCAGCTTAACAAAATCAGAACCCAGACCCAGGCTGTTAAGAGTGAATTCGAGAAAACGCCAGTCAAGACGGTCAAAATCCTTTTCCATATCAACCTTCACGGCAATATAACCCTTTTTACCTCTCTTATAAAACCATGGAATGGATTGCCTCCTGGGCAATAATGATATTATCCACACCCTGTCTTCCTACAATAAAGCTACATTGGTTTTCAGCAACCAGATGATTCATGACTCTCTTAAAGCGGTTAGCAATAATTTTGCTGACAATTTTGTAGCTAACATTGCAAAGGGATATGGGTCTAAAATCCTTCAGGTTAGTCGGATGATCGACCTTAGGGATAAGGGTGATATTCGTATGATTAATGTCTTGGATGACCTCAGGATTATCAAAAATCTTGATTACCAAATCGCTCATCTTATGGCCAATAACACTCCACTGGGTATGAAAGAAATGGGGATTTAAACCATCCGGCCCAGGAGCTTTAAAAGCTCCCATCTCAAAAGCAGCATTTTTTATCTCAGTGGGTGAAACAGTCCTTTGAATAAGGTCAAGTTGAGTATCATCGAGAGGAGGTAAACTTGCCCTCCAAGGAGAGAAAGGAGAAGATGAAGTCTCAGCCGAGTAGAGGTTCCGAAAAAACTCAAGGGCCATATTCCGAAGCTGAGATTCATCAGACACCCAGTTACCATTATCATCCTGTAAAGCCTTGATTTTACTTCTCTTCCTATTCGCAGAAACACTTGCATGGAAGAATTTCGTGTTTCTGTCCCCACCACTAATCCACTTACATCTTGATTTCTGGAACCAGATCAATTCCTCTTGTAAGGCGATTTTATGGTACATGTCCCAAAGTTTCCTTTCAATCTTAAAAAGACCATTGGGACCACCCCCTCTACTCCTGGCCTGATCGATCCCTTCCAGCCTTCAGATGAGCTCTCTTTTCTTTTTGCAACATTTCCCACCACTCTAGAGTTCCACGCCGAGGCGTCCTTTGTGAACTGCTTTTGCCCTTGAGTCCAATTCTTCCCCTGCCAAGCATCAATGAAAACATCATGAAAACCTTCTTCTATGCACCAAGCTGCCTGGTAGAGGAAATTTCTTCCCCTATTAATGCCTTTAGTCTTAGTTTTGTCCGCAACAACAATCACGCGGTGGTCAGACTTGAACCTGAGATTATGATAAACCTTGACCTGAGGATTAAGAATGTCCCAATCAAAATTCTAGAACACCCAGTCAAGTCTCTCCTTAACTCCGGTTTTTTCCCAGGTAAATTTGTCACCAACTAACGGAACCTCAATAAGGTCACAGCTGTCAATACAGTTCTGGAAGTCCTTCATAGAGCTGAGAATAGGAGCAGCTCCCCCTTCTTTATCACTAGGAGAGAGGAAGGCATTAAAATCCCCTAAGACCAGCCAGGGGATAGCACCGTTTGCTTGATAGCACACAGCGAATCCCACAGGTTCCTCCTCGTCAGACTATTAGTGTCACCATAGACAAAAGTAACTAACGAAGGGTTGGGATTACTTATGTGAGAAACTTTACAGTGGAGGAGTTGGGAGTTAGAGAATAAATAATCAATCTGAAACTCCCATTGATTCCATAAAACCCAAATACCCCCAGCATACCCAGTTGCTTCAACTCTTAACCAGTCATTGAAACCCAATTTCCTAACAGCCTTATCCGCTCTACTACCACTAATCCTGGGCTCCACAAGGCACAACACATTGATGCCATAATTAAGAACCACATCTTTCAAAACACGTGGGAACGTGCGACCACCCGCCCCACGGCAATTCCAGGAAGATATAATCATAAAATAAATAAAAAGGAAATGGGAACAGACAGGACTTACTTGTCCGGCGGTTTGTCTTCCATCAGAACCACCACTTCCAATTGGGACACAAATTGCATCTTCGATTGTGTGTCATCATCATTTCCAACCATGGTTGCCTTCTTTAGAGAATGCAGGCCCAAGTTTGACGCCTCAGGAGCAGAAGTGGTCCCTTGAGAGTCTAAGGATTTCACATGCAAAATCTCATTCTGAATTGGCTTGTCCTGGACCTTATCCGCATGCATTATCTCATTCAGAATTTTCTCTTCACAGCCCTTATCCTTCCTGCACGTGTTAGGAGCTTGAGGAGAAGAGATGGGCTTAAGTATATCAACGTGCTCTTTGGAAGGCCCACCCTCCTGAATGCATCCTTGGACAACATTGTGAGCCCTTTTGGATTTGATATTATGGGGCTTCAGAGTCTTGTTCTCTCCCACATCACGTGCTCCCTTAAGGCCCATACCAAAATGCTGGACTTCTTCTTTATTCTTGTGCAAGATAATTCTGTTATTGACTTTGGGCTTCTTCACTTCAGTCCAATGCTTAGCACCCATGTGGAAGCCAATGGTGCTTTTTCTTTGTCCAGATTTTGTTGACCGCTCCACAACCCGAACCACAGAGTCACCTTCGGCAAGCTTCTGTCAGTCAACAGCTGCAACACATTTCCCTAATTTGTGGTTCAAATTTGAATCCCTCTTGTGGATCACGTCTTCTTCTACATCCATATCAGCTAGGATAGCGTATTTGGACTGAACAGCCCTGTCATAGCCGACCTCCTCTGTTAAATGGTATGGCTCTTGCCACCCACCCTAGACCTATCCTCCTTCCTTCTTGGATTTCGTGCTTTGGCTGTCTTCCTCACGAGCATCCATGGCCTGAAGGGGTCTTCCTTCACAGAGGGGACGACTTTGCCTGCTTCACCGTGGGCAAGCTTTGTTGGATCCAATTCTGCCTGCTTCAGCTTATCTAAGGGCAACGAGGCTTTTGACGATAGAGGAGGTTGACACGAAGAAGAGCAAGAAGGACCAGCGGCAGCGATCTCCCTTGAGGGACATAACTCTTTCCTGTGACCATACTTGCTGCAGGTAAAGCAAATTGATCCCAAACCCTCATACTCAATGTTAAAAACCGATGAGGCAGAGATGATCTTAGGGACCAATTTTTTCTGTAAATCCACTTCAATGCATATTCTGGCAAATCGACCTCTGTGAATTTTGGCATCCTCTTCCTCAGGATTTTCAATTGTATTCATATCGACCTTGAGAGTTTTTCCAACCATATCTCCCAACCTCCATAGGCATTCTTTGTTGTAGCATAAAAGGGGTATGTGGGGGATTCTAATCCAGGTAGCTACTCTACCAAGAGGGTTGTGGAAAGGATCAAAGTAAGGAGTCCACCTTTGAACTAAAATGGTGAATTGCATTATAGTCCAAGGCCCGCCCATAAGAATTTTTTTGTAATGATGTTCCCACATTTCATGCGTCTTGAATTTAACAACATAGTAGTTGTTAGGAATGTCAATAAAATCGAAGTCCTTTGTTTTCCAGATTCTGGAAAGATGTTCTTTCAATCTGTGGAAATTAAATTTCGCACCTAGGACAGTGATGATGAGAGACTTGTTCCATGGTCTAGCCCATCGGTTATATTCATCTTTTGACATTTCCTTAGTTGGATAAATGTCCATAAGCTGTTTGATCTCAGGTGAAGGCTCAGGCAGCTCCCATGAATGATCAAAAAGATCTTCAATGTTATCTTCTTCTTCCAGGTTAGATCTTCCATGAACAATCCCATTAAACTCTGTACCCTTGCATCCCGTAAGTGAATCTTTATATGAGAGTACCTTCACAAAATTCCTTTGAGTGCTATTTGAGCAAGACCCAACCAGTTCAGATCCTACTCTCGGCAGGACAGTCATGAGGTTGTTCTTGGCTAGATTTCTAGTTGGAGACTTCTCTGCAATCTCAGCCACCCCAATCAATTCAGCAGCCCCATTAGTAACCAACGTTCTCCCCGGCGAAGCAACCAGGGCGTCGGAGTCCTCCATCTGGAGTCAAAGACCACACCAGCTTGTATTCCAATACACAGCTTCTCTCACTAAGCTTCTCTCACTTTCTTAATCTTTTTAGAGTTTTCATATTGTCAATCTTGTCCTTCATATTGATGCTCCCTCAACAATAATCAAAGAGTAGAGGAAAGAAGTGAATTAAGGAAGGTGATAAGGATATTTTAGCAAAATACATATCATATTAAATAACTTAACCAACTTTCTTAATCTAAATAAATTAGATAAATATATCTAATATTAAGGATCGCGTAGTAGTTAGAAACGTGTCATATAATAATAGAGTAGATGAGAGGAGTATAAAAAAACATATCTTTGTCTTATTGACCGATTGATTTGGGGAACACTACAGGTACATGGCCAATTGATTGTTAATTAATTTCTCAATGTTATTAGCGCATTTGCTTCTTGGTTGAGGTGCCGATCAACTCAACGTTTCCTGATTCTCATCGGAGTCCATCGTCTGCGCCATGCTTGAATCCAGAACTTGAAATAGCAATCAGTAATTTTCTCTCTTTCATTTCTTCAGTTTCCTTATGTGACTGATTTTCATCTTCCTTTGTTACTTCTGCTTCCGCCTTTGAACAATCATTGATTCTCTACTTTTAAGTTAGATCTGAATAATCTTCATTCCTTAATTAATTACTACTTTGTTTGATCAAATTGCATGATTATTGAGGAAAGGAAGATGCTTTTGTATGTTCAGGAAAAGTCGTAGATAACTGCATATGGGAAAATTAGATTAGATTTATTGACGAAAACTCAAGGCCCAAACTTATAAGAGTCATGCTATGAAAAGCTATAAGTTTCAATATGTTAAAGAATTTAATCTTAATTATTACCTAGGTTTCCCAAGGTAACCAATTAGTTTCAAACTGTATGAAACTGTATGTTTTCAATTCCAGTTGTTACCTAATTTTGGTTCAACATATTCCTTTAGTCCTATTTATAAGAAAGAGAGAAGAATTTATTAAAAAGACAACGAAGTATTGAAGTATTGAACACGGGAGCTTTGCCGCTCACGGCCACCCAAATACTAAAAACTAAAAGACATTACTGTTGTTGTATTAAAGAATACCACAAATTCAACAACCAACTTCTTTATTTATGCTCAAAACTGAACGGCAAAACAATTATTACCTGGAAACACAAGGGTTTATGCATTAAAAAATGAAAACATGAATTGTTCTCAAATACATTGTTTATGACTAAGTCCTGAAAAATGTAAATTGCTCAAATATAATAAAGTCTCAAGATTCTCGAGTGTAATTTTTAATACAGGCAACAGACAAAATTGCACCTTAATTAATATATGAAGCTAACTTGTAAATCCATATGTAAAATGTGAATAACTAATATGTAACATAAAAATTATGCATATTTACTTGTAAATCTAAGACATTTGACTAATTAGAACCATTCGACCAAAAAAAAGGGACTAAGTAGAGCCAGACTAATTAGAATGGATGCATTTTATTATCTTGACGAATCAAATCAACTCATCACTGTTTCTCATCGGAGTCGATCGTCCGCCATGATTCAATCCAAAACTTGAAATACCATTCGGTAATCTTCTCTCTTTGATATCTTCTTTTCAATTTGACTTTTATCTTAGTTTCTTTCTTCTACTTCTGCTTTTGCATAGTTAATTCGTTTTAATTTCTACTTTTAAATTAGAAAAATTCAATATGCATTCTTTGAATAATCTTCATTCCTTAATTACTTTGTTCGATCAAATTGCGTGCATATTAAGGTAAGGTAGATATATATGATTTAGTATATGTGATTATGTGCAGCGGAAAAGCAGATACTTGCAGATAGTAAAGAAAGTTGGATTACTTATTGACGGAAACTCAAGCAGTAGTCAAGCCCCATACCTGTTTAAAAAAAAAAAAAAGTTCATAATCTGAAAAGTTACAAGTTTCAATCTGTAAATGTATTCTGGAAAGAAAAATCTGTAAATTTATTTTGGAATTGTCTTCAATTTTAATTACTCCCTCCTATTTAATGTACTCTACTTCCTCTAGTCTTTATTACAGCATGTCTTCCAATAAGATATTTGCTATTTTCGTATTAAATATTTTTTAATATATGCCCCATATATAATAAGAGATTTGATTATGCGAATTAGAAATTAATATGATGTTGGATGAGTCAGGAGTGATCGCTTATGTTTATGACTAGAGGGAGTATAAGATACAATTTTTTAGAAGGCACGATCATAGTTATAAGATAAGGATGTTTGAAATTTTAACTAATATTTTTTAATTTTTATCCCCATTAATTACATACACCCTCTTATCCTTTTTATAAGAGCCAGAAATTTGAATTACCTTGGTCCTTTTTATAAAAGCTCAAGAAGAGTTGTGTTAATATTTAATGAGTTTTTTTCACTTTTACCCCTTATTAATTATATATATTGCATTTATTATAATGTTGGTGGTATTTATATTTACTCTATTTCTCTTTGGTATTTGCCCCCTCACAAATACAGGCATATTTGAAAAACATGGTTGATTTCAGACATGCTTATTATTTTTAACCAATGTTAACTATCTTCTTAATCTACGTAATTCGATTATCAAGCTCTTATAAATAAGATTAGTGCGAGTGTTACTATATCACTAGATTAATTATGATCTCTTGCATCATATTTCATGCAGGAAAAGTAATAATGGAAAAGGTAGGAAGGCGAAGGGATAAAGTGTGGGAACGAGTTACGCTATTGGAGGGAGGACGAGGATGGAAATGTAATGATTGTGGAGAGGAATTTGCAGGAGGCGCTAGCAGAATCAAAGCTCATGTTAATAAAGTCAAAGGCAAAGGCATTCGACCATGTACTAGCAAAGCAAACTCCAATAATGATACTACACACAACCTCCTGCATTCTCAAGGTACGTATGATTCAACAAATACATGTCATTTTTAGGAAGAATTTTATTGGTCCATAATATAAGTTTTTAGAGTAATTAATATTTTTTAAATAATTTTATTAATGTAATTAATGTTTAAATATGTGTATTCTCATTTTCGTCTTTATTTGAAAATTTTAAATTTAGATCATATTTGATAAGTTGACTATTCTTTCTTGGTAAAGGCATTTGTGTATGTACTACTTTTCCCCAATCTAACAATTTTCATTCTGACAAATGAAACTCTATTGACCTCTCAAAGTTAATTAGATTTTATAATAAAGTTAATTAGATTTAGGATTTTTCTTGATTCCAATAACACATATCGTGACTTATAAATGGGATAAATATTATTATAATCTTTTTTTGGAAGTGACTTATAAATGAGAACAACATTATTATAGCCTTTTCTATCCTTGTGATGTGTCACATAGAAGCAGGACAAATCCAAGGTGATGATGCTAAGTTTGAGGAAAGGATTCAAGTTGGGTCATCTTTTGTTTCCAATGGGGAGAATGAAGACTTGCACATGATGAAACGATATGTGTTTGAATGTTTACGGTTAGATTCATACTTCCAATCATATATATATATATGCTTCTGACAAGTGTGTGTGTTTTTGAGAATTTGCACTTATTTTTATTAAGTTTTGTTTTTTAAATCTCTCTAATTCTTTTTTTTATAAGTAAATCTCTCTAATTCTTCAGACCTGAAGAAAAGGTTTTTATTTCGCCACTTTCATATTTGACTCAAGAAGGATTTATCACACTTAAACCTGAGGCTCATTTAGATTCATTGGTGAGTATTTATTTACTCCATTCTTATAATATATTTTAATATTAGCGACCAAAGTTTTAGTTATAACAATACTTAATTTCATGCATTCTTAGGTAGTAGATATTTTTGTAGAGATACTAACTGATATTGAACGAAAGAAGAAAATGGTGCCTTCGAATTGTTTTCTTCCTGTGACATTTTCGGTGATTTCCTATTCTCTCTTTTCTATTATACATAGTACAATTATAGTTTTTTAATCTAAAACAAGTTCATTGAAAATAGTTTTAAATGGCTCTTCCTTGATATAATTATAGGATGCGGCAGTCAAAGTCAAGGTAGGTCACTTCTTGAACTTTGTCCATGGCCAAAAAATGAAAGAAAATTATATGTCTGACCTGGAATCCTATGAGAAGGTATGCCTTTTCAACTCTTTATAAAAAATTTTATTTATCAACATGATTATCTTTTTAACACTATTTATCAATCTGATTTGTGTTATAAAAAATACTAGATTTTTATTCCTGTTCACGTTGGATCAAGGCCAAATGGTGAGCACTTTTATTTATACATTATCCATTTAAAGAATAAAGAGATTGAAATATGGGATTCTCTACCCGATACACCTGAGGCTGAAATAAAAGAGACAACAAAAAAATTGGTGGGTGTTAGATAATTGCAATATTGATTATATTAATTGATTATATATATATATATATATAATACTTTTCTCCACATGTCTAGTTGCTTGCCATGGAAAAACTCTTCGAGAAAGTAACATTTACAGAATTTCATTCCAAGATGGCAGACAATATTCTCTTACACCATAAGAGGTGAGTGGACGGTTATTATGTAAAATTATAAGCTTTACTAGAAAAGGTTTTTAACATGCACAACCTTATCCGATTTTGTTCAATTTGTAGATTTGATTCTGGTATCTTTGTTATTAACTTCATGCGAGAATCAGATAATTATGTGAAGAAAAATCCTTTATTTCAGGTATGACCTTTTGCAAACATATATAGTCATAGACTCATAAGTAAGTACTCGCAGGCCTAGACAGTCCTACACAAGCACGCGGGCACTTTAATTCTTTCAGTAATGTAAATGATATGGACAACAATATTGTAATGTAGTTTGAAAGTCAAAAAGAAAGGGAGGATTTGGCTTTGAAGTTGCTCAACAATGACCTGAACCGAGAAAAGCAAAATTTATATTACAAAGCAAGACGGCACTATGCACAAGTTGAAAAGCAAGATGGCAATAAAAGATTACGAGTTGCTACTTCAACACAGTACTTTGAAAAAGGTATGAGCATGAAAAGAGGAAATAGACATGATGATTTAGAAAAAGGTATGAGCATTAGCATAAACTACATATCCTACCCATTTTAAATGCCTTTAATTTATGAAAGTTATTAAAGTTCTTGAACTAGTAAAAATTGTCATAACTTCCAAAAATTACTCTTGTTAAATTTCTCTCTTTCATTTCTTCAATTTCATGAGGTGACTGATTTCCATCTTCCTTTGTTACTTCTGCTTCCGCCTTTGCACAATTAATATTCATTCTCTACTTTGGAGTTAGACAGACTCAAGATTCATCCTCTGAATAATCTTCATTTCTTTATTACTCTGTTCGTTAGAATTGCAATCATATTGAGGAAAGGTAGATGATTTTGTATATGTGCAGCAAAAGTATGTACTTTTTTGTTTGACAAAAGTAGCTACTTGCATCTGAGAAAATCATGTCATATTTATCGACGAAAACTGAAGCCCCAAACTTACCAAAAAAAACAAAAGCAAATGGGTATAAGTAGTTGATCTTAATTACTGCCTAGGTTTCCCAAGGTAACCAATTAGTTTCAAACTGTCAAAATTGTCTTCTATTTTAATGACTGTCTCCGATATAATATACTCTACTTCCTATAGTCTCTATTACAGGTGGTCTTCTAAAAGGAATATTCTTCATTTATAGGGCATTTGCTAATTTCATATTAAATATTTTTTTTTCATATATGCCCATATTTAATAAGAGAAGTGGGGAGGAGTAAAAATTAATATGATATTCGAGTTTAATGTCATTAGTAAGGATAATTATAAAAATCACTTCAATTTTTACTTTAAATTTAATCCTTTTAGCTGTCTTTTATTGATAAAGGGTTTTAAATATATTGCGTTAGTTCTGGTGATAATGTTGGAACTACTTTTTAAAAAGGACTTATTGGAATATATTACTATTAGTTTAAATATTGAATAATCAAATATATAATTTGTTAATTCTTTTGTACTCTTTTACAAGTTTATTCGGCTGCAAATCATATCCAGTTCTTTCATATCCTTTAAAGTGCTAACAGAAATCTCATATTCATTGAATCAAAGGCCCTCCTCAATCTACCAGTCTCAAAGACCAACACATACATTCTGATCGAGGTATGACTTGACGTATTATTAGTTTAATCATTGACGAACGTAAGTGCAGGTTTTGTTATTCTTTTTGTGCTTTCTTGAGTTATTTAGTTGGAAGTCATATACACAAATCGAACACTTTCCCACTAATTAACTCAAATTTAATTTAAATTGTCACTTAAAGACAATCTTAGATTATTAATAATCCATTTATTACTAATATAAGTAGCGGACAGTTTTTCATATATTTTGGAGTGAGAAATTAGGAACCAAGTGAGAGAGATAATTTAATTCCCATACGTCTGCTATTATATGTGGGAATAAATACGTAGTGGTAGATATTTACTGTCTTTTTTAGTACATGTTTTAAGCAAAAAGTAACACCTGGGAAAAATATAAATAGGTCCCAAATAAAAGTTATAACCAAGTCCTAAAGGGTTTGATATTATTGTATTACCAGAAAATCAGGAAAATTTGAATAATTTAAAAAAATTTGTGAGCCCAAAAACAACCCAAAATACAAAGAGGCCGAAGAGGCAGGATGACACCGTAGAAAATGGATGCTAAAAAAGGGTACGAGAGAGGACAACTAGCTCGTTGCAGAGGGCTTGAACTATTTTAGGGTGAGAAAAAAGGAACCAATTAAGTGAGAGATAATTTAGTCGCAAACATTTGGGAGATAATTTAATTTCCCAGGTTGCTATTGATGGGAGATAATTGAGTTTACATATGAATAATCAATAAGGACACTTTAGAGAATGAATTGTAAATTTTGGAGATAAATTGAATTGAGGTATTATAGTTAGGATCAAATCCAGTCCCCAACTAACTCTTATATTAAGAACGAGAGAGGTAGTACATCTCTCCCATATTACCCGTGTTTAATATTAATTAAATTTTCAAAGTTACACTGTATAAGTTTAAATGAAGATTAAATTAGAAACTCCTTTGATTTGCAGAAAGAGGTAAAGAGTTTTAAATCTTCCCTTAATAGTTCTGGTGATAATTAGTGCCAAATAAAAATGACTGATTAGGGTACATATTAGTTTAAACAATGAATAATCAAAACTATATTTTGTTAATCCTTTTTGTACTCTTTTGTAAGTTTATATTGCCAGAAAATCGATCAGGAAAAATCAAGGTATTAAAACCCGGACCGGGTATTGAACCGGTTGGGGTACTGGGTTAAGGGTCAGTGGGTCAAACCGGGATCAAACCGGTGAGTAATTGAAAATTTTAGGCTTATAGTATGAAATTCTAAAGGAAAAAGTTAAAAAAAATTTTTTTTTTTTAATTTGGGACCCGGACCGGACCGGGAACCGGACCGGTCTAGTGACCGGTTCAGTGGGTTCCGGGCCGGACCGGCCGGTCCGGTCTGGGTCCCTGAACCCTGGGAAAAACCGAATAATGTAAAAAATTTTATCAGCCCAAAAGCAACCCAATAAAACGCGTATCTTTTGTTTCCAAAATGAAGCAGGACATATCCAAGTTGATGCTAAGTACCAGGAAAGGATTCAAGTTGGGTTATCATCTTTTGTTTCCAATTGGGAGAATGAAGACCTGCAGATGATTGACTGCCTACGGTTAGATTCTCAGCTCTATATATATGTGTGCGCCCGTGCTTCTAATATGTGTACATATGCATGAATATATGTATAAATGCATGTATTTTAATTCAATTTTTGTGTTTTTTTTTAAATCACTCTAATTCTTCAGTCCCGAAGAGTTGGTCTTTCGATCCCCACGTTTATATTTGACTAAAAGCCAATTCATCACACTTAAACCAGGGACTTGGTTGGATTCATTGGTGAGTATTTATTTATTATATTCTTATATTCTCTTTTAATATTAATGGACCAAGGTTTTAGTTATGTTAATATTTAATTTCATGCGTTCTTAGGTAATTGATATGTTTGTTGAGATATTAACCGAGAGTGAGAAAAAGAAAGCTACACCTTCAAATTGTTATCTTACTGTGATGTTCTCGGTGATTTCCTATTCCCATCTTTTTTGTTATATGATTTAGTTTTTTAAATCTAAAACTAGTTCATTAACAATAACTTTTCATGGTTCATCGATGATGTAATTACAGAAGAAAGCAGTCAACTCTGTTGAACATAATTTCAAGGACTTTGTCCAGAGGCAAAAAATCAGAGAAAATTATCTATTTCACATAAAATCGCCTGAGAAGGTGTTTCTTTTCAACTCTTTATAAAAATGTCCCTGTTTCTCTTGTTCAATGTGAACAGGAATAAACACCTGTTGTTTGTGACAACAGAAATCAAATTGATATATATGGCAAAAGAAAAAAAAAGTAATCATGCTGATAAAGAAAATTTATACATTTTCCATTTAAACAAAAAAGTGGTTGAAATATGGGATTCTTATGCCACATTTGTGGCTGAAACAGACCGTGATGAGACAACAAAAAAATTGGTGAGTTTTAGATAATTGTAATATATTCATAACATTATAAATTATTCTTTTGATTATATAGAATTTTTGTTTCTATGTCTAGTTTTTTGCCATGGAAATACTCTTCAACCTGGAAAAGGGAGCATTTTCAGACTATCAAAAGGAAATGGCAAACAACATCCTCCCCCAAGGCAACGGGTAAGAAGACAATTATTCTGTAAAATCATAAACTTTATTAGAAAAAGCTTTTATCAGGTATGACCTTATCCTATTTTCTTCTATTTGTAGATTTGATTGTGGTATCTTTGTTATTAACTACATGCAACAATCAGATAATTATGTGAAGATAAATCCGTTATTTCAGGTATGACCTTTTGCAAACATATATAGTCATATATACAGTCATAGGTAGCACTCACACATACCCACACACAGTCCTCCACGAGACACGGGCTCTTTAATTCTTTCATTCATATAAATGATATGGACAACAATATTATAATATAGTTTGACAGTCAAAAAGAAAGGGAGGATTTGGCTTTGAAGTTGCTCAAAAACGACCTTAACCAAGAAAAACAAAATTTATATGACAAATTAAGATGGCACTATGCACAAGCTGAAAAGAAAGATGGCAATGATCCTTCAAAAGTGCCCTGTGAAGATGATGGAAAAGAGCCAAAAGGTATGAGCTAGCATTAGCATAAACTACATATCCTACTTATTTTAAATGCCTTTAATTTATGCGAATTTATTGAAGTTCTTGAACTTGTAAAAATTGTCATAAATTTCAAAAATTACTCTTGATAAATTGTAACCTCATCTTAGTTAAATTTCCATTACCCACTCTCTTCTCGATAACTTTTTGATTATTTAATGAGGGACAAATGCAGAAAAACATTTCCCTGTTTCATTTCTTCAATTTCATTATGTGACGGATTTCCATCTTCTTTTGTTGTTTCTGCTTCAGACTTTGCACAACTTTTATTCATTCTCTACTTTTGAGTTCGACAGACTCAATATTCATTCCTTAATTACTTTGTTCGTTCAAATTGCAATCATATTGAGGAAAGGTAGATAATTTTGTGTATGTGCAGCAAAAGTATATACTTTTTTTGGGGGGTGATAATTTCCCAAGGTAACCAATCTGTTTCAAATTGTGGAATTCTCTTTAATTTTAATGACTCCCTCCGATCTAATATGCTCTACTTCCTATAGTCCACTACAGGACGTCTTCTGAAAGGAATATTGTTTATTTAAAATGCATTTGCTAATTTCGTATTAAATATTTTTTATATATTCCCATATTTAATAGGAGAAGTGATGTGGAGTAGAAATTAATATGATTTTGGAGTTTAGTGTAGTTAATAAGGATAATAATGAAAATTACTTAAATTTTATGACAAATTTAATACTTTTTGCTGTTTTTTTATTGGTAAAGGGTTTTAAATATATTGCGTTAGTTCTCTTGATGGTGTTGGAACTGCCTTTTCTTATTGGAATATATTACTATTAGTTTAAATATCGAATAATCAAATATATTTTGTTAATCCTTTTGTACTCTTTTACAAGTTTGTTCGGCTGTAAATCATATCCAATTCTTTCATATCCTTAAAGTGCTAACAGAAATCTCATATTCATTGAATCAAAGGCCCTCCTCAATCTACCAGTCAAAATTGTAACCTCATCTTAATTATATTTTCTTAGCCACTCTCTTCACTATAACTTTTTGATTATTAATGAGGGGCAAGTGCAGAAAAAAATATTTAAAGCTGCCTAAATTTTGTGGCGACTTACATCTTGAATTCTTAAAATCTTCCCAAAATGCGATTTACGTATAGGGACGGAGAGTATATATGACGGCTTAGATTTTTAATGCCATTTATTTAATTTATTTTTTATTCTTCTCACTATCTTTACTTAATTGTTTATTACTATTCTTGTTGCTAGGATCTTCGAGAAGTTGTATATTGCCTACAACATATTTAATAGGGGAGGAGTTTCAAAGATATACTGAACAAATTTGGAAATGGATAAAGGATGACAAGGTGTCCGCAATTGGAGTTTGGGGAACAGGAGGCTCAGGAAAAACAGCTTTAGCAGGCCATATATATGACAAGCTTTTAGAAGAAGGTGACTATAAAGTTATCTGGGTAACTGTATCACAAAATTGTCGCATCTCCCACTTGCAAAAAGTCATAGCTAGATCAATTGAGTTGGATATATCTGATCAGTTTGAGGTTAAAATAATTGCCGAAAAATTGTTTCAAGCATTCAAAGATATGCAGAAGTGTGTTATTATTTTAGATGATGTTTGGGATGAATTCTCCCTAAAGGAAGTTGGAGTTCCTGTGCAAGATAATCAAATTACATTGATCTTGACAACCCGTATATGGGAAGTGTGCCAAGGTATGGATTGTGAGAATAATGCAATAATAGTGGAATCTCTAAATGAAGAAGATGGATGGGCTTTGTTTAAAAAGATTATGGGATTCCATGATGATCTGTCTTTGGAAGTGCAGGAAATTGCATTGAATATCGCAGATCAATGTGAGGGTTTGCCCCTTGCTATTGTTGAAATTGCGAAAAGCATGAAGGGGGAAAAACATGTTAGAGAATGGAGTCATATGTTGGAATGTTTTGTAAACTTGGGCAATGGGCAATTTGAAATCGAAAAACGGGTACTTCCTATTTTGAGATCTAGCTATGATTTCTTAAGTAAGAAGTTGCGAAGATTCTTCTTGTATTGTGCCTTAAGTACTGTCGTATATTTTTATTTTGGCAATGATGATTATTTCATTAGCAGATTTGTTTATGAAAACATAGATGCAACAAAGAAGTTGAGGGTGCAGTATGATGAAGTTCACATTATGCTGGATCGATTAAAGAATCATAGAATGTTGGAAGGATTCCATGGGAGCTGGAAGGTGAACGAATTTCTTAGAGCCCTGGCTATTGGCATTGCTGAAGATACTAGCAGAATTATGGCATATGCTTATAAGAATTTGATAGAAATACCAAGTGATGACCAATGGAGAGTAGATCTACGAAGAGTTATTTTAACGGGAAACAAGATACAAACAATTCCAGATGGCACATGTCTTCGGTGTTCTCAACTGTCCACATTGTTTTTAGATGGTAATGTAAATCTCGACTACATCTCAGATGATTTTTTCAACAACATGCCTACTCTTAAAGTACTTGATTTGTCTCGGACTAGTATCAACCGTTTGCCCGAATCCGTGTCCAGCTTGAAATGTCTCAGTGCATTACTCCTTTCAGGGTGTGAGGCATTGAGTTACATTCCTTCATTAAGTAAATTGAAATGGCTAATATCATTGGATCTATCGGGAACTGCCATCACTGGAACACTTACAGGCTTGGAATCATTGGTCAATCTCAAACACCTGAATATACTCTATACATTCATGTTAATGTCATCATCGATCATATCCAAATTGATCAATTTAGAGCATCTACTTGGGCCGAAAGTGACAGAAATAGATGTACAAGGCTTAGATAATTTGGAAGTTATAGTGGCGATCTTCCAGGACATTAGCGTCTTCAATACATATGTGAGCTTCCTGGACAAAAATTGTGAACTTAGGAGCTTTCATTTATATTTAGAAGAAAGTTATGATGGTGATTATAAAGAATTAGGAACATACAGAGAATATTATTCCAATTCCTTTAAAAGGATAACTTTTCGGGGTATGGATTTGGGAAATAGAAAAGCAGTCCTCCCAGGAGACATCAAGGAGTTGTCTATAGATAATTGCCAGTTTGTGGGGACAGTTTGTGGTTTCCTATGCAATGTAGATGATTGCCACAACTTTACTCCACGCCAAATTGAACGGTTGGACATAAGAAACTGTAAATATGTGGAGTACTTGTGTTGCTTCTCTGGCAGTTGCCCCTTTTGCTCCTCTTCCCAACTTGTTGGACGTCTATCCCTCTATTATTTGAAGGACTTGAAAGATATTGTGTCACCATATGCTGTTCCATCCTTGCATCAACCTGACCTATTTTCTCATCTCACAGATCTTGAGGTTCTTAATTGCCACAGCATGGAGACTCTGATGACGCCAAAGTTATTAGCACTCCTCCAAAACCTACGCACCATTTACGTTAGTGCATGTGAGATGATGAAAGAAATAGTTGGAGAGGATAACCACCTTTCTCACCCTACGCCTATCACTCTTCCCAAGTTGACATCTCTGAAATCACTGTGGATGCATGAATTAAATTTCGTATACAGAGGCATCATGCTCTGCCCTTCTCTCCAAACATTCAATGCTACAGGTTGCTTCCAACTAAATCTCCCTCGGATAGAGATCTCAAATGGACATCAGCTTCCCTTGGAGAGGAGATCAACTATTGAATACTGTTGGAAAATTGAAACTGATTAATCAGGTCCATATCTACACCATTTTTGACTTCCTTTTCTATTATATATATGTTTATGATGCTGATTGAATCTCAACATTTATGAATATTGTTTCTGTTTGTCTTCGTTTCTCCTCACGCTTCTCATGAGTTTCTCTTCTTTAATCACAGAAATCTATGCACTTAGAAAAATCTAAAATTGTTAGAGCCAAATAATCATGTTACTTATGTCTTCATTATTTCTCTCCATTTGCCTGTGTTGCACTTTATTTTTGTGATCACGCTCATCAGTTTCTGAATTCCTGCCAATAAATGTTCCAATAATTGAAATTTTGTTTGCTATAATTAAATTGTATCAAATGACATCATAAAAAAATCTCAATAAACTATAGTTGCAAAGTTGTGAATACATCTCTTCTTCTATATAAGTTCCTAATGTTTTTGTCGATTATTCAGTCAGTCACAAAAGTATAGCTGCAAAAGTTGTTTGAGGCATGCGTCTCAATTAAATTAAAGGTGCATTTTTAATCGCAATTCTCATTCTAATTCCTTTTTGTCATGTAATATATATGCAGGACATGATTTCTGATGTGTGACACCGATGCTGACCTATCATCCTTTTTATTCCCACTTGTTACCAAAAAAATTCCCTGCAATAATATTTTTTTAACTTTTTTTTTTTTTTTGTTGCTTTAAGTAGCTTCTTTTTGTTTGATCCTCCCACTTGGTAAACATAATCTAAAACCAAGACTATGTTGAGGTTGGAGGTGATAATATGGGTTGAATCTACAGGCTTAGCCCATAAAAAGTGGCATGTTCACAAAATGACAGCCCATTTAGATGTGGACCCTTTTTTAAAACCTAACTCACCAGTTGTCCGGCTTTATTTTATCATAACTTGATTTCATGCTTAATTACTCATTTTTTTTATTGATATATCTTTTTTATATTGATAGAAGAATTATGTAAAATGGAGTACATATTTATATGTACAAGTTTTGGGGTTGACTTATTTACATAATTTTATAAAAATATAAAAAAAAAATTTAGTTTAGTGTATAAGAGTTTGTAATTTAATTTGAAATATAAAAGAGTATTTAAAAATGAAAGGAAAAAGGGGAAGAAAAAAGAAAAGAAGTCGCATTACCGGCTCTGCTGCATATGACGTATTACATGGAAGATATTAATTGTTAAAAGATATTGCCCGCAAACGGTATATAGAAATACAGCTGCTGTGTTTGCCCAAAAATTTAAAAAAAAAAAACGCTGCTTTGATTTTTTCAATTGGCAAGTTTAATTCTTAGCAGCAAAGATTGAACCTATGGTATTAATTTATTGATCAGTTTGGAGAAGAGTACAAATTCAACAAACAATTTATTTATTTATGGTAAAAAATGGAGACGGATACAACCACATGGAAAGACAAGGATGCATAAAAAATGAAAAACAAAAATGAATAGGTCTAAAATAAAAATTTACGTATAAATAAGCCAAGTAATAAATTTATTAAAATATGGTACAGTTCAAGTTTTGAGGGTCATTTTTTCCATAGGAAAAAGACAATATTACCCCTTAACTAATATGAGAAATTGACCTGTAAATCATTACATGAAATCTGAATATATATATATATATATATAACTAATGTAAAACAGTGGGGGGAAAAGAGTGAAAAAAAAATATTCGCTTTATAAAAGGAACCCCCTTGAGGGAGGGAGGGGGAACAAAAATTCCACATCCTTATTAGCAGCTTACTAAGTGGAAAGAGGCTGGTCTATTTGGGCCCTATTCATAGTCGAAGCCCACATTAATATGAAGCCATTTCATTACAGCTCTCACATTGTTTAATCTTTGTTTAATGGGTTTTCTCATTGCTCATAAACCGAGGGTGTCTATGACCATTGACCAAGGCAATGTTGACTCCAAATTTGAGCTAGTAATATATAGTGCTTGTCTGGGATAGTTAAATTTTAACTTATAAGTATTTTTTAATCGTGATTTACGATATATGAGATAAGTATGTGAGATGAGTTTTATCTTGATTTACATAAAAAATATTTATAAGTGAAAAATAAGCTATCCCAAATCCCAAACATAGACATAATAAATAAAAATGTATTGTACGCAATATAACTACTTTGTATGGCCAAAAAAAAAAAACGGAGTATATATAGCTCCTTTGGTTTCAGTTTTTTTTTTTAGGTTGGCAAGTTTATTGCTTAGCCGCATTAGGTTGAAGCCGTTGAAGTCAATGAACACAGGAACTTTTCCGCTCACGGCAACCCAAATGCTAAAAAGACATCATTGTTGTTATTGTATTCATTTATTAGTTAGTTTAAAGAATACTGCAAATTCAACAACCAACTTATTAATTTATGGTCAAAACTGGACGGTAATACAATTACATGGAAACACAAGGATTTATGCATTAAAAAATGAAAAAAAAAATGAATTGTTGTCAAATAAATTGTTCATGACTAAGTCCTGTAAAATGTAGATTGCTAAAATATAATAAAGTCTCAAGACTGAGTGTATTTTTTATACAGGCAAAAGACAAAATCGCACCTTAATTAATATATGAAGCCGACTTGTAAATCCGTATGTAAAATAAGAATAACTAGTATGTATAAAAAAAATTATGCATATTTACTTGTAAATCTTGGACATTTGACTAATTAGAACCAGACTAATTAGAACGGACGCTTTTTATTATCTTGACGAATCAATCAACTCATCACTGTTTCTCATCGGAGTAGATCGTCCGCCATGTTTCCATCCAAAACTTGAAATACCATTCCGTAATCTTCTCTCTCTCTCTCTGATTTCTTCTTTTCAATTTGATTTTTATCTTCGTTTCTTACTTCTGCTTCCGCTTTTGCATATTTAATTAGTTTTAATTTCTACTTCTAAGTTAGACAGAATCAAGATTCATTCTCCGAATAATCTTCATTCCTTAATTACTTCGTTCGATCAAATTGCATGCATATTAAGGAAAGGTAGATAGTTATGATTTAATATACGTGCAGCGAAAAATTAAAGTAGATACTTGCATATACTCAAAGAAAATCGGATTAAACTTATTGACGGAAATTCAAGCCCCATACTTATTTTTTTTAAAAAAAAAAAAACCATAATCTGAAAAGTTATAAGCTTCAATCTGTAAACGTATTTTGATTGTTTTCAATTTTAATTACTCCCTCCCATTTAATATACTCTACTTCCTTTGGTTTTTATTACAGCACGTCTTCTTATAAGATATTTGCTATTTTCGTATCAAATATTTTTTAATATATGCCACATATATTTAATAAGAGTATTGATGATGGGGATTAGAAATTAATATGATGCTGGATGAGTTAGAAGTGATCACTTATGTTTATGACTAGTAAGAAAACCAGAGGAAATAGTACTCAGATTATGATTGAATGGCCTGAGACTTGAATGAATTATGCTGAGGTGCTCTCATGTATTTATATTATCTCAATACAACATTTTAGAGGATATACAGCTATACGAAATTCTGATATAAAGCTATACAAAATCCCAACAGATCCTCTAGTTATTCGACACGTATACAAAATGATCTAACAGAAAATATTTTACTGAATCTTACAACTTTACAAATATATCCTTCAATACTAATTATATTTCAACACTACCCCTCAAACGAGAGGATGCAATAGCCAGCCTGAGTTTGCCTCTCAGAAATTGAAATTGTGGTTGAGACAAAGATTTAGTAAGAGAATCCGCAACTTGAAGTGAATAGGGAACATATCTGACACTAATTATCCAGACTGAACAAAATCCCTAATAAAGTGTATATCAATATCAATATGCTTGCTTCTTGCATGTTGCACTGGATTTACAGCCAAAGCCTTGGCACTTAAATTATCACCATATCACAGAAGGTCGTTTTAGATAAAGACCAATTTCAAATAATAAAGATTCTAACCATTTAACCTCAGTTGAACCATCTGCTAATGCTCTATATTCTGACTCTGCACTAGATCTTGATACTACTTTCTATTTTCTTGAGGACTAGCACACTAAAGTATTGCTTAAAAATACACACATCCCGTCCATGGATCTTCTATCATCAATGTCACAAGCCCAATCAGCATCAGTATAGCAAGCAACTGAAAATTATGAGAAGGTTTGATATGCAACCCAAGACTATAAGTACCTTTTAAGTATCTAAAAATCCATTTGACAGCTTGAAAATGACTTGTTCTTGGCTGTGACAAATATTGACTAAGCTTATTCACCGCAAAAGCTATGTCCGGACAAGGACAAGTTGTTGTTAAGTATTGCAATGACTCTATAGCTTGTCTATACTACGTAGGATTATTGTCCTGCCAGTAACCATAGGAGTAGCAACTGGAGCACAATCACTCATCCCAAATTTCTTTAACAAATCAATAACATATTTAGCTGGATTCAAATAAATTCCCTGACTATCACGATAGACCTCTATAGCCAAAAAATAGTACAAAGGTCCTAAATCCTTCAATGAGAATATCACATTCAGCCTTTTCACAAATTTATCCACATAAACAGTATTATTGCCAATCACCAATATATCATCGACATAGATTAAAATGAATATAGTCAAATTATGAGTTTGCAAAGTAAATAGTGATATGTCACTTCTTGCGTTTCTGAATCTCCAATTAAGCAGAGTTTATTGTAAACGATCAAACCAAGCTCTCAGAGCTTGTCTCAACCCATATAATGCTTTAATTAACTTACAAACGTGAGTAGGCTGTCTCTAATCAATAAAGCCATCTGGTTGCTTCATATACACTTCCTCGCGTAGAAATCCGTTGAGAAATGAATTGTTGATGTTTAGCTGGCGAATTTCCCACTTAAATGTAATAGGTATGGTCAGAATCACCCGAATTGTGGTTGATTTCACTACTGCGCTGAAATTGATTCCCGGCGTTTGTTGGAAACACTTGGCTACTAGCCTTGCTTTGTGCTTCAGAATCGACCCGTCAGCTTGAAATTTGGTCTTAAAGACCCACTTGTTGTTGACAAGCTTTTGATTAGCATATGGCACAAGGATCCACGTCTTGTTTGGCATAAGGGCATCAAATTCATTCTTCATAGTGTCGAACCACTCCGGAGAAGACAAAGCTTCTCTGACTGAATAGGGTTCTGAGCTTCTATTAAGAGTAATCAGGTCTTCAGCTAGTAAAAGCCCAACATGAGGGTACTTGGGCCTGACTATTCCGTCTTTAGCCCTAGTTGTCATTGGGTGTTCATTAACAGGCCTTGGCGGAGACAATGAACTAGATGACGAGCTAGAAGAAACTGGATCAGATGAATCAGAGGATGAATTAACTAATGGAGAACTTAATGGTGACAATGAGATATTTTCAGTCAATGGCTGAGGTTCAAAACAAACATTCTAAGAAGACGCCATTTGAGACGGCAATTGCTCATGACTTTCTACAATTGTAGATTCTTTAGAGAATGTTGAACTCTGAGGTAAATGTATGATTAATTGCATGATATTCTCAGCTGCTTCTCTTTAAGGCACTCTCTTCATAAAACCTGAAGCAAATCGAAAAACAGAGGAATCAAAAACTACATGCCTGGAGATAAAAATTCTGCCTGATTCACTCAAGCATTTATAGCCCTTCTGTTGAGCTGCCAATCCAAGATAAACACACTTTTGACTTCGAAGCTGAAATTTATGTGTATTATAAGGCTTTAGGCACAGATGGCATGCAAAACCAAACGGCTGAAGATTTGCATATTCTGGTTCTGTTTCTTTAAGTCGAAATAGGGGAGTCTAATCCTTCAACACAGGCGTTGGTAGACGATTAATTAGAAACACTGCCATTTGAAAAGCCTCACCCCAGAATCTCAATGGCATATGAGCATGTACTAGTAGAGTTAGCCCCATTTCTACAATGTGTCGATGTTTTCGTTCTGCTCGTTCATTTTGTGCAGAAGTGTAAGGACATGTGAATCGGATATCAATGCTTGCTTCTTGTGCAATAGGGATAAATGGTTTAAATTTAGTAGCATTGTCACATTGTATGGCCTTTATCTTCTGATTAAACTAATTCTCTACAAAAGCTTTGAATCCACTATCCATATGCCATGAAGGATCTGTAACTGAAAAGGGATTAGCATAATAAGCCTGTGGATTATAACCAGAATAATCATTAGTGAAGTTACAATCTTCTTTGTAATAACAGGTAGCTATAGTATGTCCTGGGCATTGACAATGAATAAAGAATGGTCGAGCTCCTCGACGTCCATGAAACCTTCCACCATTTCTGGAACTACGAGAGTTACCACGCCAACTTCGACCTCAACTTATGTCTTGTTTGTTATCACTGACATGGTTATCTCGTTGAGCAAGATTAGCAACTAGTTGTAGGCTCAGATTCAAAAAATGATTTAAGTTGATTAAGACGTGTTTCAAAGGAGAGAAGAACGGCTTGAGCATCTACCCAAGTCAGGTCAGGTTTATCAACTAATTTCACCACTATCACATTATACTTTGCATCTAGTCCATTGAGCGTGTGAAGAATCAGATCATCAGTGGCAACAGGGGATCCAGCAAGTGCTAGTTCATCAGATAGGCTCTTCATTTTGTTGAGATATTCATCCATACGCAGTGCATTCTTTCTGATATTGTGATGTTCATTTTTCAGTACCATTACTCTAGCTTTAGTGGAGGCGCAGGAGAGATCATGAGCTCTGGTCCATAGATTTTCTACGGTTTTGCAATGAAGCAGTTATGCTCCGACCTCCTTTGTCATTGTATTTCTCAGCCACCCAACGAGCATGCAATCGATTGCAAACCAATCGGTGAAAACTTTCACTAATTAATTCAAAACTTATTAAATACAAATGAAAACCTCAAATGGTCAAGGTTGGGGTCAATGGATTAATAAAAAATCACTAATCAAGCTAACACAAGTTTTAGCATGGGAAAATTCAAATGGACTAAATTAATGCACAATTAGTCAAAGAAATATACACAAGAGAATACTCAAGGATTTAAGCGTTTGCCATATGCTTGTAGAAATTTTACTTTCTCCACCACTATGCAACACATAGATTCATGAATCAAGGGGACTTTTAAAAGGGTTGTAATGATGCAAATGGTCTCATTGAAGAGATAATGAAACAAGAACTATGCATGCACCAATGTGTACAATGGCATCCACTTTTTTTGTTTTTCTTTAAGTTCAAATAACCACTTCTCCTTGCCAATCAAAACAAATGCGTTATTTTTTTTATTTCTTCTTTTATCTTTTTTTTTTTATATTTTTTTTTGCCTTCTAATCTTTTTTAATATTTTTTATGACATTTTCTTTCTTTCTTTTTTTCTTCTTTCATGCTTGTTCTTCTAATTCTTTTTTTTTTTTCATATATAATGTAAGTAATGGCATTTCTGCATACCTACAATAATAATAACAATTCAATGATGTTTGGATGCTAATCTAATGCAAATGGGATACATACATAGTGCTTGTTACTTTGAAATATGAAGGGCTCAAAGGGGGTTCACAATGGATTAGTGTATAGGGTTTATGTTTGGAATAAAGGGTGATAAAATGAATGCCCCTATCATATTCATTAATCTAAATGCAAATATGGGGTTGAAAAAGAATTTAAACAAGTTCTAGAGGTATATTAGATTAGGTGGCAAACACACATTAATGAATGAAAATTAGGCTCAAAATTCTTCCAACAAAGGTTTTCTTCTCAAATGCACATTCTCAAAGATTAATTGAATATTATCCTAGCCAAAATGCATTAACTCAACAATCCAAATGCTAACTCTAAGCAATAACAAATCAATTCATTAAAAATCAACCAAGAGCATATGCAATTTTCATAAGTATTTAGACAAATTTCTAAATTAAGGAGTGGCAAAAATTTAAGAGTGTGGTTTGGATCAAGAACTTTCTAATTTAATTTTTTTTTTCAAATGAAAAATTTTTACAACTAGGCACAATAAAGCACATAAGACCAAAATCCTAATCCCTCCCCCGCTCTTAAATCTTGCATTGTCCTCAATGCAAAACCTAAGGGCAAAGGAATGATGGGATGGTGGGGGATGATGAAAGAGAAAATTAGGTTTTTCTTAAAAAGGGGCGGGAAATGGTGAAGATCAGCGGTGCAACCACGTTGTGCACATGGGAGCTGTGGTCACCAGGTCCCATTTATTTTAAAAAGAGAGCCGTGTGGCTGGGGTGGGGGGATTTCAGTTAGCCCTTGGTAGTTAATTAATTTCGGTAACTCCCAAAAATTTCTGAAATTTTATTGTACCCCATGGTCAAAATGAAATTAATTTTTGTGGGTAAAAAAATAATGATGCCCTTCTTTTATTTTTGTCTAAAGTATACTTTTGGTTTTTTAAATTTGCATGAGGGTTCATTTTAGTCCCTTAAGTTTATAAAGTGCATTTTTAGTCCTAAAAACTTAACACCATTAATATTACTAACGGAAAAGACGGACGAAATGAAGTTAAGCGGTGACTGTGCGATGGTGACGAAATAGACTTAAATTTTTTAAATGAGAAATAATTATAGACCAATCAAAAAATAGCATCTAATTTAATTTTAATCCTAACTATGACCCTAAATTTTTGTTGAAAACCAAACACCCCCCCCCCCCCAAACAAACCAAGAGGTCGGATGCAATTGTCCTGCAGAAGAGCCATGTTACTCATGCTCTCATGGCCAAGGCCATGGCCACATGATTATTGGTAAACCCATAAAGTCGCAACAAAAACAAATAAAGATTATTGGTAAGAATGTTTAATACGAGATAAGATAGTTTCCTTGAGGCCACATGATGAGCAAACTTTTGGATCCCTTCCATGGTCAGAGGATCGTTGATGCCTAAAGATTCCTAGAGAGGACGCAGCCGGTGTTAGCCATAATAGCCATGGAAAATGTTGGGGCTGATCTTTTAGAAAATCACGCAACAAGGGAGTAGACAAAGGGCATAAATTATCGTTTAGTGGAGTCTTTGATGACCAAACTTTACCATGTGAATAAGGTTCTTCACGCCCCTTAGAAGAACATGTGGGGAATAAGTCAATAACAGTTTCTCACAGAAGTTAAAGCAAAAACCAGTTTCAATGGCCTTGGCTGTGAGAGCGTGAGCGACATGGTTCTTATGCAGGACAATTGCGTCCAACGACGGTCAGTGGGTTGGGGGAGGGATTTTTGTCTTTGTTTCCTACAAAAATTTAGGGTTATAATTAGGATTAAAATTAAATTAGCTATGTTATTTTTTGATTGGTCTATAAGTATTTCTCATTTAAAAAATTTAAGCCTACTTCGTCAGCATTGCATAGCTTAACTTCGCTTAGTCAGCATTTTCTACTAGTAACATTATGGGGTTAAGTTTTTAGGACTTAAAATATACTTTATAAATTTAATGGACTAAAATGAACCTACATACAAGTTTAAAGGACCAAAAGTATATTTTAGCCTTTATTTTTTTTAGAAGAGCATTTACAAGACAAACAAAAAGATTCAAAAGAACATAGGGAATTACAAACACTTTGAACAAATAAAATGATTCAAAAGAACCTTTTGAGTTAAAAATATTTTGGCTATTTACGAGACAAATATAGAAATTCACAAGATAACTATGGGTATTTATAAGATAAATAAATATATTTATAAGACAAATAAAGGGATTCAAAAGAACCTAGGAAATTAACAAAATTTTGGCCATTTATAAGATAAATATGAAAATTCACAAGACAAATATGGATATTTACAAGAAAATAAGACAATTTATAAGACAAATAAAGTAAGGGGATTATTGTCTTTTCACCAACAAAAATTGATGGGAAAAGGACAAAAAATACCACTTGAATTTCAAAATCCCAAATTGGTTTTACTGACTATAAGAGTAATATGATTGACAAAAAGAGTATAAGTGTATAACAATTGATAACTAGTTTTTTGAGAATTCACTGATTTGGAATTTTGAAGTTTAAGTGTTATTTAAATGGAATTCTCCCAAAATTAATTTCATTTTCACTATGGGGGTACAATGAAATTTCAAAAGGTTTTGAAGGTTGACTAAAATTAATTTACTATCAAGAGGGTTAACAGAAATTTTCCCAAAATAAAAAGTCATGTTGCCTGTATACTTTTACTTTCACCTCTTCTAATTTTAACATACAAAATTATATGTAATTTATTATCTAATGTTTTTTAAAGTTATAAAATTTCATAAAAAATAATTATTATAACTATTATTAAATATATAAAATATTATTATAAATGAGGATGAACAGATATAATACTTATTGTGATTTGCTAATGGATTGAATAGTATCAAGCCTTTATAAATAGGGGAAATTAATCTTTTGGTCCCTATAACTTTGATTCAATAATAACTCAGTCTCTATAGTTTTGATTCGATCGTATCTCAGTCATTGAACTTTAACTCAATGCAACTTAGTTATTAAGATTTTAACTATTTTATAATTTAGTTAACAAAGTCAGTCACATAGTTATCATAAGTTAGTTAGACTAGCTTCACTAATTCAGCAAAGTTGTACATATTAGTTTGAGTTATAAGTGATGAGATGTCCCATCGTAGAAATCTGGCACATGTATAAAAGTGTGCTTGTACATGTGAGTATAATCAATAGACATTAGATCAACGGAATCCCAAGTTTTTTTTTTTTTAACCTGAATATAATGGATATCTCATGCTTAATCAAAAGCGATTTCAAAGTCCAAAGCATAGGGAATTGACAAAAGGGCGTTTTCAGAACTATAAGGTAAAGTTATTAAAGAATAATCTTTTTTTTCCAAACTATCAAAGAATAGTCAAACTTTAATATATTTCACTAGAGGCTGTTCAGTATTACTTTTTGTTTTTTTTTTCCAATGACTGTTAAGATATTATTAAAGAGCTAGTTCAGGACCCGCACAATGCGCGGGAATAGTGAGAATGATAAATTATGAATGATCAAATATATAAAAAGTATAATAATTTTTAAATCTAAATATAAGTTCCATATGAGGTTTACAGATTACAAAAAACTTCTTTATACACAACATTGGAAGTCTTGTTTGTAGGTTGTCCATCGCTATCCAAAATTAGAATCTTCAGCCTCTCTTTTCGTCTAACACGTCTAGCATTCAGCAACAGAACAACCCACCAATTTGGAAAACTCTTGATCGAAGATCCCTAAGTTGCATGAGCCACACTCGTCCACCACCTCACATGTCACCATAAATCTACAACAATAAATACACCTGAGTGAACAATCGAAAATCAATCCATCAAGCTCATATAAAAAAACACAAATAAACAATGATAATTACCTAGGGATGATAGCTTTGACGATAGCCTCGCACTTGTCGGAAAAAACCCGTTACCATTTGGCAACACCTTTTTCCCACAGTGTTTACATGCCATGTATGTCCAGCCACGATCCACTCGAAGATCAACCAGATCAGCAAGCACGGCAACCTCTGCACCCTAAAGTACCAGAAATAAACAATGGTAAATGTCTAAGTAATCAAACAAACCATCTTACAGAGCTTGATTTATAGATAGTACGGCAAATAACATGTAGGAATATGAACCTCTAGTCCAGTACGCAAGTCCCTAAGCAGTCGTCGATCAGTCAAGCCTGATAATTCATCAGCAATTGTCAGAGTTCCATTAGGCGAGATACGATCAGGCTGCTAGTCAACATTGACACCAACCGCACGCAATCTGTAAAGGAGAAAAAATGGTTAATGGATGTAAGACTGGGAAGAAATAAAAAAAGGAAAAGAAACATGGACAAAAATCATACTTTTTTATGAACCGGTCAACCTCTGGGACTGCAGGATTGATAAGCAACCGTGAAGAAAACATGGAGTTGGAAAGCTTCCTACCTAAAAGGACAGACGAAAAGGAACATGTTATTGAAAGGAATACATTGAGATAAGCTCACAGAAGAAGAAATAACTGAACTAATAATTAATAGAAATACAAGGACAACACACTTTTAAATTCCTTGGCCTTGCATGACTGGATTATTACAATGATTGGTCCATCAAACGGATGAGACATGAAGTCTAAGATCTCATCAGCGAACTTTCCCCAAAGAGTGCACTCAAGGCGTTCCATCCTTTTCCACAAGCCATGCATAAGATACAGATCACACGTGTGTTATATATTATGAGTTATAGATCAAGGCAGGAAGAAATTATAGATCAAATCCAAAAGACGCGTACTCCTCATCCAAAAGCTCAACATCAACACGATGTTGTGTTTCACCATTGACGATGCAGTTATCAAGGTTAACCATAGCAGCTAACTTCCCAATGACATCTAGCAATGAAGGATGAAATTGAAAAAGAATTAGAAGCAAGGAATAACAGAAAGAAGCATGGGAGAATGTAAAATATTAATAGTTTAATAATTTAAAAATCAAAAGATAATTTTATTCTCACTTAATCTCAAACCAAATCAATGTTTAATCTCAAATCATATAAAATAGCAAATGTTTAGACGGAAAATATCATTGACACCATTGCCTTGTTAAAATTAATTAAAGTATAATAATGAATTCAAAATATATATCATTCATATGTAAAACATTACAGATTTGCCTTCAATAATTACGATGCATTTATATTAATTTAAACAATACATTTATATTAAGAACACCATGCCATCTATATTTTTTTTGTCAATTGAAGTGCATTAAAATAATCAAATTACAGGTAATCAAATTACAGGTAAGATTCTACATATATCATATCATTAAATAATTAAGAAAATAAATTTAAATTTCAAAATGACGGGAATCATGGTAATATTTGTAGGCATATAAGAAAAAAATTAAGTCCTACATATACATATGTCATATCATTAAATCCTACATGACGGTAACAAATTTAATTAGGTCATTTAGATTTACATATTAAATATAGAAGATAATTGAGAAACAAATTCAAAATTTAAACTGACGGGAATCATGGTAATATTTGTGGGCATATAAGAAAAAAAATTAAACAATGCATTAAATATCAAAGATAATTGAGAAACAAATTTAAAATTTAAACTCACGGGAATCATGGTAATACTTGTGGGCATATAAGAAAAAAATTAAACAATGCAATTATATTAAGAAAACCATTCTTAATTAAGTCATTTAGATTTGCATATAATTTAATTAGGTCATTCATATTTACATATTAAATATAGAAGATTATTGAGAAACAAATTTAAAATTTAAACTGGCGGGAAAAAATAGAGTAACAACCTGCACAACGTCCAGGTGTCATGTAAGGGGTGTGCCACGTGGCGTAAATATAGGCATGCCAGATGTCAAAGAGTAAACTCTTCAGCGTTCCTCCTATTATATAATTAATTAATAATTAATAGATAAGCAAACTGAAAACTATCCATATAATTAATCTTCTTGTTACTTTCCCCCTCACACATATATTTCTTTTCTTTTTCTAGTAAACTGTAAAAGGCTCACTCACCTATTATCCTCATAGAGGTTCGAAATCGCACAGCCTCGTATGGCAAAGAATTATATTTATGGGGTGTTGGGTATTAGTTTTAGTGTTTTTTTTTTTTTTGACCTGGAGGACGTTTGGTATTAATTGAGCCATAAGACTCTGACTGTTAATTAAGCTATACTTATTTTGCATTCGTTATGTGACAAAGAATCTGTTGGTTCACTTTTTTTAATGTTTAAAACTTTAAAGGATATTATGTTAGTGAATAATAAAACCAAACTCTTTTTTTAAACTTTTTTAAGTATGCGTTTGTGAGTCCAAATTTTTATGAATGCGTGAGTAATAATAAGGAAAAATCACTTGTAATTACATTAATTTAAGATTATTTTGGAGGAATTTTTTTCCTAGACTTTTTTTAAAAAAAATAAATTCTTAAGAAAAAAATTGTTCCCAGATTATTTTTCACGGTTACTTTAATCAGTTTGTCGTTCTCCAAATAATTTCTTTGGTGGGCCGGTGGTAGATAATGAAAGAGAAAAATAGTTTTTTGTTAAAAGAAAAAGGGCGGGAAATGGTGATGTTCAGTGGCACAATCACGTTATGCACATGGGATCTGTGGCCACAAGTTCCCACTGATTTAAAAAAAAAAAACAGGAGGGAAATTTCAGTTAGCCCCTGATAGTAAATTCATTTCAGTCAAACCTGAATTTTTTTTTTAAACTTTACTACACTCTATGGTCTTTTGGCTCATTTTCATCAAACCAAACTCCTCAATGGTGAAATATTTTCCATTCAATTTCATTCCATTCCTTTCCAACCATTTTATTACCCAAACGGGCTCTTAAAGAATGATGAGAAAAGGGGGTAGGGAATATCAAAATTAGTTAGGCTCAGTTTTTCATGTGAAAAAGGGTTATTATGGATATTTCAGGCAAGGAAGACCTCTTGTCGTCATAGCTATTAAAATTGGACCGGATTGGTCGGCTTAAGCTAGAAACCGATGAACCCGCTAGTCTGACCAGTTTTAGTATTTTTTATTTTTAAAAAAACAATTTAATTCTTTTTTAAAAAATTTTATTCAAAATTTTATATTAATAACTTTGAAATCTTCACTTTCTCATCGATTTAGCCCCAAGTTAATTCTGGTTTGACTCTAATCTGATCTATTACCTAGATCAATTTAGTGGCTACTCTCAATTTAATATCCTTGGTTGCCGTTCAACTACTAGATGTTGTGACTTGCACCCCCGGGGTGGTTCGGAAAATATCAAAATGGAGGTAGCAAATGAGTAATAGGGCATAATGGGAAGTTTGAAATTTGAAAGATCATTATAGAGACTGGTAGGTTAATTTTGTTAATGTTCCTAGAGAGGATCTTTTGCTAGCTGATAGATTAGCTAAACTTGCTCATACTATATCCGGTAATTTTTGTATCTTTGATCATCCTCCACCTCCTATTCAAGAGATGAATCATGATGAAAGAATGTAACACCGGTTGTCCTTGCTTTGTATTTGCCTTCCTTATTGTATGATATTCAGTTCTTACTCAACCAAAAAAAAAAAAATTGAAAGATCAAAGAAAGAAAAGCAAAAAAGGATGGTCGGGTCTGGCAAAATGTGTTAAAGAAGACTTGTGACTTGAATTTTTTATTTTTCTTAAACTATGTATATTTTTAATTATGACCAGTTTTACTCCGATGTGATTTTTAATACTTTGATATTTATCGTTGGAAAAGAAAGAAAGATATTTATAAACACAAAAATCAATTTAAACAAAAGCATATTTATCTTTCAAAAAACAACTTCAAATAAATAAGTCCAAAAACAACAATGGCGAGGTGATAATTCTAGTCTGAAATGATTCTTGTGGTCGTTCTGTATTGCTCTCCAGCTGTATCACAGAGTGCTTTAAGGACAGCTTTTACTTTCTGTATTGGATAGTTGAATACGGTCACTGTGGCGCTATTCTCTCTGGACGCGTTTTCTTCTTTTTCTCACCTGAGGGACTCGTCCGCAATGCTCCAGTTCAGAGCTTGAGATAGCATTCAGTAATCTTTCTCTCTCTGATTTCTTGTTTTCAGTTTCATTGTCTTCCTTTGTTGCTTCTGTTTCTGCCTTTGCACTATTAAACTTCATCCATCCTCTACTTTCAAGTTAGACAGACTCAAGACTTATTCAAGTTAGATGATGTTACAATTACCTAGGGTTCCCAAGGCAACGAATTAGTTTCAATTTAATATGCAGGAACAGTGATAATGGAGAAGGCAGGTGGAAGGCCAAGGGATGAAGTGTGGCAACACGTTAAACTATTGGAGGCAGGACGTAGAGTGAAGTGTAATTATTGTGGGTATGAATTTGCAGCAAGTGCTAACAGAATCAAATCTCATATTAATAGAGACAAAGGCAAAGGCATTCGAGTATGTCCCAACTTCCCCAAATCTCACAATTTTGTTACTGACAATAAAGGAAACTCCAATCATGCTCAAGGTATATATACTCCTCTCGATTCAACATATATTTGTCATTTTTAGAAGAATTTTGTTGGTCCGTAATATAAGTTTTTAGATCAATTAATGTTTAAATGCCACTATTCATTCATATATTTCTTTCTATTTCTGAGCCTTATTTAATATGGATAAAATTATATATATATATTTAATTTAAGACATATTTAATAAGTAGACTATTCTTTCTTAATATAAAGGCATTCCTGTATGTACTAGCTTTCCCCAATCCCCAATCTAACAATTTAGTTCTGACAAAGGAAACTCCGTTGATCTCAAAGACAACCTCCTATATTCTCAAGGAACAAAACTACATATTTTTATGGCCATGTTCATAAGAGAGCTAAAAAAAGTTTTTATTTATCTTGTTTATAAGTCATATTATTAAATTTTTTATATGAATATTATTGTATATACTTTGTACTCTTAGAATAAATGATATATTGAATAGGGGTAAAATTGAAAAGTTATAGTTAATTATATTTAAGACTTTTCTTGATTCCAATAACATATGTTGGAAGTGATTTATAAATGGGATTAATATTATTATACTCTTTCCTATCCTTGTCATGTGTCAATACTATATGTTTAAATGAAGATAAAATTAGAAACTCCTTTGCTTTTCAGACAGAGGTAGAGAGTTTAAAATCTTCCCTTACTAATTCTAGCGATAACAAGTACCCGATAAAAATGACTTATTGGAGTACATATTACTTAGTTTAAACAATGAATAGTCAAACTATATTTTGTCAATCCTTTTATACTCCTTTGCAAGTTTATATTGCCAGAAAATCAGGAAAATTTCATTAATGTAAAAAATGTTATGAGCCCAAAAACAAGCCAACAAAACAAATTAAGAGGCCGAAGAGGTAAATAATAGGCAAACATTTGGGAGATAATTTAATTTCCCACGTTGCCATTGATGGGTAATTAAGTAGTATAATTGCATAGTGATATTAGCAATTAATATACTGATTGAGTTGGGGGCCAAAAAAAAAAAGAATTTTCTCATTAGACGGTTTAATAGATCATAATTCATGGCATGTCCAAAACGAAGCAGGACAAATCCAAGCCGATGATGCTCAGGATCAGGAAAGGATTCAAGACTTGCAAATGATGAAACGATATGTGTTTGAATGTTTAAGGTTAGATGCATATTTAATTTCCAACTATATATATGCTTCTAGTATTTGTAATATTGTGTGGGGGGGGAGTTTGCATGTATTTTCTTTAAGTTTTGTTTTTTAAAATCAATCTAATTCTTTTTTTTATTTCTAAATCACTCTAATTCTTCAGACCTGAAGATAAGGTTATTGTTTCCCCACTTTCATATTTGACTCAAGAAGGATTTATCACACTTAAACCAGAGGCTCATTTAGATTCATTGGTGAGTATTTACTTACTCCATTCTTATAATGTATGTTAATATTAATGACCAAGGTTTTAGTTATAACAATACTTAATTTCATGCATTCTTAGGTAGTAGATAATTTTGTTGAGATACTAACTGATATTGAGCGAAAGAAGAAAACAGTGCCTACGAATTGGTATCTTCCTGTGACATTTTCGGTGATTTCCTATTCTCTCTTTTCTATTATACTAAGTACAATTATAGTTTTTTAATCTAAAACTAGTTCATTGAAAATAGTTTTAAATGGCTCTTCCTTGATATAATTATAGGATGCGGCAGTCAAAGACAAGGTAGGTCACTTCTTGAACTTTGTCCATGGCCAAAAAATGAAAGAAAATTATATGTCTGACCTGGAATCCTGTGAGAAGGTATGCCTTTTCAACTCTTTATAGAAAAGTTTGTTTATCAACATGATTATCTTTTTAACACTATATATCAATTTGATTTGTGTTATCACAAATTCTAGATTTTTATTCCTGTTCACGTTGGAGCAAGGCCAAATGGAGGGCACTTTTATTTATACATTATCCATTTAAAGAATAAAGAGATTGAAATATGGGATTCCCTACCCAATACAGATGTGCCTGAAATACAAGAGACAACAGAAAAATTGGTGGGTGTTCGATGATTGCAATATTGATAACATTAATTGATTAATTATATATATATATATATGATAGTTTTCTCTATATGTCTAGTTGGTTGCCATGGAAAAACTCTTCGAGAACGTAAGATTTACAGAATTTCATTCGAAGATGGCAGACAAAATCCTCTTACAGCCTAATGGGTAAGTGGACAATTATTACATTAAATTATAACATTTAGTAGAAAAAGTTTCCATCATGCATGACCCTATCATATTTTTTTCTGTTTGTAGATTTGATTGTGGTATCTTTGTTATTAACTACATGCAACAATCAGATAATTATGTGAAGATAAATCCGTTATTTCAGGTATGACCTTTTGCAAACATATATAGTCACATATACACTCATAGGTAGCAGTCACACATGCCCACACACAGTCCTACACGAGACATGGGCACTTTAATTCTTTGATTCATATAAATGATATGGACAACAATAATATAATGTAGTTTGACAGTCAAAGAGAAAGGGAGGATTTGGCTTTGAAGTTACTCAACAATGACTTGAACAAAGAAGTGAGAAATTTATATGACAAAACAAGACGGCACTATTCACAAGTTGAAAAGCAAGATGGCAATGATGCTTCGAAAGAGTGCTCTGAAGACGTTGGAAGACAGCTAAAAGGTATGAGCTAGCATTAGCATAAACTACATATCCTACTTATTTTAAATGCCGTTAATTTATGAAAATTTATTAAAGTTCTTGAACTTGTAAAAATTGTCATAAATTTCAAAAATTACTCTTGATAAATTGTAACCTCATCTTAGTTATATTTCTATTAGCCACTCTCTTTAACTTTTTGATTATTTAATGAGGGACAAATGCAGAAAAACATTTCCCCCTTCATTTCTTCAATTTCATTATGTGACTGATTTCCATCTTCTTTTGTTTCTTCTGCTTCCGACTTTGCACAATTTTTATTCATTCTCTACTTTTGAGTTTGACAGACTCAATATTCACCCTCTGAGTAATCTTCCTTCCTTAATTACTTTGGTCGTTCAAATTGCAATCATATTGAGGAAAGGTAGATAATTTTGTATATGTGCAGCAAAAGTAGATACTTTTTTTTGGGGGTGATAAAAGTTTAAGTTTAAATCTGGAAGTGTTGATCTTAATTATTGCCTACTTTTTTTTTTAGGAGTAGAAATTAATATGATGTTGGAGTTTAGTGTAGTTAATAAGGATAATAATGAAAATTACTTAAATTTTATGACAAATTTAATCTTTTTTGCTGTTTTTTCATTGGTAAAGTTTTTAAATATATTGCGATAGTTCTCTTGATAGTGTTGGAACTGCCTTTTCTTATTGGAATATATTACTATTAGTTTAAATATCGAATTATCAAATATATTTTGTTAGCCCTTTTGTACTCTTTTACAAGTTTATTCGGCTGCAAATCATATCCAACTCTTTCATATTCTTTAAAGTGCTAATAGAAATCTCATATTCATTGAATCAAAGGCCCTCGTCAATCTACCAATCTTAGTTCCACGCCAAGAATTATCAACGTTTCCATGGAGCAACCCATATATTCTGATCGAGGTATGACTTGATGTATTATTAGTTTAATATTAATGAACGAAAATGCAGATTTTGTTATTCTTTGTGCTTTTTTGAGTTATTTAGTTGGAAGTCATATACCCAAATCTAACATTTCCTCACTAATAAACTCAAATGTAATTTAAATTGTCACTTAAAGACAATCTTAAATTTTTAATAATCCATTTTTTACTAATATAAGTGGACGGTTTTTCACATATTTTGGAGTGAGAAAAAGGGAACCAATTAAGTGAGAGATAATTTAGTGACAAACATTTGGGAGATAGATGGGTGTACGTAACTAATTAGTTTACATTGCATAGTGATTTTCGCAATCAACGTACTGATTGTGTTGTTAAAAAAACAACAGGTATGTCGTCAATGATGGACGGTGTAATACAATATTATGGCATGAACAACGAAGCAGGAGAAATCCAAGCTGATGCCAAGTATGAGGAAAGAAATCAAGCTAGGTCATCTTCTGTTTCCAATAGGAAGAACATTGAAGACTTGCAGGTGATACAGTACATGTTTGAACATTTAAGGTTAGATTAATACTTCCAACTATACATATGCTTCTGACATGTATTATAATTCATTAATGAATGTGTATATATGCATGTATTCTCTTATAAGTTTTATTTTATATTTAACTCTAATTATTTTTTTTATAACTGAATCACTCTAATTCTTCAGTCCTGGAGATAAAGTTTTTACTTCTCTTTCACATTTGACTCAAAAGGAATTTATCACATTTAAACCAGAGACTTATTTGGATTCATTGGTGAGTATTTATTTATCATATCTCATATTCGTTTTTTACTATTAATTGTCAAGTCTTTAATTATGTTAATATTCAATTTTTATGCATCCTTAGGTAATAGATATTTTTGTTGAGATATTAACCGATATTGAGCAAAAGAAAACTATGCCTTTGAATTGGTATCTTCCCGTGAAGTTTTCGGTAATTTCCTATTCCCTTTTCTGTTTATGGTGTCTGTTAATTTTTTTTTCATCTAAAATTAGTTCATTACAACGTTTTTTTATGGTTCATCCATGATGTACACTTAGAATGTAGCATGACTTTTTGAACTTTGTCTGTCGAAACGAAATAAGAGAAAATTATATGTCTGCCTTGGAATCCTGCCAAAAGGTATGCCTTTTACACTCTATAAAAAAGTTCTTTATCCACTTGATTACTCTTTCTTCTCTATTTAGCAATTTGATTTGTGTTTTAACGGATAATAGATATTTATTCCTGTTCACATTGGAGAAAACATTGGTGGGCATTTTTATTTATATATTATCCATTTGAAGAATAAAAGGATTGAAATATGGGATTCTCTATCCAATACAACTATGGAAGAACGTGATGAGACAACCAAAAAGTTGGTGAGTGTAAGATAATTTTGTAAAATATTATACATAACATTAACTGATTAATTATATTTAATATAATTTTTGCGTTATGTCTAGTTGTTTGCCATGGAAAATCTCTTTGAGAAAGAAACATTTAAGGAATTTGATGTGAAGATGGCAGATGACATCCTCACACAACCAAACGGGTGAGTGGACCATATTATTATGTTAAATTATAAGATTTACTAGAAAAAGTTTATATCATACATGAGCTGATCATATTTTCTTGCATTTGTAGATTTGATTGTGGTATCTTTGTTATTAACTACATGCAACAATCAGATAATTATGTGAAGACAAATCCGTTATTTCAGGTATGACCTTCTGCAAACATATATAGTCATATATACAGTCATAGGTAGCACTCACACATGCCCACACATAGTCCTACACGAGACATGGGCACTTTAATTCTTTCATTCATATAAATGATATGGACAACAATATTATAATGTAGTTTGACAGTCAAAGAGAAAGGGAGGATTTGGCTTTGAAGTTGCTCAAAAACGACCTTAACCAAGAAAAACAAAATTTATATGACAAAGCAAGATGGATAATTTTGTATTACTTTGTTCGTTCAAATTGCAATCATATTGAGGAAAGGTAGATAATTTTGTATATGTGCAGCAAAAGACAATCTATATGACGAAGCAAGAAAAAGAAAAAGGCATGAAGGTATGAGCATCTACATAAACTATATATTATCCAACTCATTTTAAATGTTATTTATGAAAATTCATTACAATTAGTTGAGGTTTTTGAACATTAAAACATTTTCATAATTAACTTTCAAAAATTGCTCTCATCAAAATTGTAACCTCATCTTAATTATATTTTCTTAGCCACTCTCTTCACTATAACTTTTTGATTATTAATGAGGGGCAAGTGCAGAAAAAAATATTTAAAGCTGCCTAAATTTTGTGGTGACTTACATCTTGAATTCCTAAAATCTTCCCAAAATGTGATTTACGTATAGGGACGGAGACAATATATGACTGCTCAGATTTTTAATGCCATATATTTAATTTATTTTTTATTCTTCTCACTATCTTTACTTAATTGTTTATTGCTATTCTTGTTGCTAGGATCTTCGAGAAGTTGTATATTGCCTACAACATATTTAATAGGGGAGGGGTTTCGAAGATATACTGAACAAATATGGAAATGGAAAGAGGATGACAAGGTGTCCACAATTGGAGTTTGGGGAATAGGAGGCTCAGGAAAAACAGCATTAGCAAGCCATATATATGGCAAGCTTTTAGAAGAAGGTGACATTAAAGTTATCTGGGTAACTGTAACACAAAATTATTGCATCTCCCACTTGCAAAAAGTCATAGCTAGATCAATTGAGTTGGATATATCTGATGAGTTTGAGGTTAAAATAATTGCCGAAAAATTATTTCAAGCATTCAAAGATATTCAGAAGTGTGTTATTATTTTAGATGATGTTTGGGATCTTTTTTTTTTTTAAAGGAGGTTGGATTTCCCATGTTTGATAATCGAATTAAATTGATGTTGACAACTCGCATATGGGAAGTGTGTCAAGGTATGGGTTGCGAGGAATATACAATAGCAGTGGAACCTCTAGATGTAGATTATAGTTGGGAGTTGTTTAAAAAGACTATAGGATTCCATGATGATCTGTCTTTGGAAGTGCAGAAAATTGCAAAGGATATCGCATATGAATGTGAGGGTTTTCCCCTTGCTATTGTTAGAATTGCGACAAGCATGAAGGGGAAAATACAAGCTAGAGAGTGGAGTCATATGTTGGAATGTCTTGAAAACTTGGACAATAGGCAATATGAAATCGAAAAATGGGTACTTCCTATTTTGAAATCTAGCTATGATTTCTTAAGTAAGAAGTTGCAAAGATTCTTCTTGTATTGTGCCTTAAGTACTGATGAATTTTCTGATGATAGAGGTTATTGATTTTTCGATCATTTGACAAGAATATTTGTTTATGAAAGCATGGATGAAACAAAGAAGTTGAGGGTGCAGTATGATGAAGGTTACAACATGCTGGATAGATTAAAGAATCATAGTATGTTGGAAACATATGATGAGCGATGGGGGATGAACAAATTTGTTAGAGCCCTGGCTTTTAGCATTGCAGAAGACACTATTAAAATTATGGCAAATGCTTATAAGAATTTGACAGAAATACCAAGTGATGACCAATGGAGAAAAGATCTTCAAAAAGTTTTTTTGACGAGAAACAATATACAGACAATTCCAGATGGCACATGTCCTAGGTGTTCTCAACTGTCCACGTTACTTTTAGATGGTAATGAAAATCTCAACTACATCTCAGATGATTTTTTCAACAACATGGCTGCTCTTAAAACACTTGATTTATCTGGGACTCGTATCAAGCGTTTGCCCGAATCGGTGTCTAGCTTGAAATGTCTCATTGCATTACTACTTTCATTTTGTAAGGAATTGAGTTACATTCCTTCATTAAGTAAATTGAAACGGCTAATAGTATTGGATCTATCTAAGACTGCTGTCACTGAAGCACTTATGGGCTTGGAATCATTGGTCAATCTTAGATGGCTGAATCTACTCGGTACACATATGTTAATGTCATCATCACTCATATCCAAATTGATCAATTTAGAGCATCTACTTGGGCTGGAAGTGACAGAAATAGACGTACAGGCTTTAGGTAATTTGGAAGTTATAGTGGCCTTGTTCCAGGACATTGGCGTCTTCAATACATATGTGAGATTCTTGTACAAAAAATTCAGACTTAGGAGCTTTCATTTAATTTTAGAAGATGCAAATAAGCGACATGATCATGTATTACGAACATACACAAAATATTATTCCAATTCCTATAAAAGGATAACTTTTTGGGGTATGGTTTTGGGAAACAGAGAAGCAGTACTCCCAAGAGACATAAAGCAGTGGTTTATAGATCATTGCCAGCTAGTAGGGACAGTTGGTGGTTTCCTATGCAATGTTGTTTTATCATATGGCCACATCACTATTCCACGCCAAATTGAACTGCATATAAGAGACTGTGAAGGTGTGGAGTGCTTGTGTTGCTTCTCTGGCAGTTGCCCCTTTTGCTCCTCTTCCCAACTTGTTGGATTGCTATGGCTATGGAATTTGAAGGACTTGGAAGTTATTGTGTCACCATATTCTCTTCCATCCTTGCATCATCAACCTGACCTATTTTCTCAGCTCACAAATCTCGAGATTTGTTGTTGCGGCCGCATGGAGACTCTGATGACGCCAAAGTTATTAGCACTCCTCCAAAACCTACGCACCATTTACATTTCTAGTTGTTACAAGATGAAAGAAATAGTTGGAGAGGATCATTCTCAAACTGCTAATGGCGACCTGATGGCCCTTGTGCATAACCTCCTTTTTGACCCTACTCCTATCACTCTTCCCAAGTTGACATCTCTGAAATTACATTACATGCCACAATTAAATTTCGTATACAGAGGCATCATGCTCTGCCCTTCTCTCCAAATATTCTCTGCTGTAGGGTGCGAGAAACTAAATCTCCCTCGGATAGAGATCTCAAATGGATGTGATCAGCTTCCCATGGAGAAGATCCCAACTGGATACCTTTGGCAAATTAAAGCTGATTAATCAGGTCCATATCTGCACCACTATAATTTGACATCCTTTTATATTATATATATGTTTATGATGCTGATTGAATCTCAACACTTTATGAATATTGTTATTCTTGGTGTTCGTTTCTCCTCACGCTTCTCTCATGACATGAGTTTCTCTTCTTTAATCACAGAAATCAACGCACTTAGAAAAATCTAAAGTTGTGAACATATCTCTTCTTCTATACAAGTTCCTCATGTTTTTGTTGATTATTCAGGCGGTTACAAATGTATAGTTGCAACAGTTGTTTGAGGCATATGTCTCAATTAAATTAAAGGTGCATTTTTACTTGCAATCCTCATTCTTATTCCTTTCTGTCATGTAATATATATGCAGGACATGGTTTCTGATGTGTGACACCGAAGCTGACCTGTCATCCTTTAAATCTTTCATTCAAGAACAGTGCTTTTGATGCTTTATTTATGTTGTGTGCTTTTGTATTTGTCCAATTATGCTTTTTTCATCGGTACATTTACGATGTAGCTTGGTTTTTAACGCATTTGCTCTCTTACATAGCATATGACATTTTGCAGCCTTTACCTAAGAAGCAATTCAACTGTATATTCTATTGGAAGAATGATACGTGCCCCTGTAAGGGACTTATTCAAGGAATATATTTACATTTGACTCCTTGAATTATATAGGGCAATGGGCAAAGATACATATAAACCTCAAATAATAAACTTCTTTATTCCCACTTGTTACCAAAAAAATTCCCTGCAATAATATTTGTTTAGCTTCTTTTAATTTAATCCTCCCACTTGGTAAACAGAATCTAAAACCAAGGCTATGTTGAGGTTAGAAGTAGTAATAATATGGGTTGAATCTACGAGCTTAACTTATAAAAAGTTACAAGTTGTCAAAATGGCAGCCCATTCTAAAATGGATTTCTTCAAACCCAACTCATGAGTTGTCCCACTTAATTTTAGCAAAACTTTTAACAAAACTTGATTCCATACTTAATTTCTCATTTTTTTTTCTTTGATTTATTTTTTATATTGATAAAAGAATTATGTAAAATCGATTACATATGTATATCTACAAGTTCCGGGGTTGATTTATTACATAATTTTATAAATAGAAAAAATTAATCTTTTAATCTTTATAATTTTGATCTGAGTATAAAAGTTTGTAATTTAATTTGAAAATTGAAAGATTATTTAAAAATGAAATGAAAAAGAAAAAAAGAAGACAAGAATCGCAGTAGTGGCTCTGCTGCCTGTGACGCATTACCTGGAAGATGTAAATAAATTGTAAAAAGATAATGATATTGCCCGCAAACCGTACATAGAAATACAGGCATACAGCTGCTCTGTTCACCCAACAAAATACCGCTGCTTTGATTTTTCTTTTCAATTGGCAAGTTTAATTCTTAGCAGCAAAGGTTGAACATATGATATTAATTTATTGATCATTTTGGAGAGTACTACAAATTCAAAAAATTATTTATTTATTTATTTATGGTAAAAAATGGACCCGGACATGGAGAGACAAGGATGCATAAAAACTAGAAAACAAATATGAATAGGCCTAAAATAAAAATTTATGTATAAATAAGTCCAGTAATGAATTTACTAAAATATAGTACAGTTCAAGTTTTGAGGGTCATTTTATACATTGGTAAAAGATAAAATTACCTCTTAACGAATATAAGAAGTTGACTCGTAAATCCATTCATAAAATTTGAATATATAACTAATGTAAAAATTATGCATATCCACGTGTAAATTTAGGACCTTTGAGTTGTAAATCTAAGAAATTGACACCTTGATTAGTGGACTTTTATCTCTTACCTTAGTCTTAGAATCCACAATCAAAAATTAATTAAGGATTGTCTATAGGAAAACCTAAGATCGTTCTCTCTTCTTGAGGAACCTTTTATTGATTCCTAAATAACCTACATGTCATGCAATGCAATAAAACAAGGGGTAATGAGTTTTGGATTGTTCAAATTAATAATTAAAAGAAAGATGCAATTTAATTAAATGCTAGACTAATATTTTTGATATTTTTAATAAAAGATGGGGTAGATATAAGGAAATGAGTCTTTAATGAATGATATGGATACTCTTGGAAATGGATGAATAGCTATCATAATTCAAATAAAATCCTAGGAGTTAATTCTCTCTAAGTTTTGAAAGCAAAACCCTAAATGAATGCTTGGGTCTAGTATTATTAATTTATAATTACTTCTACAAACGCAGTTAGTAACTATCTCTTAAGGCAATATTAGAAACCACTTAGAGTGCAATTAAAAATGGATAAATATAACTTGATTCATTTAAAAAAGAATGTTTAAACGAGACACTCCTAAACATAACTTGAAAATATTAACTAAACAATAACACGTTAGCTAATATAAACTTATTAAACCCAATAAAGAAAATATATTAACCTAAGGCTTCAAATCACAAAATCCAATTCAATTACAAAAGTTCAATCCACTGAGAAAACCGAATGGCAACTCAGTCTCAAACCATAAAATGACATTCAACTAGGAAATCATAACACAGATGAGAACTTGAATTAAACTAAAAACTCCCCTAGTGAAGTTTTGGAACTCCAGCCACTTGATCCATCTCCAAAAGGCAAGAAAATCAGCCACACATAACTTCAATTTTGGCAGAAACTGGTTCAGCAAGACAATGAAGATCCATAAAAAAAATATGAAGAACCGACACCAAGATTGGAGAAAAGTGGGTCTGTCAAGTTGACTGAGGAAGAAGAGGCAGAGGTAATCTGAGTGTTGCTGGCGAAGATGCAGGTGACAAAACTCAGAACAGAGGAGGTAGTGGAATGGTGACAAGGGACGGTGGTTGATGGTGTTTGAAGATGAGAACAGAGGAGGACTAATGGTGGTTGACGGTAGTGCTTTGGTATGGAAGAACGGAGGTCGTGACTGTGAGGTGGTTTCCGGTGGTGGTGTGGTGGCGCTGACTCTCCTCTTGCTGCACACCAAGCTCCTAGATCCCTCTGTGTTCACGGACTGTGTTCTCCGAAGCAAACGGTGGTGTTGGTCGGTTTTGGTGTGATGAACAGGGACGATGGTCTCGTCTTCTACTCTGTTCTGAGCTCTGTTCACGGCGGTGACGTTGTGAACGTCGGTGGTGGTGAAGACGAGCTATCTCTCTCTCTCTCTGAAACTTTGGGGGAAGGTGGTAGATGAAAGAAGAAGACGGCGGTGGTTCCCAGATCAAGTTTGCCGCGCCTCCCAGCTCATGGACTCACAGCTCGTGTCTGTCTTCAGTTTCCCGCAGTGCAAACTCTCAGCTTCCCCCTATGTCAACTCCGGAGATGTTGGTGGTTGAGGGAGGACGGAGCTCGCCGGCGGCCTTGGTGGTGAGCTATGCCGCTGGCGAGAGTGGAAGAAGAAGAAGGTGATGATAAGATCCAGAAGCTTGCACGGCGCCCTCCAGTCCCCCGTCCCTCAGCTCATGTCTGTTTATTGATGACGAAGCAGACCTGAGTCCCCTTGGTCAAAACGTGCGTTTTGACCAAGGGGACTAAATGAAAATTTTAAAAGTTATCAATGAGGGACTACGTGGAAAATATTTAAAATGTTTTTGGGGTTAAACTAAAATTTCTAAACATTTTGGGTAATTTTACATAATTGTCCCATACCCTTTTCTTCATTCACTTGTCATTTCCAGGAAATTCTGGGGTGTTCTGCAATTTTTCCAATTCTCAAAAATATTAATTTGCCCAATTGCATTTTTTCAAAATCTCAAAATTTCTTTCAAAACACCTACAATACAAAATTAAGCACAAGTAGCATCAAAAGTCCAAGAAACAATTGCACAAAATAATTAACAAATTATGATCATTTTACCCCTAATTGCAATTAATTCAATACAATTGTCCCTTAACTAAAATTGGGTTAAGGGGCAAATCTATCAATGTTGTTTTAAGAAAAGAGCATATGGCACAATTATCTTTTAGAAGGGGCAAAAATACCAACGAACAATTAAAAAGGGGCATCCACCACAAAAACCGTTTAATTCGTACTGACGGCGTTAAATCATAAGAGAAGAAAACTCCTAACAGCGTTAGTACGGATTAACGGTTTTTGTGGTGAATGCCCCTTTTTAATTATTCGTTGGTATTTTTGCCCCTTCTAAAAGATAATTGTGTCAGATGCTCTTTTCTTAAAACATTATTGGTAGATTTGCCCCTTAACCCAACTAAAATTAGTGCTTAATTATGCAATAATATCCTAGAAAATACATTAAAAATCTCAATTTAGTTATGAAAAATTATATAAAAATATGGTTCAATCACACCTAAATCTATTTGTAAAATTTGAATAAGGAGCAATGTTTTAGCATGCCCAAAAAATGGCACTCAACCAATTTGGGATTTCATCCTACTTAAAAAAATTCCGAAAGATGTAGTTATGTTTAAGTCCTTAAATGATTAAAATACCCTTATATCAAACTCTATCATAAAAAAAACTTTTAATTATCATTTTAGTTATAGTTTGTTTATCTAAATATCTCACAAATTAATATTATGTTAAATGAATAAATAAATATCATTTTATTATCCAGGAATTTTACAGCTCCTAAATTGTTTAATAATGCGTTTTCTAATTTCTGATTAACTGAGTGTTTCTTTTTCTTTTTCTTTTTAATTTATAATGTGGCCAAGCTAGCTTGGAGAATACATACACCAGAACAATCTAAACATCAAAAGCATATAATGCGTCCTCCCTCATGATGGGAATACACCCAGGGTGAGGAACTGGTAAAACAACTAAGCACTGGACTAAATTATGGGCATCCCTTGCCAAAAAATCAGCACACCGGATTGTATCTCTCGGTGTATAGCAGAGTTCAATGTCCCAATCAGAGTAAAGTAAATCCCTAACTGCATTAATTTCCAACCTAAGTGGGTGATATAGACCACTATCCTGCATAAGCAAGTGGTAGGTCTCAAGTGAATCTGTGTAAGCCACCACTTTCTGGAACCCATATTGTCTACACAGTTGAAGGCCTTGGTGTAAGGCCATAAGCTCAGCAGTAGTTGGTGGGAGAAAGCCAAGTCGATGCTGAAAGCCAAGTACCCAATGTCCTCTATGATCCCGAATAAGGCCCCTACAAGCTGCATTGCGGTGAATATCCACTAAACCGTCAGTATCTAGGCGAACATGTCCCTCCTGTGGTAGCTTCCAGGTATGATCATCCCCAATTAACTGAGTGTTTCTAAACCCAAGGCTATGATGCATGTGATGTCCTCTGAAAGTTCAGGTTTCGGTTAGTTGGATATTCCCACTAGAGTTGGGAATCAGGGCCGGCCTGACCCTACAGGGCTGGCCCTTGACGGAACGGCTCTTTTAGACTCGGGGTAAGAAAATTGCTATTTTTCAAAGCCCAGTCATAAAGCATAAGGGTCAGGGTCGACCCATAGGGCCTGAAGATATTTTCACAAGATTGAAGAAATTTTATTTTTTTTCAGTTTTTTTTAAAAAATTACAACAATAGAATTCCTAATTTAACACATAAATATTGTCAAAATTAAAGTGTAACGGTATGCATCGTGCAACAAATAAATACAGTCATTAAGTCATAATCAAAGGTAAACTATTGTCTATATACCACAATTACAAATAATTAATGAGAAGACTTAACAAAATTAAAAATAGTTCTTCTAAATATGTCTTGAAAAGTGTAAGTAATCAATAAAATAAACAACACAAGATATAAATAAAACAATCACAAGAAAATAAGTAAAAAAAATACAAAATTGGTAAGAATACTTATTAAATAAGAAATATTTTTTATAATTTTTTAATTTTTATCATTATTAATACAAGATATTCTTATGAAACTTAATTCTAAAAAAATTTAATATCAATTAAATATTTGCAACATCATTAACAAAATATAAAAAATTAATAATAATATCATCATATAAATAATTAAAAAAAAAACATACAGGGTCTAAAGGGTCGGCTCGTGGCCCTACAGGGCCGGCCCTTTTAGGCCCTCGACCCTATAGGGCTAGCCCTTTTAGGTCCGCTTTCATTTTTTAGGCAAAAATCTGAGGCCCGGCCTTTATAAATTCAGGACCTAAAAAGGGCGGCCCGACCGGCTCGGCTTGTATTCCCAACTCTAATTCCCACTTGTTAATAATATTTTTAGCTTCTTATTGTGAGGTGGACATTTTCCACCCAACTCCCGACTTATCACGCCTTCGTTTAATAAAACTTGATTTCAAGCTTAATTTCTCATTTTTAATTGATTTATCATTTTTATATTGATAGAATAATTATGTAAAATACATTGCATATTTATACCTACAAGTTTTGGGGTGAATTTATTTACATAATTTTATAAAAATATGAAAAAAATAACTTGAATTTAGTGTTTAGAATTTTGTAATTTAATTTGAAAATTAAAATATTATTTAAGAACAAATTAAAGTATAAGGATGTGATAAAAAGAAAAAAAAACTATAAGAATCTTATTAATAATGATTAAAATTATAAGGACTTATAAATTAATTATTTTTTTAATAAGGAGAATGACGGATAAAGGGCCTGGAAATTGGAAAATGATAGATAGATTCTTTTATCAAAAGTTGATTAGAAAATATCAAAATGGGATAAGGAATTACCAACTTTGTCATTTGCGAAATCACCCATATGTCATTTCCCAATTTTCAGATCCTTTTTCAGTCATTCTCCCTTTTTAATATATTATAAAAATATTATTATAATATTAAATATTAAAAAGCTTATATATAAAAATATATATATAAACTTTAAAAATTTATCTTAAATAGATCAATTCTATCAGATGCTTTATCCTCCCTGAAACCCGACACCCACATCTCACTCCTTCGCTTTCTTTCTCCATGGATTTGCTGTGTCTCTCTATTGAATCCATAGCAGGAAAAACGGGGAAGGATTGGTTCTTAACGTCTTGTTTATGAGCATACCACCATAGCTTGACACTATGAAACTCATCGGTGATCTCTTCGTTGTCGTCCATGTGAGAACCAGTGGGGTCTGGCTGTCCTTCATGACTTCGGCTTTCAGCCTGGAGGCTCGTTCGGAGGAGTTGGCACTGAGATAGGTTTGGATAACAGTGAAGGCTTTGCTCTGCTTCATACGTTCACCTTCAAACTCTGGGAATCTGATGGAGAAATAAGGATTGATGAGGGATGTGAGTTTTCTGGCATACTTTCTGACATAGTGAAGAATAAGGAACGAAAAACCGGACCGGGCAACAACACATGTTCAAGAGTTAATGGGTCAACCGGGGTTTAACCGGTAGTTGAATCGGTAGTGAACCGGTCATATTAAAATATTATAATTTATTAGTGGCAATATATTTTAATATATATTTTAAACTTCTATAGATAAAAATGAAGATTTTTAAGAAAATAATACTTAAAATCTATTAGTATGAGTTATAATGCCTATATTTATGCAATGATATCTCATTTTCTATAATTATTATATCTTTTTAAATAATTTTTTTCATTATCTTCTTCATTTTTTTTAGATTTATTCTTTTTTTACCTATTTTTCTCTACATTTTGGTCTTCAACTTTCAATTTTCTCCTAAAAAAAGCAAAAATAAAAAAAAATGAAACGGTTCAACCGGTTGAACCACCAGTTTTAACCAATTCGACCGGTTCCACGATTTAACCATCAAAGCAGACTGGACCACTGATCGGTTCCCGGTTCAACCGATCGAACCGACCGATCCGATCCGATATTTTGTACAGTAATGATGAAGAGGAGGGAAGAACCTATCAAACATGGCGTAGAATAATATCACTTTGGCCATTGCCCCCACATGACCTTTCTCAGTAACAAACAAATTATTGCACCTTTAATGGAGGTACAAGAATTTTCAGAACCACATTTCTGGAACATTTTCACCATCACTATTTGATTCCCAGATGTTGCAATCCCCGATTCACATTGAAATAATGGTACCTAGAAACAACCCGTGTTTCGTCATCATTCACTTTGGCTCTGTTCCTATCGCCCTTTTGATCACACTTTTGTGTTTGTTTCGAGCTGCTTAATACAACAATATTCACGCAAATCTGGATAAAATTTTTCTGATATACATACTTTGTACACCATAAACCACGATTAAAAAACTGTTTTTGAAGGCTTTAATAGTTGTTCCAAACAAGCCCTTAGTATATTGTCCAATTGAAAAATCAGATGTAGTGTCTATTTAGATTAGCGGTAGAAGCTATTTTTCCAACGTGATTTACGATATATTACGATATATGAGGTAAGTATCTGAGAGAAATTTTATCTTGACTTGCGTAAACGTACTTTTTGAATACCAACTCAAACCAGCCCCGTAATCAATTACCTTGCCAGTTTAGGATTTGCTCTGCTTCATACGTTCACCTTCAAACTCAGGGAATCTGATGGAGAAATAATGATTGATGAGGGATGTGAGTTTTCTGGTATACTTTCTGAGATTGACGAAGAGGGGGGAAGAACCTATCAAACATGGCGTAGAATGATATCACTTTGGCCATTGTCCCCACATGACCTCTCTCAGTATTTGCAAATCGCTTCACATCCGACAATAACAAACAAATTATTGCATCCTTTAATGGAGGTACAAGAATTTTCAAAACCAGATCAAGTGGTGGAATTTTTATGTGATTTATGACAAACTTAAAAGCTCTTTCTGTGACTGGAGAAAGAGATACATGCATATGAATTGGATCACTAAGTTTGACTTGGTGGGAAAAAAACCTTATTGCCATTTGCCAGGCATCCTTACATGCATATGAATTGGATCACAAATTTTTAAATAATCGTTTAAAAACAAATAATGTGGGCCTACCAAGCCAAAAGTAGCAGTTTGCTTAAATCAACGATTATGTCAGTTTAACCTATTTAAGAAGTTTATGGATATTTTTATATTTAAAAAAAATTATGGTGTCAGAAGAATTTATATAAAAAAAAATTATGGATATTTTGACCCCTTAACCTAAAATATAATAAATACATGGGTAATGGGGAAAAAAATAAAGGGTAATTTTAAAAATTTCTAAATGTTCCAATAATTGCAATTTCGTTTGCTTTAAGATGTATCAAATAACATGACAAATATATCTCAATAAAGTACAGTTGCAAAGTTGTGAATATATCTCTACTTCTATATAAGTTCCTAATGTTTTTGTTGACAATTCAGTCGGTTACAAAAGTATAGTTGCAAAAGTTGTTTGAGGCAAACGTCTCAATTAAATTAAAGGTGCATTTTTACTCGCAATCCTCATTCTAGCTAATTCCTTTTTGTCATGTAATATATATGTAGGACATGGTTTCTGCTGTGTGACATCAAAGCTGACCTATTATCCTTTAACTCATCAAATCAGATCTGTGCTTTTAGTTGATTTCCTATTCATGTTGTGTACTTTTGTATTGTATTTCTCCAATTAAGCTTTTTTCATCGGCACGTTTACAATGAAGCCAGGTTTGTGACATTTTGGAACATTTAGTCAATAAGTTGTTCGACACTATATTTTATTGAAAGAATGACATGTATCCCTCTCAAGGACTTATTCAAGGGATACATTTACATTTGACTCACCAGAAATTTATAGGCAAAAATGCATATAAACCTTAAGTAATGAATTTATTTATTCCCGCTTGTTAAAAAAAAAAAAAACCCTACAATAATAATATTTTTTTTAGCTTCTTTTAGTTTATTCCTATGACTTGGTAAACATCATCTAATTGATGCCAGCAATTTTTCAATTCATTTTCTAATTGTTGATAAGTAGAGGGTTTCTAAAACCAAGGACATCATATGACTTACCAACCATTGAAGGAGAGCCTAATTCTTCAATGAAAAAGATATTTCAATTACACCTACTTTGTTTATCTCTGTTTTGTTTCCTAGAAACAGATTGAACAACATCATTTTATTTTAATATGGCGTCTTATGATATTCCGGTAGAAACAATGATGAATATCATTAGAATTCCGGTATGAATGCATTTTTCTATGCAGTAACTTCTAACATTTCTGGTGGGAAACATAAGATATGAAACTGGAAGCACGTTTTCTTATTCCCATTACTTTTACTCATCCAAAACAAGGAGGCTTGATATACAGTATTTGATGTGTTGATGAGAGTGAAGACTTTTGATTATGAATTTAAGTTGTAACCACAATTCAGAAGTTGCTGAAATTATTCCACCAAAAACAGAATTTAGCAGAATACACCATATGCTCAAATGTGGAACAACAAAACCTCACTTCCTTTCTTTCTTTTTTGGCTTTTCCATTTTGATTCTTGAAAAACTCAAACATCTCACGTTAAGGCAACATCGTTAAACAACGCTCAAGGAATATTTCCTAAAAATGTTGATAGGTAGAGGGTTTCTAAAAACAAGGACATTATATGACTTACCAGCCATTGAAGGAGAACCTAACTCTTCAATGAAAAAGAGATTTAAATTGCACCTTCGTTATTTACCTCTGTATTGTGTCCCAAAAACAGAGTTGAACAGAGCGTCATTTTATTTGAATACGGCTAGTGACAAGGAGGCTTGACACAGTAATTGATGTCTTGAGACCCAAGACTTTTTATTATGAAATTTAAGTTGTAAGTGCAATGCAGAAGTTGCTGAAATTGTTCCACCAAAAACCGAATTTAGCAGAATACACTATATGCTCAAATGTGGAGCAACAAAACCAGATGCAAGATTATGTCATACAGCCTTACACATGCCTTAAATTTAAGTTTACGTTGTTAAAGATTAACTTTACAGAAATTGTGTGCTCAGGAGCTTTGATTTAACTTTACAGGATGCAAGTTATGGTTGTTACGGTAAGGAAATAGATAGAGAACATTCCATGAAAGGATTACTTTTATCTAGGGAAGGCTTGTCTGGTGTTGTGCCAAAAATAGGCAGAGCTATTTTGATTGATTTTGAGGGACTTGGCGCTTCATATTAGTGTGCAATCAAGTGTTTCCATTACAGCTGGGTTACTGGATGAAGAGTTATCAAAATGAAAATTGAATCCATGGGAAGACTTTGATCCTTCTTGATGAGACAATTGCCCATCTCTGTTTTTTATCAAAATGAAAATTGAATCCAAAGTAAAGGTAAGGTGAGTAATAGTAATGATAACGGTGTTATCCAATACATACGGATCTTGCAAGGAGCATATTCATTTGACTCAACAAAAGAAAGGAACGGCCTAGTCATTATGTGTCGTTCAACTATTTCTTGCCGTTCTTGCACGGTAATACTACCCCGTTAATAACCTTAAATACTCCTTCAAGATGCATGATTTTTTAATTTGAATGCATGACTCTCTGATTTAGGACAAGTGTGAATGAGGCCATATTATAAATAAAGATATGCGTGATTTTTAATTTGGGGACATGTTTTATTTGGGTTTGTTAATGAGGATATGTGACTACCTAAGAAAAGACATACGCATGAGCAATTGCTTTGCTTGTCAGGCCAATAAACTTGGATTTTGAAAGTTGCCATTTATAATGAACTAATGCTCTATGCTGCACTTTCTTTCTTACTTTTTTGGTTTTTCTATTTTTATTCTGGAGGAACTCAAACATCTCACATTAAGGCAGCATCGTTAAACAACGCTCAAGGAATATTTCCTTTTTGTTTAATTCCATGTTTGGTATGAATTTTGAAAGCCTCAGGGTGCAGTTTGCCCCCAAATAGTCAGTTGAAGGGTGGCAAAAACAGGGGTTTGGATAAACGGCAAAGCAAAGCGAAGTCATAAGTCCTAATTTAAAACTTCTACAATTACATTTGCATTCACCATAGACAGAAGGAACAAGCTGCTGCGGCGAAAGAAGAAAGAAAATGGGTCTTTTAAAAACTGGGTACCACCCTTTATTTCTTGCCATTTAACTAAAATTGTAATTTAGCAAAATATAAAAAAAATTATATATATTTGGTTTATTATACAAATTTTGGAATAATCAATAGACCTCAGATCAATGGAATCCCAAGTCTATTTTTTCACCTGAATGGATATCTTATGCTTAATGAAAAGCGTTTTCAAACTCCAAAGTGTGGAGAATTGACAAATGGGCGTTTTCAGAACTCTGAAAGGTAAAGTTATTAAAGAATAATCTTTTTTTTTTTTGCCATTATTAAAGAATAGTCAAACTTTAATATATTTCATTAGAGACTGTTTAGTATTACTGTTTTTTTTTGTTAACTACTGTTAAAATATTGTTAAATTAAAGAATAAGCAAAATGAAAACTACCCATATTAATTAATTTTCTTTTTACTTCCCTCTCACACACATATATTTCTTTTCTTTTTCTAGGAAAAGGCTCACACACCTATTATTCTCACAGGGGTTTGAAATCACAACCTCTTACGGCAAAGAATTATATTTATGAGGGTGTTTAGTATCAGTTTAGCAATAAGAATCTGACTGCTAATTAAGCTAACGTATTTTACATTTGTTATGATATAAAGAATATGTTGATTCACTTTTTTTAATGTTTAAAACTTTAAAGGATATTATATTTCTGTCGAGAACTTATAGCCTATTGAATAATAACACCAAACTCTTTTTTAAAATTTTTTTAAGTTGAATTCAAACTTTTAGGAATGTATGAGTAATGATAAGGAAAAATCATTTTTAATTACATTAATTTAAGATTATTTTGGAGGAAATTTTTTCCTAGACTTTTTCTTTTAAAAAATAAAATCTTTAAAAAAAGTTGTTCCCATATTATTTTTCTAGGTTACATTAATTAGTTTCTCATTCCCCAAACAATTTCTTTGGTAGGATGGTGGTAGATGATAAAAGAGAAAAATGGTTTTTTCTTAAAGAAAAAGGGCGGGGAAGGTGATGATCAGTGGCGAAACCACGTTATATACAATCAAGTAAAACAATCATATACATCACTATATAAGTAAAGATATCAAATACATGCAAGTAAGGTAAGTCCCCTACCTCTAGTCTTTGAGTCCTTCTCTTGTACCTTTCTATCAATCGAATATTCTGTGTTCGGCTTGAGCTACTGTTCGATCCTAAAATCCCAAATGTACAAGAGTTAGGTTAAAACTCATTTATGTACTAATTTAGACTCTTTCAAAGTGTTTTTATTAGTTATATTAGTCTAAATTGCAAAATTACCAAAATGCCCCTTGGACCCGGTCTAAGCCTCTTTTCATCCGATCTAACGGTATTTTTCTAAAAATTTTGACCCGGGCTATTTTCACATAAATTTGCCTAAGGAATCCATTTTTTACCTTGGTTTTGTCAAATTCCAGCCCAAATTACCATTATGCCCTTGGCAACCACTATGTTAGGGTTATAGGCATAATATTATCATTTCACATCCTAAAGCCTTTCATATCCTAAAACCTTTATACTCCATATTATACACGATCCCTATACAAGGTATTTAATAGATTGAAATTAAGAGAACTCAAATTCTTTAAAATTTTTCAGATTTGGGCAGGGCATTTTCATCCATTAAGTGTTGGAATTTCATCAATTTGATGATGCCATTATGGCCACCAGGTCCTACTTAGTTTAAGAAAAAAGGGGGGAAATTTTCAGTTAGGCCCTTAGTAGTTAATTAAATTTAGTCAACCCCCAAAGTTTTTTGAAACTTTGCTGCACCCCATGATCAAAATGAAATTAATTTTTTTAGGTGAAAAGATAATGATGCCCTTCTTTTATTTATTTTTTATAAGAGCATTTACAAGACAAATAAAGTAATCCAAAAGAACATAGAGAATTCAGAACACTTTGGCCATTTATAAGACAAATATGAAAATTCACACTACAAAAAAAAAACGTGATTTAGTAACGGTTAAAAATGGGTATTAGTAGCGGTTTTAACTGCTACAAATAATATTAGTAGCGGTTACTAAAACCGCTACTAAATCGTATGTTGCAAGCAGTTTTGTAGCAGTTATATAAAATCGCTACTCAAGAAAAATAACCGCTACAACATCCCCATGAACGAAATTTTTTTCAGAGATATTTGTAGCGGTTAAATAACCGCTACAAATATAAAAAATTGAAAATTTGAAGGCAGGAAAAGAAAAATGAAATTTTTTTTTCTATTTTGTAGTGGTTAAATAACCGCTACTAATTTTGAATTTTTATGAAATTTGTAGCGGTTATATAAACACTACTAATTTCATGAAAATTCAAATTTAGCGCCAAAAAATTTAATTTGAGTTTAAAAAAGGCGCGTTAGTTAGTAGCGGTTTAATAACCGCTACAAAAATTTAAAAATAATTTAAAAAATACGATCATTTGTTCCTGTTTTTTTAATATTAAATTAAATAGTTTATTTTTTATTAGTTTATCTAATTTAATTAGCTTATTATTCAATAGTTTAACTTATTTATAAATTAAAAGGAATAATTTAATTTAATTGGATTAGTATAAAAATTGTATTGATAATATTAGTAAGGATACATAGGCAATAAGGAACTATTATGTTGTCTACTACAATGTAATTGTGTATGAAAAATAGATGAAAATGAGATACAGTTCTAAAATATCTGGAAAAAAATGGTGAGAATAAATTTTATACAAAGGAAAGAAGTATTGAAAAAAAAAATTAAAAAACGTGTTACCATATTTGCTCATATTATTTAGCTCCTCAACTCATACAAACGAAGTTGTAAATGAGAGAAAATAAAAGAAAGGTAAGGTGAAAAGAAATTGGGGAGTGTTTGAAATGAGTTGTGGTAAGGGTATTTATCTGGGATCCACGTATCATTTGTAGCGGTTAATATATCCATTTTGTAGCGGTTTTGATTTAGTAGCAGTTATTTTTATTTTTGTAGCGGTTTTTAATTAGTAGCGGTTATTGTTTATTTTTGTAGTGGTTTTTAATTAATAGCGGTTATATTTATTTTTGTAGCGGTTTAATAACCGCTACAAATATTTTTTTAAAAATTTTTTTTCCAGTTTTTTTTAAAGACAAAAGCATAATTTGAATTTGATCACTCATCGTCGCCATCCCTACAAAAATTATGTAGAAAAATTATTGTTAGGGATTAATTATTAAATTTAAAAAATTTAATTTAAATGACGTGGACGTAAAAAAACTCACCGCAGTAGAGGTAAATTGTCATCGCCTTCAGGGAAGTAGTTTTCAAAATCGGTTGGTTGAAATGGCTCACTTTCATAGGCGATATTATCGCCTTCACCCATGTCATAAAGGTCTCGTGGCTTTAAATGAACGACCATGTGCCAATCCCTGTGCCTCTCGTCCTCGACATAATAAACCTGATGTGCCTCTGAAGCTAGAATATACAGCTCATCATCTTGAGAAATACCAGTATGAATTGGTCATGAGAAATTGACTGATGTGATCCCTAAGTCGTCAATTGTCAGTCCCCGAGAAATAGTGGTATTTGCCCCACAAACACTTGAACAGCGTTACGGTGAAACGATCTTGATAATTAAGTTCGACCACATCAAGAAGCTTGCCATAGTAAGGGATGGCACCAAACTGCATGTTGGCGTCACTGCTGCTCGCATAACTCCTTGTCCCAAATGTGCCATAAACACCCGAATTCTGAGTTTGCAATCCTTGATCCCGTGAAACCGTGCAAAACTTAAAACCATTGACATTGTATGCTGTAAACCATTTTGCATGATCAAGAGGGCCGATTGCAAGAGCTCTGAAATCTGGTGAGTGAGGTTGTGGTCATTTAGTATTCTGCGCGTAAACCAGCTCGGGGATTCTCTGTGGACCCTCCTATCAACTTCTGAGGATATTTGTGTACAGATCCTGAGTTGACACTTAACATAACTTCTGAATTCCCTACAATTAATAATGGAAAGGCAATAGTGAAATGAAAGTGAGAAATGTTATGAAAGATATAGATCGAATAACATGTGAGTGTACAATTCTTACTGTATGAAAGGTTCAACTTGAGTGCAATTAATCAAGACATGTCTATGTGCTTGCAACTTCTCAGTTGCCGTTAGTTTGAAGTTCTCAGTTGCTCTAACTGGTTTACCAACATGAGGGATAAATTCTCCTGATGTCGGAGCAGGTTCAGGACAATCGTCAACACGAGGTGGGCGGTTGAAAGCCGTCTCAAGATCATCAAAGTACTTTGAACAAAAATATAGCACCTCATCCCCTATATACAATTTAGCTATAGAACCTTCTGGCCACGCCTTATTCCTTACATAAGATTTTAATTTCCCAAGGAACCTACGAAGTACAGAAGAGAAAATTGATACAAAATGCTGAAAAGGACGACTAGAAAACATTAAATATGGAGAATAAAGCACATATTTAAAATGAGTACCTCTCAATTGGATACATCCATCGATATTGTATTGGTCCAGCGAGCTTTGTTTCATGAATGAGGTGGACTGTAAGGTGAACCATCACAGTAAAAAAGGACAGAGGAAAGATCATCTCCAAATGACAAAGCATAAGAATGATTTTGGACTGCAGCTGATCGAGCTCCTCAACGATCAAAACCTTATAACACAACTTCCGAAAGAAAGAACAAAGTTCCACCAAAATGATGGAAACATCAGGAGGAAGTGCATTCTTTATAGCCAGAGGGAGTAACTACTGCATAAGAACATGGGAGTCATGACTCTTCACGCCAGCAACCTTTCGAGCCTGCAAGTCAACACATCGAGAAATGTTACTTGAATACCCATAAGGAATTTTTAATTTCTTCAACTTCGCGAGGAAGACTTCCTTGTTCGGTTTTGTGAGGGTAAACTTTACCGGCTGAAATTTGTCATGCTCAATTGGCCAAGTGTCTTTACGAACTCCTATGTCGCGTAAATCTTTCCTCGCTTGAAGGTGATCTTTTGTCTTGCCGGGTTCATTAAGAAGCGTATAAAGCACATTATCGCAAACATTCTTTTCAATGTGCATGACATCAAGGCTGTGGCGAAGTAAATTAGATCTCCAATATGGAAGAGTGAATAGAATACTTATCTTCTTCCACTGCTGAGGCGCCGAAGTCCTACGCGTTTTTTGGTGAGTTTGTGCTGAATCGTCACTTTTTCCAAACTCGAAGTCAAGATGCTCAAGCTGCTATAAGATATCTGTACCGGAAAATCATTTGGGCATGCATCAATCTTTTGATAATTCAACCCCAACTTGTTGATAATCTTCTTGGCCTCGTAGAACGTTGTGGGAATCTCAGCATCGGGGAATTCATCTTGTAATAATTTGAGCAACATCGACATTCCCTTATCTGTGATTCCACACAAGCACTTGATATGATACAATTTGATCAAGAAAGATAATTTAGAATATTTTCGACAACCTTGATATAAAGGACGATCTGCTTCATCCATCAAGTTGAAAAAATCTCAAGCTGCTTCATTCCTCATGAACACCAGCTCAGAACTGTGCACTTCTTCGTTGAAGTTGTCGCCTTGAAATCCAAATGCATCACGCATAGCATCATTCACAGGATCATCTTCATCTAGTTGAATGCCTACTTGAGAACTTCGAGGAAGAGCATCATCATATCTAATCCGGCCTTCTCACTATGAATTGTCCAGAACGTATAGTCCTCAGGGAAAGGCTTCAGAAGCAAATGTTCCTTAACAACATTTCGTACATGCCACTTCTTGAACTTGCATCTCCGACAGGGACAGACGATCTTGCCGTTACAGCCGGCGTGAGTGAATGCGAAATCCAAAAAATTGTTTAATCCGTACAAATATTCCGGAGAATTACGCGGCAACCTGATCCATGACTTATCCATAGCTACTAGTGAGAGAGAAGAAAGTATAGAGAAGAAGATGAGTAAATAGAGAATAACGAATGCCTAGAACCTTATATTCTGAAATTCCAACGTTTGATATTTTTTAGCGGTTCAAAAACCGCTACAGTATTAGACATTTGTAGCGATTATATGTATAAAACCGCTACTGTTTTTCAAGCCGTTGGAATTGTGCACAAAATGGTGGGAAATTCAAAATTGAAAAGTTGAGCCTTTGTAGCGGTTATATGTATAAAACCGCTACTAATAATAAAGTCATTGGAAATCAAAATTGAAAAATTAGTTTTAAATTTGTAACGGTTACACATAAATAACTGCTACAAATAATACATAATTGTAGCGGTTATACAATAGAACCGCTACAAATATGTACTATTGTAGCGGTTATTGTATTAACCGCTACAAATATGTACATTTGTAGCGGTTATCTTATTAACCGCTACAAATATGTATTATTTGTAGCGGTTATTGTATTAACCGCTACAAATATGTATATTTGTAGCGGTTCTATTGTAAAACCGCTATAAATATATATATATATATATATATATATATATATATATATATATATATATATATATATATATATATTACTTTTTTAAAAATTTTAGAAATATAAATAATACTATTGCAATTAATTCACAAATTTAACAACGCGGTCTAATAATATAAATATAATTCTGGTAAACACAATAAGAATTTAAGTTCTGAAATACAAAATTATATATATTTATTTACAAATGTTTCAACAACAAATAAAAAAAAGATGTCATAAACTAAGTAGCTGGGGGCTGATCATCTGGTGCTCCCTCAGGTGAGGCTCCCTTAGGTGCTGCTGGATAGGGTCGTTGGGCAGAGTGAACCGCACCATCATCATCAGCAGCAGGGGGAGGAGGAGGCTGCATGACGAACCGAGGGACAGGCGGAACCTGTGGATACTGCTCGTCCGGGAACAGGCGACTCCATCAGTGCTCGAGCATGCTGTTCATGATATCACCCCACTACGTCTGCTGAGCGTAGACCAAATCAGCATGCTCCTGCATTTGGAGCAACTGCAGCTTGTGTTCGCTCCAAATCTGACCGCAGCTGCTCAACAGACTTGTCCCTCGGACGTCTGACCCCTCTAGAGCTGCCAGCCTCAGAGGCGGCGCTCCTGCCGTTGACCATGCTAGGTCTGGCACCTATCCCCATACCCTGCACGCGTCCAGGGTACTCAGCCTGACCCAGACCAGCCTTCAAAGGAGCCGTCGGGGCTACTGACCCCTGTGACTCCTCAGCCTGGGTCTCTGCAGCTCAGCCTGCGACAGCTCCATCCGCTCCTACCATTTTATAAAACAATTACTAATTAACATTTTTCATTATTAAGTTGGTTTTATAAATATTATAATAATGAAATAACTTACAATGGCCGCCTCTGCCTGCTGAGAGGTAGCAGTCCCGTCACGGTATCTGTGTGTGATGGCGTACAACTCCCCATAGTCCGTCTGACGGTTCTCCTGCTGTGCCATCCTCTCCTAAAACAATTACAAAATTCAATTAGTATTATGAAATAACCAGCTAAAAGTCTGTGATATTTTGAAAAGTTACCAGCTCGCTGTAAGTGACAGCAAAGGTCTTCAATCCTGCTGTGTGGTGGATCGTTTGCTACCCACAGATCCTGGTGTTCCTCTGAGAAAGCTCATGGAAAAAAAATAATATCAAATGTATTAAAACAATAAAAAACATTTAAAATTAATAAAATTCAAATTAAAATTAATTAAATTGAAATTATAATTTAATAATTAAAAATTACAAAATTATATATAAATAATCTAATAAACACATTCCTGCCCCTCAGCGCTCCTCCTGAACTGGACGAAACTCGTCCAGTCGTTCAGCGGCACGCCGTCCAGGACGCTCTCGATAAGCTGCTCCAGAGGCATCGTCCCATCCTTATCCACCCTGTGGAAGAGACGGTTCCTCCTGTTCCTCCAACCGTCACCCATCTTCACGAGGGTGTACCTCTTCCGGTTGGCCCGGACGGCAAGCCACAGCTGCAAAAAAATTATTTAAATATCAATAATTACAAAAATCCCATTAAAAAATTAATTAGATAGAATTAATTACAAAAAATATTAATTAAATACTATTAATTACCTGAACCACCTCCTCCCAAGCCTGGTCCTTCGGCTCCTTCGGAACGTGCCTCCACGTCCTAAAGTGAAGGGGGAACCTCATCCAATTCGTGCCCAGATCATTCAGGAAGCGGTTGAACAGGTGACCCCATTGTCGATGGGGTGGTCAGTGCCCTCATTCCACGTCACTAGAACTCACAGTGTCCGGTCCATGCTGTTCAGACCGGCCACGTCCAAACTCCTCGTTGACACGTTCCCCTGCTCATCTGCACAATTTACCGCACATTAGATAAATTGTAATTCAGATTTAACATTTCGAATTTAAATAAATAATTTATTGAATAAAAAAAATTATTTACCTTAGACCTGCACCTCAAACCTAGTGGACCGCGAAGACGACCCTCATGGGTTGTTCTACTCCCGAGCCTCCTCCTCATCGAGGAACTGCTCCATCTCCCTTATCGCAATCGGGATGTCGAAGTCCTCCTCATCGTAGTCCTCGACGCTGATATCTGCCCCCCAAACTCAGGCACCTCTGGTGCGGTCGTCTCCTGTGGGATCGTCTGCGGTGCCTGTAGTAGGGCCGACTCCTGTGGGGGGATGGGCTGAAATGCCGTGGTCGCCCTCCCTCCGCGCTGCCCCCTCTCTCTGCTGCTGCCACCCCGCAAAATCGGTCTGGGGACCTCAGCCACCTTCCCCCTATTCTCCCTTGAAGCCATATCAACTGTAAAAATTCAAAAAAAATATTTTAGTCACATTATTATGTAAAAATATAATAAAAATATAAATACAAATAAAATACATCTTTTCTCCTTACCTCAAGTAGAAATACCGAGAAATACTGCAGCAAAAACTTTTTCACAAACGTTTGAACGCTCAAAACTCAGAGAAATTTAAGGAAACAAAATGAGCAAACGGAAAAATGGAGGGGGCGGGTTTATATAGGATGAACATTTGTAGCGGTTCTTCAAATAACCGCTACAAAGCATTTAGGGCGGCTAAACTTTGTAGCGGTTTTCAAATAACCGCTATAAAGTACAAAGTTCTATAGCGGTTAAGGTTGAGAATTGCTACAAATTTGGAGACCTCTCAAATTCTGTAGCTGTTACAACCTAATAACCGCTACAAATACGCGACGTTTGGAATTTTGTAGCGGTTTTATTGGTCAAACCGCTACAAACAACCGCTACATTGTTGGCGCATCTTGGTCGCGCCATGTGGCGTGAAAACTGTAGCTGTCATGATTTATTAACCGCTACAACTGAACCGCTACAAATTTTGGCGGGAAATTCGCGCCATATTTGTAGCAGTTTTTTATTCCTAACCGCTACAAAAAACGCGGCTAATCTGTCACGCCACTTGGCGCGTAGTTTGCCGCTACAAATATGTAGCGGTTTAGGTTAAAACCGCTACAAATATTAATATTTGTAGCGGTTTTATTTAATCGATACAATTATACCGCTACAAAATACCATTTTTTTTGTAGTGTCACTAGACAAATATGGATATTTACGAGATAAATAAAATGATTCAAAAGAACCTTCAGATGTGGAAATTTATAAGATAAATACAGATATAAGAATAAGATAAATATGAGCATTTATAAGATAAATAAAGATATTTATAAGACAAATAAATGGATTCAAAAGAACCTAGGGAATTAAAATATTTTGGCTATTTGCAAGACAAATGTGAAAATTTACAAGACAAATATTAGTATTCACAAGAAAATAAGATAATTTATAAGACAAATAAAGTAAGGGCATTATTATCTTTTCACCTATAAAAATTAATTCATTTTGACTATGGGGGTACAGTGAAGTTTCAGAAAGTTTTGAAGGTTAACTGAAATTAATTTACTATCAAAGGGGGCTAACAGAAATTTTCCCAAAAAAAAAGGTCATATTGCGTATATACTTTTACTTTCATCTCTTCTAATTTTAACATACAGAATTATATGTAATTTATTATCTAATGATTTTTAAAGTTATAAGATTACAAAAAAAAAAAATTATTATAACTATTATTAAATATATAAAATATTATTATAAATAAGGATGAACGGATGATTGGATATAATACTTGTTGTGAATTGCTAATGGATTGAATAATATCAAGCCTTTATAAATAGGAAAAATTAATCTTTTTATCCCTATAACTTTGATCTAATAATAACTCTATTTTTATAGTTTTGATTCGATTATAATATAGTTATTAAACTTTGACTCAATATAACTTAATCTTATGATTTTAACAACTTTATAATTTAGCTTCAGTTACATAGTTACCATAGTTAGTTAGACTAACTTAATTAGTTGTACATATTAGTTAGAGTTATAAGTGATGACATGTCATATCGTTGTTATCTGGCAGACGTATAAAAGTGGGTATGTACATATGAGTATAATCAATAGACATTACATCAATGGAATCCCAAGACTTTTTTCGTTTTTTCACTTGAATGGATATCTCATGCTTAATGAAAAGCGTTTTCAAACTCGAATTGATAAACGGGTGTTTCCAGAACTATAAGGTAAAGTTATTAAAGAATAGTCTTTTTTTGTTTTGCCAAACTATTAAAGAATAGTCAAACTTTAATATATTTTATTAGAGGCTGTTTAGTATTACTCTTTGTTTTTTTGTTTTGTCAACGACTGTTAAGATATTATTAAAGAATAAGCAAACCGAAAACTATCCATATTAATTAATCTACTTGCTACTTTCTCTCTCACACACATTTCTTTTCTTTTTCTAAGAAAAGGCTCACACACCTATTATCCTCGTAGGGGTTCGAAATCACAGCCTCTTATGACAAAGAATTATACTTATGGAGGTGTTTGGTATTAGTTTTTTGTTTTTCTTGACCTGAAGTTTGGTAGCCATAAGACTTTGACTGTTAATTAAGCTATACTTATTTTGCATTCTATATATGATAAAGAATCCGTTGATTCACCTTTTTTAATGTTTAAAATTTTAAAGGATATTATGTTAATGAATAATAAAACCAAACTCTTTTTTCAAATTTTTTTACGCATGAGTCTGTGAGTTCAAACTTTTAATGAATGCATGAATAATACGTGGCAAAAAATAAAAAATAAAAGAATGCATGAATAATAATAAGAAAAAATCACTTTTAATTATATTAATTTAAGATTATTTCGGAGGAATTTTTTTCCTAGACTTTTTTTTTTTAAAATTAAAATCTTAAAAAAAAAAAGTTGTCCCATATTATTTTTCATGGTTGCTTTAATCAATTTCTTGTTCCCCAAAAAATTCATTCGGTGGTCTAGTGGCAGACGATGAAAGAGAAAATTGATTTTTTCTTAAATGAAAAAGGGCGGGAAATGGTGATGATGAGTGACAGAACCATGTTATGCACATTGAAGCTATGACCACCAAGTCTCATTGGTTTGAAAAACAAAAGGAAAAATTTTAGTTAGCCCCTTTAATAAATCCTTAATTTTATTATATATTCTTACACTTTATTTAAAGATTTTGTCATAATAATTGAGTTTAAAATAATTTATTTGTTATAAATAGATATTAAGAAAAAATATATTAAATTAGTACTAAAAAGGATAAAATTGTCAAAATAATTGTAATTACTCTTAATCATTAATTCTTGAGAGAATTTGATATTGGTGTAATTGCTTTCAATTGTAGGTACTTGGAAAATGGGATTAAAACTGAAAATAACAGTTTGAGACTCAAATTTGAAAAATTCCAGATTGGTCCCACGCATTTGACATATTCCAGTTTAGTCCAAGTGAAAACACAGCGTTTTGCTGCTTCTAAATTTTGAATCACTTTCAGATTTTTCATGGCGGAGAGAAGACGCGAGAGAGAGGGGTGCCGCAAGCTGGAGATTATCCTTCACGCACCTCACCTTCCTCCATCGACTTCCCATCTCCATTCCTTCTTGGTCGCCGGCGACCTTTGCTTCCTTCACCGTCGCCGGTGACCTTCCATTTCACCACAGAAGGCAGAAGTAGTGAACCACGGCGAGCATCATCATTCCAGATCAGGAGTTTCAGGCAGAGAGGAGACACAGAGCCGTGAAATTGCAGGGAGGGGAGAGAGCTGGGAGTTCATCTTCTTCACCAAGACCACCACGTTTCACCTTCACCAACGCCGTCATTCTCCTCTCCATATTTCCGGCGAACCTGAAAGCTCATATCAGAGACAGCTGTAGCACCAAGAAGCAGAGCATTGGACCTTCATTCTCCACCGTCACACCGCCACCATTTTCCATCTTTACCATCGGCTCACAAACACCACCACCATCCTTCGCCCAACTTCACCTTCATTCACCGCCGTTCTGCAACCTCGTTGCTGCCCAGAACCGTCGGCTCACCAACCACCACACCACTGCCGTTGTTCTGTTACTCCGCCAGTTTCAACGCCGGCGATACCCTCTGTTCTAACTGTGGTTTCCCTTGAATTTTTGCTATGATCACTTTCAGCTTACAATGGAGTTCAGACTTAATTGCTTATTGATTCTGTCTCCTTGATTATTTATTCATGGCTGGGGTTTTGAATTTGAAAATGATCTGGTTTCCTGAAGCTAATTTCATGAGGGGCAGCAGCTAATTTCCTCTTCTTATAAAGTAAAGGATTGACTCTTGATTTTTGGAGCAAAAAAGGGAAGTTTTAGTTTTAGTTTTTTTAGCTTCACTATATATTCATGATTTCTTTGATTTTAGATATTATAATTTATAGTTAAGAATAATATATTTGAATTAATCTTTGTTTAATTCTATTTTTGATTTGAATTAGTTTATGCTAAACATTATGCTCATAAATATATGTTACATATATGTTTCATTGTAATTCTTTTTACTTACATATATGTTGAACATTATGCTCATTAATATATGTGGTTACATATATATGTTTGAATCTACCTATTTCTTTGGAACATTATAACTAAAGTCTAACCTCAGGTTAATTTCAGCTTGACTCCGATCTAATCTATTACTTAGATCGATTCAGTGGCCGATCTGAGTTTAATATCCTTGCGTTTCAACTTCAAGATGTTTGTGACTTGGGGGGATGTCAAAATGGAGGGAGTAAAGGAGTAATAGGTACTAGGTAGAGCCTGGAAATTGGGTCAAGCCCGTTAAGGGTCGGGTTTATGATTTAGAGTCTTCAGAAGGAGTCAAGCTTAAAAGAGCCAACCATTTTAAGCCTATTTAATTTTTTTAAATAAGGCTAACTGGCTCTAGAATATAACACACTTATGACTTAACCAGTTAAACTAACCCTCAATCCCTCTCCATCGTTGATGACGTTGATAGTGATGATAGCCATGGAGAAGAAAATGACAATATTATTTATATTATTTGGTGTTTAGTTTATGATTATGACTTTATCTGCTTATTTATTTTATTACGGTTGTGTACTTGTTGTTGTGGATTTGTGGTTGACTGGTTGTAGACATTAGTTTTGATTTGGACTTAAGTCTCAGTGTTTGTGTTTTGTTAAACATGGATAATGTTTAATGTTTTAATTTAATTTTGATAATATTTATGTTTTAAATTAAATATTTTAGTCTTCAAACATATAAAAAGTAAAAAAATACTAAACGGGTCTGGCCATTGGCTTTAACTAAATGGGCTGGGCCGCACAAATTTATTCCTTTTTTGAACTTAAACGGGGTAACCAGTTTTCCTGGTGCTAGAATAGGGCGTAATGTGAAGTTTGAAATTTGAAAGATCAAAAGGAAAAGCATAAAAGGACGGCTAGGTTTGACAAAACACGTTAAAGAATGCTTGTGATGACATAAATTTCTTATTTTTCTTGAAATGTATATTTTTTTTTTAATTATGACTTGTTTCACTCCAATCTGATTTTTAATACTTCGATATTTATCATGCCGCGAGCAGTGTTTGGAGAACACAAAAATTTTGCGTTCTCCAAACACTGCTCGCGGCATGATAAATATCAAAGTATTAAAAATCAGATTGGAGTGAAACAAGTCATAATTAAAAAAATATATACATTTCAAGAAAAATAAGAAATTTAAGTCACAAGCATTCTTTAACGTGTTTTGTTAAACCTAGCCATCCTTTTATGCTTTTCCTTTTGATCTTTCAAATTTCAAACTTCACATTACGCCCTATTCTAGCACCAGGAAAACGGGTTACCCCGTTTAAGTTCAAAAAAGGAATAAATTTGTGCGGCCCAGCCAAAAGCTTTCTAAATTTTATCCACCGAACTTATCTTTTACTGCAAAAGATAACTTCAAATAAATAAGTCTAAAAAACATCTTGGTGTGTTTGGATTGACGATTGGATAAGTGACTTATTTTTATTTAGACTTATAAAATCTTAAAATTGAAAAAAAGTTAGATTGGGTAAAATGATGAGTGTTTGGATTGGCGATTGAATAAGTAACTTATGTAAAAGTGAATGATGTTTGATTTGACTTTTATATAAGTGGCTTTTGTATTATTTAAGAGAAAAAATTGTAAAAATTATGAAAAATGAAAAAATGAAGGGATAATTGTGAAAAAAGACCTCATTGGCAATTTAATTGCTAAATGAGATCTAGGAAGATATCTTTTTTTTTTTTTTGGACAAAGAAAATCCATATCATTACCATAACAGTAACAAAACGGAAAGAGTACATCTTAACCAACACCAGATCTATCCACTAGTCCTGAGAAGCTAACTTTATCAGCCTGTAAAATCCTTCTAAGAGGGCTTGGTGGGGTAATGATCCATCCTCCACAAGACAAACCCTTTAAAGCTTCTTTGGCCAACCAATCAGCAGCCAAATTACATGTACGGGGAGAAAAAGTGAGACTGAGGTATCTATCCTGTTCTCAAGCAAAAGAGATTTCTTCTACCAAAATTTGAGCTCTCCAATCTGAGCAAATGGACTTCCTTTGAACAACATCCACCAGCAGCTTATAGTCTGATTCAATAAAGATTGTTCCCAAACCCTTCTCAACCACACTTTTGATAGCTTCCGAGAGTGCCAATGCTTCAGCATGAAAAGGTGAAAGAGCATCACATTTTTTGGAGCACAAATTAACAACCTCACCTGCATCATTACACAACACAAAACCAATACCACCAGTATTACTAAACATAGTAAAAGCACCATCCACATTAAGTTTTAAACTTCCCCTTGATGGCAACTCCCATTTTGGGGGTGAGAGTGCAGTTCCTGATGCTTCATGCTTAGCCTCATACCAACCCTTTGCTGTCCAGAGCTCATGCACAGCTTTATTGGCTGAGCTAAGTACCCATGAAATATCAGGTACCTTATTCTCATATATTTCACAGCACCGACTTTTCCAAATAAACCATAACAAATAAGCCACTAAAGATTGAGAAAAGTCGTCATTCTGCAGGTGATTACAGATTAATAGCAACCAATCAGCAAAAGTATGCACATTACAATTAGCAACAGTAATTCCTAAAGGACTAGCATACCACACTCTTTTAGTCCAGTCACACGTTAAGAGCATATGTTCCATCGTTTCAGCAGCTAAACAACATCTTAGACAAGCAGGAGAAGGAGTACATTTACTTTTACATAAGGCTTCCATTGTAGGTAGTGCATTGCTGCAAATCCTCCAGATAAAGTGTTTTATTTTTGGTTGGACCTTAAGAGACCAAATAACCTTCCAGATTTCATGAGAAGATTGCTTGGAAGTACTAGGTTCATCTGGAGGCCTACACTTATACATGTTTTGGAGCCATTTGTATCCCAATTTGACAGAATACACACCATTATGACTCCTCAGCCAATTTACCTTATCTCTTATTCCTATAACAGGAATATCAATGCTACCAATGGCTTGTTTCAAATAGTCTGGAATAGATAGAGAGTCTAGCTCCCATTGACCCTGTCTTATCACAGATTCGACTCTCATACTTTCCAGAGATTCAGGTCTATGCTCACTAGGAATTTTCGACTGAGGAACAGTGGGAATCCAAGCATCATTCCAAAAATCAATCATTGAACCATCCCCAACTTGCCAAAAAATATTAGACTCTAAGACACACCTTCCTGCTAGCAAACTACTCCAAGCCCAAGATGCTCGACCTCCTTTCTTAGCAGTCATAAAAGTACAATGTGGGAAATAAATACCCTTAAGCACTTGAACCCATAAAGAGGCAGGTTCATTCAAGATCCTCCAACATTGTTTCCCTAGTAAGGCTAGATTAAACTTTTGAAAATCTTTAAAACCCATTCCTCCCTCTATCTTGCCCTTAGTCATTATGTCCCATGCCTTCCAATGTATCTTTCTCCCCTCCTCTGTCGCCCCCCACCAAAAGTCTGAGATTACCCTATCCAATTCTTGACATGCCTTCTTTGGGTATTGGAAACACGCCATAGAATAGGTAGGTACAGCATTTGCAATTGCTTTAATTAAAGTCTCCTTCCCTGCTTGTGAAAGAAATTGTTTATTCCACCCCCTCACTTTCTTTCTCACCTTATCCCTTACAAAAGCCAAAGCTTCTACTTTGGACCTACCCCACAGAATAGGAAGTCCTAAGTATTGCCCAGGAGAATCAGCTTTAGGGATATCTAAACATTCACAAATAGAATTTTTAACTTCATCTGATGCTTTACTTGACACAAACACACAAGACTTGTCTAAATTAATACATTGGCCTGAAGCTTGACAATACTCTTCCCACAAACTCTTAAGAACTAGACAGTTATTTCTACTAGCATTCAGGAAAAATATTGAGTCATCAGCAAAAAAACAGTGAGTCAACATAGGACAAGATCTTGTGATTTTAATCCCCTGCAAATCACCCCTATCAGCATGCACACTAATCATTCGAGAAAGCACATCTGCAACCAAAATGAACAAATAGGGGGAGAGAGGATCCCCTTGCCTAAGACCTCTTTGAGGCATAAAAGAGTCAATTGTTCTGCCTTCCAATTTCACAGAGAAAGATACAGATGATACACATTTCATAATTTTAGCAACCCAGAGAGCATCAAAATTCAGTTTTAATAATAAAGCTTCAAGAAAATCCCATTCTACACGGTCATAGGCCTTATTCATGTCAATTTTCACAGCAGTATCAAGATCATTACCTCTTCCACTCTTCAAGAAATGAAAAGCCTCATGCACAATAAAAATGTTGTCTTGAATTAACCTTCCAGGAACAAATGCTCTCTGCTGTTCTGAAACTATTTTAGGCATAATTCTCTTCATTCTATTAGCTATTATTTTAGATATGACTTTATAACAGAAGTTACATAAGCTAATAGGCCAAAAATGACCCACAGTTTCAGGAGCTTCCAGTTTGGGGATCAGAACCAAATTAGTTTGATTCAGCTGCTTTAAGTCCAGATCTAGGAAGATATCTACACAGAGGGATTTTTTCACAATTTTCTCAAAAATTAACTTTGAAAATTTGGCAATGGTGCAATTTTCAATAAAATTATATCAAACTCTAATTTAAATTAGTACACTCCAAAAGTTTTTTCTATTGTGCACCTCAAGCTTACATTTTATAAATTATATCAAACTCTAATTTAAATATTAAATCCTAATTCATATTTTCACATAGCTCAAAATCTAACAAAATAAACTGATTAAAACCTCAATAATACCTCCAATAATCCAAATAAATTATTTAAACTAAATTTAATGGGTAAAAACACCATATATAAACTAATTTATGACATTTTTATAAAAAAAAATATTATAAAATCATAAAACAACTAAATAATAAATATAAACTGATTAAAATTAATTATTAATTATTCTCTACATTTCTACAGTCATATATATATATATATATATATATTGACAAAACTCAAAACTTGCCTAAACTCTTATCCCAAAATATTCTCTAATTAGCAGAAGATTACTATCTAAAGAAAGAGAAAATTATTTAGAACATTTTTCATCAAAAAATTTTTGTGATTAGAAGTGATTTTGAGTACCTCATTGATTCCTAAATATCCTCAAAAAATAATTAATAACACACTAATGATTAGATGGGCTGCCATAAATAAATATAAGTTTCATTCTTCAACTTATGACTTTCTGATGCTTTCAGCTTTTTTCATCTTATATCACATCATTAAACCAAACACTTAAATGAATCAGATCACTATTTAATCTCGATTTGTCACTGTTCAAGTCCGATATCTGACCCAAACTTTACAACAAACACACACGTAATAATTCGAGTCTTAAATGATTCTTCATTCTTGTGTACGTTTTGTATTGCTGTCCAGCTGTATCGCAGAGTGCTTTAAGGACAGCTTTTACTTTCTGGACGCGTTTTCTTGTTAGTTTGAAATAGCTTATTTTTTGATAATAAATACTTATAAATCGTGATTCACAGTATACGAGATAAGTATGTGAGAGGAGTTTTATCTCGACTTACGTAATAAACACTTATATTCAAAATATAAGTGTTCCCAAACACACACTTCTTCTTTTTCTCCCCTGGGGAGTCGTCCGCAATGCTTCAGTTCAGAAATTGAGATAGCAATCACTAATCTTTCCCTCTCTGATTTGTCCTTTTCAATTTCATTATCATCCTTTGTTACTTAGATTTAGGATTTTTCTTGATTCCAATAACACATGTTAGGTGTAACTTATAAATTGGACCAATATTATTATATTCTTTTTCGGAAGTGACTTATATATGGGAACAACATCATTATATTCTTTCCTATCCTTGTGATACGTCACATAGAAGCAGGACAAATCCAAGGTGATGATGCTAAGTGCGAGGAAAGGATTCAAGTTGGGTCATCTTTTGTTTCCAATTGGGAGAATGAAGACTTGCAGATGATGAAACGATATGTGTTTGAATGTTTACAGTTAGATTCATACTTCCAATTATATATATATATATATATTTCTGACAAGTGTGTGTTTTTGAGAATTTGCACTTATTTTTATTAAGTTTTGTTTTTTAAATCTCTCTAATTCTTTTTTTTGTTAATAAGTAAATCTCCCTGATTCTTCAGACCTGAAGATAAGGTTTTTGTTTCCTCACTTTCATATTTGATTCAAGAAGAATTCATCACACTTAAACCAGAGGCTCATTTAGATTCATTGGTGAGTATTTATTTACTCAGTTCTTATACTGTATTTTAATTTTAGTGACCAAGGTTTTAGTTATAACAATACTTAATTTCATGCATTCTTAGGTAATAGATATTTTTGTAGAGATACTGACTGATATTGAGCGAAAGAAGAAAACGGTGCCTTCGAATTGGTATCTTCTTGTGACATATCCGGTGATTTCCTATTCTCTCTTTTCTATTATACGAAGTACAATTGTAGTTTTTTAATCTAAAACAAATTCATTGAAAATAGTTTTAAATGGCTCTTCCTTGATATAATTATAGGATGCGGCAGTCAAAGGCAACGTAGGTCACTTCTTGAACTTTGTCCATGGCCAAAAAATGAAAGAAAATTATATGTCTGACCTGGAATCCTGTGAGAAGGTATGCCTTTTCAACTCTTTATAGAAAAGTTTATTTATCAACATGATTATCTTTTTAACACTATATATCAATTTGATTTGTGTTATAACAAATGCTAGATTTTTATTCCTATTCACGTTGGAGCAAGGCCAAATGGTGGGCACTTTTAGTTATACATTATCCATTTAAAGAATGAAGAGATTGAAATATGGGACTCTCTACGCAATACACCTGAGGCTGAAATAGAAGAGACAACGAAAAAATTAGTGGGTGTTAGATAATTGCAATATTGATAATATTAATTGATTAATCATATATATATATATATATATATATAATAGTTTTCTCTATATGTCTAGTTGCTTGCCATGGAAAAACTCTTCGAGAAAGTACCATTTACAGAATTTAATTTGAAGATGGCAAACGATATCCTCGTACAACCACCTAATAATGGGTGAGTGGACAATTATTATGTAATATTATATAAGCTTTAATAGAAAAAGTTTTTATCATGCATGACCTTTTCCTATTTTCTTCCATTTGTAGATTTGATTGTGGTGTCTTTGTTATTAACTACATGCAACAATCTGATGATTATGTGAAGAGAGATAGTTCATTTCAGGTATGACCTCATGCAAACATATATAGTCATATATAGAGTCATGTGTAAGCACTCACACATCCAACACGACCAAACTGGCACTTTAATTCTTTCAGTCATATAAATGATATGGACAAAAATATAATGTAGTTTGACAGTCAAAAAGAAAGGGAGGATTTGGCTTTGAAGTTGCTCAACAATGACCTGAACCGAGAAAAGCAAAATTTATATGACAAATCAAGATGGCACTATGCACAAGTTGAAAAGCAAGATGGCTATTGTGTTTGTTTTGACGATTGGATAAGTAACTTATTTTTACTTAAACTTATAGAATCTTAAGATTGGAAAAAAGTTAGATTGGGTAAAATTATGAGTGTTTGGATTAGCGATTGGATAAGTAACTTAAAGTAACTTATGTAAAAGTTAGGATGTTTGGTTTGACTTTTGCATAAGTGACTTTTGTATTAATTAAGAGAAAAAAATTAAAAAAATTATGAAAAATGAAAAAATGAGGGGATAATTGTGAAAAAATTCATCATTAGCAACTTAATTGCCAATGGGGCCTGGGAAGATATCTACACACGGAGGGATTTTTTCACAATTTTCTCAAAAATTAACTTTGAAAATTTGGTAATGGTACAATTTTAATAAAATTATATCAAACTCTAATTTAAATTGGTACACTTCAAAAAGTCTTTTCTACTATGCACCTCAAGCTGAAATCTTATAAATTATATCAAACTCTAATTTAAATATTAAATAATAACTTATATTTTCACATAACTCAAAATCTAACAAAATAAACCAATTAAAATTTCAATAATATCTCCAATAATCCAAATAAATTATTTAAACTAAATTTAATGGGTAAAAACACTATATAGAAACTAATTTATGACATGTTTATAAAAAAATTGATTATAAAATCATAAAACAACTAAATAATAAATCTAAACTAATTAAAATTAATTATTAATTATTCTCTACATTTCTACAGTCATATATTAACAAAACTTAAAACTTGTTTAAACTCTTATCCCAAAGTATTCTCTAATTAGCAGAAGACTACTATCTAAAGAAAAATAAAATTATTTAGAACATTTTTTATAAAAGAATTTTTGTGATTAGAAGTGATTTTGAGTACCTCATTGATCCCCAAAAATATGAAAATACTCCTATCAATATTTTTTTATACACATACAGGCACATAAGCTCCAATAAGCTTCATTTTGAGGCTTATGGCTTTTTCCAACTTATGACTTATTTTATCTTAAATCCAATCGCTGAAACAAACACCCAGTTTTTATCAAAACACTGTTTAAGTCCAATTGAGCACTATTTAAGTCCAATCTACACTCCCAAACGTCCAAACAAACACGCACATAAAAGATTACGGGTTGATCCTTCAAAAGAGCACTTTGAAGATGTTGGAAGAGAAATGGAAGCAGAATATGATGATTCTGAAGAAGATGATGGTTTGGAAAACGGTATGAGCATCCATCGGCATAAACTATATATCCAACTCATTTTAAATGTCATATATGAAAATTTATTACGATTAGTTGACGTTATTGAACTTTTTAAAAATGGCATAAAGGTAAAAAATTACTCTCTTTAAATTGTATCATCATCTTAATTATATTTCTCTTAGCCGCTCTCTTCTCTATAACTTTTTGTTTATATAACGAGGAACAAGTGCAGAAAAATATCTAATGCTGCCTAAATTTCATGATGAATTGCATCTTGAATGCTTAAATCTTCCAAAATGCAATTTACATATGGGGACGGAGAGAGTATATATATGACTTCTTAGAATTTGAATGCCATATATTTAATTTATTTTTTTCACCATCTTTACTTATTTCTTATTATTCTTGTTGCTGCGATCTTCTAAAGGTTATCTATTGCCTACAACAGATTTAATAAGGGACACGAGTTATAATTATGATGATGAGGAAATAAATAGAGAATGTTCCATGAAAAGGATAACTTTTGAGGGAGTGAATTTGGGAAATAGAAAAGTAGTACTCCCAGGAGATATCAAGGAGTTGGTTATAAATGATTGCCAGCTAGTCGGGACAGTTGGTAGATGCCTATGCAGTGTTGTTTTATCATATGGCCACAACAGCAATATTCCACACCAAATTGAACGGTTGGATATTAGCGACTGTAAAGATGTGGAGTACTTGTGTTGCTTCTCTGGCAGTTGCCCCTTTTGCTCCTCTTCCCAACTTGTTGGGCGTCTATCCCTCTCTAATTTGAAGGACTTGAAAGATATTGTGTCACCATATGCTCTTCTATCCTTTCATCAACCTGACCTATTTTCTCATCTCACAAAGCTCGAGATTAGTTGTTGCCAAAGCATGGAAGCTCTGATGACGCCAAAGTTATTAGCACTCCTCCAAAACCTACGCACCATTGACGTTAGTGAATGTGAGATGATGAAAGAAATAGTTGGAGAGGATCATTCTCAAATAATGGGACTTACTGTTAGTGCCAACCTTTCTCACCCTACTCCTATCACTCTTCCCAAGTTGACATCTCTGAAATTTTATGACATGCCACAATTAAATTTCGTATACAGAGGCATCATGCTCTGCCCTTCTCTCCAAACATTCAATGCTGACGAGTGCGAGAAACTAAATGTCCCTCGGATAGAGATCTCAAATGGATTTCAGCTTCCCATGGAGAAGACCTCGACTGGTTGCAGTTGGGAAATTGAAACTGATTGATCAGGTCCATATCTGCACCATTATAATTTGACTTCCTTTTATATTATATATATATGTTTATGATACCGTATGAATCTCAAATAACATCATAAATAAATCTCAATAAAGTATAGCTGCAAAGTTGTGAATATATCTCTTCTTCTATACAAGTTCCTAATGTTTTTGTTGATTATTCAGTGGGTTACAAAAGTATAGTTGCAAAAGTTGTTTGTGGCACACGTCTCAATTAAATTAAAGGTGCATTTTCACTCGCAATCCTCATTCTAATTCCTTTTTGTCATGTAATATATATGCAGGACATGGCTTCTGTTGTGTGACACCGAAGTTGACCTATCATCCTTCAAATCTATCATTCAAGAACTGTGCTTTTGATGCTGTATTTATGTTGTGTGCTTTTGTATTTGTCCAATTATGCTTTTTTCATCGGTACATTTACGATGTAGCTTGGTTTTTAACCCAATTACTTGTTTATACAGCATATGACATTTTGTAGCCTTTACCTAAGAAGTAATTCAACTCTATATTCTATTGGAAGAATGATACGTAGTGTCCCTATAAGGGACTTATTCAAGGAACATATTTACATTTTACTCCGTGAATTATATAGGACAATAGGAAAAGATACATATAAACCTTAAATAATAGACTTGTTTATTCCCACTTGTTACCAAAAAAATTCCCTGCAATAATTTTTTTTAGCTTTTTTTTTTTCTCTGGTAAAAATAGCTTCTTTCAATTTAATACTCCCACTTGGGAAACATAATCTAAAACCAAGACAATGTTGAGGTTAGAGGTAGTAATAATATGGGTTGAATCTACAGGCTCAACCTATAAAAAGTGGCAAGTTGGTAGAATGGTAGCTCATTTTGAAATGGACTTCTTCAAACCCAACTCATGAGTTGTCTCGCATAATTTTAACAAAACTTGATTCCATGCCTAATTTCTCATTTTTTTCATTGATTTATTTTTTTTATATTGATAGAAGAATTATCTAAAATCGATTACATATTTATATCTACAAGTTCCAGGGTTGGTTTATTTGCATAATTTGATAAATAGGAAAAATTAATCTTTTGGTCCCATAATTTTAGTCTGAGAATAAAAGTTAATGGAAAAGAAAAAAGAAGTCGCAGTAGTGGTTCTGCTGCCTGTGACTTATTACATGGAAGATATAAATAAATTGTTAAAAGATAACGATATTGCCCGCAAACCGTATATAGAAATACAGCTGCTTTGTTCACCTAAAAAAAAAATACCGCTGCTTTTTAATTGGCAAGTTTAATTCTTAGCAGCAAATATTGAACCTATGGTATTAATTTATTGATCATTTTAGAGAGGACTACAAATTCAACAACCAATTTATTTATTTATGGTAAAAAAATGGACACGGACATGGAAAGACAAGGATGCATAACAAATAAACAAACAAATATGAATAGGCCTAAAGTAAAAATTTATGTATAAATAAGTCAAGTAACAAATTTACTAAAATATAGTACAGTTCAAGTTTTGAGCGTCATTTTATACATTGGCAAAAGATGAAATTAACCCTTAACGAGTATAAGAAGTTGACTCGTAAATCCATGCATAAAATCTTAATATATAACCAATGTAAAACTTATGCGGTGCACTGGTTTAGTATTATATGATATGAATTTTAAAATATGATCATGAAAAAATATTTCTATTGTTTCAAAATTTGTGATTGGTTGTACTTGTGATTGTTTTTTTTTGTTAGTTTATTTTAGGGAAAATGTCAGTTAGGTCCAAAGCAAGGAAAAAAATACCACAAAAGTCCCTAGGGACTTTTCTGACATGAATTGCCAATGACCATTTACCAAAATACCCCCAACCAATTTAACCACTGTCATTGGTTACAACATGTTATGCTATGTTTACAACATCGTAAGTCATATTAACAACATAGTCAGTTACGTTTACAACATGTTACGTTATATTTAATGAGTTGTAAACGTAACTGAAGAGGTTGTAAACGCAACACAATCACGCATTTTATATACATGTTGTTAACGTAACTTATTATGTTGTTAATATGACTTACGAAGTTGTAAACATAGCATAACATGTTGTAACCAATGACAGTGGTTAAATTGCTTGGGGGTATTTTGGTAAATGGTCATTGGGAATTCATGTCAGAAAAATCCCTAGGGACTTTTCTGACAGTTGACTTTTCAAAGGGACTTTTGTGATATTTTTTCTCTAACTTGGGACCTAGCTGACATTTTCCCTTTATTTTATTTAAGGGTGTAAATTATCAAGTAGAGATCAAATAGTTGTTTTTCATTAATGGGAAAGAGTTTATGTTTATTTTTTGTGTTTTCTGGATAATAATATGGGCAGTTGATGTATCAGGTTTAATTTAAAGTAGGTAGGTACCACAATTTTATTCCTAGGAAATTTCATTTCACCCCCTCCAAAAAATTTCATTTATTGCGTGTATAAAATTTGATATCCACTATAATATTAATAAAAATTGTCTCTAAAGCTTTCAGCTATATGTCATTTTTGGCAAAGGTGTCAAAAACTATCACCAGAGAGAAAGTTTCGACTTGTACTGCCCGTGTGCCATATCACTATCAAAGATTATCAACTCAAGTGTCTCTCCTCCAAAGGTTGTAAGCACAATGATTTATTGATAGAAATTTCTTGAGTCTCACTCACTAACCATTACTGATTAGATATAAGATTAGTGGGTGATGTCGTTTTGCATTACTAATTATAGGGTTAAGGAGTAAATTTACCAACGAAATTTTGTGTAAGGAGCGTCTGGCACAAATATATTTTAGAAGGATCAAAAATACCAATAAACAATTAAAAAGGGGCATTTAGCATCAAAACCGTTAAATCCGTACTAACAAAGTTAAATTATAAGAGAAGAAAACCCTAACGGCGTTAGTACGGATTTAACAGTTTTTGTGGTGGATGCCACTTTTTAATTGTTCATTGGTATTTTTGCCCTTTTTAAAACATATTGGTGCCGGACACTCCTCGGATAAAACTTCGTTTAAAACGTTTTAACGTTAGCCATCAACTTTTTCCTATTAACCATTTCTAATTTTTGACTTAACAGACCGTTAACATTTGAGATATTGGTATTTCACCTTTTGTTCTTCTTTATAAGATAATAGTCCCTCATGTGCTAATATAAGACATATTTAGGGAGTTGATTTTAGTACTAAATACAAGACAAAATTTTTATATCCGTCAACTTTTTCCTAATTTACCCCTGTTGATGCTTCCTTTATTCATAATCAGATACTTTACATTTAATTTTTATTCTGATTTTTATTAAATCAGATGCTCTACACTTAATTTTTATTCATATATGAAATCAGATTTAACATAATTTTTATGATTCTAATAAACCTGATTTTTATTCAGAATCATAAAACTTATGTTAACATATCAATTGGCTACGCTAAACCATATAAATTTCAGAAGAATCATAAAATAAGTTTAGAGAAATTGATTTGTTAGATCAATAGAGATTATCATTTATTAAAGGATGATTATATCTATTTATTTCATTGGGGATGTGGGTTATATTTTTATAAAGTTTGGAATTAATAGGACTTATTAATTGTTTTAAATCAGTTTTTAAAAAATAATTTTATTATGTAAAACGTTAGGAGTATTTAATTATTTATAAATAAATTTAGTTTTAAATAAAAAAATCACTTTGCAGTTGAAATTTGGTGGGGCCATGCAATCTCACTCCATCCACCATTTGCTTCTCCTTAATTTTACCTGACAAAAAGCAAAAAAAAATTGCAACTCCCCATTTACTTTAACGCCTCACAGTCACACGTCCCTTCTTTCCATTCCCCATACTTCAAACGCGTGCCGTTTATCCGCAATGGAGGCGCCAGGGACGGGAGGCGCCAGGGAGAGAAGCTGCGCCCGTTCATCTTCGTATAAGGCCACGCAAAAGCAAAGACATTCGACTGTGTCCTAACTTTCCCCAACCCAACAACTTTCCTCCTGACAATGCAGACTCCAATGATCCCCAACACAACTCGCAACATGCTCCAAGTACGTCATTATGTATTATGAAATTCCTTTTTTGTTTGGTTTTTTATATAGCATCATATTGGACATTAACTAGCATGTGCTCCCCCGCGCGATGCGCGGGGAGCATTTTCTTTAAATGCAAGCATGCAAATAATTAGGTGCCCAAAAAAATGTTCACTCAAAAATATATGACATCCTCGTTATAAAAACATTCCACAAAGCAACTAAACTAAACATTTGTGTTGAATACATCGTCATTAACTATGTCACGTCAGGTTCCTAAACACCTCCTTATACACAACATTAGTTGTTGCATTTTTGGATGTCATATCATCATCATGTAATAAAATCTTCAAGCCCCCCATACTCCTAACTCTTGAAAGTGCAACATACAACTGTCCATGTGTGAAAACTGGCTTTGGTAAATATATACCCACACATCGTAATGATTGCCCTTGGCTTTTGTTGATGGTCATTGCAAATGAAATCGATATAGAAAACTGCCTCCTCTTCATTCGAACCGGCAAACGATTGTCTGAAGGGTTCATGTCCATCCTATGAATCAAAACCTTTTCGTTGGGTTTTGACCCATTTAGAGTCACTGCCTCTAAGACAGATAGACCAAGTTGTGTTACACGTAAACGTGTACCATTACATAGTCCAGCTGCCTAATCAATGTTCCTTAACAACATTATAGGTGTCCCAACCTTAAGAGAGATCTTATGTACAGGTAACCCTGAGCAATTTATGTTATTCAGTAGCTCAGGAGTATAAAGATCTTCGACTCCCTCATGGTCTAGATATGTCTTGCAAACAGCATCACAGCTAAGATAGTCAACAGACTCACCAGGCAACAACGAACACATGTACTCATTCACTTGATTGACAACCTCAATTGTAGGAGCCAGAATGGCCCTATCATTGAAATAATTAGTGTTGCCTATATTATCCAACAAATCTGGATAAGTGACAGACGTAATGGCTTGAATGGGATCTACATAATGCCGTATCAATAATTTCTCAGGTATATCAATCTCTGCAACACCATCGTGTGGCAAACCCAACTTGCCATCACCAACATCCAATAACCACTGAGAAAAAATCCTCAACTCCTCGACTTGTTCTTCATTTGACGACGATGCCAATCTCATGTTTTTTGTTAACTGAAATATTTTACAATGCTCCCATAAAAATGATGAACTAATACATGCATTAACAATGTCTGCACGTGTCCCTTTGGGTATAACAGGAAGGATTTGACGAAAATCACCACCAAACAAAATGCACTTCCCGCCAAACGGACGGTTGCATTGCATAATATCCCTTAGAGTGCGATCAAATGCCTCAATACAATGTCGTTGTACCATAGGTGCTTCATCCCAAATAATCAATTTGGTTTGTTGTAATAAATTTGATAATGGCGAATTTTGCTTGATGTTACAAATGGATTCTTCCGTAACCTGAATCAAATCACCCCAATATGTTAAAGATTCAAGAATTATTAGCATTAATTGATTATATTGTTTTCCCCAATCAACATATGTTCTAACCTGAATTGGGATTGCAAACCTTGAGTGGGCAGTCCGACCAGCGGGTAACAATGTTGCAGCAATCCCACTTGACGCAACAGGAAGAACTATCTCTCCCTGGGCACGAATGGTAGCAATCAATGCATTCCATAGGAATGTCTTGCCTGTACCTCCGTACCCGTATACAAAGAAAAATGCCCCCAGTGTAGACGACAATGAAGCCATAATAATTTCAAAAATGTGCTTCTGCTCATCATTGAGTGCCTGTATAAGACTCAATGACTCATCATGCAAAAAACAACGATCATAACTCAACTCCTGTAGAATTAAATTATTTGATACATCAATCGAAGAAGATGTAGGTGGACACGGAAGAGACGGATAGTCTTGCAAACTCCTCCCATTCTCTGCAAGCAACATTTCAATCTCCCTCAAGGAAGCATGTTCCTTTTCAGTCTCAGATATTACGACACCTGTATAATAAATAATGGTCGAAGTGACACGTGAAAAATGCAACACATCTAGATGTTCATTGAAAAATGCACATGAAATACTTACTCTCCGCTAAAGGATTGGCTCGAGGAATGTATATCATATCTTCATACAAAATGTTACAAGTCTCTTTCCAACCAAGTCCGGAAGGCTCAAGCAAGAACACAAAAGCATGCTAACAAACATCCTACATAATGCCATCCCAGACGCCCAGACAGAAGCCTCCTTGATGGCAGAAATATACTCATTATCATCATCTAGCAGTCCCATAGCATAACATGCTTCCCTGAACGTTGCGTAAACAACACCATTTACAGTTTTAATGTCATCAAATGATCTTGGTCCTCTGACCTTATTGAGAAGAATGCGAAGGAAATACAACTCCCCAGACGAAGGTGCCGTATGAGTTATCCTCCCAATAACTAATCCCTTATCCCTGCGTTTCCATGCTCGTTTACTACGCTGGTATACATAGTGCTGTGGGAACTCATTATATGTAAGCGTCCTTGCAAATTCATCATCACCATCATTTGTCTGCATCCATGAGAGAAACATTGACTCACATACCCTTGGCTTCTCAAGCAACTCTCCAACATCTTCATTGTTAGTGTAAACAACATATTGTTGATTTGGTAAGTGGAAGCTCAAACGTTCAACAGCAGGGTACCGATGATGTATATCAAAAGAAAATATACGCCATGCAGCTTCACATGCAGAAATGTACCTGAAGTTGTAATACTGTAGAATCTCATCAACTGGCTTTTCACGACTCCCACCGCCGGTGTTATCAAACATTGAAGCAACAATCCTATCATTACCCTTGCTTATATACTTGAACAGGTATTTAATCGCAGATGATTGATTGCATTTCTCAACATTGATATGGGCTTCAAACATTGACAATAACATAGTGTTGTATGGCACAACAAATCTATTGTCTAATGGGACACCTTTCACTTTGATTGTTCTCCCATCGTCCCGTCTTCTATACGTTGGATAACCATCCTCATCAACAGTTGTACTTTCAACAAATTTCTTAGGAAAATGCTTGCTACACATCTTATCTTTCATACATGGTGCCTTAGGTTTCAAGTGACCACATGGACCGTGAAGCATAAATCTCCGTACCAAATCATGTAGTTTAGGAAATGACTTCTCATCAGGGATTTCAGCTGAAATGATCTTGTCAATCTCTGATGGATCCTTAAAACGTTCACGAGCATCAACCCATAAAAGAATGTGTGCATGTGGAAGCCCCCTTTTTTGGAACTCTATAGTGTAAACATCTACGATTACAAATTATGTACAATCAATGTCAACCATACAAATTGAGTATAAAAGTAAATACATGCAAAAAAGGTATTACCGAAAATCACATCGTACCTGCTAAAACCTTGCCAAAAATGCGTTTCTTCTTAATTGTAGCCATTAAAGCCTTCAGTTTCATATGGAAAACCCTAGACAAAATGTCTGGCCTATTAGCTGCAGAAGATGTATTTGCTGTACACTCACGAACAACTTCGGGCCATGCAGGATTGCATGTGAATGTGACGAAGATGCTTGGGTACCCAAAATGACCACAAATAGCCATAGCATCCATGTAATTTTGCATCATGTAACGGGCACCGCCTGTGAAAGAAGATGGCAACACAATACGCTTGCCAACAGAAGATGCATTCCTTTCTCCACTCATGAAGGCATCAGTCAACCCTTGATACAAGTCTGCCCTCAATTCCTTCTGGTGCGTCCTAACCCATAATAGCCGTTACGACTCAACCATCGTATACCCATCAACTATGAATTGCTGCAACAATTTGTCAGCCTTTAAGATAGTAGATACCTCACCATCTCTTGACATCAACCTATAAGCAAAATATTCCCTTAAACTAAGCCTCTTCTTCTTCTTCGTGGAACTCAGTGTCTCTTCACGGTGCTCAATGTCCTCCCTATACCCATCTTCACCTTTAGGGAACAAAATTGGGTATTGCAGGGGTAGATAAGATGGATGGAGTTCATCGATACGTTGTGGTGAACCTGACAACTCATGCACGATGACATCCCGTCTGCCAAAATTCATGTCAATATCACCTACAATAAGTGCCGCAACTTCAGAAACAGTTGGTAAGTTATACACACGACCATCCTGCTGCCTACTGCTTATAAGGCAAATTTTAACGTCATGGTTTTCAGCCTCTCGTATCATCGATGATGCCACACGAAACTGTTTGACAAATGGATTAACCTCGTCAAGAACCTTTTTAATCCGTGCAACTATCTCACTGTCAATGCTAGATTCCTTCAAGTGCTTGCTGTTAAACAAAAAATAGCATAGTAATCCACATCACATTAGTTATCAACAGTAATAGTGACTTAAACATATCAAATTAAAGAAAAACTATGAAGACACATAAAACCTTCATAGACATAGTAACAATTAAGAATGGTAATTATATAAATTTCCCTACCTTACTGCTTCTATACGATTTGGGACTTCATTATCCGGGTCATATATATATAGTTGAGAGTAAACTGGCTTCTGACCTTCAGGAGGTAGAAGACTCCCAATCTTATGGTAATTCATCCCAGATAGAACAAAGGTGTATGGACCACCACCCCTATTCTTGGAATAATCAATCTTCCCACCCATAGAAGTAAATGAGAACATATTGTTATATGACCTTATGTTTGCAAGGAAATTCTTAGATTCAGGTTTTCCTTTGTCAAAGAATAAGCTATATGTTCACTTGGCGGAGCTGTCATCAATGGCAACTGAACTTTCCCTTTAAGGCAGCATATTGAAAATGATGGAGCATTCAATGAACTCGAATTTCCAACTTTTTCATTGAACCATAACCTAGCACCACATGATTGGCAACGATATGTGGCATCTCCTTCATCGATGAAGCCTTCAAAAACAAACAAACCAAAATAAATTAATGAAAAAATAAACACAACCTCATTAACAGATAAACCATTTACCACTAACCATGTGCTTCATTTCTCTTAACATGCATTGCCTCCAACGTAACCTCGGGAGATTCAGACTCATTACCACTATCTTCATTCTCGACATTTGCATCGGCGTTATATTCAAAATATATTTCTTTATAACGAACCTCAGTGGGGACTACAATCATAACCAACCATAAGAGATATCACATACAAAGCATTAAACTTTAAAAATTGTATCAAACTTAGACATATTAATTAACACCACAAGAAACATCAACTGACCTACGTTTAACCTCCCTTTATAATGGCAAGTCCGCCAAATTGTTATTTTCATGAAGGCAAAAATAACTAAATAATTTTGTCTAAAGAAACGCTGCTATTCTATCCAAAAAAATAATTCTAGCATCCAACTCTAAAATCAAATATAAGGCTACACTTTATTTATTCTAATTACAAGCCAGAAAATTGCCATTAAAAAAAAATTGAAACTATAGCTCAACTATCGACCAACAAATTGAATTTTTATCAACTCTAAAAAATACGGACATTGATTCTTCTAAAAAAAAGTTAGAATTCCAATCTTTATTTATTTATTTTAACTTTCAATTCCCCCAGCTGTCGTTCGCCCATGCTGATGAGAAGTCATTTGCTACCTTAGTCACCTACCCACTTGGCAAAAAAATGCTTTGCCACCTCTCACCGAAACCCACTCTTCAGTCCACATCCAACACTATAATTGGCATTTACCCAATCTCGCATACATCCAGCCAAAGACACAGACCCTAATTTAGCAATTGTTGTCTCCCATGGAAGTGCTTTGGTTTAACTTCTCAATCTTTAGCTGTTCAGCTTCAGCTGAGCTAGGATCCCAGGCAAACGACGCCCAGGTAAATGACGCCCAGAGTTCTCTTATTTGCTATGATCCCACGCTATGATCTGAGACACGTCGCAAGCACGACGATGCGACCCATTGCGAGGTTAAATCTTTCCGTTTCCTTTCCTTATTTCCTTTATTTCCCTTCCACTTCAGAGTTCTTTTATTTGCGATTTACATCATAGTCGTTGCTGTGTCCTTTGTGCAAGACTTGAAGAAGGGGTCGATAGGGAAGACCATGCATGTCAGTTTGCCCAATACAAACAGTTAGCCAGCAGTGCATAAATTTGATTTAGTCACTTAATTTTGCTTGTAACTGATTTTAATTTGCTGTTACTGATTCTGCTTCTGAACTCTGAAATTTTATGGTTCTTGATCTGATGCTGTTTCTCATTTCTGTTTTTGTCTCTTTTTTCTTGATTTTTGTTTCTGTTTCTATTTCTGATTTCTGATTTCTGATTCTGATTTCTGATTTCTGATTTCTTGATCTGATGCTGAAATTTTCCACACTGTGTATCAATCCTCCCTTTTAACGAATAGTTATCAGATTTTGTCATATACAATGGACCTATTTATTGGTTTTTGATTTCTGTTTCTGTCACTTTTTTCTCATTTTCTCATCACACTTTAAGTCGTAGTTGGGGCATAACGTTCAATCTAATGTATATTTGCTTAGATCCCTATACTTTTCTCTAATTTATTGTTCCTTAACTTTTTTCATCTAAAAACTTCTTAACTTTACACTTCTGCACTTCTGCATGTTCTGCTAACTCTTTTCTGGTTACAATTTCTCATCACACTTTATGTTTCTCTCTAATTAGATTTACTATATCTAATTTATCCTATTCTTAACAGTTAGCATGCCACCAATTGAAAGCCTTGTGATTGGGGTCATAACTCCTCTGAGATTCTGACTTGGGATTAAATTGAAAAGCCTTGTGTTTGGGGTCTTAGCAGTTAGCATGCCAATCCTGGTGTATTTTTCTAATTGTATATCTATCTTTCTCTGATTTGGTTAAACATACAAATTCGTATTTACCTCCGTTTTACAATTCTTTTCCATTGGCTGAGAGCCATTGGCTTGGTTTGATAGAAAAGAAAAAACTTATGGCTCTTACTAATTCTTCCTTTCTTTTTTCCTCGTTGGGTGTTCTATGGTTAGTCATTGAAATCGTTTACATTGGCTACAGAGATCTTTTAAGACGATATTCTACATTCCAATGGCCTATATATAATAGAAACTATTATAAATCAAAATCTGCAAATAATTAAAATAAAATAATAGAAACTATTGCTTTTCCAATGGGCTATATACTACCCCAATTGGGTAGTTTCCTTGTCTCATGTTTATAGTGATTCTACTTATTATTTGTCATATCTCCCAGACCCTCAATGCAAATACTTCTGTGTATGGCTTATTATTTGTCATGTTGTGGGAGGTCATGATTATTGCTTTAATGTAAGTAGTGCCTTAGATTTATGTAAACATTGAGCCTAATGTTGAGGATTCGTTCCTTAATAAGCTTTCATCTTCTACTTCTGAGATATTTTCAAGAATTGTTCTCAATTCATCACTAACATGGCTGATACTAAAGTGTTATTTAGGCAGCTTCTTCTCAGAATGAATTAATAGTTCTTCTATTTCTAAGCATCTAATGTTGAGGATTCATTCCTTAGTTTTCATCAACTACTGTCCGGTAACATTTTGCTGATTCACTATTTTCTGTTGTCCTTTTTTATAGTGCATGGCAAGAATTTGTGGTGCTTACCCTAATAAGCACAATATGCTATTTTTTCTTCCTCGAGCAGCTACTGGTATGCCTATTTGCTACAAGAGAAAGCTTATGGAAATCTATGTCATGTTTATAAAAACTACTTTTGATTTACAAAGTTGTGACAATCCTAACAACTGTTTCTGATTTCTGTTTCTGTCTCATTTTTCTCATTTTCGCATCACACTTTAAGTCATTGTTGGGCCATAACGTTCTATCTAATTGATATTTGCTTAGATCTCTACACTTCTCTCTACTTGATGTTTCTGAATCTAATTTATTGTTTGTTAACTTTTTTCATCTCTACACTTCTGCATTTCTGCATGTCCTGCTGACTCTTTTCTGGTTAAAATTTCTTATCACACTTTATGTTTCTGACTACTTAGATTTACTATATCTAATTTATCCTATTCTTAACAGTTAGCATGCCACCAATCAAAAGCCTTGTGATTGGGGTCATAATTCCTCTGAGATTCTGACTTGGGATTAAATTGAAAAGCCTTGTGTCTTAGATTTATGTAAACATTGAGCCTAATGTTGAGGATTCGTTCATTACTAAGCTTTCATCTTCTACTTATAAGATATTTTCAACAATTGTTCTCAATTCATCATTAACATGGCTGATACTAAAGTGTTATTTTGGCATCTTCTACTTATAAGATATAAAAACTACTTTTGTTTTACAAAGTTGTGACAATCCTAACAACTGTTTCTGATTTCTGTTTCTGTCTCATTTTTCTCATTTTCGCATCACACTTTAAGTCGTTGTTGGGCCATAACGTTCTATCTAATTGATATTTGCTTAGATCTCTACACTTCTCTCTAATTTATGTTTCTGAATCTAATTTATTGTTTGTTAACTTTTTTCATCTCTACACTTCTGCATATCTGCATGTCCTGCTGACTCTTTTCTGGTTAAAATTTCTTATCACACTTTATGTTTCTGACTACTTAGATTTACTATATCTAATTTATCCTATTCTTAACAGTTAGCATGCCACCAATCAAAAACCTTGTGATTGGGGTCATAATTCCTCTGAGATTCTGACTTGGGATTAAATTGAAAAGCCTTGTGTCTTAGATTTATGTAAACATTGAGCCTAATGTTGAGGATTCGTTCATTACTAAGCTTTCATCTTCTACTTATAAGATATTTTCAACAATTGTTCTCAATTCATCATTAACATGGCTGATACTAAAGTGTTATTTTGGCAGCTTATTTTCAGAATGAATTAATAGTTCTTCTATTTCTAAGCATCTAATGTTGAGGATTCATTCCTTAGTTTCCAGCAACTACTGTCCGGTAACATTTTGCTGATTCACTATTTTCTGTTGTCCTTTTTTATAGTGCTTGGCAGGAATTTGTGGTGGTTACCCTAATAAGCACACTATGCTATTTTTTCTTCCTCGAGCAGCTACTGGTATGCCAATTTGCTACAAGAGAAAGCTTATGGAAATCTATGTCATGTTTATCAAAACTACTTTTGTTGTATTATCTCATTCCGATTGATTGAGTGTTGTTTTCACTTTCTGAAATCCTTTTTATCATTTATTTCAGTTTTCTTTTTTTTTTGGGACAGAGTTAACCTTTATGTACATATTACTATTTCTTTTACATGCTCGAGGGACAACATTTTCTTTGGACCGAAGGAGATATAGATTTTTCTTTGTTAGGAGGGGTTGGGCAGAGGAAAGGAAGAACCAGAAACTACTTATATGTGACAGTATTGTGAAATGAAAATATCTGACTGGATATACCTTAGAAGTTAGGGAGAGGCGGTTTTAATTTTTCTATATTTCACCAAAAATTCCCGTTCAATCATGGTTGACTAACATGATGATGTTTCCATTTTGTAGCTTCCTGACATGAAGACTCAAGCAATCATTATAGCAGCACCATTTGCCTTTACCTTGGGTCTCCTGGCATCTATTTTTGCAATCATCCTTGGTATAGTCTCGGTAACAATAAACAGTACCGCCATTTCCCCCCTAATTTTATTTTTATTACTGTTTGAATGTTTACTTGTGTTGCTTGCAGCAATAAAAGAGTATATATGGACATATGCTGCTCTCGAGTTTGCTCTTGTGGCTATAACAGTTAAAGTGTTCTATAGTATGGTGAGTGGAATTTCCCCATAATTTTGTACTATTGATGCCATATAAACTAAAATGATGTTTCACAAGTAGGGGAATCAAGGAAAACAACCTAAATCCCTCAAAATATCTTTATTCATATGAATAATACATAAGGTGCAATTTCCTAATAGTAATAGTAGATCTATGAATAGACAGCCTTAGTGATCTGAGTTTTGAGAAGCGTTCATTTACTTGATCTTAGAGAGATAGTAATGGAATATCTATATTTGTGACTTTTGACGTGACAGTTTCATGTTTAGTTCCCAAAAGATCTTTTCTCTTCTCTTCTATCTGTGACAATCCTAACAACTGTTTCTGATTTCTGTTTCTATCTCATTTTTCTCATTTTCTCATCACACTTTAAGTCGTAGTTGGGCCCTAACGATCTATCTAATTGATATTTGCTTAGATCTCTATACTTCTCTCTAATTTATGTTTCTGAATCTAATTTATTGTTTCTTAACTTTTTTCATCTCTATTCATCCAATGATTTCGTTTTGTTGTTTCTGATCCTGATTCTAAACTCCTTTAATTAAGTAATTTTCAATCTGATCCTGTTTCTGATTTCTGTTTCAGTTTCTGTCTCTTCTTTCTGATTGTCTCATTTTCTCATCAGACTTTAGATTGAAGTTGACCCATAACGTTCTCTCACATTTTTATTTGTTTAGATCTCTATACTTCTGATAGGAATCAAATATATTTTCTCATCAAAGAGTTTTTAATTTTGTTTTTTCTAATTCTGTTTCTGACTCTCTTTACATTTAGCATGCCATAAATCAAAAGCCTTGTGTTTGGGGTAATAATTCCTCAGAGATAGCCACGGTTATGAGGGTTGGGGATCATCTATGTGGTTATCATATTGATTTGTAGCATTTTTATGATTTAATTACTTCAAATGAAATGAAATGAAATAAATCATGATTTGGGTAGTTAATGATTATTGATGCGTAAAATATGAATCCGAAGAGTGGATAATAATTCAAAATCTATAAATAATCAAAATAAATTAATAGAAACTATGAGACAAAATCATTGATTTCTGAAGCTCAAAGTAATTTGAAAGAGAGAATTACAATGAATCCCTGAATATATGCCTATAATGTTTTATTATGTTGTCTCCTATGTTTTAGAAATTCGAAATTGTATGTTTTATTATCCTATCTTGTCTCCTATGTTTTACAAAAGCCTTCACTTCTGTCCAAAATTCTTTTCTCTCATATTGTCATCATTCTAAAAGTTTGTTACTCTATGGCAGTGAAACTTTGGTGAGATGTTGGTTTAACTACCATGGGTAAGACTTCCTTCATTCAGGTTTTCCTTTTAGCTTCTCTTAATCACCACTGTTAATTATCATATACACTGATATGAGGATAGATCATGGCATGAATATATTTCAATAGCAAACATGCAAAAAATATTTCCATTACAACCAAACAAACAAAAAATATTACCATCATAATCTTCTCGTCTTGACAAAGATTGTGCTGGATTCATTTCATTATGACAATATACATGAACGGTACCAATCTCACTTGCTTTGCTTACATCTCCACTAGTAACTTGCAATACTTCAGACCCTGTATTTTGCCCCATCAATTATTCATTGAGGGATAAACAGAAAAACACATTGACAATCCATTATACTTAGAATAACAACTGAAAGAAATCACAAGTGTAATGCAATTAAAGAAACCATAAAAGTTTAAACTAAGATACAAAAGTTATGCAACTTATTGAATTATCAGAAATGACATTTCCTCCACCTTGTACGCCAATGTCAACCAAATCCATATGGCAGTGATCCTTTGTTTGAATGGAACATGCTGCATCAACACTGCCATAATATGAACCACATTGAGAATGACTTGGCATGTTGACTATGTTTTCGTCATAATTCTCAAAGGCACGATATCGGGCACTCCGACGCTTAATAACACTATTTCTAAAGTCCAACTCTCCTGCATCCGTCACAACATGATTAATAACAGATATGTTGAAAACATTATATTGAAATTATTACTTCAACTAACCAGGTGATGTGTAGGTAGAGAACTTGGACTTCAAATTTGTGGCAAGGTTACTTATGTCCTTTAATACACAACGTCTCCCTTTACGCTTATGGTTCGAACCAAGTGCATCTGTTTCTACAGATGCCAAGTCAGAACGCACTGGGCCTTTGTGAAGTCCAGAGGATGAGATACTTCCAATTATATTAACTTCATTCATTGCTTGGTTATGACGGCTTGATTCAGCTTCAAAATCAATATAAACAATATAAATGTACCTCATTAACTCCAGTACCTCTCATTAGAATGATAAATAGCAATGAAACACTTGTGATTCACCAATTTCATTAGCCAAGTTCATAAATACTACCAACAAACTTACCTAACACCTGACTAGATGACAATGGTGCTTCATTAACTGATGCAGGTCCATTCTGACTTGGCTGAGAGATGGAAGGGGGATAACCAGACTTCCTCTTCATATCATCAATGCTCTCAGCAAAGAAAGAACTCCAACCACTACAACTCTTCCCTGCCTTATGATTATAAAGCCAAAACGCCACATTCCATAATAACCTCAACCTATATAAAACAATAAAGTTAAGGCTACATACATGAACTACCTCAACCTATATAAAACAATAAAGTTAAGGCTACATACATGAACTTCTTAGGTAATCGAGCATCCTACAAAGACATACTATTGTACAACAACCAATTCTAATACACACAATGCAAATAATTATATGATGCACATCAGAACCAAGTTAGTCAAATCATATATCTACATGCCAGCAAACAAAATAGACCTTCCAAGATGCTTCGATTTGACATTTAAACAAAAGAAGTCATCACCATTTATCTGTTCCACATCATCAATATGTCTATACTTGTATAAGTATTTGGTTTTGCTTTAACTCATACACATATCAGTCATCACATGACAACTACATCTCTTGCCACGAAAAATAAAAAATCATTTTTTTAGCTTATGGTCTGGGATGTAGATATTGGGCTGGCTATGTATACAACATTATTAGAAAATATTAAATTATAGCAAATACATACGGCAAAATATGTATATTATAGTTAATTGGAGTAAAAAAAATTCAATGTCAAAATGACGTTGACCCTTCATATCAGAACCTATTATGTAATGCAACATCCTAGAAAGACAGAATATTATACAACAGATATCTCATATATACACAATGCAAATACTTCTGTGATGAAAAGTAAAACCAAGATAGTCAAATCATATAGCTACCTGACAGCAAACTAAACATATCTTCCAATAGTCAAACGATTTGACATTTAACCAAAAAAAGCAACCACAATTTGTCACCTATACTGATTCCTTAGATGAACTTAACCAAATGCACAACAGATATTGCAATTAAAACCAAAAAAGAATGAAACAACAATCTTCTCATTAGCCTGTCTTCTTACTAAACTGATATGGTCATTAAGATTAGAACTTGGTAAACACTTGGCCTCATTACCTACCTTATTTAGCAACATCTCCTCAAGTACAACGAACACTTGTTAGCAATGCCTTATTCACAAGTTAAATCTAACAATGACGTATTCAGGTTTCATCATTATAGTTACTGTTGTTTTCAAAATTCTGCCAAAACTTATGAGTTTAAACATAAATCTAAATCATTCATAACAAAGTTATATTTTGTCACATGTACAACAGTATAACAAACATGACTCAAGTGGCGTGAAAAATGCAACATCTTTTAATGACACTAACTTTGGTCACATGCACTATATGTAACCTTAAACCTTATATTAGATTTATTTCTTATGATTAGATATCTATTCTCTTGAACTTTGAAGCATGAGGTACACTAAAGTTATATCCTACTGCCTTATTGATAACCCTTGCATTTCACTAAATTTAGTTTATTGCTTATTATTATAAATATCTATCGTCCTGAACTTTAAAGTACCACGTGATTAAAGGATTCCGATCACACAAGCAATCCCCTTCCCTCATCCACAAAATTCCGATTTGCATTATAAATTATAAGTTGCAGCTATAATTACATTTCAATTGTTATAAACAGCAAGACATTTTAATTTCAGGATTCATTGACAGATCAGGGCATGTAAAACTTTCTCCTACCAGTTAATTTTTGAATCAATAAGGTTAGTTAATGTCCACTCGTCCTTCAAACTCTTATACTACTGCAGTTGTCATACTCCTGACACTTGGTTATTTACTTGTCATACTGCTCCAGTTTGGTGCCTTTAAATTTGACTCTTTTCCTAAATCCTAAACTTGCTTATTTGTATAAATATTTGATATTTCATTAACGCATACACATGGTGGTCATTACATGACCATGACATCTTTTGCCATAAAATATATTGTATGTATCATTATTAGTCGTAAAATGTTGTATTAGTGGTAATTTTTAAATATGTAGCATTACTTGGATTTCATAATAATTGAAAACAGCAGATATCCCCATTACACCAAGAAGCCTGCTATATGTTCTAACACAAAACGTACACACCATACAGACCCAACACCTAACATGCCATACCTAGATAGAAAGTAAAATCTAAAACAACTCTACTGTGGCAACTAAGTACTACTGCCACATCCATCACAAATACACAATACAAATGACAACACACAAGCTGCAATTACCCTACAGTAACGCAAAAGACTTACACCCATCATCCCCAACACACCCTCTCAATTCTTCTCTTGCTTTATGAACTTCTGTGGCTTCACATAATTCTTTGCTGGTGAAGTGCTAACAGCAGTCACTAATTTCTCCTTCGGTATAGCAGGCTTCTTCCCACAACCCTTCCTTTTCCCTTTGGAAGGACCACTTCTCACCAGGCTTGATATAGGCAGATCATCTAATCCACTGCTTTCCTGCAGAATGCCATCTGAAATTATAGCAGGTGAATCAATCTGGGTAGTGTTCACCACTTCCTCATCATGAACCATCATGTTTGGAGGGACCTGTCATGTGTTGTCCCATATTTTGATTAGAACAAACCATAATTAATTATATAAGTATTGATTGACTATTTAAAAATTATAAACATTGGCTTTAAAACATTTACCTCCAGTACCACATCATCATCCACAACAGCAGCCTTCAATTAACAGAAAATAGTGGTCAGCCCGTTAAAATAATTACACAAAACTTGTGCCTTTACTTAGATACTGTAACATAACTACACTAATAGACTACTTACTTGATCAAATTCATTCATCAGGTCAGCCATCTCAGTGTATGCTAAAACTGATATGCTAGAATTAGGGTATTCCTTATTATACTTGTTCAGCTTTAATTTCAGTATCAGCCGCTTCCCAACCAATATCTCAAGCTCATCAGGAAAATCATAGGCACGACCCTCCTACGACATATATGAAAATAGTCATTTATGATTCGAAGCATCCTAATATATACATAAGACACTACCACTGAATCCCTACCTTTTCAAGCTGCAGTTTCAGCTCCGCACAGCTCTTCCCAACAAATTGCATGGCAAGTTTGTCAAAGAACACCACCGTAGCCCTACCAGTAGCATCTTCAACTGTGTAGTGCACTTTCATCCTATATGCAATACAATTGGTATATCTTATACTCTGTAAGGACATTTAAAATTGTGGGGAATTCAAATCAACATACACTAAACGTACTTTGGTTCCACAGAAATCTTTTTGCCCTTGCACATGTTGCTACTGCAAGTGACCTTCCCACCTACAAATTTTACCTTACTGCCACACCTATCACATCCTTCATAGTACCAGCCATGCCTTGTGTCAACCTTAATGATTATAATCTCAATTAGGAAGTAGTCCTCCTACAACATGGGAATTGAACAAATCAAACATCTGTAATATCTATTCCTATTTTATCCAAATATTCTTGTGATATACGGTCACCTACCCCGGCCTTATCAGCTATCTCAACAATGCTGATGACAGGACCAGATGCAATGAGGCTACTTGCTGAAATGTTTGAATTCTGACTTGGAGCAATTGCTGATATTGTACTAATAGTGGGTGATGGGAGGGTTTTAGCACTGATAGAAAATATAGAACAGCCAAATCATTACACAAATCCTACAGAAACCATTTTTAAAATTTCAAAAATACAAAAACAACAATAAACAAAACAATACCTCTCAATGAAGTTCTTTACTTCAGGAAACTTCATGTTGAACGCCACTTTAGTGGCATTAAAGGAACTACAAACCTCAGGAGTTCCTGAAAAAAAAGAAGAACATTAAAAATTAGATTGTTGTTGCGTCAATAACTGAGCTAGACACTATCTCCTCACCATCTTCAGCAAAACCAATACGACACAGCTGTATAAGAATTACGACAGGTGCCTCCATACTAAGGAAGTCATGCATGCACACATTAACAGCACAGTCATCAAATAAAATGCACGGTACGCTGATCCCCCTGGAACAAATAAAAACAAAACAACCCAGTACATTACTACAGCACATTGATTCAACAGATCCTATATTTAGCTGATTAGTTGATAACAAAATTATTTGGAACTGACTGATACGCACATCTCATCAGTGATAGTTATCCGCATCTTGTTTTTAATCTCATTGTTGTTACGATATTCTTCAAGTGCACCCACAGAAGTCACAAATCCAATCACATCTGCAATATAATAGTGACCAAAATCAAATGATATTTGGAACAACAATAAATAATATGGTTTCATAGGAAAACAAAAACAGACCAACTAAGATGGTATAAGGAAGTGTTTACCAATAAGATAATCTACCGTGCACTTTTGGGTAACTTCAACTATGTCAGCAATTGGGAAAAACATGTATGAGTACTCAGGGATGTTTGCATTTGACCCCGTAACATATGTATGAGCACCCACAGTTAGCTTGAACGGGTGGTTAGTGGCTTTATGCTCCTTGTTGTTCTCAGAGGCAACAAAATTTGCCATAAAATAAACTCTTCCTTCACACAACTTGTCATCAAACATAGAGAACAGACCTTTTTTGTAGATGGAAGCCTGAATTCTACTGCCTTCTGCATCCACCAGCATCATTGAGATGCAAAAAAGATCGTTTGGGCTATCCTTCTGGTACACATTCCATCTTCTTATTACTCTAACCACAACCTTCCACCTATCGGTACTGTCATCTATGTCTTTCAGCATTGACATCTTGCATAGGGCCATATCAAAAGCACTGAAACACAGAGAGAAAGCAGATATGCTTTAAGAAAAGGGAATTGTAGTGAGTTATTGCAACCACATGTGCTTTAGTATTTATAAGCATCAACAACCTGTCCAAGAGGAAGGGTGTATATGGCGGGATAGGAGTGATATTTGACATCTATTATAGTTAGCTTATTCCCATGTGTATTCATTAGAAAATTTGAATTCTAAATATAAAGTTCAAAAATATAACACACAACATGACAAACTGATGGCTCATGTATGCATTCTTAAAATAAACTTCCTTCAACCACATGTGCTTCTGCAAACATGAAGCACCTCCAAAAAACCCATTGGGCTAAAACCATTGTTCAGCAAGTTTATCTTTCATGATCAAGTCTGAAATCTTACGCACAATTGAGCCCCGAGCCCACTACAAGTCTACCATAGGCTGAAGAAAGAAAAAACACTCTAATTCTATGAGAAATGGTCCTTCATTAACTGCCTGCTCTGACATTAGCCGTCATATCTAAAGAATTGCAATGAAAGAACTCTATTAATCAACCCCAATGACTAATACTCTTCTTAAGTTTAAAAAACCAAATGCTTGTCTTGGATCGAACACTATTATAATCAAGTTCACTGTATATGACAAACAGTTATATACATTAACTATAATATGTTTATTTTATAAAATGACCAAGGGATAATAATCGTCTCGGTCTATATGTTCCATCATGTATATAATTGATTGTCCCTTGGTCATTTTATATGATATGCTTAAATTAATTTGAGCACATTTTAAATACATCCATGTCTAGAATATGGTTCTGTCAGTAAATAAGTATTTGTTGTCTACATATGTTCAACACAAAACCCTACATAACTCACTCCGCTAAAAGCAATCCGTTACCTAATAGCCACAGTCTATACCCATTGGTCAACAAAAAGACAGATTAGATAGCCTCCTTCCTATCTTTCTAGCTGTAATAATATCACCAGGCGGCTATTGGATCAGACAATACATTTATCCAATGATGAAAACAAACACCAAATGGATAAAAATCTACAACAACTCCATGTAGCACCCACCTCGATTTACGACAAAGTACAAACTTCTCGGTCATTAAACTTCATTCCTCCGTCAGTTCAAACCTATCTGCTCTGACCAACTTTTAAGCTATGTACTCAATAACCACCTGGCCCCATAGCTCAAAAAGTTATTTACTAACAGAACTCTATTCCAATGATACCCCATCCACGTGGGATAAAATTACTTATGCGTGAAAAAAAAACCAATTAACTTGTGATGAATCGATTCTGTTTGATCGTATAAATGATGTTAAATGTTTGATCCTAATGTATAACCTGGGTAAGTTAATCTGCCATATTATGTGTAATACAAATTTAAACTAATTTGTGATGAACCTCACCATATTTCGAATTCCTATATGTAGTACTACACACGTCTGTGATATGCTTAATATGGTAGGATTATTACATACATGTATATTAGATAAGTGTATTATAAAATGGCATTATTACATATATGTATATTTATAGAAAAAAGTTGCACTTGTCAAAAACCTATATAACACACTTCCCTATAAGCAAACACTTACCCAATAGCTAAAGACTACACCCAATGGTAAACATACATGCAGAATAGATAGCCTCCTTCCCATATTTCAAGCTGTGATGCTTGGCAGGCACCAAATGGATTAAACAACATAGTTCTCGAATGATTAAAACAAACACCCAAATGGATTAAACAACATAGTTCTTGAATGATTAAAACAAACACCCAATGTATCAAAATCTAAAAGTTCTTTATTTAGCACACACCTCGAGCTGCAAAAAAGAACAAAGTTCTCATACATTAAACTCAAGTTTTCTTCATAGATACGTCAGTTCAGAACTAACTGCTCTAACCATCTATCAAGTTATGTACACACCTCCCAACTGACGCCATATTTCAAAAAGTTATTTACTGACATAACTTTATTCCAATGATCATCCTTTCTGTAATACTACACACGTCTGTGATATGCTTAATATGGTAGGATTATTGCATACATGTATATTAGATAAGTGTATTATAAAATGGCATTATTACATATATGTATATTTATAGAAAAAAGTTGCACTTGTCAAAAACCTATATAACACACTTCCCTATAAGCAAACACTTACCCAATAGATAAAGACTACACCCAATGGTAAACATACATGCAGAATAGATAGCCTCCTTCCCATATTTCAAGCTGTGATGCTTGGCAGGCATCCACTGGATTAAACAACATAGTTCTCGAATGATTAAAACAAACACCCAACGTATTAAAATCTAAAAGTTCTTTATTCAGCACACACCTCGAGCTGCAAAAAAGAACAAAGTTCTCATTCATTAAACTCCAGTTTTCTTCATAGATACGTCAGTTCAGAACTAACCGCTCTAACCATCTATCAAGTTATGTACACGCTGTTAGATCTCATGTTTTGATGATAACAAAAGAATGGTTTGAAAAGGAAATATTTAATAATCAAGCTTGAACTAAGTAATGACAGGAATAAGCTTTACTTGAGGTAAGCATGGAAGTAGTGAATATTGGCCAAGAGAAAATGCTGAGGAACTTGATCTGAAGTGAAACTTCTAAAGCATTACTCGAGGCGCTACTCGAGTAATGAGCCAAAACTTGAAGTAACCAAGGAAAACTTCCAGTAACCGGCCACCATTACTTGAGGCGCTACTCGAGTAACAAGGTAAAATTTTAAGGTTGCTCTCGGCCTACCAATATTACTCGAGGAGGTATTCGAGTAACCACGTGAAAACTTCCAGTTGCCTTCAAGTTTTCCTAATGATACTCGAGGAGCTACTCGAGTACTTGTGTTTCCTAAAATGTGGACCTCTCGGCATTTTGTACCACTGCAACATTTACTCAAGTAAGTACTCGAGTAACTATGTGGAAAACTTCCAGTTGCCATCAAGTTTAAAAAAAAAAAAGATACTCGAGGAGTTCCTCGAGTAACCCTGTTTCTGAAAAATGATGCTCTCGGCACTTTGTACCACTGCAACATTTTACTCGAGTAGCTACTCGAGTAACGTACTGAGATAAGTGAAAACTTGAAGGTGGTACCCGAGTATGCAGAGATATTTTCAAGGAAAACTTCAAGTCACTACTGGAGTAAAGCACTGTGCTAGACGAAAACTTCAAGTCTTTACTGGAGTAAAGCATCGAGTAACCTAAAGTTTTTGTAAAGGTCTACTCGAGTTGGTATCCGAGTAACTCATAAAGTTGTGAGTGGATTACTCGAGTAAGTACCCGAGTAAACATATATTTTCAAAGGTTTAAAAATTGGTTATTCCATGCACTACCCGAGTAATCTTGTATTTATTCATTGACTTGCAGTTAAACAAAGGTTTCCCGATGATACTCGAGTAAGTACTCGAGTAAACTTCATGTGATACTCGAGTAGCTACTCGAGTAAGCAAACCCAGAAATCCAGAAATCTTTCAAACGATGAATATTTTGTTTTCTATATGATTAATCTTTCATTGTGTTAGTATTCTTAGCCTATTTACAGATGAACAATGAAGAAATCATATCAAGTAGTGGAAGTCAAATGAAACGTTCAAATGTCACCGACCGTCACCTACCACAACGTATGTTTTTCAAAAACTGGAAAAGTCAATAATGGCTGCGCACGCTCCAACGGACATGAAGAAATACGTTCCAGCAATCATTACCAATGTATCTATATATATGTGAACATCTGAACAGAGAAATATACACAAGAACACACTCACGAACGTATCATCAAGTTCATTACTCTGTTTTCATTATACTTGTGTTTCTATGCTTCAGTAATTCTTATTTACTCTGTTAAGAGAGATATTTCATTCAAACTCAATATTTGTTATTGAGGTAACTTAAGGTTGTGGAACCTTGAGTTGGGATTGAATTACAACTTGTAAGGGGGAGCGAGTGTCCAGGTGCAGGAACTTGCTTGTACTGAGGTGCCAAGAACCCACTGAATCTTGGAAGATATAGTGAAACTCTCAGAGAAGCTCTGAGGACTGGACGTAGGTCAAAGTGGTTGTGCCGAACCAGTATAACTCCCGGTGTACACTTCGGTGATATTTCTCCTTACTCTTTCATGTTTTAATTTCAACGTCAAATTTTATATTTGCAACGAAATTTTTAAAATCACCCAATTCACCCCCCTCTTGGGTGAAACGCTTGCTCTAACATTTGGTATCAGAGAGTAGGTCTTCTTGTTAAGGTATAACAACCTAAGAAGGATCCAATGGCAAGCATGGGTGAAGGAATTCTTCCCGACGGAGCATCCATCACTAGACCTCCTGGTTTCAGTGGAGAACACTTTTCCTTTTGGAAAGTAAAATTCAGAGTGTTCGTGATGGCTACCGAATATGGGCTATGGGATGTAATTGAGAGTGGAAATTATCAACCTACAAAGATTGTAGATTCTCAGAAAATTCCAAAGACGCCAGCGGAATATGATGAGAATGACAAGAAACTTATCACTCTCAATAGCAAGGCAATTCTGATATTACAAAGTGCCTTAAGCCAAAGTGAATACTTCAGAATCTGCACACTTCCAACAGCAAAGGAAATGTGGGAAGCTCTGGAAATAGCTCATGAAGGAACTTCGGGAATAAAGGAGAATCGCATCAACACCTTGGTCACTGAATTCGATCTACTTCGAATGAAATCAGGTGAATCAATTTCTGAATTTGAACTTAGATATACTCATCTTGTTAATCAACTTGCAGCACTTGGGAAATCTTATGATCAACATACCCAAGTACGAAAGATTTTGAATATTCTTTCTAAAGAGTGGGAGGCCAAAGTCACTGCGATAGAAGAAGCAAAAGGAGAATCAATGAGATCAGTTGCTTCTCTATTTGGAAGTCTTTCTGAATATGAAAGCAAACTAAAGTTCAAACGGGAACTAGATGACATTGGTGACAAGAAAAAGAAAGGTCTAGCACTAAAACCAAAAGAAGAAAATCAAGATGAGAATGAAGAGTTCGACGATGACAAAATGGGTCTAATCATAAAACGATTCAGAAAGTTCTACCTCAGAAAGTTCTACAAGAAAGGACAAGGATTCAAACACTTTCAAAAAGGTGGAACTAGCAGCAAAGATCATATCATTTGCTACGAATGTGGAAAACCAGGACATATCAAATCAGAATGTCCAAAACTGAATCAAAAGAGCAAAGAAAAGAGAAAAGGCAAATTCTTCAACAAAAAGAAGGCCTTCGTATCTGCTATATGGGGTGATAGCTCTTCTGACGAAGAAAGTGATGAGGAAGAAGTAGCTAACATATGCCTCGTTGCTCAAGAAGAAACAGAAAGAGAGGTAAATGATTTTGAACCTACCTATGATGAATTACTTTCCAAATATAATGCTTTGCATTCTGAATACATCAAAGTAGTTAAAGAATTGATTGTTTACAAAAAGAAAAACAAAGCTCTTGAAACTGAACTTAAAGAAAAGGATTGTGAAAATTGTTCATCTTTGAAAAAGAAAAACATTGATCTTACAAAAACTCTTGAAAAATTTACACAAGGTAGTGAGATGCTAAATGTTATTTTAAAAGCTCAACGATTTGTAAATGATCGATCTGGAATTGGATATGATCCAAAGTCAGATAAAAGGAAAGGTAGAAAGAAAGCAGGAGGTAAGTCATATTTGAATTATTTCCAGCATTTTGTGCATACATCAAATCCTTTTGCATTTTGTAACTACTGTAATAGAAAAGGTCATTATACTTCTTCATGCATTCATAAGAAGAAAGGAACGATAGGAACCTACAAATGGGTACCTAAAGGTTCATATATCCAGAAAATTATTTATACTAACCCAAAAGGACCCAAAAAGATGTGGGTACCTAAGACCTAGTCATTCGATTGCAGGAATGTCTCAAAGCATCCAAAAATAACAAGTGGTACATTGATAGTGGATGCTCTAGACATATGACCGGTGATTTCGAAAGTTTTACCAAATTGCAACCTAAAGAAGGTGGAGAGGTAAAATTTGGAGGAAATCAAACCGGAAGAATAGCAGGAATTGGTGAAATCAAAAATGACAAAGGAATACAAGTCAAAGATGTATATTATGTTGAAGGCTTGTGTCATAATTTGCTGAGCATAAGTCAAAGTGCAGATAAAGACAACTGGGTAATATTTGACTCAGAAGAATGCTTAATTATCAACAAGAATGACTTACAACTTGATAAGAAGAATATCAAGGCTAAGCTCAGAGCAAAAAGGGAAGGTAACTGCTATACTCTAGATATTAGTAGAAATGAATCTGAAAATTGTTTCCTGAGTAATACTGATGAAAGTTGGTTATGGCATAAGAGATTGGCTCATGTTAATATGCATCAATTAGGCAAACTACTCAAAAAGGATTTAGTTCTTGGATTGCCCAAAGTGACTTTCAATAATGATTTGATTTGTGATGCATGTCAAAAGGGTAAACAAACTAAATCATCTTTTAAATTGAAAAATGAGATTTCAACAAATAGACCACTACAACTATTGCATATGGATTTAGTTGGTCCAGAAAGAGTAAAGAGTCTTGGTGGCAACTTATATTCATTGGTCATTGTTGATGATTTCTCTAGATTTACATGGGTTATCTTTCTATCATCAAAAGATGAAACCTTTGAAGAATTTATTGTTTTTGCCAAGAAAGTGCAAAATGAGAAAGGTATGTCCATTGCAGGTATTAGGACCGACCATGGCGGAGAATTTGAAAATCAAGCCTTTGAAGAATATTGTGATACTAATGGGATTGATCACAATTTCTCTGCTCCAAGGACACCTCAACAAAATGGAGTTGTAGAACGCAAGAATAGAGTGCTTACAGAAATGGCTAGAGCAATGTTGAATGAAAAGAACGTGTCTCAAGTATTTTGGGCTGATGCTATGTGTACAGCATGCTACATTTCAAATAGAGCCTATATCAGAACAAAACTTGGTAAGACACCATACGAGCTGTACAAAGGAAGAAAGCCAAACATTGCTCATCTACACATCTTCGGTTGTAAGTGTTTTATTCATAATAATGGTAAAGATAACTTAGGAAAATTTGATTCTAAAACTGATGAAGGAATTTTCCTAGGATATTCTAACCGAAGTAAAGCATATAGAGTTTTCAATAAACGAACATGTGTTGTTGAAGAATCAATTCATATTGTATTTGATGAATTTGAATCCTCTGACAAAACCATTGATGAAGAACAGGAAGTTGGTTTAAATCAAGAAAATGGTCAATCTATCTCTAAATCTCTTATTCCAGAGGTTGATGAAACTAAGGAAGAAGAGCAATCCCTAGGTCAACCTAGAGCTTGGAAATACAATAAAAGTCATCCCCTAGATCAAGTCATAGGAGATGTGAATGAAGGGATCAAAACTAGAAATAGAATTTTCAATGAAGTAAGTTTTTCTGCATTCATTTCTGAGATTGAACCTTCTAATATTGATGAAGCCCTATCAGACAATGATTGGGTTATAGCAATGCAAGAAGAACTAAATCAATTTGAGAGAAATCAAGTTTGGGATTTGGTGCCTCGACCCAAAGATCATCCGATCATTGGTACTAAATGGGTATTCAAGAACAAACTCGATGAATCCGCAATTATTGTCAGAAACAAGGCAAGATTGGTGGCCAAAGGCTATAATCAGGAAGAAGGGATTGATTATGAGGAAACGTATGCTCCAGTGGCTAGATTGGAAGCTATACGTGTACTCTTAGCCTTTGCATGCATCAAAGGATTCAAACTCTATCAAATGGATGTAAAGAGTGCTTTTCTAAATGGTTACATCATGGAAGAAGTGTATGTAGAACAACCTCCAGGCTTTGAGGATGTTACTAAACCTGACCATGTTTTTAAACTCAAAAAGGCTTTATACGATTTAAAACAAGCTCCTAGAGCCTGGTATGAAAGGCTCAGTAAGTTTCTCATCGATCAAGGTTTTGTACGAGGAAAAGTTGATACAACACTCTTTATAAAACGAAAACACAATGATATTTTAATTGTTCAAATATATGTTGATGACATTGTTTTCGGTGCTACTAATGAATCTCTATGTAAGGAATTTTCTGAGATAATGCAGGGAGAATTTGAGATGTCAATGATGGGAGAATTGAATTTCTTTCTTGGTCTACAAATCAAACAAAGAAAGAATGGAATCTTCATATCTCAAACAAAGTATTTAAAAGAGCTATTGAAGAAGTATGGAATGGATGAAGCGAATGGCACAGACACGCCTATGAGTTCAACTACATTGCTTGATGCTGATGTCAAAGGGAAAGACTACAACATAACAAAGTATAGAGGAATGATTGGATCATTACTCTACCTCACGGCAAGTAGACCGGACATCCAATTTAGTATTGGCATATGTGCAAGATATCAATCAGCACCAAAAGAATCACATGCTGAAACAGTCAAACGAATCTTTAGATACCTTGCTGACACACCCGAATTGGGTCTGTGGTATCCCAAAGGAAGAAGTGAATATCTTGTTGCATATTCAGATTCGGATCATGGAGGATACAAAACAGACAGAAAGAGCACCAGTGGACAAGGACAATTTCTTGGCGGATCTCTTGTATCGTGGTTCAGCAAGAAACAAAATACAGTGTCTCTTTCGTCAACGGAAGCAGAATATGTTGCAGTCTCAAGTTGTTGTGCACAAGTGATATGGTTAAAACAACAACTACAAGATCTTGGTATTTATCTCAAAGAAATACCAATCTATTGTGACAATACTAGTATGATAAGCTTGGCAAAGAATCCAGTTCAACACTCTAGAACCAAGCATATCGATGTGATACATCACTTCATCAGAGATTATGTTCAAAAGAAAGATGTGAAAGTGATATTCATTCCTACTCATCTTCAACTAGCTGATATTTTCACAAAACCCCTTGCAAAAGATCAATTTCTATACATTAGAAGAGAATTGGGAATGGTAAATCCCAATGAATTGTAAGTTATTTCAGTATCTCATAATATTAGATGAAGTCACTTATTAAAGTTTTGATGATTACTAACTTAAGCATCGGAGTATATAGAAACTTGTTTTGCAGGAAGGCTGAAACTCTGTTTTGAGAAACAAAAACAGAGGTAATCAGAGGACACCTTTACTGGAGTACCAACTTGAAGTATTGTGTGACAGAGAAGCTTTACCCGAGGAACAACTTGAAGTAAGGAAGAACTTTACTAGAGTATGTACTCGAGTAATGACCCCCAAAACTGGAAGTAACGGATCAAGTTACTTGATTTTCAAATATAACGGTTCAGTTTTCAAAGAAATAAAGAGTCAGAAGTTGAAAAGCTGGTTACCCAAGGCAAGCCTCGAGTAAACTTGAATCTTACTCGAGTAAGGCCTCGAGTAATGTCGGAGTTCAGATTCTCAAAGTAATGCATAATGACTCAAATCTGACCCAAATGAACTATGAATGATCGAGGGAACATCCATGGATAATTACTATATTATTCATGCCAGGTACGCAACTTAAATGAATTATTTTTGAATTTTTCTGCATGAACACTCGAGGAAGGCCTCGAGTACACTTGAAGATTACTCGAGTAAGGCCTCGAGTAATGTCGGGTGTTAGGTCTTTATCTTGCGCAAACTCGGTCATTTCCACAAAATCTCCTCGAGTAAATCACTATACACCCTTTCAAAAACTTTTCCCAATCGATTCCTTGCCTCATTTCCGTCAAAACCCAACTGATTTCAAGTCCAAAAACTTCCTATTTTGTTCAAAATCTTTCTGCCCTAAACTCGCGACAGTTACCCTATTTTACTGTGATTCTTGATTTTTTGTGTTTCAAAATGGTTAGAACCAAGAATCTCAACTTCACTGATTCCTCTGATTCACAACAAAACCCTGATCTCCTTTCTCCTCCTCCAACAAAGAGAAGAAAGTTAATCCCAAGATCAAAAGCCAAAACCCCTCTTAAACCTCAATCACCACCGAAAGCAAAAGGGATTGTATTCAATGAGCCTATTGTCACTAGGGCTCAATCCAAGAAGAGTACCTCAATCGGAAGAGGGAAGAGTGCCAAATCTCCCTCACCTCCTCACTCTGATTCCTCTACACCCTCTTTCACTCCTAAGCCACTCAAGAAGCCAAAGTATGACAAAAATGTGGCTAAGGCAATGGCTGGGATCATTGACCAAATGGAGAAGGGTCAATCTTCCAAGAAGTCCAAGATTCCAGAAGCAGAAATCACTATCCCTCCAAAGGGATTCAATGTGGGCAAACTGGAGGAGTCTCCCAAGTACTTAACTCAATTCTCCAGAAGGAAAGTGTGCAAGACACACTATGTGGATCTCAAGCTACTTCAAGCGGTAGTGAAGCACGATCTTAGTCCTTATCTAGATCCTTTTATGCCTTGGTTGTCCATTAGATTACCTTTTTGCACAAAGGTAATCACTCATTTTTACTGTAACCTAGAGATCATAAATGAGCCTAACCGAACCTCAGTTGAGGAAGAGATGACCACCACTGTGAGAGGTCAAAAGATATTAATTTCACCCTCTAGGATCAATTTATGGCTAGGGATAGAGAACCCCCCTGATGATATCTATTCTGAGCTTGAGCCAAATCAAATTTTCACTATCCTTAAGCCCGGTGAGTTAGTTGGCCCCCTCAATTTTAAACCGAGTGATATGTGTGATCATCACAGAGTCCTATGGTACATCTACTCTAGGTCCCTAGTGAACAAAGCCAACAACTATACCCACTTCTCCGATAGGGACTTTAGGTGGTTTGCTTCACTGCTTCTGAAGGAACAGAAGGATCTGGGAGAATATATCTTTTCCGAGATGAAAAGATATAAGGTGGATGGGAAAGCTACTACACCAATGCCATATCCACAGATTGTGTCATTAATCTTGAAAGAAAACAAGATATGGTACTTGGATAGTAAGGAGCCAATTGAGAGGATGACCCCAGTGGGGAGGAATCAGATTGGTAAACTGAACATCGACATCCCTCTCAAAGGCCCACTGGAGTCTGGGTCCAAGAAGAAGCGGAAGGCCGCTGAGGCAGAGACCAGTAGGATGGATGACACTCAGTCATCGACTCCAGCTGCTACCACATCATCGCCATCCTTCCTCAATGCCACTCTCCAGCACTTTATGGAGAATATGCTCAGAGGTTTCCATGTGGAAATAGCCAACACTAATGCAGAACTCATAACCCACATGAACACTAAAATGGGAGAATTGGTTGAGAGAATGGATAGAAGGCACGAGGAGTTGCTAGCAGAGCAACGTGCCCAGGGAGAGACATTAAGACTGATCTTGGCACGATTGGATTCCTTGGGTCCTGGACCTTCTGCCGGTCCCTCCTCATCTGCACCACCACCACCTCCAGTAAACCGTCCTTCTGACACTCCTATCCCTGAGGATGAACCATCTACCCCTCTGGTTTCTGATCCACTTGAGCCCCAAGGCAAAGAAATTCTATTCACAGTGGATGATCCTGAAACCCATGAGACAACTCACATCACCATTGATGATTCACCTCCCAAACCTCAACCAGAAACTGCTCCTAAACCAACTCCATCACCTACTCCCACAGAGGAAATCTCTCCTTTGTAAGAGGCAAGCTTCACCCAAGAGGGGGGTGAATTGGGTGATGTTATAAATTTTTCGCTTGATGTGGTGAAATGAAAAATATAGTAGATAGAGTTGAGTTGAGGAGATTTGAACACAGAGAGTTATACTGGTTCGGCCTAACAATCAGGCCTACGTCCAGTCCTCAGAGATCAAGACCTACTGAGCTTTTCACTATATCTCCAAGATTCAATGGGCTCTCAGAACGCCACAAAACAACAATCGTCCTTAAACGAACTACGAGCAGAAATAATCTCTCAACAAGAAATTTCTCTCCCCCTTACGACAAGTCTTACGTGCAGGAAAACAACCTATGGCTCTTCTCACTTGCTTATGTATACAAGACTTATGAGCAGCAACGTTCTCTCCTGCTTACACCACTGTAAGTCTTACGAGCAGCAACGTTCTCTTCTGCTTGTATCTTATAAGGCTTAATAGTGGAAGACACAACAAGGGATTCTCTCAACGGCTTCTCTCGTAAGGAAAAACAACCCTCTCAAGGTCCCAATACCTTGAGATCAAATACACATAGAATTTTGAATTGTATGAAGACTCTCTTACAGAGCTAATGAATAAACACTGAAGATCAATGTGTATACAGAGGAAAATGATGAATAGAAGAAACTTGGTATGAGCTTATGAATGCATGTGCTACGTTGTTTTTGATTATCCTTGAATCTCTGTATATATGGTTGCTTCAGTTTTTTCCCGTTTGGAAAATCATCATTTGAGGAGCTGAACTTTTGCAACTGTAGAAGAACATGCGCATGTTTGAATAATCTGAATGCGGTAGGTGCGAACGTGTTTGTAATCATGTTGTCTGCCGTTGTTTGACTTTCTCCATAATAACTAATTTCAAACGTTCTTCTTCCTGTATCATACTCATAATCTTCTCAAAATAATGTTAAACAATGTTAATAAGCAATGATGATATGAATAAATAACAATAAATTATATTCGGAATGAACGTTGTGATACTTAGCATTTTCGGTGGTCAAACAGGGCATCACTCGAGCATGAAAGGCTCACCTCGAGTGATCTCCTATTTTCCTTCATATACCTCTGTTATCGGGTTGTGCTTGCATAGAATATCAGAGAGACAAAATCTTCACTCGCGGGTGAAGAGGGGTCTCACTCGAGCACAAAACCTCTGCTCGAGTGATCTTGCAATTTTCACAGGGAATGTCCTCTCGGGTCATCACTCGCACACCATATTGACAAGAGTGAGAATTTGTACTCGCGGGTGATATGGACCCTCACTCGAGCACACTTACTTCTGCTCGAGTGAGACGCATATTCTCAGGGAATATGCTCTCAATATCATCACTCGCATTAGGATTTCAGAGGGATAGAATTTTCACTCGCGAGTGATGTGGGCCCTCACTCGAGCACACAGACTCCTGCTCGAGTGAGAAGAATATTCTCAAGAATTATACCTTTTGAATAAGCACTCGTAACAGATTTGGAGAGGGATAGAATTTTTACTTGCAAGCATTGATGTGTCACTCGAGCATGAACAAGTGTGCTCGAGAACACTTGCACTCCTCTGAACTTCATGACTCTCGGCTAAGTGATCGCAGTACCTTGCTCGAGCACAGAATGCTCATGCTCGAGCATTGATGTCTCTTCTCGAGTGAATGATGAAAGCATGCTATTACTTACTCTCGGCCAAGCACTCGCAGACTCTCACTCACATGTGTGCTCGAGTGAGAATGACTTCTCTGCTCGAGTGCATACCTTAGTGCTTCGAGTGATCTCATGAATACAAAGGGGGAATGCCTCTCGGGTACACACTTCCTGGCATTCTTTCGCATCTGCTCGAGCGCAGAGAAGATTTGTGCTCGAGTGCAAAATCCTTGCTCGAGCACTCCAGTGCAATTTCACAGCAGATATCAGCAAATCATCAAATATGCATTTGGTAACTTGGAAACTTTTCTCAATCTTCTAAAAACATGTTTTGCACATAATTAACTTATTGTTATCATCAAAACTTGGGATCTAACATTCTCCCCCTTTTTGATGATGACAAAACTCTTTGTGATGAAGATTTAAGAGAAATTAATTGAGATTGAAAATTTTTTGAAATTTCTTCAATGTTTCCAAATGCATATCAAGTTTAAGTTTCAAATTCAAGTTTTCCTGCAAAGTTTCCTCTGGACACTTAACAGCCAAGGTAAGTATAGTGTGAGGTATATAACTTAATAAGAACTTAATAACTTGAAACATCATTGAAACTCTAAAGCTTGAACAATATCATTAACTTTTGAAAAACACAACATAACATAATAACTTGTAATTCAAAATGACACAAATCAAATCCTACCCAATATAGAAATCTACCCAAACACCCCATTATACACCCTACAGAAAACTCATTAAACATCACACATCCTTCTCCCCCATTTTGTCAACATCGGAAGGGGGGTCTGGAGGTGGAACAAAGGAAATCATGGCAGTGAGAGGGTCAATGGGCTGATCAGAAGGAGATGGAGGTTGTGGTACAAATGTAACGTCTACATTAGATTCAGGATCAGTGAAAAGTACATGAGTCTCTGGAAGAGGTGGTGAGGTATGAGTGGTCTCTGGAGGCACCCCGGAAGATGAGGAGGGAAAATATGAGTGCAGGAAAGTCTCCATAGTAGTGATCCTCTGTGACATCTCATCTTGTGTTTTGAACATTAGTTCAAAGTTAAGATTGGCCTGGTCTACCAATTTAATGACTTGTGTTTCCATCTTCTCCACAAGCTTCTCATACTCAGTCACTAGCTCCTTCTTCAAACTTGATACAGCATGATTAATTACCTCAGTCAGATGATTGGACAGAGAGGCATTGAGAAAGGAAGGAGGAGGGATAGGACCTTGTGCTGATGATTGTGCCTCATCTCCTCTGGATGGAGTGGCTTCCCTCTTTGATGTGGCTTTGGTCCGACTCACCGGAAGATTGATACCCATGTGAGTTAACTGAGTCTTACCAAACCTTGAGATGAGAATCCTTTCTTTTCCTTCCAGATACCAAATTTTGTTTTTCATCAAGATGAAGGAAACAAGTTGAGGGTAAGGAATGGTTGTGGATTTTGTTGAAGAGAATCTAAACCTTCTCATCTCATTAAAAATGATCTCCCCTACATTCCTTTGTTGCCCAGCAATCAAAGAAGCCAAGAAATAGTAATCCTTTTGAGCAAAGTGGGTAAAGTTCTTGGATTTATTGACTATGCTCCGGGAATAAATATAATGAAGGATTCTGTGATTATCAGGCATATCTATAGGCTTGAAAATGAGAGGGCCAATTGGATCTTTTGGTCTTAAAATTTTAAAGGTTTCATTGGTAGAGAAGGAGGGTGGATCAGTAGGAGGTGCAACATAACCAAGTAAATCATTTATGATTTTGGCAGAAATCATAATGAATTTCCCTCTAATGGTTATAGATACAGCTTCTTCAATCAACTCACCAGATCTAGACATAACATTATGAGTTTTCATATTGGAATAAAATGTCTTTACAACAGTGGGGGAATATGGCAAATGAATTTCTAACCAAGGAGTATAATATTGAAGATAAGGGTATAAGTCCAAATGACAGTTCTTTTTCAGGTAATCCAAATCCACATATACTGCAGGGCAGAAATGTCTATGCTTAAATTCATCATCATATACCGTCTGAGATAAAGCCTTAAGCTCTGTCACATTGAATTCCTCAGGAGGACTAGTAAGTTGGTCATCCACTGGTGCTTGAGAGACAGAAGGTGCTCCTGAAGCAGAGGCACTTGGTTGATGTGAACTTGAAACACCAGCTTGAGAAGCAATTTTCCCAACTATCTTGTCCAGTTTTGATTTCTCTATCGCTTCCCGGAGTTGTTTACTGAAGGTATCCCCAGAGGAGGAAGATGATTGGGGTTGCTCTGACTCCTTTTTCTTCCCTTTTTCTTGAACCTCTTTGGATTGAGACCGAGTGATTATAGGTTCCTTGAATACCACAGCCTTTGGTTTCTTTTGAGGAGGTTGGTCTTTCTTTGAAACTTGAGGCTTTGGGTAAGGTTTCTTAGCCGGAGTCCTCTTTTTGGTTTTTGGTTTAGGAGGGGGTGAAGGTGAGGAAGAGATTTTAGGAGATGGAGGAGTAGGCTCAGGAGTTCCAGATTCACTGGCAGCAGAGTGAGTAGGAGAAGGAGAATGAGATCTTTGAGAGATAGAGGGTAGTTTTGTTCTTGCCATTGTTTGAGAAAGTGGAAGAGAGGCAACGAACTCTTGAAAGAAATACAAATAGAAAGTAGGGCACAAATGAAGAATGCAGAAGATAAAAATCACCTCTTAAAGAAGATTGAAAGGTTGTAACGGCGATTTGAAGCAGAGAGACGTGATTGAATGATAGAAAAACGGTTGAAGGTGAAGAGTTGTGTCTTTCGAGTGAGAAAGCACTTCGAGTGAGAGAAGAAAGTGCGACGTTATGAGCTCCCCAGTAACTGATATAAGTGACAGTGCTCGAGCATAAACCCTAGTGCTCGAGTGATGTTCATACTGTGCTCGAGTGTGTTCTAGCTGTGCTCGAGTGATCTTCTGGAAAAATAAAGAAACATGCAAAACGTACCTGGATTGTGGATTTCTTGACATATTTTTGCATCTTTGTACTCAAATCCTCCAAGATCATTTGAGTAACCATGATTTGAATAGCTTTTGCAAAGAGATTCTTCTTCTTCACTAGAGCAGGCATTCCTCACCTCAAGCATGTTCATATCATGCTCGAGTGAGAGTTCCTCACTCGCGAGTGAGTTCAATTCTCACTGTTATTTCTGATATATTCCCTTGGTATTCTTAACTCCTCTGTTAACCTCTGTTTTTCATGTCAAAGAGCAGAGTATCTTAAATAGTGTTGTGCTCGAGCAGAGTTACTTGTGCTCGAGTGACACAGCTCATCACTCGAGAAGCACCTCCAGTGCTTCGAGTGAGAATCCTGCAAACACAAATTTTGAATACTCCGATGCTAAAGTCAGTATGGTTATCATCAAAAGAAAAATTAAACTTTTTAACAAGAAAACTTACAATTCATTGGGATTAACCATTCCCAATTCTCTTCGAATGTAAAGGAATTGATCTTTTGCAATTGGTTTTGTGAAAATATCTGCAAGTTGAAGATGAGTTGGTATAAATTCCACTTTGACATCTTTCTTTTGAACATGATCTCGAATGAAATGATGTCGAATGTCTATATGCTTGGTTCTTGAATGTTGTACAGGATTTTTTGCCAAGCTTATCGTGCTAGTATTATCACAATAGATTGGGATTTCTTTTAAATAAATTCTCAAATCTTGAAGTTGATGTTTTAACCATAGCACTTGAGAACAGCAGCTTGCCACAGCTATATATTCAGCTTCAGTCGAAGATAATGAAACTGTGTTCTGTTTCTTGCTGAACCATGACACTAGAGAGCCTCCGAGAAATTGACATTGTCCACTGGTACTCTTTCTGTCAGTTTTATATCCACCGTGATCTGAATCTGAATATGCCATTAAATACTCGTTCCCTCTTTTTGGATACCAGAGACCAAGCTCTGAAGTATCTCCTAGATATTTGAAAATTCTTTTGACTGTCTCTGCATGAGATACCTTAGGATTGGATTGATACCTTGCACACATTCCCACACTGAACTGAATATCTGGCCTGCTTGCTGTGAGGTAGAGTAATGAACCAATCATTCCTCTATACTTTGTGATGTTGAAGCTAGGTCCCTTTACATCAGCATCTAACAATGTTGTAGAACTCATTGGAGTATCAGCTCCATTAGCATTATCTAATCCATATTTCTTCAACAATTCTTTCAAATATTTTGTCTGAGATATAAATATACCATTCTTCTTTTATTTGATCTGAAGTCCAAGAAAGAAGTTCAATTCTCCCATCATGGACATTTCAAATTCTCCCTGCATAATCTTAGAAAATTCTTGACACATAGATTCGTTAGTAGCACCAAAAATAATATCATCAACATAGATTTGAACTATTAGAATATCATTTTTGTTATGTTTGATGAATAAAGTTGTATCAACTTTACCTCTGACAAAACCTTGATCAAGAAGAAATTTGCTTAGTCTTTCATACCAAGCTCTGGGTGCTTGTTTCAAACCATATAATGCTTTCTTAAGTTTGAAAACATAATTAGGTTTTGTTTCATCTTCAAAATCAGGAGGCTGTTCTACATATACTTCCTCCATAATATAACCATTTAGAAAAGCGCTTTTTACATCCATTTGATAAAGTTTAAAACTTTTGATGCAAGCAAAAGCTAAGAGTACTCGTATTGCTTCCAGTCTTGCCACTGGAGCATATGTTTCCTCATAATCAATACCTTCTTCTTGATTATAGCCTTTGGCGACCAATCTTGCTTTGTTTCTCACAATGATTGCTGATTCATCAAGCTTGTTTTTGAAAACCCATTTGGTCCCTATAACCGTATGATTTTTAGGTCGAGGAACCAAATCCCAAACTTGATTTCTTTGAAATTGATTTAGTTCTTCTTGCATAGCAATCACCCAATCATTGTCAGATAAAGCTTCTTCTACATTAGAAGGCTCAATTTCAGAAATAAAAGCTGAAAATGTTACCTCATTGAGGATTCTATTTCTGGTTTTGACACCTTCATGAATATCTCTTATAACTTGATCAATTGGATGATCTTTCATATGTCTCCATGCTTTAGGTTGAGCATGATGATCGACATCTTCTATATTTTGAAAATCATTTGTTTCAAAATCATCCTGATTTGAAATAGATTTGTTCTTCTTGATTGAATCCATTTCTTCTTCATCATTAAGTTTTGTCTGAGATTCAATTTCATCAAACACAACATGAATAGATTCTTCAATAGTACATGTTCTTTTATTGAAAACTCTATAAGCTTTACTTCTATTAGAATATCCTAGAAAAATACCTTCATCAGACTTTGAATCAAATTTACCTAAATTTTCTTTACCATTGTTATGAATGAAGCACTTACACCCGAAGATATGAAGATGAGCAATATTTGGCTTCCTTCCTTTGTAAAGTTCATATGGTGTCTTTCCAAGAGATTTACGAATATATGCTCTGTTTGAAATATAGCATGCAGTACTCATTGCATCTGCCCAGAACACTTGTGATATTTCTTTTTCATTAAGTAATGCTCTTGCCATTTCTGTAAGTACTCTGTTCTTCCTTTCCACTACTCCATTTTGTTGAGGTGTTCTAGGGGCTGAGAAGTTGTGATCTATTCCTTTGTCGTTGCAGTAATCTTCAAACAATTGATTATCAAATTCTCCTCCATGATCTGTTCTAATAGAGACAATAGGAATACCTTTCTCATTTTGAACCTTTTTGGCAAACATAATAAATTCAGCAAAAGTTTCATCTTTTGAGGCAATAAATATAGTCCATGCAAATCTTGTAAAATCATCAACAATTACTAACGTATATAAATTTCCTCCAAAACTTTTTACTCTTGCAGGTCCTACCAAATCCATATGAAGTAATTGTAAAGGTTTTGAAGTAGAAATTTCATATTTTGTTTTAAAAGAAGATTTAGTTTGTTTGCCTTTTTGACATGCTTCACAGATCATGTCGTCTTTGAATTTGAGTTTAGGAAGGCCTACAACTAAATCTTTTCTAATCAATTTGTCAAGTTGATTCATATTGACATGAGCCAAACGCTTATGCCATAACCAACTTTCTTCTGATCGACTAAGAAAACAATTTTCAGAAGAATTTGAATTTAAATCAATAGTATAACAATTACCGTCCCTTTGAGCTCGGATCTTTGCTTTGATAGTTTCTTTGTTTAGGAGTAGATCTTTCTTGCTTACTATCAAGCATTCTGTCGAGTCAAAAATCACCCAGTTATCTTTGTCAGTGCTTTGGCTTATGCTTAAGAGATTGTGGCATAATCCTTCAACATAATATACTCCGTTAATTTGAATGCCATCGGTTCTTCCCACTTCACCAATTCCAGCAATACGTCCAGATTGATTTCCTCCAAATGTCACCTTTCCTCCTTCTCTAGTTTCAAACATGGTGAACTTATTTTTGTCACCAGTCATGTGTCTCGAACATCCACTATCAATATACCATTTGTTCGCTCGAGATGCTTTGAGACATACCTAGAAAAAGATGATCAGGTTTTAGGTACCCACACTTTCTTGGGTCCTTTGTGGTTAGTATTTGAAATATGTATCCCTTTCGGAACCCATTTATATGTTCCAACAACCTGTCCCTTTTTGAAATAACATGATGAAGTATAATGTCCTTTCCTATTACAATAATTGCATGATACAAATGGATTCGATGTATGCACAGAATTCCTGAAATATTTAAGATAGTCTCTACTATTCTTCTTATTCTTATTATGCATAGCATTATATCCAATTCCAGATTTATCAAATGAAACTTTCTGAGAATTTAAAATAACCTTGAGAGCTTCACTTCCTTTAGTAAACTTTTCAACAATCTTTGTTAAATCTTCTATTTTCTTATCTTTCTCTTTACACATTTCATATGATGATATGGCATTACATTCTAATTCTTTTACTTTCTTCTTATAACTAACCATTTCTTTAGCAACTTTGATGAACTCTGTATGCAATGCATTATATTCAGATAACAATTCATCATAAGAGGGTTCAGAGTCACTTACCTCAGAGTCTGATTCTTCTTCCTTAGCTACCAAGCATAGATTAGCTACTTCGTCGTTGTCATTCTCTTCGTCTGACGAACTATCACCCCAAATAGATGATATATATGCTTTCTTTTTCTGCTTCTTTTTGTCTTTGTTTCTGAAGCATTCAGATTTGATGTGTCCTGGTTTTCCACATTCATAGCATACTATTTGTTGTTCTTTGTTTTCTTTCTTGCTTGGTCCACCTTGATAGTTCTTGAAATTCCTTTGTCCTCTTCTGTAGAATTTCTTGAACTTTCTCACGATCATTCCCATTTCATCATCACTAGGAACATCTTCATTCTCGGAAGTTTCTTCTTGTTCTTTGATAGCTTTAAGTGCAACTCCCTTTTTCTTTTTATCATCAAATTCTTCAAGTTCCTTTTTGAATCTCAACTTACCTTCATATTCAGAAAGACTTCCAAAGAGAGCAGCTACGGATCTCATAGATTCTCCTTTGGCTTCTTCAATGGCTGTCACTTTTGCTTCCCACTCTTTTGTAAGAATATTAAGAATCTTTCTCACCTGGGAATTTTGATCAAATGACTTTCCAAGAGCAGATAATTGATTAACAAGATGAGTATACCTTAGCTCAAATTCTGATATACTTTCTCCAGATTTCATATGAAATAGATCATATTCTGTAATTAAAGTATTGATTCTATTTTCTTTAATTCCAGATGTACCTTCGTGAGCAATTTCAAGAGCATCCCACATATCTTTGGCAGTTGGTAGAGTACATATACGAAAATATTCTTTTTGACTAAGAGCACTCTGTATCATTAGAATAGCTTTACTATTTAATGTCACTAACCTTTTGTCATTTTCGTCAAACTCATCTGGGCTCTTTTTAACTGCTCTATCTTCGATTTTCTTCATTGGAACATAGTCACCATCTTGTATAACATTCCACAATCCGTACTCGATGGCCATCACGAATACTCTGAATTTGGCTTTCCAGAACGAAAAATGTTCTCCAGCAAAACCAGGAGGTCTAGTGATTGAGGCTCCATCAGGAAGGATATTTTCACCCATTGTTGCCATTTGACGGATCCTTCTCAAGCTGTTAGGCTCTTCGGAGAAGACGAGGCTCTGATACCAAATGTAAGAGGCAAGCTTCACCCAAGAGGGGGGTGAATTGGGTGATGTTATAAATTTTTCGCTTGATGTGGTGAAATGAAAAATATAGTAGATAGAGTTGAGTTGAGGAGATTTGAACACAGAGAGTTATACTGGTTCGGCCTAACAATCAGGCCTACGTCCAGTCCTCAGAGATCAAGACCTACTGAGCTTTTCACTATATCTCCAAGATTCAATGGGCTCTCAGAACGCCACAAAACAACAATCGTCCTTAAACGAACTACGAGCAGAAATAATCTCTCAACAAGAAATTTCTCTCCCCCTTACGACAAGTCTTACGTGCAGGAAAACAACCTATGGCTCTTCTCACTTGCTTATGTATACAAGACTTATGAGCAGCAATGTTCTCTCCTGCTTACACCACTGTAAGTCTTACGAGCAGCAACGTTCTCTTCTGCTTGTATCTTATAAGGCTTAAGAGTGGAAGACACAACAAGGGATTCTCTCAACGGCTTCTCTCGTAAGGAAAAACAACCCTCTCAAGGTCCCAATACCTTGAGATCAAATACACATAGAATTTTGAATTGTATGAAGACTCTCTTACAGAGCTAATGAATAAACACTGAAGATCAATGTGTATACAGAGGAAAATGATGAATAGCAGAAACTTGGTATGAGCTTATGAATGCATGTGCTACGTTGTTTTTGATTATCCTTGAATCTCTGTATATATGGTTGCTTCAGTTTTTGCCCGTTTGGAAAATCATCATTTGAGGAGCTGAACTTTTGCAACTGTAGAAGAACACGCGCATGTTTGAATAATCTGAATGCGGTAGGTGCGAACGTGTTTGTAATCATGTTGTCTGCCGTTGTTTGACTTTCTCCATAACAACTAATTTCAAACGTTCTTCTTCCTGTATCATACTCATAATCTTCTCAAAATAATGTTAAACAATGTTAATAAGCAATGATGATATGAATAAATAACAATAAATTATATTCGGAATGAACGTTGTGATACTTAGCATTTTTGGTGGTCAAACAGGGCATCACTCGAGCATGAAAGGCTCACCTCGAGTGATCTCCTATTTTCCTTCATATACCTCTGTTATCGGGTTGTGCTTGCATAGAATATCAGAGAGACAAAATCTTCACTCGCGGGTGAAGAGGGGTCTCACTCGAGCATAAAACCTCTGCTCGAGTGATCTTGCAATTTTCACAGGGAATGTCCTCTCGGGTCATCACTCGCACACCATATTGACAAGAGTGAGAATTTGTACTCACGGGTGATATGGACCCTCACTCGAGCACACTTACTTCTGCTCGAGTGAGACGCATATTCTCAGGGAATATGCTCTCAATATCATCACTCGCATCAGGATTTCAGAGGGATAGAATTTTCACTCGCGAGTGATGTGGGCCCTCACTCGAGCACACAGACTCCTGCTCGAGTGAGAAGAATATTCTCAAGAATTATACCTTTTGAATAAGCACTCGTAACAGATTGGAGAGGTATAGAATTTTCACTTGCAAGCATTGATGTGTCACTCGAGCATGAACAGGTGTGCTCGAGAACACTTGCACTCCTCTGAACTTCATGACTCTCGGCCAAGTGCTCGCAGTACCTTGCTCGAGCACAGAATGCTCATGCTCGAGCATTGATGTCTCTTCTCGAGTGAATGATGAAAGCATGCTATTACTTACTCTCGGCCAAGCACTCGCAGACTCTCACTCGCATGTGTGCTCGAGTGAGAATGACTTCTCTGCTCGAGTGCATACCTTAGTGCTTCGAGTGATCTCATGAATACAAAGGGGGAATGCCTCTCGGGTACACACTTCCTGGCATTCTTTCGCATCTGCTCGAGCACAGAGAAGATTTGTGCTCGAGTGCAAAATCCTTGCTCGAGCACTCCAGTGCAATTTCACAGCAGATATCAGCAAATCATCAAATATGCATTGGTAACTTGGAAACTTTTCTCAATCTTCTAAAAACATGTTTTGCACATAATTAACTTATTGTTATCATCAAAACTTGGGATCTAACATCCTTCCACATCCTCCTCTGAACATCTTACTCCCAAGGCTGAGACCACCCCTGAGAATCAGACCACTCCAGGAGGAGATACATCTACCATGGTTGTCTTCCAACCCTCTCCTCCAGGCGATGACATCCAAGTCCCTCCAGTTCATCTGCCTGACCCTGTCCCATCTAGCTCTTTTGACTCTTTGAGCTCAGATGGTTCTCCGGTTCTTCCAGTGACACCCATTTTCGTGGTCAAACCTCCTAGCCCTCCACTTGATTGATGAAGCCAAAAAGGGGGAGCAGAGCTTGAGAATGATTTTGTGGAAGTGTCCTAGCTTAATTTGGGATATTTGGTTGAATATGGGCTCACGGGTGCATTTTGTTATTAGTTTTCTTGAATTTATCTTGTAATTTGAAATTCTTAAAGTTTAATGCAAGTGTGTTTAAATTATGACTTCATTTGATATCATTTAAGTTTTGAATTATGATACATGGTTGGACTAATGAAGTTGTTATGTATGCAAGGTATATTCAACCTTAATAAGAAATAATTAATTAAGAATCCATTTTGAAAAACCATGTTCAAAATCACCAAGTTTTTGTCATCATCAAAAAGGGGGAGAATGTTAGATCTCATGTTTTGATGATAACAAAAGAATGGTTTGAAAAGGAAATGTTTAATAATCAAGCTTGAACTAAGTAATGACAGGAATAAGCTTTACTTGAGGTAAGCATGGAAGTAGTGAATATTGGCCAAGAGAAAATGCTGAGGAACTTGATCAGAAGTGAAACTTCTAAAGCATTACTCGAGGCGCTACTCGAGTAATGAGCCAAAACTTGAAGTAACCAAGGAAAACTTCCAGTAACCGGCCACCATTACTCGAGGCGCTACTCGAGTAACAAGGTAAAATTTTAAGGTTGCTCTCGGCCTGCCAATGTTACTCGAGGAGGTACTCGAGTAACCACGTGAAAACTTCCAGTTGCCTTCAAGTTTTCCTAATGATACTCGAGGAGCTACTCGAGTACTTGTGTTTCCTAAAATGTGGACCTCTCGGCATTTTGTACCACTGCAACATTTACTCGAGTAAGTACTCGAGTAACCATGTGGAAAACTTCCATTTGCCATCAAGTTTTAAAAAAAAAAAAAAAAAGATACTCGAGGAGTTCCTCGAGTAACCCTGTTTCTGAAAAATGATGCTCTCGGTACTTTGTACCACTGCAACATTTTACTCGAGTAGCTACTCGAGTAATGTACTGAGATAAGTGAAAACTTGAAGGTGGTACCCGAGTATGCAGAGATATTTTCAAGGAAAACTTCAAGTCACTACTGGAGTAAAGCACTGTGCTAGACGAAAACTTCAAGTCACTACTGGAGTAAAGCACTTTGCTAGACGAAAACTTCAAGTCTTTACTGGAGTAAAGCATCGAGTAACCTAAAGTTTTTGTAAAGGTCTACTCGAGTTGGTATCTGAGTAACTCATAAAGTTGTGAGTGGATTACTCGAGTAAGTACCCGAGTAAACATATATTTTTAAAGGTTTAAAAATTGGTTATTCCATGCTCTACCCGAGTAATCTTGTATTTATTCATTGACTTGCAGTTAAACAAAGGTTTCCCGATGATACTCGAGTAAGTACTCGAGTAAACTTCATGTGATACTCGAGTAGCTACTCGAGTAAGCAAACCCAGAAATCCAGAAATCTTTCAAACGATGAATATTTTGTTTTCTATATGATTAATCTTTCATTGTGTTAGTATTCTTAGCCTATTTACAGATGAACAATGAAGAAATCATATCAAGTAGTGGAAGTCAAATGAAACGTTCAAATGTCACCGACCGTCACCTACCACAACGTATGTTTTTCAAAAACTGGAAAAGTCAATAATGGCTACGCACGCTCCAACGGACATGAAGAAATATGTTCCAGCAATCATTACCAATGTATCTATATATATGTGAACATCTGAACAGAGAAATATACACAAGAACACACTCACGAACGTATCATCAAGTTCATTACTCTGTTTTCATTATACTTGTGTTTCTATGCTTCAGTAATTCTTATTTACTCTGTTAAGAGAGATATTTCATTCAAACTCAATATTTGTTATTGAGGTAACTTAAGGTTGTGGAACCTTGAGTTGGGATTGAATTACAACTTGTAAGGGGGAGCGAGTGTCCAGGTGCAGGAACTTGCTTGTACTGAGGTGCCAAGAACCCACTGAATCTTGGAAGATATAGTGAAACTCTCAGAGAAGCTCTGAGGACTGGACGTAGGTCAAAGTGGTTGTGGCCGAACCAGTATAACTCCCGATGTACACTTCGGTGATATTCTCCTTACTCTTTCATGTTTTAATTTCAACGTCAAATTTTATATTTGCAACGAAATTTTTAAGATCACCCAATTCACCCCCCCTCTTGGGTGAAACGCTTGCTCTAACACACGCCTCCCAACTGACGCCATATTTCAAAAAGTTATTTACTGCCATAACTTTATTCCAATGATCATCCTTTATGTAATACTACACACGTCTGTGATATGCTTAATATGGTAGGATTATTGCATACATGTATATTAGATAAGTGTATTATAAAATGGCATTATTACATATATGTATATTTATAGAAAAAAGTTGCACTTGTCAAAAACCTATATAACACACTTCCCTATAAGCAAACACTTACCCAATAGCTAAAGACTACACCCAATGGTAAACATACATGCAGAATAGATAGCCTCCTTCCCATATTTCAAGCTGTGATGCTTGGCAGGCACCAAATGGATTAAACAACATAGTTCTCGAATGATTAAAACAAACACCCAAATGGATTAAACAACATAGTTCTCGAATGATTAAAACAAACACCCAACGTATCAAAATCTAAAAGTTCTTTCTTCAGCACACACCTCGAGCTGCAAAAAAGAACAAAGCTCTCATTCATTAAACTCCTGTTTTCTTCATAGATACGTCAGTTCAGAACTAACTGCTCTAACCATCTATCAAGTTATGTACACACCTCCCAACTGACGCCATATTTCAAAAAGTTATTTACTGACATAACTTTATTCCAATGATCATCCTTCCTTACAGGAAAAAAGCTTTTATTTTAAGAACTTAGAAATTATTTAAGTGAGATAACATCAGAACAATTTGTACTGACAAATTTTACGGCTATGACAAAAACTTAAGAAAATGACAAATTGACAGTACTCAATCTCAAAGCTAATGGATTTCCTCTACCCAACAGTAGGCATATCTTAAAAAATGACGAAGTGACAGAACTCTACTTATCAACCCCAAAGGATAATATTCCTCTTTTGTTTAAAAAACCAAATGCTTGTAAGGGACTTTGATTCTGTTTCCTTCTATAAATAGGTCCATTGTATATGACAAAATCTGATCACTACTCACACAGTGTGGCAACTACAATAAAGTATGACTTAAATTGCATTCCATCTGTATCTGCAATGCCCTTTTACACATATAACCTACTATGACGCCCTTTGTTACCATGACAAGTCTAAAAGAGTAGTGAATCTAATTACATAGCCATACACATACAAATTCAATCACATCCCTACTTACTTGTCATGGTATGATGACTATTCAGATACACAGTGTGGAAAACCCAATAAAGTCTGAAACAATTTGCATTCCAGCTATATCTGCAACGCTCTTTCACACTTATAACATACCATGACACCCTTTCACACTTATAACCTTAAAAAGTAAGAAATATAACCTGTTTAATAGTCTTTGAATTAGTTAGAAGCAAAAAATCTAACCATTATAATCGTTTATTACTCTTTCAATGGTTTATTGCATTAGGAAGAAATCTGGTATGGCTACATACACATACAAATTCCCTCAAATCCCTACTTACTTGTCATGGTATGCTTTTAGGTATGATGACTATTCAGATACACAGTGTGTAAAACCCAAATTCAGTTTGGATTATAAAAAAGTTAGATTTAGAAATCTAACTTGTTTAATAATCTTTGAACTGGTTATAAGTAAAAAATCTAACCATCGGTTTTGTTTATTATAAACATGGTGACTGCTCATTATGAGTGAATAAACATGGTGACTGTTCATTATGAGTTTATAAAAAAAGTGCTTCTCTTTCGTATCCTATTTTACTTTCTAACACGAAAATGATGTTAAAAGATTTTGGGATCTTATGGCAAATTACATACTCATTGTGAGTTGATAAAAGAAGTGCTTCTCTGCTTGCATTAGTTGCATCATAGCTCATAACATAAGTGCCAGCTGCTAAAAAACCATCTAAATGTGCCCAATATGTAACATGATTACTGCATTAAACTAACAGGATAAGGCAACACTAATACTACATCCTGCAATTAAATTGCAGTCTTAAACTTAAACGATAAAGTGACATGCCTAGCACAAACTTCGTACAGAAACCATTACAACGAAAGACAACATACAGCAGCAAATGACATACTTTGCATATGTTAACCCCAAAATATGAATAACACGATACAACATTTAATAATTCCATGCTATTGCCATGTGTTCTATTGGCAACATTAGATTAGAAATGACAACATCAGCAAAATGGCAACTTTCTATCTTCATGTCCTCCCAGCTCTTGCAAGTAGTTCTCTCCTCAGAGGAAGGAAGTCATTAAATGTAGGGTTCTAGAAAATCCTAGTCGCGTAGTTGAAGTTTCCAATATAAACCTCATCTGCAAATGCAGTCAAATGAACAAACCATAAACTGTTGGGTTCTAGAAAAAAAAAACATTCCTTTTTCAAACCAGAAAACACAAATAGTTTAGGGGTACCTCCTTCCTTCTTGATGAGACCATATTGGACAATCAACACCAAGTGTTGTATTGTCTTAAATTGTTGATATTCTAGCCATGAAAAAACAGCACTATCACCTTGCAAACGCACAGAAAACCTGTTCCCACTGAGGAGATGTACTAATAGTTAGAATCAAGTTGTCAACTTTCACATATGTATACAAAACTTACACTACACGAACTCAACTGCTTGTCTTCCAATCGGAAATTGATCTCTTGGGTAATTAGACCATGTATTCTCTCCCAACGAAACTGCACAGAAGAGGTAAGAAGTCCACAGACATCTGTTTGTTCCAATAAAAAAGAATTAGCAAACACTAATACAACATACAAAATTCAGAAAAATGAGAGTAGGAACTCTTCAAGACCTGATGCACATGATGACTGCAGCAAACTGAATCGATAATCAGCAACATCCACAATTTTGAAACCATGCTGAGGCGTATCGACAATGTACTCCTGAACTGTCATGTTTGGGAGGGCCACAATATGGTATTTGTCATGAATGCCTTGACCACCCTCCGCAACAATGAATTTTTTCAAGCAAAAAACCTTTCCTGGCTTTAGAACATTGGCAAATTGATCAATCACCTCATCAGTACCCAGACGACAGATCATTCGTGAGCCCTGAACAATGCAGCAACAAACAAATCAAAAAACAAAAACACCTAAATATTCGAGAAGAACATAACAAAAACAACTACTTTAAAAGAACAAACCTTCTCGTCAAAGACAATAAGGTCAACAGATAAAACCATCTTCGGGTAGCATAAATCCAACTCATACAAGTCATAATCAGTCCTAGGGAATGAATGATCCACCTTCACCATTATTCTCCAAGCTGTAGACCCAGGTGAGATGCTGTCAAGATGGCTGTATGGTCTGGCCATTTTGTTGGCAAATGGTTAGGAGATTTGCTATGTTAGGAGATGCTCTCAACAATATGAAAAGCAGAGAGAAAAACCGTGAGATCCTGAGTATGATGCTGGGCATGAGGGTCTGGGAATGAGAATCGCTTGTATTTAAAATGGACAGAAGTACTGAACCCCAACCACAAGTTGCCTGATTAATATATTATTATATTGTATCTTGTATATTGTATTTAGTTAGCACATCTAATATATTATATGTCATAATAAGTAGATTATACAACTGAAGAGAAACCAACTGAAACTACGTTCCACTTATGTAATATATTATATGTCATAGGAAGTATGTTATACAATTGAAGGGAAACCAACTGAAGCTACGTTCCACTTATGTAATATATTATATGTCATAATAAGTATATTTTACAACTGAAGGGAAACCAACTGAAGCTACGTTCCACTTATGTTTTTTATTATGCCTGCAGTTAGCTGAATAATGAAGAGCTGATTCTGACAACTCCACCGTACGTGCTGACCAGTTCAAACCCCGTCTCAGGTAAATATATAACGTGTGTACTCCACCAGACAATACTAAAGCAGGGTCTAAGCCATATGGTCATATCCATGGTTGGCACGAAGCCAGAGGCAAGCTGGCACTGTTCATATGAACAGTGAATTGTGTGAGAAGCCACAAACGAACATGGCTTGGCTGGCTTATTGATGATACAGATTTATTATTATAAAGGGATCCTTTTTATAAGATTCAAATAACCCAATTGTATGGTTTAACAAATCTGTCAAAATTTAGTTAAAAACAATAAATATAGAATTAATGTACTTTTTCTTTAATATGTGCAAAAGTATACCTTTGGTCCTCCAAATGTTTATCAATTTCAGTTTAGTCTCTTAAATTTATAAAATGAGTTTTTTGTCCCTTAATCTTTACCTGATTAGTAATGCTGATTCAACAAATTTAAATAATAACTCCACAATTAATTAAATGTTGACAAAACATTATTATAATTATTTTTATATTTTGAAATTAAATAAACGTGCAAATGAAGTTTATTTTTATATTTTATATTTTAAAATTAAAATAAGCCTCCCGTTTATCAAGTTTATTTTAATTTTATATAACATCTTTACCAGCATTTAATTGCTAAGTCATCTCTTAAACTTGATGACCCTGCATTATTTATTAAGTAAAGACTAATAGTCTTAATATTAATGGACTAAACTTAAACTTAATGTAAACTTTGAGGACTATTCATATACTTTAGCCTTCAAATATTCTCTTATTTATAAGAGGGTGAGTGAGTAGGAGAAATAATGAGGAAAAAGAATAAATGTAATGTGTTGGAGTGGGAAGAAAGATACTGAGAGATAATATAATTAATTAGGGGTAAAATTAGTAAGAATATATTTAATATCCAGATTATCTCAAACTGGATGTTATAAGAAAGATTAGACTAATTCAAAAATTTGGGTCTTATAAAAAGACTGGAGGTAGTATTCATTACCTCTCCCTCATATTGCCCTTAGTTAATGTAGATTCAATTTTTCTAAATTACACTATATAGGTTTAGATGAAAGGCAAAATTAGAAACTACTTTAATTTTTAGATAGTAGTAAAGAGTAGCCTTATAAAAAGAACTGGATGGAGCATATTAGTATTAGTTTAAACTTTAAACATTGAATAAATCAAACTAAATTTAAATTTTTGATCCTTTTGTACTCTTTTCTAAGTTTATTTTGTTGGAAGTTATATTCAACAGTTTTATATTTTTTAAAGTGCTAATAGAAATCTCATGCTTATAAATAGGTGCCAGTTTTTTTTTTTTTTTTTTTTTGCTTTAATAGGTCCCAAATAAAAATTATTAGCAGGTCTTAATTAAAGGATTTGATAGTATTATATATATTACCAGAAAATAGTGAAAAGTTGAATAATTTTAAAGATTTTTATCTGCCCAAAACAACCCAAACAATACAAAGAGGCCGAGGATGTAAATCACCGGATGCAAAAGGGACAGCTAGCTCGTTTTGGAGTGAGGAAATAGGAACAATTAGGCAAGAGATAATCTAGGGGCCAAAATTTGGAAAATAATTTAATTCCGCACTATTTCATAGTGATTTTCGCAATTGATCTACTGAGAATAAATTAAGTGATTTTCGCAATTGATCTACTGAGAATAAATTAAGTTTTATGTTTCTCAAAGGTACGACATTTCAAGGGATCAATTCGTTCATCTCACTGCCTTCCCTCTCAATTGAGAACGAGCGTGGTCGGCGTATGGCAGAGGGGACTGATTCACAGAATCGGAGGAAGAAAAGGGTTAAGAACACTGAAGATGATGGGAGGGAAGGAGGAGCTAGGGTTCTGCGGAATCGTTCTGTGTTACGCCAGAAGGAATAAATGGTAGAGAGGAGGAGAAATATGATGCAGATAAAGAAGCTAGTGTTAGAAGCCTAGCAACTAATAGTTATTCCGTTTCTGCATCTAATAGTTATTCCCTTCGTGAATGTGTTGATATTCTAAATGAAATGAAGCTTTCTAACAATATTTATTTCAAGGCAATTGAGCTGTTTGAGATACCTATCAAGAGGGAGTTGTTTATGGCAATGCCTTTTGAAAGGAAGAGGACTTGGCTAGAACACTTATAGCTATACACACACAGATTCGTAACTTTCATATTAGATTTTATGATACTATGGACTTGCTTTGTTTTATGTTTCATATTTTATTTAAATTTTAACATGTTAATTTTGTTAATAATAAGTCATTTTTGTGTTATTTATTAATGATTTTATTTGATTTTTATTACACTAGTTTATTAATATAATAACATATTAAGTAATTTTAAAAAATAATGTTAATATCTATTATATAAAAGATCTAAATAAATGAAAGCAGAGTTTTTTTTTAAAACTTGTTTTAACAAACAATTATATAGGTAAGTTTTTTGTTTTAAAAAAACGTATTTTCTAAAACAATCATCCAAACAATTTTTTTGTTTTTTGTTTTCAAAATTTTTTTTTAAAAAATAGTTTTGTAAAATTATTTTTAAAAATAAAAAAACAGAAAATAAAATCAAACAGGCCCTTAATAATCTTCTCTTTCTCTGGTTTTTTCAATTTGATTGTACTACCAATTCTTATTTTCATCTTCCTTTGTCAGTTCTGCTTCCGCGTTTGCACATTTATTAATTTACTCTACTGACAGATTTGATTCAAGATTCAATCTCTCATGTTGCGCTGCGCATAATAATCTTCATACATTAATTACTTTGTTGGACCAAATTGCAGGGGTTTGGCTCAAATGTGCCCCTCTCTACCATTTGTTATGCATCAACCTGCCAAAGGATATTTTCAATGAAAAATGAGTAACATTTTGAGATATTATTGCCATAAAATGTTGCAGTTTTGATTTTTTTAATGGGTTTTCAATGAAAAAAAATATTATAAAATTATGCATTATTTTTTTGGAAAATCATAAATAATTAAAAAAATATACCATTTTATATCTTGTGATATAAAAATGTCACTTATTTTATGTAGAATCTAAATATCTGAATAAACAAAAATCAAATATTTGGGAAGTTTTGAAATTTTGAAAGGAATTAGAAAGCACATTAGAAAATTGCACATTAGAGGCCCTTAGCCCAAATGTGTATGCGCATGCACAAAAGCCTTTTGTCAATTCAACTATGATCAACCTATATTAGATGATCGTGAGTCAATGTAGTATTCTCGTTACTCTATATCTTAAGTTCGTGAAACAGAGAAAGATAATATCATAAAAGCTCTCTATCTTGTCTCCTTTCTCTCAAAGTTTCTCATTTCTCTTGCCACCTCTTATGCTTCATTTCAAATATGCATCACCTAGGGTTTTACCTCATTAATATTTTTTTTTCAATTTTTGTTTTTATTTTTTTTATATATTTTTGTTTACTTCCTAACTTGAAACCAATTTACCATCAATAAGAGATATTTTTTATTTTTTTTTTGTTTTTTTCATTTTTTTATTTATTTTTTGTTTTTTTTTTCATTTTTTTCCTCAATGATGATTGTAAATTTAGACTCCAATTACATGACAAATCTTTCTAATTTTTATTATTTTTTCCTTTTTTATTTTTTTCTTAAAGACACAAAGCCATTTTTTCCTATTTGGGGAGATCAACATCAATGAAATAATTTAAAAAAATTTGATAGCTCCTTTTAACTTGAAATTTAGAAAATGACATGTTCCAAGAAAGCTCTTTAAATCTACTTTCCAATGCAACAAGAATCACTCCCAAATTCGTTTTCTTCTTAAAGTTATGATCCAAAGAGTAAATGTTGGTCTAAACAATATTTTGAATTTGGAGCATCAAATTCTAAAATTCACATCTCTTTCATCCGAATCTCTTTAATCCTAATCACTACTGCAAACAAAATAATAAACGACGTTTATTTTTATGAAAACTATCGCACTTCCCAAGCGCCATAGCTTTCAGCACCGTCAAAGTAAGCTACGACACTTTTTGGATTTCTGAAAGCGCCGCAACTTGTGTGTGTGTGCGTGCATGCGTGTGTGTGTGTGTGTTTTTAAGGGCTTCCTATGGCGCTTTTGGGGAGAAGTGTTGTAGGAGGGTATATACCTCCTACGGCGCTTACCCTCCTCCAGCACTTCTTCCCAGAAGCACCGTAATATGTAATAATTTTTTTATTTTATATAATTGTTTCCTTGAAGTCGTCCAATTAAAATTCACAGCAATTTACAATACAAATAGAAAAAAAGTAAACTAAATAAGAATGAAATAACACATAACTAATTCATAAAATCAGTACTAGATATATGAAATTACAATTAATGTAATTGTACAACTAATTTTAAGAGAATAAACAACACGAGAATAGGTAAAGAAACTGTAACACCCCAAATTTTATTCACAAAAAATATATTGTAATTATTTGAATAATTCAATAAAATGGTGATATTCATGAATTTGGATCTTGTGAATTTTGAAATATTCATATTCATAAGGAAATGGGCAAATTAATTCAAAAATTGAATTAAATTACAAAGGGGATAGCAAAATCATAATTTTGCCAATTTAGCCCAAGATTTATTATTTTTCAATTAATTGGAGTTAATTTCAATTAATCAAGGAAAATAAAGGAAAATGCATAATGTGATTATTCTTGGTGGAATAAAATCAAGAATTTGGGGAATTAGGGGGAATTATACATAGTTCAATTAGATAAATTGTGGAATATATGAAAAACATTTTTCTCCTCTACCTTCCCTCAAATTCGTTTAACACATGGAAAGAAGAGGGAAATTGTAAATCCAAGAAGCAAGATGAAGGTGATGTTGACAAAACTACATGCACAACTCAATGATGACAAAGTTGGAGAGCACACAAAAGGGGAGTATGGTGAATGCATGAAGAGAAGCTTGAGTGTAGGAGTGGAATACTTGAGTGATTGGAAGAGGACACTTGATTACATGTAAGAAGCTAACTTGTCTTGTAAGAGAAGATGAGAGGGATGGATTTTTAGGAGGAAGAAAAGGAAGCAATTGAATTAAATTAATGGCAAGACAATGGAGAAATTATGAGGAAGAGAAGAGTGTGACAATTGTCACATTAGAATCCCTTGATCAAATCAATGGATAGGAAGATGGAAGATCAAAATAATAAACCATACTCCTTCCTCCTTTCATGCACTTCACGCACAAAGAAAAAAAAAAGAGAGAAGAGAGAGCTTGAGAAATAGAGAGAAGAGGAGAGCTCAAGGAAGAAGAAGCTAAGGTAAGTGTTGTCTTTTAAGCATTTTCCTTGTGATCTTCCATGAAATCCTTCTCTAAACTCTTGTTTCTCATGAATCTATGGTGGTGAAGAGACACTTTGAGATCAAGAAGAAAGGGAGGAGGAGCCTAGATTAAGAGGAAACCAAGAAGCCAAAGAGGGTAACTTCATGAACTTGCCTTCTTGAGTTGTTGTTGATAATTATTGTTTGGTTTTTATGATTTTTGAGTTGAGTTGTAAAATTAGAAAAGCCATAACCCTAAGGGGTTATGCTGCCAAAAATCCTTTAAATCATGTTTAAGAAGTGTTTAAATAAGTTAATCAAGGATTAGAAGTGGAAAAGTACAAATTTTGGGAGCTAAAACACAAAACCTCATTTTTTCCATTTTCCCTAATATTTCGGCCAGGACCAGAACTGGTAGTAGGAGTTGGATTTTCATAAAATAAATGGTTTCATTGGACTCAGTGGGCAAAAATAGGTGGGGTTACAGTTGGGCACTTTTTCGGTAGAGGCAGAAAAAGCATAATTACGAAAACACCACTGAAATCACTAAATAGGGGCTGTCAAGGGTATTTTCGTAATTTGACAGTGAATTTGGTAATTTCGAGCCTGGAAATGGATTCCTTGGGCGAAAATAAGTCATAATAGCCTTTGTCAAAATTTTAAAAAAAACGTGCCATCTGGCCGGGTACGGCGGGGCCAGGCCGGGTTCCCAAGGGCATTTTTGTAAATTTTCATCATAGACTAATATAACCACAATAAACACTATGGAAGAGTCTAAAATGATACTTGGATAGGTTATGACCTATTTCTGGTACATTTAATATTTTAGGACCGATTTGGAAGCCAGGTACGACAAGTTCTTCGAGACACATTTAAAAGGGGATATTAAAGCTTTGAGGTAGGGACATTATCCTTCATACACTATGCCATAAGTTATGTGATTGTGTGGATGCCATTGTTTTGTAAATGCACTTTATTAATCAACATGATTTGCCTAGAGAGGAGCAGTTAGTGCCATAGGTGCACTTACACTGGGAGTTGGCAAAAGTCCAACCGATGTAGATTGTGGGGCTGGGCCCTACTCATGTATACATGACAATGATGTGTTTATATTGTTCATTAATTTGTGCATACCTTGGCGCATGTCATATTTACTTTTCGCATTTTCTATGAACGATGTTATGTCTCTACGGGGATTCTTCGGAATCTCACCCTATTTTTAAATAAACACCCCAGCGGGTACCAGTGGGCCAAAGGGAAAAGACGTAGACGCCGGTAAGTGAGCGACACGTGTCTCGAGGCGCAGACAAGATCGTGGTCATAATTAGTCTATTTTGGGATATTTTGGTGAAATTTATAAATATTAAAACTTCCGCTGTATTTTCCGTTTCCGTTGACGAACAATATCGGAATTGTAGATGAACGACGTTGGGATCGTAAACGAATATTTTTATCAATATAATTGTACTTTTCTGTATGCCCATTGAATTTTGTCTTTATTACTCTTCGATTATCAAAATGGAAACGGGTGTTGACAGAAACAACTTAACGTACGTATGTATCTAAATATTCTAATTGGCTGACCATATATTCACACTATTCCTTAATGATTTCATCCACTTGTTCGTTAGTCAATTGGGCACAACGTTGATCTTCATAATATTACATAAAAATCATACACAGAACGAATTAAACTAAGTATTATTATATTTATAAGCTCAAAAATTTAAAAACTTATAATATATAAGAAGTTCAAAAAGACAGAGTTGACACTTCAAATAAATACCTGAAAAAAAATTATAAGCACACATATATAATCATGACAGATTTTAACTAAAAAAGCAAAACTGAATCAAATATTGAGGGAAAAAACACTTATACCCTAGGGAGATTTTGAAAGAGGCTGAGACAAGAAAAACAAATATGAGAGAGGAAGCTAAAATCGATTACATATTTATATCTACAAGTTCCAGGGTTGGTTTATTTGTATAATTTGATAAATAGGAAAAATTAATCTTCTAGTCTTAGCATAAAAGTTTGTAATTTAACTTGAAGAATTAAACGATTATTTAAAAATGAATGGAAAAGGAAAAAGAAGTCGCATTAGTGGCTCTACTGCCTATGACGTATTACATGGAAGATATAAATAAATTGTTAAAAGATAACGATATTGCCCGCTAACCGTATAAAGAAATACAGCTACTTTGTTCACCAAAAAAAAAAAATACCGCTGCTTTGATATTTTTTTAATTGGCAAGTTTAATTCTTAGCAGCAAATATTGAACCTATGGTATTAATTTATTGGTCATTTTAGAGAGGACTACAAATTCAACAACCAATTTATTTATTTATGGTAAAAAATGGACGCGGACATGGAAAGACAAGGATGCATAAAAAATAAACAAATAAATATGAATGGCCTAAAGTAAAAATTTATGTATAAATAAGTCAAGTAACAAATTTACTAAAATATAGTATAGTTCAAGTTTTGAGCGTCATTTTATATATTGGCATAAGATGAAATTACCCCTTAACAAATATAAGAAGTTGACTCGTAAATCCATACATAAAACCTTAATAAGAACCTAAGTAAAAATTATGCGGTGCATGGGTTGAGTATTATATGATATAAATTTTAAAATATGATCATAAAAAAATATTTCTATTGTTTCAAAATTTATGATTGGTTGCACTTGGCTTGTAAATGGTTTTTTTTTTAAGTTCATTTTATTTAGGGGTGTAAGTTATCAAATAGAGATCAAATAGTTGTTTTTCATTAACGGGAAAAAGTTTATGTTTTTTTTTTTTTTTTTTTCTATATAATCATATGGGTCGTTGATGTATCAAGTTTGAAGTAGGTAGGTACCACAATTTTATTCCTTGGAAATTTCATTTCTCCCCCTCCAAAAAAATTCATTTATTGCTTGTATAAAATTTGATATCCACTATAATATTAATAAAATTGAACTTGATTGGGCTTAATGTTAAAATTGATTTTCGCTTTCCTCCCCCACATCTTGATATTTTGTTTCAATCTCACCTTCCTCCCTCACATCTTCACTCGCTATTATAAAAATTGTCTCTAGAGCTTTCAGCTATATGTCACCTTTGACGATGGTGTCAAAAACTATCACGAAAAAAAGTTTAGACTTGCTGTTGCCTATATGCCATATCACTACCAAAGATTATCAACTCAAGTGTCTCTCCTCTAAAGGTTGTAAGCACGATGATTTATTGGTAGGAACTTCTTGAGTCTCTCTCACTAACCGTTACTGATTAGATATAAGATTAGTGGGTGATGTTGTTTTGCATTATTAATTACAATCATTGAGCATCAATTAATATCCTTATTTATATGAATTTGGTGTACACATGTTGAAAAAATATTTTTTAAATTAAATTTTAGAATGGGAAAGAATGACAATTATGTTAAGATTGTAAAGACTTGCTTAGCCTGATTAAAAATTTATTAGGCTTTCTAAAAATGTTTATACTTTTAATTTGTAAGAATATTAAAATTAATTTTAGTTCACTCCCAAAATTTCCCTATAACTTCATGAATAAGGGTATGCTTGAAAAAAAAATATCTCTTATAAATTCATTGTTTTAACTAATTTTGATTGTCAATTCGTTTTGCGTAATTTCAGTAGTTATTGATTATAATTAAAAAGGACCGGGAAGTATTATTTAATGCCTAGTTGCGTTTTTTCAAAATCACTAGAGAATCACAATCATACCACCCAATACCTAGAATGAATTTATAATAAATCTTGGTACTAATCAAATTATTAATTAGTACTCAAACTTACTTCTTAAGTAATTCTTTCCCAATCCAAATCCACCAATGAATCCGAACTTTCATCTCTAACCTCCACAATCAAACTTTGCTTAGCAAATTTCAATCTCTCCCAATTCTTCCAAACCCTTCTAGTCTCCTTCGTTTGGATCTTCGATGCCTAACAACTTTTCATCATCTTCTTCACTGATACCCCACCAACACCTACTCTATCTTCCCCCGTTGGCCATGGCAGCTCATATTCCTCCATTATCTCTAATTGTGACTTAAATTCTGATTACCCTATAGTTAAATGCCTCCCAGCCTCTTCCTTCTTCATTGGTAGACTTGTCGTTGGTTGAACCCAAATTCTCTCAAGCTGTCGAGATATGCTCGAAGGGTAAAACTGTCTTCCAACTTTTTACCACCCAAAAAAATTTTGATGGGAACCCATTTTTCTATGTATAAAAGAAAATAAGTTGTCTCTAGAAAATATGTCGCCGAAAATTTGCCAACCATTTGTGCCCACCCTGACGGAAAATGTTGACTTTCCTTTTCCATCACCTCATTTTCCATGTAACAAACACACACTAATAGTAGTATAACTCAAGATGAGAGAGGAGGGAGGTTTGGGGATAAAGCTTGGAGTACACTAACTACACACCATATAATGTCTTTTATAAGTAGGGAATGTAATATAACCGTTGATGAGCTATAACGTTAAATAGTAAATGCACCAACTTTACATTGACACTTACTATTTTAGAGAAAATATTAAGGTGTATTTTCTTTTTCCAAACGATTCATAATTAACATTCAAGTAACTTTTTTGTCCCAGGCTATATTTCCCATAGATTTCTAAAAAAGTTTATACTTTTAATTTGTTAGAATATTAAAACCATTTTCATATCACTCCCAAAATTTTTATATTTTATTTTCAATATCATAAAAAAATATTTTATTTTCAGCCCCCTAGCCCAACCATAAAAGATATATGAAATCTTGAACAGCTCATATTTTTTGTACACTTTTGTGAGGGGGCTTTTCATTTTCTGACCTATTTATAATTGATATTCAAGTAGCTTTTTTTTGGCAGGCATTCAAAAGGTGTATAGTTAAATAGTAAATGCCCTTGCTTTACATTGACATGAACTGTACTTTTGCTCTTGCTGGTCCATTGAATGGGTGGTATACCCAGAAGGCTAAGTCCATGAATGTTCCACCAAACATGGGTTTTATGTGTAGATAAGCTTGTGGGCTTTGTAAATCACCCCTTTTAACTCTTTCCTTGTTTGTCTTCATCTGCCGGAAGATCCAACCAATAGGAACCGTCATTGCTTAGGTCTTAGGGAAGATTAATGCCATTTGGTTGTATTGGGGTAGGATTCATCTCCTTTTTTATACAATAATGCTCCATTAGTGAATATGTATATAGCATTATGTAATATTATAACATAGATTCATTTTGACGAAATTGGCAAAGGCATGCGAGCTAGGGCATCAGGTGCATAAGGTCACCTCTTTATCCTCAAGAGGCGTCTTCCCCAGCTCAAACCCACATCCTGAGGATGCTTCTTCACTAGCTCGAACCTGCCACCTCATCCTCCAAGTGACCTCATGTTTTTGATACCCTCGCATGCATGCAAGCGACCTCATGCTTTTGATGCTTTCGTGCGCATGCCTTTGCCAGTGGCATCCAAATGAACCTATGTTAATATTATGTAAAGTTATATATATATATATATAATCCTATATAATTAATTAATTCCGAATATATATATTTTTTATTTATATATAATATTATTAACATTTAAATAAATTTGAAATAATATTTATGATAAATTAATTTAAAATTCAAAAAATTTAAATCTTTAATAAGCCTATTTATGAATATATTTTTAGCCATTTTTTTTTAAAAAAATTGAATTTTATATCTTCCACCATGTCTTTTCATGCTTTAAATTCATGCCTTCTTCTTCTCCTTCTCCTTCTTCTATTTTGTAAAATTTTATTATTGTAGTGGGGAAAAAAATGGCAGATCTCTAAGAATGTCCAATTGATACCTTGGTAGTGACATCAGGGAATCCATTTTGATTCATTTCCGCCTTCCGCGAGACTCAAGGCCCCAAAAAAACGACAACGACGTTTAAAACGTCTTAAAAAGTTAAAAGGTTTTCTACGTTTTATACGCACGCCATCAGCTTTCCCTGTTGACTATTTCTAATTTTTGACTTAACAGACAGTTCACATTTGAACACCTTCTGCTCTTCTTTATAAGATAATAGTCCCTCGTATCTTAGATATAAGATATATTTAGAAAGTTGATTTTAGTTTTAATTATAAGATAAAATTTTTATATTTATCAATCTTTTCCTAATCTACCCCTGTTGATACTTCCTCAATAATAATCAAGGAGAAGAGGGAATGTAGAAATTGAAGAAAATGACTAGAATATTTTAGAAAATATATGTTATATTAGCTGACTCAATTAAATTTTTTAATCTAATCAAATTAGATAAATATATCTTATATTAAGGATAAGAAGAGTACCGTTTACCATATAAGCCTCCTACTGCTAATATATTTTAATTTGCACGATTTCATTGAATAACTTAGAAATAATTAGTTTAATTAATATTCATCCAGTTCTAAATATATGATCTATTTTGAAAGTGAGTTTTGGTTATAAATATAACATTTTTTTTTTCAATTTTATCACTTATATTTATACTTTACCTTGAAATGAATTTCTTAACTTGTAATCTAATGCTGCACAAAAATATTCTAGAGAAAGCATGTTAGGTATGTTTAATTTAATTTTTTTAAAAAAATAAAATGAAAAAAAAAAAAGAAAATAATACTTAAACTTCAAAATTCGAAATCAGTGATTTTTTATTAAAATGAGTTATCAATTATTATACTCTTATAGCTATTAATACATTTATTCTTGTGATTTATAGGCAACAAGATTGATTTATGATTTTAAAATTTAATTTAATTTTCTTGTCATGTCCCCAAAACTAAAACTAAAATATTCAACCCGTCCATGTAAAAATGGCTTCATTTAATTTAACTGAAAGAAAAGTACCAGTAAAAAAGTGGCTATATAAATCCGATCCCTACTCAAACTATTATATACAAACTCCAGGCCGAACAGTATAGAGAAAAGAAGGTGGTCCTGCTGCAATGGCCTCTATAGCCACTTCTTCAGCTTCAGTTTCAACTTGGTCAGTACTCTGTTTCTCCCACATGTTGTCATGCTCTGTTTAACCCCTTCCTTAGCACAAAGCAACTATTCACAGTTTATATTCGATGAAAATCAGGCGCGAGAAGATCGTAGAAACAGGAAAGAAGGTTTTTAGTCAGATAAGTTCGTTGGTTTCGGTCATCACAACAAAGATAAAAGATGCCGGAGTTGCTGTTGTCGCTGCAATAAGGTAAGCACTCTGTTTCTCACTTCTCCTTCAGCTGCTTCTTCTCATTTAAGGCTTTCAGCTTATCATTCACGTGGTGTAGGAGCATTGAGGTTGACCACCTCAAGGAATCACTAGGGATATTCGACGACTGGTTTTGGTTCCTTGTGTCAATCTTTGCTCTGAAGTTCGCAGATACAGGAAAGGCCTTGGTCTCTGCAAACAACTCTGTTCTGATGGCTATGTTTCTCATCAGATTCATTTCGTTTCTGACAACGTTGTTGGCGACGCTGTTCCAGATGCATAAGATCTACATAGCTCCACACCTTCTTATGCTTGTATTGGAGAGCGGAGCGACTATTTTAGCAGCAAGTCTGTTTTCAGAGCCCGTTCTGTGGATCTGTATGACCTTATGGCTCTGTTTTTTTGTGTTGTTTGGTTATTGCTATTATCCAGAGCTCAAAGAACAGATCTCAAAAAGTCAAGAGATGGTTTGAGAATCAAAACCAAGAAGAAGGTCCGTCCCAACCAATTGTCATAATCACTGCTTGGCTGAGTTGTAGATGGCATTCAGGGGGCATTCAAGGAGCAGGGCTGAATCTGAATATCTGATATATCAAGAGTTCTTTTGGTTCTTTTGATTAATAATGAAGTTTAAACTTCAAAGTGATATATGATTCAGCTTGTATTTTGAAGTTTCACTATCTTTTGGACCATTCTTGTGCGGTGGCATCAAAATATGGATATTGAATCCTTGTTCAAGTATGTAATTTGATGCTCCAAACCTCTAGTAATAGTAAATTATATTATGTAAACAAAATGATATCCAATAAAAGTAAATTATGTAAGTAAAATGATACAGGTGTTTGATTAAAATAATACGGGTGTTATGCTCCAAACCTCAAGTATGTCATTCACTGTTTTCGAGGGTTATTTGTTTATTAGTTTATAATGGTTTTGTTGCTGAAATTGTGATTTGTATTAACTATTTTTGCTGTTAGAATTTCCTTTGGGTTGCAGTTTTTTGTATTGTGGGAAAAATATTTAACTAATAGGAGATTAGGCGTACCTGGACGAATCCATGTTCGGATCTGGGTCAAAGCTCCAGTACTCCATACTTGTACCCACACAATTATTAGACTACTAGAGCCTAATTGTGATTTGCACAGCAGATCACCAGAACCAGAAAGATGGTAGGAGAGAAGGGAATTGCCAGAAAACTCAATGGCGGGGCGAGTTGCAATTGAGGAGGCACACCCTATTTATAGTGGTTTATGGAGGCCACTAATTAGGAAACGTGTGCACTCCTACTTGTCCTCCAAGACAGTAATTATTTGTCTTTCAATTAATTCCCTAATTATGGTGATTTGTTCCTCTTTTAACAAATCCATAATTATTGCTGAAATATTCCCAAATCTGCATCTTATGCTGATTTTATTCTTATTTGATTAGGCTACGTATTTCCTAATCAAATAGTCCGGCCCATCAAGGGCGGACTTGGACCCAAAGTCCAACATCTCCCACTCGCACTTGATGGGCCTCCCATCGTGCGTGCATTACTCTTTCTTGTTTCATACTTGGCGTCTGCCGTGACTGCGTGGGCAAAAAACATCTTTTAGATTTGGTGATTGTGATACTAGAAATCCTTTATATCGGACCAGCATCCAAGGACACCCTTTATATATAACCGTAAGCTATATGTTCATTGCCTCATATGCCCCAGATTCTCCCATACATATTGCTCATGGCATATCTAATCCCTCTCGAGTTAATATGTTGATTAACTCAGATTGCCTTTCACGCACATAGTATCCGCACTTACTAGCTACACACAGAGCTAGTAAGGGGTCGACCACAGATACTAGCACATCTTATGTATCTAGGAGTAAATCTTCCTTTTTGACTAAACATCAATCCATCTTGACTTGGTCGCTTTCCTAGTTTTCACTCGTCTGACCGAATCGAGTGTGATCATGGAGCTTCAGCTAAAGTAGCTGTCACCAAACCAAGCTTTCATTTCACCCACATCCCGTGTTGCAGTTCAACTCTTAAGCACATGCAGTATGAATTGCATGCTACGGTGAATGGTTTGAGGTGTACGTCGATTTCTTTATCTTTCACCATACAGACATTAGTTCCAAAATGTACTCAACATTCGAACCAGAACTTCCTTTTTCACAATATCTCTTATTTGTGAAAAAGGGTTCTTTGCCTGGCTACAAGTCTATATTCATGCTTCGATCCATTTTCTGTGTATATGCACACATGTAGATCTCATCTCAGTCTAACTGAGGCAACTCAAACGCAAAGATTCTTCTCAACCATCTCATGGTGATCATTTGCTCGTCTTACCTTCCCATGCCCCTGCAAAACATAGGAAGACGGTTGTTCGTGTGAGTGAACCAACCTCTTTTGACCTGTACGACATACAAAACTGTATACCTTTATGTATTTACTCATAACATACATACCATTTCTTTTATCTTCATATAAAAGAAGTTCACGACCTTATATTTTATTTGCGCCCCTAGATTTTCACTAACTCAATGAAAATCAAGCTATGGGCTCAATAAGGGGATTTACCAACATTCTGTCAGTAGAAGGTCATTGAACTATCGCTTTCCCTCTTTGAAAGCATATCTCTCATAGAGATGTATCAAACAGGTATGTTTCGCCTTGCCGTGATACTTAGGATCCTCATCATAAGATGTTATCGTTTGGATCCTTCTATCTACCATTCATTCCCAATCTCTCATAAGAATTACTTTAGCCATATGGCACTTTAAATGATGGCAGAACACGCCATGTGTTCTATTTCCATGGATAACAGGAAAAAATACTACGTATATTTCCTTACTCCATCACCATTTGCCTAGGTCTTGTATTGGAGTATCCTTTCAAAAAGGAAAGTTGTTGTCTTAACAACTTAATCCATGGTTATTCTCATAGCCCATTTCACAGCAGGACCAAAAAGCAACTTCCAAGTCTGACCCAAAAACATTTGGTCTTATGTACACCAATATGTACATTCACATTACCAACTATAGTCTCACATGAGACTCTATCCACCTTTCTTATGTTGGATTCCTCATAGGACATGTAACCTCTTTAGGTTTATGCCCTTGACTTCAGGGGTTCCATGGGTTTGCACTTTGACATCCTAAAATATCTAAGGATTACACTTGTACATGTCTTAGGTGGAAAAGACTGTATCTTTCTTGTGCAACTCCGTTTATCTTGTCAATTAAGATATTTGTTCAACCCATGACTTTCTCAACTCAGAATTTAAGGATTCTCTGATCCTTTATTCCTTTAACTCCCTTGACACTTGTTTCATATGTCATTTGACAAAGGATGACTTCACAAAGAATCATCACTAGACCGTTTGGGACTTATGTAGTGTTCTTCGATTATTTCAAAGTTGGTGAGGCTTTCACCTTGTGAAACCCTCATATACTACTATTTGGGTGATTGTTTCTATGAAGCCCTTAAGCTGCTTCATGTAGAGTTTATCATCCAATTTCCAAAATTCCAAATTGGAAGGTGGTCTTTACATCATCTTGATGCAATTTCAAGACTAAGCTTGTTGTCATAGCCAAAGTTCAGAGTTTAAAACGTACAATGGACAACCTTCCATTGTATTACCCCTTAGCCACTAAGTGTTTTAGGTTCTACATGCCCCCAACAGATTTGAGAATCTACTTGTTCCCAATTGCCTCTTGGCTAGGTGACAAATTACCCAAACACGTATTTGGCTTGAAAGGAATCCAAATCCTCCTGCATGACAATTTGCAATTCATCTTAGCAGGTTCTTCTAGTGTCTTTCAGACACTTATAGGTAGTTATCATCACCTTCTAAATGATGAAGAGAGCATTCAATCCATTAGGGAATCTATCCCTTATAGTCATTTGCTAGATGACAATTTGCTCTGAGGTGGATTTCATAGGATTCTTTTTCTATGTATGAGTGAGGTAATTCTCTTGTAACTTACCTCTTACCACTTTCATTGTAAAAATGGTCTCAATCCTCCCACTCGGATCAGTGAACTTAGGAACACTTGTTATTCCTTGTCACTTGTGAACCTCTTGAAGAGATTTATTGTGATTAATGCTCATTTCCTGCTAGGAAATCTTGGTTTTATAAACGTTGTGTCCCACGGTTTTCTATCAGTCACTGAACCGTCATCATTTTCACTAACGAAGACGTGTCATGTCAAATTCTCATGTCATCTCACAAAGAGATGCCTTGTATACCTTAGCCCTAATCTTCCTTACTCATAGGAAGAAGCGTGAATATAAAGTCGAGGACCCTTATGGTCTTAACGAACTTGGCCCTAGTCTAAGGCCCATCCACGATTTATAGGGTAAGGTCGTGACTGACATAGAGGGCATTTGGTTAAGTGTGAATATAATAGCTATGAGTTCACCTACCAACATATGGCTGATAGCCTCATTGATGCCATTATGTTCATAACCAAATCAAGGAGAGGTCTATCTCTCCATTTTAACAACTCTATTATGTTGAAGGGTTCTAGGTATTGATAGTTGCCTAACAATGCCTTTCTTGTACACAAAACAGCTTGAACTAAGCACATGGGTGTCTCTAACCCTTGTTAGTTCAAAAGGTCTCATCCTTTCAATTTCACTGATTCCCGACTAGATCAGCCATTATCTAACAGCTTCACACTTGCCAAAAATCAAGTAAACATTACTGTATTTCGAGTAAACGTCCACAACGTTAACAAAATACCAAGCTGTTTGTGTTTTGCCCTCACGTTTACTGGTTCACCAACGTCATAATTTGCCAATTGCAGTGGATATTCTCAAAAACGTTTCTTTGTCTTTCTTGCCAGGTAGAATAAGTTTTCAACTTATTCATAAGGGTATTAACCCTTTAGCACACGTCGTTTAGCAAATACTCTTTTGCTAGTTCGATCATTCCCTTTGATCAAGGTGTACATGTGGCAAGAAATGGAATCTTTTATCCCTAGAAAAGAAACATCAAAATCCAACAAAGGATTTGAGAATCATAGTCCATCGATTCTTAACTAAAGAGATAGCAAAGATGTGATTCTGTCAGTTGTAATTTGCATGGAGTGAATTAGGGTGGTTTATCTATGCAGAGTTAACGTGCAAGTTCCAATCCCTTGATTCTATCTCTTTATTGCTTTGCATTTGACATGAAGCCATATGCTTCTGTGAAACATCCACAACTCATATGGATTGCTACTTTTATAACCCTTAAAGGTTTATCAATGTAGCATTTTATCTTTGCAGAAACCATTGACCTCTTCTAAATCAAGTTTTCCTCATAGGTTTCTTGCCCTTGGGCTTAGAGGATGAATCCTCCCACTCTTTAGCTAAGTTCGTCTGACTGATGGATCTTGAATCCTTCAGTCTCTCACACTTAAGTTCAATGTGGTGAATCACATTGCTGAAGGTTACAATATGGATATCAGGGGCAATTTATACTTTTGTATATGCCCACTCACTGGAAGACATGGCTCACTCCCACTCACTGGGAGACATAGCTTCCTCCCACTCACTGGGAGATGTCTTATCACAACATACACTTGTTGTTTGTTAGAAAGAACTTAGCATTCAGTTTGTCTCAACTTCTTAGTTCAACAAATGCCTCAAGTGTTGCCTAAACAACATGTTAGGACTTAGTACACTATGTTAAAACTTAACTTAGTTTTAACTTTATGGAAGAAAATCACTTATTTCACTATCTTCCAACACTATCCATACGGCTTGGATAAGGTTACATTGCTCATACCAATATAAGTTTGAGCAATGTTGTTCTTTCTATGCTTGATAGCATAAACCTTTTGTATCCTTCAGTTGCTTCAGCCTCTAAATGCTGAAGACTAGTTGGTAGGATGTCCCTGACATCTCATTCTTCTTGAATGAAAGAGATTTGAGAGTTTCTAACTCCACAGATATCTCTATTGAGCTTGTCTTCATAAGCTCAGTCAAATAGACTTGGTCATAATTGGTCACTCAGACGATTATGGTATACAAATCTTATTTATTCAAATAAGACAAAGGATAATTAGATAATAAGTTCACTAGTTTCATGTTCAGGAGACAACTATGTTGACTCCCATCCCAATCATACTAGTTAGCTCATCACCCTTTTAACCACAGTCTTCATTTGAACAATTTCCCCTTTGGATTTCCAGACGCATTCCAGAAAACTCCCACTCAATCAAAGAGCAGTTATTTTAACAAGATAATAACACAATATCATCTAACTAGCATGAATGTTCAAGAAAACAAGAAGAGAATATACCGAATTCAATTCTAAAACCAAACAGAGAATTTAATCTTAAATTCAATGGGAAAACAAGAACATTTAAAAGTTTAAGCCTCAAATCATTGTCTCTTAACTAGGTTCTCCTTCTCATAGGCCCTTCTGACCATATTAACTCATGTAGCGTCTAGCTACAATGTCTAGCTCCTCTTTGCCATGTTTACATCCACTCATTTGGATGTATTTGCAGCATACCTCCCACTTGATGAGATGATTCTCACATCTCTATCTGTCTTGTCCTTTGTCACAACATATGTGATAAAAGGTTAACTTTTAGAAGTCATTGCTTCAATCCAAGTGGATCAATGTGGTTAGAAGCATGGGAAGACTTATTATTATTCAATAATTATTGAATAATTTTAAGTTGCTGCAAGTTTTCAGGTTTTTATCTCTAAGAGTTTGAGTCAAGGTTGGATAGGATTTTACATTCAAAAACTCATTTGAATAATCCCTTACTTTTAAAGAATCTTCCAGTATTTAACCTTATGTTGCAACTGGAAAAAACTCTTAAAAAAATAAGCCAACCCATCCCAAAAAAAACAATAGAACCAACATTGATTCAATTCCAACGTTTTTGGGACCCTCTAAGTGCACATAAGCACCTTTTTGACTCAAATCATATCCAAACGTGCTTCAAATATATGCAAATTATATATCAAATTGAAGCTCTCGAATTTAGGGATTTTTAGGAACCAACCACATCTCAATCGAAGGTCATACGCGCTCTCACGCACCCCTAGAAGGTGTCTGGATGGGAAAAATCCTGAAAAATTGGAAAATTCCAGCGTTGGCCACTCTCGGCGGTGGCGCGTGACGTACACGCGCCGTCTTGCAGCCGTCAGCTGGCTACACGCGCCGGCTCCCAAGACTCCACGCGCCGTCCTCTCTCCGACGATGCTTGCCACATGTCAAACGGAGACCCCAGTGGGCCCCACGCGCCATATGTCATTTCCTCTTTTTTTTTGGGGGGTCAACAGTCAACGGATGACTGTTGATCGTTGACCAGTCAACGTTGACCGTTGACGGGTCAACCGTGAGCATCAGCGATGATGTGTCAGTGACGTGGCGCTGACATGTCTCAGTCAACGTGGCTGGTCAACGGATGACGTGTCTCGTTGACCGATACTGACGTGCCGTTTGACGCTGACGTGATGACCCCTCATTGGTTCCACATGGCTGTAGTTGACCGATGACGTGGTGTTGACTGCCATGTCATCGTCTTTAACCTCCAGCCGGGTCAACCCGACCCGGTTGGAGCTCCGACGGGTCATCGCGACCCGCCAACTTCAGGAGGCCATATCTCCCTCGTTTTAGCTCCGTTTTTCGCGTTCTTGGTGTCGTTGGAATCGTAGTTCAGCGAACTACAAATACATGGCATTTATTTGATCTTAAAACCTCTGTTTCATTGATCAAATCACGAGTGAAGTTGCGGCAGCGACTAACGACCCGCGAACTTCTTTCCTTTGTTTCTCCCTCATCCGGACTCTGTTTGACGCGTTTTAAGCGTCGTTGGAATCGTCTCTTCGAGATCTACACATCCATGTCCTTACTTTTTTGCAAAAACACCGAGTTTCAAACACCCAATTTTTTCTCGACATTGTCGACGCGACGTAAACCGACGTGGATGTGTGTCCTCTGGGTTTCAAAGGCTTTTCTAACCTTTGAGGGGTCAAGTCTTTTCCGTTTTTAGTTCCACATAGGTTCCAAAAAACATAACTTGAAAAGAGATTGAAGAAGAGAAGAGAAGAGACAAAGGAAATCGCATGAGTTATGCGTGTAGATACATATATCACAGGAGCAAACATATGAACCCAATATTTTATGTGTGTATGTTCAAGTCGAATAACAAATCTGATGCACACACAGACACGCACAGTAAAGGCAGAAGCAAAAAAAAAAATATATATATACATGTTCACATCTTGGAAAAACATATATCCAGATTCCCAAAAAATATTCACATATGAACCAGAGAACATGCATAACGAAAATTTCAAGCAATAGAGGCTACAGATATAAAGCTTGAAAAAAACAGTAGCACAGCGGAATGATGAAGAGATATAAACAAATTATATCACATTATTATTCACATAGAATAATCACAGCCTCAAGGATTAAATGGCTCTGATGCCAATGTGGGAAAAATATTTAACTAATAGGAGATTAGGCGTACCTGGACGAATCCATGTTCGGATCCGGGTCAAAGCTCCAGTACTCCATACTTGTGCCCACACAATTATTAGACTACTAGAGCCTAATTGTGATTTGCACAGCAGATCACTAGAACCAGAAAGATGGTAGGAGAGAAGGGAATTGCCAGAAAACTCAATGGCGGGGCGAGTTGCAATTGAGGACGCACACCCTATTTATAGTGGTTTATAGAGGCCACTAATTAGGAAACGTGTGCACTCCTACTTGTCCTCCAAGACAGTAATTATTTGTCTTTCAATTAATTCCCTAATTATGGTGATTTGTTCCTCTTTTAACAAATCCATAATTATTGCTGAAATATTCCCAAATCTGCATCTTATGCTGATTTTATTCTTATTTGATTAGGCTACGTATTTCCTAATCAAATAGTCCGGCCCATCAAGGGTGGACTTGGACCCAAAGTCCAACAGTATTGAACAAGCTTGCAGCAAGAAAGGCAAAAAGGCCCACTAATCGAACTATACCAAAGAGCCGAATCGGTTTACTTCGGTTTCGGTTCAATCATGAAAATACCTTATATTCAGTTGTTCGGTAATAACCGAAAACTACACCAAACATCGTTTGCTCACCCCAGACCTGAGAGATCAATTAAGGTGCATGCTAGAAGAATAAGGAGCTGATTACATATTACAAGGCCCTGATTTACTTGCGTATCAGTTCTTCAATTCTGATAACCTTCGACAAACTTCTTTTCAGGTTCATGTGATTCCGCATACAAGTTCAAAGAAAGATGGAGTTTCTGACTGAGACTCCCAGTTATCAAGGTCAATGCTCTTTCCAACGTAATATAACATCATAAGGCATTGACATTGGCATGCTGGAAAGACTCTAACGATAAAAACGTATCCTCTCAAGTGTAAAACTATGTGGGGACTACAATCTTGCAAGCATACCAATAATCACTGCAGGAGCAGAAACCATCCTTGAAGTGGTAAAACCTTGTGGTGTCCCTAACAATGATTTCTCTTCCTTCGATAGCTGAGATGTACTTGATTGCAGAGTGGCAATCTCCACAGGCTCTCAAGTTTTTAAATACCCGAATTGGAAACCCCGGTGAAACCTTTAGAAGTCCAAATGCAATTGCCAGTTTCTCACTATGCCATAAAAGAAGCTGTTCCTTTTGCTTCTCTCCTACTTCATGTAATGCGAATTCGAGTTCCGGCACATAGCCAGCCAACTTCAATTTTCTTTCCAACTCTTCTAGTTTTTGTGTATAGAAGCCAGTTCAGGGTGCAACCTATCGCTCGATCTGAATTCATGTACCGCATTGTTTACTTCAAGCCAACTATATCCAGGCGTCTTAACTACGTTGTTTTCTTTCATGGATCTTCGGATCCTAGACACATGGTCCCATTTATTTTGTGCAGCAAAAATATTAGCCAATTGAACATAATCTGCAGCATTAGCTGGATCATGTGCTAGCAAATTTTTTGTGGCAAACTCAGCTAGGTGTAGGTTTCTATGGATCCGACAGGCACCCAAAAGTGTTTCAAAGATGGCAGAATGTAATTTAAAAGGCACACAACCTCAGATAACCTTCCAGCTAGGCCAAGAAGATCAACCATGCAAGTGTAATGATCTGGCTGAGCTTCAACTCCAAAATCCTTTGCCATTAATTCAAAGTACTGGACCCCAAGATCTACCAAACCTGCATGGTTACAAGCTAATAATACCGCAATGAAAGTAATCCAATCTGGCTTTATGCCATCTCGTTTCATATCATCAAACAAAACGAAGAGCTTTTTCACCAGCTCCGTGTTAGGCATAACCAGAAATCATCGCATTCCAAGTTACGATATCCCTTCGTGGAGTCTGAACAAACGACTTCCAAGCATCATTTAGATCCCCACACTTGGAATACATGCTAACCAATGAAGTTCCTACTCTAGTATCATGAACCAATGGAGATTTACAAATAAATTGATGAACTTGTTTACCCAATTGCAATGCTGATAAAGTACTACATCCCAATAACACACTGCTCAAACTTGATGCATTAGCTTTAAATCCTGCTTTTAACATTTTCCTGAAAGGCTTCAACCCATCCTCTGCTTGGTTATTTTCAACATACACTTCAATCATAGCATTCCAAGTCACCAATTTCTTTAAAGGAATTTACCGAAACAGTCTTTCTGCTGACTGAACCCTCCCACACTTCATGTACCCTGTTATCATAGCAGTCCATACAACCACACTCTTTATACTGAATATCTCCAATGCAGAATCTAAATCCTCACACGCAACATATCCTGATACCATTGCACTCCATGAAACACTGTTCTTCTCCAGCATCACTGAAAACAACTCCCTCGCCTCACTCATCTTCCCCATCTAAGCATAGCCAGAGATCTTTGTATTCCATGAAGCAGTATCCTTCACAGGCATACTATCAAACAAAGCACAGGCATTACCAATGCCAAAATTGTGCCAATAGCAGGCTAGCATTATGTTATAGGAAACAGTGTCTGGTTTAGGGATTTTTTTGAACAGTTCATATGCTTCTTTAACCTTTCCAGGTTTCTTAGCATACCCAGTTAAAATAGAATTCCACGTAATTATGGTCTTGGCTTTCATATTTTGGAACACACCAATTTCAGAATCCAATTCACCTGCTCAAATATAGCTACTGATGATCTTATTTGATTCAATGGTATAGGAACCAAACTCAAATATGTTTAATCAAAACTCAGATGCATTACAATAAAAATCACACACCTATTTATACTAAAATCACAACCTTATAAAATCTTTAAAATAATGCAAAAGTCAAACATGGCAACCATTCACCAACCCTTCTGTCGTCATTCCCTGTTCACAACGTCATTGCATACATCATATGCAATATTTTCATGTCAACGATGATGGCTGCTCTGTTTGTGTTTATTCTCCCTGTTCTGTTTCATTCCCCCGGGGTTGGACAGGACTCGCCCTTGAGTCAAAAACAACATCATCATCAATGAATGGAGATTGATCTGAAACTTTATGCTTCAGTAAAAATGACTTGGGCTTATTTTTGATTTTGACGTGTTTATCTGGTGGCAAAGGTTCAAGATGAATCTTCACATTATCCTTCTGGAAGAAATATGTGTTTGCATACCTGTCGTATAGAGCGTGTCGATCATATTGCCAAGGTCTTCCCAAAAGAAGATGACAAGCGTCCATCGAAACAACATCACACCAAACTTCATCGTGATACCTTTTTCTAATAGAAAAAGTAACAAGGCATCGTTTTGACACTTTGACCGCGCTTCCTTTATTGAACCATTGGAGCTTGTATGGGTACGGATGGTTGTGAGTTGGTAGTTACAGCTTTTCTACCATGTAGTTAGAGACTACATTTTCACAGCTTCCGTTGTCGATAATGACGTCACAAACTTTACCTTGAGCGGTGCAACGAGTATGAAAAATGTTGTGACGTAGCCAAGGCTCTTCTTTCACTGTGGCTGTATGCAAGCTTCGTCAAATCACAAGTGTTTCACCTTGATCAGGAGGAATAACTTCTTCATCAAAAATTAGCTCTTCATCAAAGACAGGTTCTTTGTCGGGTATGAGCTCCTTTTCTTCTTCAAAAACTACAAAAGTTTCCCCTTCAATAATAGTAACCACTCTACTGGTAGGACATTCTGAAGCGATATGACCGAACCCTTGGCATTTGAAGCACTTAGGTGCTTTGGAGCTAAATTCCTTGATAGCCTTTAGGGGAGGCTTGCTTGAAGAGTTAGACTGATATTCTTGTGTATGCTTGTTTGAAGAATTATGCTGATGCATTTGTGTAGGCTGATGCATGTGTGTTTCATGTCGATCAAAAGGAATTTCAGTGGAAGAAGACGGTTGAAACGGAAACCTTTTGGGGAACTGTTTCTCAATACGGATGGCTAGACGAATGACATCATCTAGAGTCCAGTATTGTTGGAGCTGCACTGGCACTAGTACAAAAAAGGTCATTTAGACCGGCACATTTAAACCGGTTATAGTAAATGAGGTCTAAAAGAAATGCGCGGTGGCATTTACGTAATTATAAAGAATTTGGGAGACCGGTTATTTTAATAACCGGTCTAAAAAATAAAATTTAGACCGGTTGTACACTAACCGGTCTTAAAAGATAAAGATTAATTTTTAGACCGGTTATTCTAATAACCGGTCTAAAAATTAATCTTTTTAAGACCGGTTACTAGAGAACCGGTCTAAAATGAAAGATTTTTAAGACCGGTTGTCTCACAACCGGTCTTAAAAATCCACTTTTAAGACCGGTTGTGAGACAACCGGTCTTAAAAGTGGAGTTTTAAGACCGGTTGTGAGACAACCGGTCTTAAAAGTGGAGTTTTAAGACCGGTTGTCTCACAACCGGTCTTAAAAGTGGATTTTTAAGACCGGTTGTGAGACAACCGGTCTTAAAACTGTCCCCAAATTTCAACGGCAGCTCCCGCGCGCCCTCATTCCCCAAACTTTCCCCAAATTTCTGAAATCAACTCACTCCGACGCACTCTCCGCCTCCGTCAAATCCATCTTCCACCTCCCAAATCCGTCTTCCATCACCGACGCACTCTCCCAAATCCGTCTTCCATTCCGTCACCGACGCACTCTCCGCCTCCGTCAATCTCTTTCTGGGCCGCCACCATCACCGATTAACCCCACCGTTAACCCCACCGTCAACCTCTCTCTCACCTCCCAAATCCGTCTTCCACTCCATCTCCACCGTCTTTTCCCTTCCATTCCACCGTAACTCAAGCTCCCATCATCACCGACGCCCTCTTTCTCTATCCCTCCGCCTCCGTCAATCTCTTTCCGGGCCGGCACCATCACAGATCTGGCTCTATTTCCAGCACCGCCAGCAACTGTCATCACAGCTTAGAAGCACGCAGTTGGTAATTTCCCCTGTTTTACTGTCTTCATGTCTTTAATCCTGATTTCAGGTCTAGGCGAATTAACTTGATACCTTCATTTTCATTGGCATGCGATTATCATATTCCATTTCTTGTTATGGCCTTTTCTGTCTTCTTAGGCAGACGGTAATAAGAGTGAATTTGAAATCTTGAATTGAGGTGTGTAGATTTTGGGGTATTTTTGTGTTTTCCTCTTTTTTCATTTGGATATATATGTTACCTCCTGTTGATTATTGATGACGGTCAGAAATTGATACTGAAACAAAAACCGTAAAATCAACCTTCATTAAATTGATTGGCGACTTTCGTCCACGTACATGATATACATGTGGCTTGGATGAGGTCAAAGTGTATATATTTGGTTGGTGAGCTTGCTGCCTTATTTCAAAGGCTTCCCCAGCGATTTGTTGAATACAGAGTTTCCATAAGTGTATCATTTCTCGATTAACAAGGGAGCCAAGGGCCAATCGACGATTATTTTCAAAGCATATTCCCAATTAGATATATTCTCTTTCACCGCAATTATTTAACATCCAGAGTGCAACCTAGCTAATATTATAGGTGAAAACATTATTGGACAGTGCCTAGTCTTTTTGAGATTGAACTATCTGTATTATAAGAGTCAAGTTTTTTTAATGCTATGAGCAGCTGAATATTATAAATATCAACTGTCCAAATTTGATCATTAGTAATAGGGGAAAACTATTGTTGAGGTAGTTCCATTCATTTTCTATTATGTTCCTCGTGTGTGCTGAATTTGTGAAGTTTTCAACGGTATTGCTTGGATATTATTAGTCGAAGGACCAAAGTCACCCTAAAAAATATATCCAGGGACAAACAATATAATAATGGATCTAGCGTGTGCAGGCGTTAGACATTAAAAGAATATATATCCAAGTCACTTTCTCTGACGAAAGCGCATTCTTTCCTTCCTCTTTCCACCTCCATTCCTCATTCCCTCACTCCTTCTCCATTCCACTTTCCCTCATTCCATTTTTTCCTCACACGCTACTCTAAATCATGATATTCTTTGTTTACTTCTAGTTACACTATGTACTTGGGTGTAATGATTGCATGCTCTCATCATTCTCCTACCCTTTCCAGGGAAAAAGTACAAAACAAATAAAAGGTGTTAGAATATATGGATCGTAGTTGGATACAAGCTAAACGGACGAGTGTTGAATATGATGTTGGGGTCAAGGGTTTTTTAGACTTTGCAAAAAGAAATGCCGATGATGATAGTGGGATGTTTTATTGCCCTTGTGTAAAATGTTTGAATGAGAAGCGATTAAGTGCTGCAGATATATATACACATTTAATTTGTGAAGGGTTTTGTAAGACGTATGTAGTATGGGTATGGCATGGTGAACAATTAGAAATGCCAAGTGCATCTCAACAGGGGGAAGTGACTTGTGATGATAATGACACGGATATGGATGATCGGATAGAGGACATTATTCGTGATGTAGGAGAAGAGGCTTTTGAACAATCACATGCATATGGTAATATGTGCAGTGATGCTGAGAAGCCGTTGTACCCGGGGTGTAAAAAATACCAATTGCTGAATGCTGTATTGAAATTGGTAAGCTTGAAAGCACGACATGGATGGAGCGATAAGAGTTTTTCAGAAACGCTTGAGGCCTTTAAAGATATGCTTCCTGATGATAATGTGTTGCCTTGTCGATACTATGATGCTAAGAAAATACTGTGTCCACTAGGGATGCAGTATAAAAAGATCCATGCTTGCCCTAATGATTGCATATTGTATAGAAAAGATCATGAAGAGAAGGAGCAATGTCCGATATGTGAAACTCCGAGGTATAAATCAAATAAGGGCCCTGCAAAAGTGTTGTGGTATCTTCCAATCATTCCAAGGTTCAAGCGCCTGTTTGCTAATGAAATTGATGCCAAAAATTTGAGATGGCACGCAGATGAGCGGATTTCTGATGGAAAGCTTCGGCATCCAGCTGATTCTTCTCAATGGCAGAAAATCGATCAATTATTTCCTAGCTTCGGTGAAGAACCTAGGAATCTCAGGCTTGGGCTTAGCACAGATGGTATGAATCCTTATGGTAGCCTAAGCAGTATACATAGTTCATGGCCTGTTCTGTTGGTAATTTACAACTTATCTCCTTTGTTATGTATGAAACGAAAGTACATAATGTTGTCTATGTTGATTTCGGGACCAAAGCAACCCGGAAATGACATAGATGTTTACCTACAACCCTTGATCGAAGACTTGAAAGAGTTGTGGGATAAAGGTGTCGATGTTTTTGATGCGAACAAGAAGGAGACTTTTAATATGCGAGCAATGATCTTTTGTACTATAAATGACTTCCCTGCATATGGGAACTTGTCAGGATATAGCGTTAAAGGCCACAAAGCTTGTCCGATATGTGAAGAAGGCACATGCTACCATCAACTTCAACATGGAAGAAAGACGGTTTACCTTGGGCAAAGGCGATTTCTAAGACGAAGCCACCCTTATCGTAGATTAAAAAAAGCTTTTTTCGGTGGCCAAGAGTTTGAAGATGCTCCAGAGGCATTGACTGGGGAGCAAATTTATGAAAAGGTGAAAAATATCAATACTATGTTTGGTAAGTCATCAAAGAGTAGAAATGAGAAAAATATATGGAAAAAAAGGTCCGTCTTCTTCGATCTTCCATATTGGCGCAATCTTGACGTCAGACACTGTATTGATTTCATGCATGTGGAGAAGAACGTATGTGATAGTATCGTTGGGACACTGCTCAACATACAGGGAAGTTCTAAGGATGGCGTGAAGGCAAGATTAGACTTGCAAGAAATGGGAATACGAGAAGATTTACATCCAAGGCCATACGGTAATAGAACATTTTGTCCTCCAGCTGCTCATACTTTATCTAAGGTTGAGAAAAGAAGCTTTTGTGAGTGTTTACATGGCGCTAAAGTTCCCTCAGGGTATTGTTCAAATTTTAAAAAGCTTGTATCGATGAAAGACTTGAAGTTAATAGGGCTAAAGTCTCATGATTGTCATGTCTTAATGCAACAACTACTCCCAGTAGCTATTCGAGGCATTGCCGAATATGATCTTCAACACATATTGACTAGACTTTGTTTCTTCTTCAATGCCATTTGTTGTAAAGTCATTGACACGGAAAGATTGGAGGAATTGGAAAATGAAGGATACATTATCTTATGCCAGCTTGAGAAGCTTTTTCTTCCGTCCTTTTTTGATATCATGGCACACTTGGTTGTTCATCTAGTGAGGGAGATAAAGTTGTGTGGCCCTATCTATTTCCGGTGGATGTACCCGATCGAAAGAACTATGAAAATACTAAAAGGGTATGTGAAGAACCCCAATCGGCCTGAAGCATCTATTGTTCAAAAATATGTTTCTGAAGAAGCTATGGAATTTTGTCAACAGTATTTGTCAAATGTACGACATATTGGCCTTCCTAAGCGTCATGATCAAGAAGGGGGTAGACGCGGGGCAACAGTAAAGAGCATAGATGCTGATGAATTGCAACAAGTCCACCTGTACATCTTGAACAATGTTGATGAAGTTCAATATTACATGAATGCCCATAAAGAAATTGTACGGAAACAAAATAGTCGAATGAGCGAACAAAGGTTAATCAGGGAGCATAACAGAACTTTCGCACATTGGTTCAAACAAAAGGTTGACGGAGAAGAATGTGTTTCTGATACAATAAATTGGTTAGCACGTGGTCCTGAAGTTGATGTCATAAGTTGGACTTCATTTGTGATCAATGGTTATACCTTTTACACGAAGTCCCTAGATGATAAGAGCACCGTCCAGAATAGTGGTGTTGTATTAGTGGCTGAATCTATGCACTTCTCTAGTTCGAAAGATAAGAACCCTACGTTGGCTGCCATACCTTATTATGGGGTGATTGAAGAGATTTGGGTGGTTGACTATGTTAAAATTAGATTTCCCATTTTCAAATGCAAGTGGGTTGATGTCAATAATGGTGTGAAGATCGATAGGTTAGGATTGACATTAGTAGATCTGAATAGTAGAAGTTTTGGAGATGAACCTTTCATTATGGCAGATCAGGCGCAACAAGTGTTCTATATCACTGATCAGGCAAATAAAATGTGGTCTGTAGCTCTCCAAGGAAAAAGGGTCGTTGATATTGACGAGAAAAGTCACTCAAATTATGATCTTCTTGAGACTCCTTCTTTTTCCAGGGGTCTACCAGAACTGAACGAAGAAGATGAAGCAGATAATGCGCACGGCACAAGAAATGATCATCACGAGGGAATATGGGAGGATATCTCTTTATGATACTACTTTGACCTTAACTAACTAAAGTAATTATGATTATGATTATTATCTGAAGAATATGTTTAGTTATTTTATCGATATAGTCTTCACATGTCATAGCTTAGGATTTATCTTTCTTTGTTGTCGTTACAGGAAAATGACGGATCCCCAGCGTCCTAGTGCAGAGGATCAGCCACCTCCTCCACCTCTGGGTCAGTCATCTAGTACTCAGCAGAGTCAGCCAGATAGTGTTAACCAGGGCGAGCCTAGCAATGCTCCGAGCCGGGGTCGTAGTGAGCGCAGTAGCCAGTCTGTACGGAGGGGTAGACGTGCCACACGGTTGACAGATGTTTCCCTCAGTCGGAGTGCAGGCCAAAAGATACCGATTGAGTTTGATAGACATTGGAAACCAATCGGGCCTAATGCACAACGATATAGGAGTTTCGTCGGCCTCCTTGCACGTAACAAGCCGAGCATCTTGATAGAGGAGTGGAGAAATGTCGATCCAAAGGTGAAGCAGCATATTTGGGACACTATTCAGGTATACAATTATCTTCTGTATGTAATTAATTATTATCAAATGTCACTTCATTTGTCACTTACTCCTTCAATGCATGCATTTCAGCTCACCTACGACGTTCCTCAGAGTGAGATCTTGTACGACAAGACGATGACGTATTGTTATGAGCGCTGGAGCAAGTTTAAGACAAGTCTGACCAACAATTACATTCATATTGAGGTGCAAGATGGTCAGCCTCGTCCTAATCCGTGCAGCACGTATACATTTCTTGATCAAGCGACTTGGGAAGAATTTGTTAGGCTTCGGACTACTCCTGAATCTTTGGTTAGTTGACTTATTTTTTATTTTATTTACATAGCAATTATCTTAATTGATTATAACACTTTCCTTTTGTATCATTTCTTATTCGCAGGAAAAAAGGCAAAAAGCACAAGAGAGTGGTAGAAAGAATGATTGCCCTCATACAATGTCTCGTGGGGGTTATGCAAAGGCTGAAAGAGACTTGTTGGCGGCCAAACGGAAGAGATTGGAAGAAGCATCTCAATCCGATCCTTCTGTTCTTCTTTCTCCGCCATCTCCGATTCGTCGAGAAGAAAAATGGCAATTTGCCCACCAAAAGAGGAGTGGGACTTATACGAGTGAACAATCTCGTATAGTTGGTGAAAGAATTGTAAGTATATAACGTTATTGTAATTAATTACATAAGAAACGTACATTATTACTTACGTTTGTTATTTTGTATTATGTTACAGGATGAACTTAGAAAACAACAAGCTGAGGGATCTTTTAAGTCGGAGGGCAGGAATGACATCCTCACAGTTGCTACTGGCAAACACGAGCATCCAGGCCGTGTCAGGGGAGTTGGAGGAGGGGTAGGGATACGGGATTACTTTGGAGCCCCCGTACACTATTCCTCAAACATCGTGACTAGGGAGGAATTAGAGAATATGTTGGCCATTGCAAGAGCAGAAGCAAAGGCCGAGGCTGAAGCATCTTTTGATGCACTTTTAGAGACCCGGTTGAGCAAGATGAAAGAGGAAATGATAGTGTTTATGAGCTCAAGACAAGATACCAGTGCTCCCCAGCCACAATCGATTGATCCTAATAAGCAGAGCACTAAAGGTAGTTGTTGCAACATCGGGCAGTCATCAGAGGGTCCTAACCCGCAAATTACTGGGCTTTGTGATCTTTTTGTCGAGGATCCTCTGAGACGGTTAGTTGCACGGGGTAGTGTGCATAACCTGGGATCAACTGTCCACCACCGACAAATGGAAGGTGATCAAGTCCGGGTGTCAGTTGACGAGGTGATTATTGCGGATGCACCTGTCCCTATCCCTTCTGATGAATTCAAGGTCGTTAGCGATGTCTTGGGCACATTCATCTTGTGGCCAACGAACCTTGTTTCTGGTCGAGCCGAGCATCTTGATAGTCCGATCAAAGCCCCCCCAAGTCCGATCAAAGCCCCACCAAGTCCAGCTCCCTTCACTGATCAGCAAGAAGTTTCACAGCCTCCATTGAATATCATGCAGCAAGTGATTCTGATGGCTTTTGATACATCATTCAAAACAAGAGAGTGGCCTACGGATTCAGTTGTTGGACAGTCAGGAGTGACATGCTATCTTGAGAGGGATGATTTGATGTCCCTGGTAGCTCCTGGACAAAATCTTACGATTGCAATTGTCCAACTGTTCTTAATGTAAGTAGCTTCTGCAATTCAAAGTAAATATTTTAAAAGTTTCACCATTTACCTTTTATTTATGTGCTTGCGTTATTGTAGGTACATGCATCGTAGGTTGGTCTCCTCTGGCAAAAACGAAAAATTTGGATTCATATGCCCCCATCACATCCAAGAGAAAGGGACCACTGCTGCTACTAGACATACATACTTGTCAAAGAGGCTTAGTGAAACTGGAACCGAGTGTTTCTTGGCTCCATATGTGCATAGGTAAGAAACAAATTGATATTTTATAATTTATATAATGTTTTATGTTTGCTTATTAATATTCTTCTGTTTTTTCAGTGATCATTGGCAGTTGCTTCTTCTATGCAAGAGTAGTTACACTGTCATCCTCTTATGTTCCCTCCACTTCAAACCAGGGAATGATTTGAAAAAGACCATTAATTCGTTAGTTTTCTTGCATTCTTACCTTTTGTATGCAAAGTTTATGGAATTTGTGTAAAACCAATAACCTTTGTCATTGTGATGATCATAGGGCTATGCGGACATTCCTACACACTGCTTGTGGTAAGCATGTTCGTGACTTAAAGGACCCTACATGGATCATGCCAAAGGTTAGTACATATGGATTTGTTTACAGAATGTAATAAGACATGCCTTTATATTTGTTTTAATGATATCATGTTTTTTCTCAGAGCCGTCGGCAACCAAAGGGGTCCAACTTATGTGGTTTTTATGTTTTGAGACACATTTACAATATTATCACTCTAGGCACGACTGATTTTACTCAAGAGGTAAATTTATATTTCAGAACTTTTGTTTTACTTTATTGTTTTTAAGTTACTAAGTCAATGTTTCATCTGGTTTTGGTGTTACAGATGTTTGATCTTGCTGATCCCTTTCCTGAAGAAGATATTGATTTCATTCGCACATCTTGTGCTGAATTCATCCATGAGCTATTACAAAATTAGTGATTTTTTGAATCCAAAGTTCATTGTAAAAATGTACCCATATTAGGTTAGATTATTATGTCCTTTGTGAAGCTTGATGCTGCCTTGAACTGTTGTTGCTGCTATACTGAACTTTGAATGTGACGAATCAATGGTTGCATTTGGACTGTGTGTTGGAAAGGGATTTGGCAATTAGAAAGGTGAAATAGTGGCTCTTGTGAACTGCTGAACCTGTGTTGGCCATTGCTTCTGTTTTGCCAATTTTAAATTTTTGGAAGACTTCAGATTGTTGGCTGGTGTTGGAAATTGCTGCTGTAATTTGCATTCAGCTTTGAAAAAATAGAGATTGAAAATTTGAAATTGTTAGCAAATTGGATTCATTTTTTGCTGCTGAAAACTGAGATTGAGTTACACATAATTCCTGTTAATTTTGCTGCAGTAAGCTAATTGCAAGCACTTGCGTCTTATCTTAGAAACATTGAATTGTGGGTTGTGATCTTGGGGTTTATTGCTGTTAATTGGATTTTGTCTGTAATAGGCGTGAAAGCTTAGTCATTAGCTGCTGAAAGGTAAAATTGGATTGTGTGAAGTTGTTGGTGGATTTGGATTGGTCTCTTGTTGCTAAATTTTGAATTGCTATGAACATTGGGGAATTGCTATGAACATTGGGGATTTTGTCTGTAATAGGCGTGAAAGCTTAGTCATTAGCTTACTGCTGTCTGGTGATATATGACTGTACTGCCTGGTGATTTTGAATTTTGAAATTGAAATGAGTGATTGTTATGTACTGCTGTTTAAAATTGGAGCATTTTCTGTGCGTGTACATATAATAAAAGGGTGTTTTTTTAAAAAAAAATTAAGCTTTAAGACCGGTTGTAGTCACAACCGGTCTTAAAAAGTACTTTAAGACCGGTTGTGCCACAACCGGTCTTAAATGTCTAAGCTTTTAAGACCGGTTGTACCCACAACCGGTCTAAAAACTCCACATTTAAGACCGGTTGTGGCACAACCGGTCTTAAAGGTGAGACAATTAAGACCGGTTGTGCCACAACCGGTCTTAAATGTGGAGTTTTTAGACCGGTTGTGGGTACAACCGGTCTTAAAAGCTTAGACATTTAAGACCGGTTGTGGCACAACCGGTCTTAAATGTCTCACCTTTAAGACCGGTTGTGCCACAACCGGTCTTAAATGTGGAGTTTTTAGACCAGTTGTGGGTACAACCGGTCTTAAAAGCTTAGACATTTAAGACCGGTTCTAAGAACCGGTCTTAAAAATAACAGACTTTTTAGACCGGCTGTATCAAGACCTAATACAGAACCGGTCTAAAAAGTCATTTTTAACCGGTCTTAAAAGTCATTTTTCTACTGGTGTGGATGGGCAATGTTAGTATTCAACCCTCCGAGATAACGAGCTATTGTTTGCTCCTCCCTTTCTTGTATATCACATTTCATCATAAGTTTCTCGAATTCCCTGGTATATTCCTCTACAGACATAGCCTTTTGACGGAGATTATGTAACTGAAGAAAATTATCTTGATAATAATTTTCTGAAAGAAACTTAAGTGAGAGCTCGCGTCGCATCTTATCCCACATTCGTATCTTGCTCTTTCCCTCTCTTTCACGCCTTCTTTTGAGATTCTCCCACCATATGGAGGCATGTTTTTTCAATTTGATGGCAACAATTTTAACTTTCTGCTCATCTGGAATCTCTTTGTACTCAAAGACTCGTTCAACTGTTTGTAGCCAGTCAATGAATTCGACCGGTTGGAGTCTTCCCTCGAATTCAGGAATGTCTACCTTAATGTCATTGAAGCGGAATGGTTGTTGGCGAGGACGATGACGGTAGTCAGAGGATGATGAACTATGACTATTCAAATAATCTTCTGAGTGGTCTCTACGAGTTTCGAGCAAGGCTTGCTGTTCTGCTATAGTGGCTTCTAGTTCTTGAATCTAGCGTCTCATTTCCTCCATCTCAATCTCATGTCTATTTCTGCGTCTTGGAGGCATTTTGTAGTTTGTCTGACAGGTTATGACTTTAAGTACGCAATTATTAGATACAAGGTAGAAGGGTCAGGGAAGGATTTGTGTCTATGGAAAAGTAAGGGGTAAAATAGGAAATTTGGGTAATTAGGGGCAACAATGTAATTTTGGGCAAAATCTAGGGGTCAAAATGCAATTTCAGGAAGTTTGGGGGGTCGAAATGTAATTTTGGCAGAATCTGGGGGTCAAAATGTAATTTCAGAAACTTCAGGGGTCTGAAATGTAATTTTGGCAGAATCTGGGGGTCAAAATGTAATTTCAGAAATTTTTGGGGTCTGAAATATAATTTTGGCAGATATTTGGGGCCCAAATGTCATTTCAGAAAGTTTTGGAGCATAAATTGTAAATTTTACCAAATTTAGGGGTCAAATTGCAACTTCTGAAAGTTGGGCTGACTGGGATTGATGACGTGGCAGTTATGACACGTGGCAGTCAGTGATTGGTCTACGTTGTGTTGATTGATGACATGGATGATGATTGGATGAGGTGACGTGGCAATGCTGACGGTGATGCTGGCGTTGCGCTATTGACACGTGGCGTATGCTGATTGGACGACGTGGCGCTGACTGGTCAGCCAATGATGACGTGGCAGCTGACTAGGTCGTCTCCATCATGTCAACGATGATGGCTGCTCTATTTGTGTTTATTCTCCCTGTTCTGTTTCATTCAATAACATCACAAAGTTGATGCTGTCTCAAAAGTGATGATTCTGGGGGAAAAGGAATAGGTATTGTGATTGTGGTGATTCTCTAAACCATTTCAATAGAACTATCCCCCTTAGTTCCATGAGGAGGATGGTCAAAGATATCTGTAGAAGTAACTTTCTCATTTGGTTTCTCATCTAAGGTTTTGATGGCCAAGATTTGGTGTTTCCTTACAAATGAACTACAGAGGGATGCTACATAGTTTTGGTTCCTTAAATGAAGTGGAAGTGAACAGAACATAGTTCATGGAGATGCAAGAGAGTAAGGCGAGCTCTTCTAATAGAAGAGTACAGCAGTTCCATATGATGGTTTGTCACCAGCTTTCTCATCAGAAGGCATTTTCTTGTCATGTCATGTCATAAAAAATATCACCATCACTGAAAAATGCATTTAGCAAAAGGAGCAAATTTAGAGCAAGATCCTGAGATATATTTTGATCTCACACACACATACAAGAGAAGAAGAAGAAAGGAAAAAAAGATGCACGAGCCACTAAACAAACCACAACCAACACATCCATTTAAAATTGTGTATGAAAATGAACTAACCAAGCAATTAACCCCACCACTCAAAAAAAAACAAAGAATACAGCTTTTCAAAAGGATGACGCTCTTAGGGAGTTCCTTGTAATGCATTGAAGCCGATCAAAATTTAAAACCCAAAAAAAAAACAGAAAAAGATGTTGCAGAGTGAAGTCACTGTGATTCTTGGGAAATTGTAGTTGGAGGGAAACATAAGTATTTTCAAGGACACTATTCCTTGTATATGCTAAGGGATAGTTGTGCTTAAGAAGTTGGTGCCGTGCATACGGTTGTTTCAGAGGAGCTTCAATTTCTAGCAGTGGATAGGAGATTGGACAGATTTGCAGCATCTAAAATTTTGTCTGGCCCTATCCGTTTCTTGTGCCTTTTCCTGTTATGTTTTGGATGATTTCTTACCCCCCAAACCTACCCACAGGCACACAATCTTGGATTATTCTCTCTCGTCTAATCATATTTCTTTCATAAAAAGGAGAAGGGTAGTACAAAGCATGTAAAATAGCCTTAAGCAGTATAATGAGGATAATGGTTATTTACCTGGTGGCCAAACTGGGATTGGAGCAGGATGCTTGAAGCTGGTGTCAATGGGAAGACTTTGGTCTTTCTTGGAGATGATCTCTGCAAAAGAGAAAGTAAGACAATTTCCATTCTTTGTTTTGTTCACAAGAAGATTGAATTCCAAATTATATAAGGAGCATATTCCTTTGATGCTAAATTTGACAGTAGAAGGCTAAAAGCTATGCAATGTAACGTCATTAAAACGACATCCCAGTGATGTGTCGTACACGGAATTACCGTTTTGTCCCTACTCATATATTGCTTGAATTTCTTGTTGAGCCTGAATTCTTTGGCTCAAGATCCCACATTGTTAATTTGAATGTACCATTCAACTGATTTTGAACAAGCATAAAGGCATCTAATTATCAAGAATAAAAGAATATCCATTTTAGTAGTTTCTCCAACAGGTAGTGTGTAATATATATATATGTATGTATATACGCGCGCGCTCGCGAGCGTGTGCAAGCTACTAGATAAAACTGGCTTGATTATTAATATGCAAGCTATGTTACACTTATTTTAAATATTTTTTATATATGCAAGTCACCACCATCAAATGAGAAAGTAGCTAACTTCCATCAAAACTATAGGTTGTCCTTAAAGAAAAGCTACTACATAAAACATTTTAATACCTTATTTTTAGTCCTAGTTTTATCACTAAATTTAATTTATTTCACTTCATTTACTAATTATAAAATTTTAATAATATTTATAATATGATTGCAACCATTTTTTTAATAATTCAACCTTTTTATCTTTATTCTCAAATTAGAGTAAAAAAATATTTATTTTCTTAATAGTTAATCTTTACTCTGATATTTTACGTTATTATTTTCACTATGTAACAAATAAAGCATTACTTTTCCTTATTATAATTATTATTTTTAATCAAATTAGTATTTGTATAAATAAATGTGAAAGTGTGTAAAACAATAAAAGATTTGATGATTATACAACAACAACAACAAAATCTTTATCATACTAGGTCGGGTCGACTATATAAATCGCATAACACCATTGTGTTCTGTCGAAAACCATATCTTCAGAAAAGTTATGTTTGCAGCTGGTCCCAAGTTCAAGTAAAGGAGGAGGGTTATGTTAGACCCCGATAGTTAACGTAAAACCCTATCAAATGGATCAATGAAGAAAAGATTTGAAGATTTTATTTTTTATTTTTTTTCCTTATGTTCATTTTTCATCTTTTGACCTTTACATTGCCTATCTAGTTAAAAATCTCAAACAAAAACAACATACATGAGAAGTTTATAGATCCAAAGAAATTAGGAAACATAACAAAATGGAGAAAAAAATGAGAACCTGAGAATGCCTTCAACTTCCCGGCTGCAGCTCTGGCTTGTCGCCTCGCTGCCTCATGATCTCCCCATAGAAACACAGACCATACAACCATAAAACTACCATATTCATCATTTTCCTCATTATTGTTCTCTAAACCCTACTTTCTCTCTCCCTCAACTTATTATCAACAAAACCCAGAAACCTCTCCTTGTGTGTGTGTGTGTGTGATCACAGAGGGGGGGGGGAGAACAGATTTCCTTCACAGCTTTCCCTTGTTTTGGCAACATATGTGTGTCTATACAAATGTGCGTGCATGCAAATTTATATATTGCTTTGACTATATGGGAATATATTAAGTCATTGAGTCATGGTTAGTATAATCTTCTCTCTCGTTTTCATATGCCTTTCTGTGATCTTAGCTGGCTTGGATACGTAGTTGACAGCTGGGATATTTAAATGAAATGCAAATTAATTAGTTTTGGTTTCTAATACAAGGGTTTGACTACAATGATGCATAGACTTTTACGACTCTTACAACTTCACGAAGTTCAAAGCTATCTTTAAACTTTGCTTATGACTATTAAATTTTTGTCGTTGAAATATATAACTAATTAAACCAATGACCGAAATTTGCCGTGTCAGATAAAATTAGAATAGCCGGCATGCATATGCATGTGATATAGAATTACGAGGATCCCAATGCATGATTATGCCTATCCTAAGAATTATTTAATTTGGAGGGAAACCAGAAGGCGATATGAATTTGGAGACGTGAAAAGGAAAAGGGCAACAAGAGAGAAGATGATATACGTAGGTTTAGCTTAATGGATAATTATCTCATAATTTGGGCAATTTCTTGTGTCTTGACGCAGGAGGAAATTAAATTATAGAAGTACACACTTCATTCTATGTGACCCGCTGACATGCACGGAGTTTTAATTTGCTTGGCATGATGAATTTTAGTATTGCTTTAATACTTTTTTTTTTTTTGACAAGGGTTCACGGGAAACAAAATTAAAAGTTTACTAGATGGTTATTTAAAATAGTTTAAAAAGCAATGACAATTATGCGTAGCTTATTCAAATTTCACATTCAAAAGATGAAGTTTTCTGCAATTATCAGTATATACCATTCTGCTTGCATTAAGAAGGGCTCCTAGTTTTGTCTTGAATCAAAACACAATATCAACGCAAAATTAGTCACGTCTAGGCGCAATTCTTAACACTTCCATTCAATTCAACTTGTGAAAAATAGTAAATATATATATCCAATCAACCAACGAACTATTTCATCTCCATTCCAATTGTCCGTTACCTTGGGACCAGTGGGTCCTTCCTCTCCTAATGGTTCATTCTGCAATTTCTTCAAAAGCTTCTTCAACTTCTCAGGCAACCATTTCTCCATCTTCTTCAGCTCTTCTGCAATATCATAGCTTATCTTTGGACCCCATTCTCTGAAATAGTTCAGCCATGGCGGCTCCACTATCTCCGACCCCAAATACTTAGTAGAAACCACTTCGTACCCTACCCCCCATATCCACTACCATATTACTCTTCGCACTATCATTCCTAAGTCCAACACAATTATTCCCCTGAGGATTCAACCCTTCTTTAGGGTAAAATGCACGGCCATGAAACGAAGAATATGCGATGGGTTAGTTTCCATTCTTAAATTCCAGATTGATGGAATCAACTCAAGTACCTCCACTATGTTGTGAGAAATATACCCTTTTGAGTTCTCCATCAAAATTGCTTACTCTTAGGGCTTGTTTGGTATGAGGGGAGGGGAGGGAAAGTGAGCGGAAGGAAATTTTTTTTTATTTGAATTTTAAAAAATTAAAAATAAGGGGTTAAGATTTTTTAATTATTTTTTTTTACTCTTTTATCTTACATATTCTCTTATTAAAATTTTATTACCCCACTTCTTCAATCTTTTAAAATTCAACTCATAAAAATTTTCCCTCCCCTCCTCTCCAAATCCCTCACACCAAACAGACCCTTAGTGTCACGTGTTCTCAATCCCCCACGTGCTGGCCAAGTTTTCCCAATGAAATAGTGATGAACTCTACTTTTGCTCTTGCAGGTCCATTGAATGGGTAGTATACCTAGAAGGCTATGTCAGTGAATGTTCCACCAGACATGGGTTTTATGTGTAGATATGCTTGTGAGCCTTGTAAATCACCCCTTTAAACTCTTTCCTTGTCGGCTTTGTCTGCTGGATGATCGAACCAATAGGAACCGTCATTGTTATGGTCTTGGGGAAGATTAGTGCCATCTGGTTGTATTCGGGTAGGATGTGATTCATCTCCTTTCTTATAGAGCAATCCTCCTCTATTAGTGAAAAACCAGTTTACAGAGGATGGGAGGCATTTTTCTTTAGGATGTAGGTACATTATTGGAGAGTAAGTTTGAACTATTGCTTGAATTTGCTTCAGATTAGGCATAGAGGCCAAGTTTAAATTGGTGTTTTTAAAGCAGGATATAGAGAGAGGACCGGTATTTCTGCCATTTTGTGCTAGAAATGTGCCTACAAGAAGTCCTGGAGCTTGAGTCCCTCTGTTTCTTGGTCTTGTTTCATAGAGATTGAACCTACTGGAGTCATTGGATTTTCCTGGTCTCCAAATCCAACTATATGTCGCCATATGATCAGTAAGGTCTGATCGGACACACTGGATTTTATTGAAGGGGGTTTGTTTGGTGTTGTGGTCACAACATGGCCTACTACTTTATAACCATCAGGAGAGTTTGGTTGTCAAAAATAGACAAAGCTATTTTGATTGATTTTTAGGGACTTGGTGCTCCATATTAGAGTATAGTCAAGTGGTTCCTTTAGAGCTGTGTTACTGGTTGAAGAGCTATCTTTTGCCACAAGAACCCATCCAGAAAGAGGCTTGTTGTTAGGTTGGCTATAACAACCCAAAACACAGAATCCTTCTAATAGTCCTACAGGTTCAAAGATTGTAACCCTAAGATTATCTGGACCCCCTTCATAGGATGCCCATACTTTGTTGAATGTAGAAATCTACGCCACTTGCAGATCTCCCAGATTAATAACCCCACTAGTAAATCCATTACCTGCATGTAAAATGGTAATAATCCTTCCTCAGTGTGACCGTATTTGACATAACACATACATCAAACTGTACTTAAAACCTCACATGTTTTGTCCTAAACTAGAACGCAATCTGTGACACATGGGATGTTATACATAAGATATGAAATAACGGTGTTTCTAAAGTCCAAATGCTTTGCAGATAGATGCTTCAAATTTGGAATATGAAGCTCAAGTATGTTTGGTAAGTGTTACAGACTTGTGTCAGACTTGTTCATAACATGCGAATTATTCATAACTGCTCTGAATCTGTTATGTTTTGTATCTTTTCTTTTGAACAAGTAAGAATTTGAACAATCAGGAAAAACAAGTATATGAAGATAATAGTTTTTATTAACTGGTGGCCCAGAGTGGTGTGGCAGCAGGAAGCTTGAAAGTGGTATCAATGGGAAGACTTTTATCCTTTGTGGTAAGACAATTGCCCATCTCTGTTTTATATCAAAAAGAAATTTGAATCCAAAGTAAAGGTAAGGTGAGTAATGGTAATGATCTTATATAGTACATATGGATTTTGCAAGAAGCATATTTCATTTGACGATAGAACAAGTTTGAGTGCAAACAAAATGGACAGCCCAATCTAATGATGATGATGTGTCATACAAGGAAGCCTCTTTATTTCTTTCTATATATATATATATATATATCTATGTATGTATGTATGTGTATACTTATCTATTTCTTTCCAATCTTGTTAATACTGCCTTATTAATTAATAACATCGAATACTCCTTCAAGATGCATGATTTTTTGATTCGAATGCATGACGTCTCTGATTTAGGACAAGTGTCAAAGGGGTCAACAAATAAAGATATGCATGATTTTTAATTTGACAACATGTCTTATTTGGTTTTTTTTTTTTTAATGAGGTTATCATATCAGACTATGTAAGAAAAGGCATACAGATGTGTAATTGCTTTGCTTGCCAATGAACTTGGATTTTGAAAGTTGTCATTCATAATGAACTAATACTCAATGCCTCTCTTTCTTTCTTTCTTTCTTTTTTGGTTTTTCCAGTTTTATTCTTGAAAGACTTGAACATCTCATGTTAAGGCAACATCATTAAACAACGCTCAAGGAATATTTCCCTTTTTTTTCAATTCTATATTTGATATGATTTTTGAAAGTCCTAGACATCAGTTTGCTCCCAAGAAATTGGTTGGTGGGGGGAAAAGCAGATGGTTAGATAAACGGCAAAGCAAACAAGGATTTTGTTAAAAGCTACGTTAAGTCATGCGCTCCCAAAATGGAGAGGTTCCTTTCGCACTTAGAAGGAAGAAAGAAAAAGGGTCTTTAAAATAGATTGTTGGAGAATATAAGGGCATGTTTGTCTCTGTTTTATGTTTTTTTTTTTTTTTGGTTTCGAAAACAGTTTTACAAAATCATTTTTAAAAACAAGTTTTGAAAAAAAAAATCTATTTGGATAATTGTTTTAAAAATATTTACTTTTAAAATGATGTAGCAGCAATAGCCTTCGCAAACAGTGACATGCCGGTAGCCATCGCCGACAGTGATGTGGTGGTGGTCGATACTGATAGTGTGATGTCAAAATAATAGATATGTGGAAGCCTCAAGAAATAAAAATGAAAACAAAAAAGAAAGAAAAAACCTGCTTTGAATTTTTAGTTTTTGAAAACATTATGTTTTTTTAAAAAAAAACAACTTAATAAAAACAAATTTTCAGACAAGTTTTATTATTTTCCTTTTTTTTTTGGAAAAACTATTTTTTGAACCAGAAACAAACAAACCCTAAGTTTCCATCTTGGAGGTTAGGAGAAGAAAAGACTTCAATTGAAACAGAGTAGATAAGATAAGAAAGTTCATGAAAGCCATTAAAGATTGAAGGAGCAATTTTAAAACGACCTTGCGCTTCATTAGTATGAAAGCTCTTGCTCCAAATTAGTTATACCCATGTCATTTAAATTGGTGCGCACCTTGTGCCCATCACTTGATGACTATGAAAACCGGGTTCTTAAAGAGCAAGGTAATCAAACCCGGATTAGTTATTGACCCAGCCGGGGTACTGGGTTAAGGGTTAGTGGATCAGACCAAAGCTAACCCGGGGCTAAACTAGTAAGAAATTGAAGATTTTAGGATTATTAATATGAAATTCTAAAGAAAAAAATTTAAAAAATCGATTATTTAAAAAATAAAAGTTAAAAAAATCAGACCGAACCAAGTCACCGAGCCGGACAGGTCTACAGGCTAGTTTGACGATTTTTAGTCTGAATCGGTCGGTCCAGTTCAGCCCTGATTACCATGTTAAAGCATGGGCACCATACCTTACTTTAATGAAAGAAAAGACAAAATTACTCCAAGAGACCTATGGTAGCGTAGCTTGATATTTGCAAAAACACTCTAAGAAGAAAAAATGTTAGTTAATAAAATCTAATGATGAGAATCACTCCAACCATAACTTGTCTCTATCATTGCTCGTTAATTAAGTTCTGAGAATAGGTAGAAAATATAATAATATTCAATAACGCCCCATGTGGAAAACTAACATTAAATATATCTAATTGAGTGTTTTTTTATATTTACAATTTTTTTCATTAATATATAAACTCTTTTTTATTTTTATAATTTTAATTTTAATATTTTTCTTAAAGCTAGTTGTCAGTTCATAAACATATAATATATGTATGTAATAAAACTTATGTCATTTTTAGTCATGTTACGTTTAAACACAATTTTCAATTATATTATCCAAACAAATTTTACTTTTTATCAAATTAATTTTTTAATGCAAGTATGGTCAAATACAAATAACATTACACTAGTTGCTTTTTACCCCAACTTAAGTTAGCCAAGTCAACCATAAATTACAATGATTTTTTCTTGCCATTTAACTATGGGAAAATCCTGTATAAAACTATCTAAAATAAGGAAATTCTAAATCAGGTTGGAAAATTCAACAAATCCTTAATTGAGTCATTAACCCAATTTGATACTTTGAAATTTTTGTAAAATAAATTTAATGTCATTTCCAATCTTCTCTTAAGAGTGTTTCATTGCTTTATAACTTATATTTTTCAATACATGTGTGTGTGTGTGTGTGTGTGTCAACATTATTATATAAGAAAACAAAATATGATGCATCCATAGTTTAAATATAGGGTGAAGGTACAAATTTAGCAATGAACTATTTCTCTATGGGCACCCAACACAATTTAACTATTTTAGGGTGTAAATTTAGATATAATTAATTTTTTTGGTAGCATATACAGCAATGTTGTTAACCTTGGTAAACTTACTTTACTTTTTACACTGTGGTGTCACCCTTTTTCTCACTCTCTATTATTTTAATATATTTTTAGAAGGGAAAGGTGTAAATTTAGCTATTTCGCTATGAGCATCTAACTCAGTTATCTTTTGTTAGGTCCAAAAGTAGACATAAACATTTTTTATCTTATAAATGCCCATCACTATCTCGTAAATTCCTTTATTTGTCTTATGGATGACCATATTTGTCTTGTAAAGAAATTTAAAAGAATCCAAGGAGTTAAAAAAATTTGGTCATTCACATATTTGTCTTATAAATGCCTGTATTTGTCTTATAAAAGAACTTTTTTAACTCCCTAAATTTTTTTAAATTCATTTATTTGTCTTGTGAATGCCCTTATTTGTTTTGTAAATGCTTTTATGAAAAAAAAAAAGTAAGGGCATTATTGTCTTTTCACCAACAAAACTTAATTTTATTTTGATCTAAGGGAGTGCAATGAAATTTCATGGGGTCTAAGTGATATTTTCCCATAAAAAAAGGCACATATTTCTAAAAATATATTAAAATAATAGAAAGTGAGAAGACTAGTAGAACCCATAGTTAAAAATGCAGGTGGAATGCCCGCCCGCACCTCTTGGCCCGTAGTTTTGTTTATAAACTTTAACTAATTTAATAACTTTATCTCTTAAATTGTTGATTATGTTTTTAAATTTTTTAAGAGGAATGATTGATGCTAGGAAGTAGGGGTGGAAACAGGCTAGGCCAGGCCAAGCTTTTGCCTTAACAGGCCAGGCCTGTTAAGGCACAAACTGGCCTGAGCCTGGCCTGTGGCCTGTTAAAGGCCAATTTTTATGCCTGGGCCCGGCCTGTTCACAGGCCTGGCCTGGCCTAAAGCCTGTTAAGGAGGCCTGAATTTTTAAAATTTTTTAAGTAAATCGACAGGCCTACAGGCCACACTGCAAAACAAGCTAACAGGCCACAGGCCGAAAACAGGCCTCCTTAAACAGGTCAAAAACAGGCTAAAACTTATAGGCTCAAGCAAAATTATCCTTTAACCCTTATCTGATTTTTTTTAAAAAAAAATATTTTTACAGGCTCAGGCCGGCCTGACACGCCTAACAGGCCTGTCAATAGGCCTTGGTCTGGCCTATTAAGCAAAACAGGCTTTTGTTTTAGCCTTAGCCTGGCCTTTTAGCCTGACAGGCCAGGCCTGAACAAGCCAATCACAGGCCAGGCTACAGGACCCTGACAGGCCGCCTGACCTCTTTCCACCCCTATTAGGAGGTAAATTTAATGACTTATATATATATTTCGTACTTTTGGCCGTCTTTAAAAATAGGAAATTGCTTTTTTTCAAAGAAAAATGTGGGCCCGCGGGTTGGCTCACTACATGCACACTGCTGGTTTGCCAACCCCCAAAAGTGCAGGCCACATTCCCAGCTCTACCCATGTTGCAAAAAGTCAAGGTTAACCGTATTGCTATATATGCTACTAAAAAAATTGTTTATGTCTACTTTTACACTCCAAAATAATTAATTATGTAGTGTGCCCATAAAAAAATAGTTTGTTGCTAAATTTCCACCTTAACCCTTAAATATATTAACTATCATTGTAAGAACAAAAAGGTTCAATATTTTTAAACAAGGAGTTCATTTTATTAACATGAGCCATTTTTTTTTCAAAAAACTATAATATATATCACTATAAAAAAACAATGTTTTTAATAATTATATTGGGTATAAATTTTACTATATTTTTTTAATATATAAATTGTTTCTTTTGGAAAATTTCTATATTTCAATAGGTAAAGCATTTAATGAAATTTTAAGTGCATTTCATATCTTTTAGCATTTAATTGTTTATTATCAGCGTAAAACGGTCGTTTCTATTAGATTGCTTCAAAGAGCTGAATCTTACGGCTAAATTAATTAATTTAGTGGAGGGATGTATATGTTCCCGAAATATGAAGCTTCTGTGGAATGGGATGGAGGGAGACATGTTTATTCCGTCTGGAGACCTCCGACAAGGGGATCCCATGTCACCATATATTTTTGCACTTCTTATGAAAAATTTTGCACAACATATTCAGACCACTATGAATGAAGAAACTTGGCGTCCTTTACGGTTGAAAAAGAATGGTACGCTTGTGTCTCATCTTTTCTTTACGGATGATCTCATTTTATTTGTAGAAACCAGTATAGAGCAAGCAGGAGTGATTAGAGCATATCTTGATGGTTTTTGTGATGTTTCCCGAAGGGGGTGAATAACTCCAAATCCAGAGTATTTTTCTCTTGGGATGTGAATCACAGTGGGAAATTTGAAATTAGCCAATTCTTGGGTTTTTCTTGCCACAGCTCATCTCGAAAAGTATCTTGACAAGAGAAGGGCTGGTTCGCGCACCTAGATGCATGTAAAGAGCTGCTGGGAATCATTCAGGGATCTATGGCTTGCTTTTGGGAATCATATTTCATTGATGCATCGGGTGCGTGGTGTCAGCAAGATTTCTCTCCTTTTCTTCCGAGCGATGTTGTGAATGAAATTTTACAGATGCCAAGTTTAAGTGACAGAGGAGATTATCCTATATGAAGGTGGTCATTGATTAAACCATATTTTGTATACTATTTTTTATAATTAAATTGGGATTTTGGTGTATTTTCTGGGACATTGTTGCATGATTAAACACTAATTTTTGTTAGAGATAATTGTATTGAATTAATTGTAATTAGGAGTAAAATTATCATAATTTGTTGATTATTTTGTGTAATTGTTTCTGAAATTTTTGATGTTACCTTGTGCTTAATTTTACATTGTAAGTGTTTTGGAAAAAATTAGATATTTTGAAAGTTTCAGAATTAAGACGTGTTTGAGAAAGCAATACCAGTGACTAACCATGCGATGTCTATGAAAAAAGCACAGTGGGCCAGTTGGTGGTGTTTGGGAATACGATTACGTCACTGGGCTTTTAACCCAAAAATGGCTTCTAAGTAGAAGCCCACAATTGCAGCTTCTTCATCACGGCGAGGCTGGGTTGTAGAGAAGATTGTTACTCAACATTTATTTTCCCCACTTGTCCTTTGTAATGCAATTTCAGCTCGCATCTATCTCCTTCTATTTCACGCCTCTCTTCTGTTGCTGCAAGTGCTGCTTATCTGTGTCGATGTCACCGTAAATATTGTCGCCGTCTATGGATGGTTCACCGGTGGGCGGTCCTTCTCCTAGCTCTGCCGTGTGTTGTCTTTTCTATGGCGATATGTGGGGTTTTGAGCTTTTGCCATTGTTTCATGTCGGCTTTCTCACTCCTTCTCTGAGTTTTGCCTTTGGTCGGCGTCCGGTAGTGGGACTCTTGTGCCAACGGAATCCTAGAAGCTTTTGTTTTAAGGGTCTGTTTGGCAAAGCACAGTAAGGAGGGGAAAACGTGCGATAAAGAGAAAAAAGCACAGTGACCATAATTAATAATGTTTGGGAAAGCGATAAAACAATCTCACTTATCCTTCTATCGCGTGATATTTGTTAAGCAGCTTTAACCCACTTTTCAGAAAAAAAGTCAGGTCATGCCATGGAGAGAGGAGAGAAACATGAAAAAAAAAGGGAAAAAGACAGAAAAATACCACTTGAACTTCAAAATCTCAAATTAGTCCTTTAACAAAGATTTGTATTGTCAATCTCATTACCATTCTTGTCAGCGGGATTTTGAAGTTCAAATGGTATTTTTCTGTCTTTTTCCCAAAAAAAAAAAAATGAAAGGGGTACAGTTCTTTTTTTTTCCTTTTTCTTTTATTAAAAAAATAAAATAATATTCAATAGTCATATTTAATCAATCTATGAACAAAATTCATATTTGGCCATTTCTTTGAGAAATAATAGAGAAAATAAAAATGATATTAATTAGGAAAAAAATTGTATATGTAATATTCAATGATACTCATATCCTTTTTAATCATTTTTCATCTCAACTTACTTTTTAAATAATAATTCAAACAGGTTTAAGGTTAGAAAAAAAGTTATTTCTACCACCATTAATTTAAACACAAATCACATCTACAATTTGATTTTTTTCTTATCTTACTTTTATAAAAATCAGATTATAAAAAAATCACTTCTGTCACTGCTAATCTAAATAATAGGCACTGAGCCTTCTTCTGATGCAGTTTGTACTTAGTCACGGAGCAGATCGTGAGGAGAAATATGGCGACACAGCCTACCACTTGCTTTCTTTGCTGGAACTTCACTCACCTCAGCTGCTCTAATGCAGTTCACTTTCCCTTACCCTCGCATCGGTTTCTCACCGCTTCTTGTAGAATGCGACCGCGTAATCTCAAGTGCTCACCGTTTACTTTATTTTACCACATGTTAATTGTTTTGGAAGCGTTGATTTATTTGATTAATTTTGGTTCGCCAGTAATTTTGTTCAAGTTGATTTGGTTGGACAAGTTGGTTTTTTTATTGGGGCTTGGTTTTGATGGATTTTTGCATAATGCTTTTGTTGTCATTCTTTCGTCCATTGATTGAAGCGTGGTTTTTAATGAACATTTCATTTTCAATATTCATGGTGTTGTTGAACTCAGAAAACGCGATTCTTTGGTGCAGTATATGCTTTGCCTCTTTTTCTTATTTCTTAATCATAGTCAAAATTGGCTAGGGAGTAAACTATTAGGGGTTTGTAAATCTAATGCGTTAATTTTGAGAGTCTAGTGCATCTAAAAGTAAATAAAACCACTTCATTTTATTGTGTTAATGAGTTTCTTTGAGGCAATGCTACGTACTTTTCATGAAATGTAGCATCTTTTCCTTCTCACTTGGAGTAATTGTAAGTTAGCAGTCAATTAGAGTGAAAGTGAATGTTAGTCTACTTGAAAGAATGACTGGTTATCTTTATTTTGTTAAATTTTGTTTTGATTCTACTTCAATAAGGTGGCTACTGTACTTTGCTGGCTAGTAATTTTGTATATTTGGCGACTAGCATGCAAGAACTCATACAAATGTTCACAGTTCCCAGCACAAAAAGCAACATATCAAGAAAGCTTCTCATGGACCCCCTCCTACTGAAGGAGATCTCCATCCAAGTGAAGATTAGGACTCTGAGCTGAGAAAGGTTTCCTTGGATGGCATACCAAACTTGAACAAGGAAATCTTAGACACTAATACTGATAAGGACAGTGATAGCAGTGATCATATCGAGTATGTCGATGTGGAGAATTGGAATAATCCTGCTGTACTAGCAGCTGAACCAGCACCTTTGGTATAAACTTCAACTAGAGCTTGAAATTGTGGATTTATCTCTTTGGTTTCTTCTGTAGAAGTCTGTCTGTTCTGTTCAATTATTTTCTGTCTGGATGTTGGTCTGTTCACATGCACAGATCTATGGAGTATGGACCACCTATTTAGATATTTCATGGTTAAGACTATAGATTATCAATCTTACTGAGAAAATTGGGAGAGCAGAAAGTTCGGAGGAAAGGAGAAAGAGACCAAACTCAATATATGATTAAAAAATTCAATAATGGTGCATGCATAAAAGTGACCCTGCAACCTCTAATTAATAATATGTCTGTACTAAGGTCCTATTACCTTTTCTTTTGGCTGCACTATGGATAACTTTTCTCTTACAAGACTGACCTTAATTTGTCACCTCGGAACAAGATACTCGAAGTAACTCTTGTCTTCAAGTACAAAATTTTCCTAAATCCTTAATACCTGATGGCAAAACTATATCAGAATGTATAATATTTTGACCTTCTTTTTCTAATCTGTGTTTTCTTTGACTCTCTTCTATGTTTACTCTCTTGGGGATCGCTTGTTGGGGAAATGTGTTAGCACACCATTTGCAAAGAACGAAATCATGTTTTAGCATGCTATAATTGATTCCATTAACCATCCTATCTATTGGATCTCTGTTTGAAATGTCGTGAGAAAGAGGAAGCTAAAAGATTAATGTATCAATGGATTCTGTTGCTCTATATGCAGAAACTGAGTACAAACTACATCAGAAAAAGTCTTGTCCAGCTTGTTCGCATTCTTGCGGGAAGAATATTTGCTTCCACCATGTTTTCTATCTTTTTTGGAGACTCTTGTGCCATGATAATGAAATGGAGCAGATGAAGCATCTGAAACCATTAGTCAATAATAATTGAAATTTTTTCATTGTATCAAATTTTAATTTTAATTTTTTACTTCAATTATCACAATATATACAAATAATATATATGTGTGTAGTATTCAATAAGATTCGTATTCTTTTCTGTTATTTTTCATCCAAATTAACTTTTCAAATAATAATCAAAACAAGCTTAAGGTTAGAAAAAAAATTACTTTTACCACCGTTAATCTAAACACAAATCACATTTACAATATGACTTTTATCCTATTTTACTTTTGCAAAAGTCAGATTGCAAAAAAAATCACTTCTGCCACTGCTAATCTGAAAGGACTCTTAATTATTTTGATGACTAGGGCAAACTACAGAAAAGGCCCCTGAAATTCTGAAAATTTCATGTTCATGGAGAAGAAAAGGGCCTCGGAAAAATAACCAGATTTTCAGGAAATTCTGATTGAAACCCAAAACATTTCAAATATTTTATTGAAGTTCCTCCAGAAAACTTTTTGAAAATATTTATTTACGCTACTGTTCCTCATCTCTGAAAAGGGAGGCAGACCCGATATGAACCAAGATCCGACATTGAATAGTAAAGGGGGCTGTGAGCTGGGAGTTTGGAAACGGGAGGAGAGCTGAGAGTTGAGATTGGGCAGGCACCGCTGAGAAATCCTCCATTACCACTGTCTTCGACCTTCCTCTCCCAACACCGATAATCACAGATGGTGCGGCGAAGGTGAACTTGAGGAACAGAACAGAGAGCATCGCGAAGCAAAACCAGTAGCTCGGATTTCCACCTTTCGTTCTCTCTACCTTCTACCTCTCTCTCTCTCTCTGGCCAAACCACCGTCCAAGCACCACAACCACCGTCAGCCCCTGCCCTCAACTTCGCCGGATTAGTTCTCCTATTCTCTTCATTCCACCATCACCACCGTAACACCATTATCACCGCCACTTCCCCTGCTCTCTGTCACTCCATTACCATTAGCTCCTTTTTCTCCAATCATTTCATCACCATAGACCTTCCATTTCCGTCTCTCTGCGCTTCAACACGTCACTACCTACTGCCTCTTCCATTCTCGGTCAGGATCCACTGCTTCAACACCACCACCGTGACATCCTCTTCTTCCCCTGTCCAGCACCACCATCATCAGTCCTTCCATTTTCGTCCTCATATTTTCACAACCACCAGTGCCTTTCACTCCTTCATTATGTCATCCATATCATCAGAAGCTACTTAGCCTAACACCTGCTCCTTTGTTAGTGCCCCTTCAACTTCTTGAACCCATTCCATTTGCTCTTTTCTATAGTTGGCAGGAGATTTAATTGTGTTGCAGCTGAACCTAGAGACATGAGTGGTTAAATTGCGGGTCTTAGTGGCAAAGGAGGTGGTTAAAGCTCTTTGCTACGTAGGGGAGTTCAATAATTTCCATTAGCTCAATTCATGCACAATGATTTGAATGGATTAATTTTGCATTGGTATATGTATATTTTTTAGACTTAGATGAGTGCTTATTTGCTATGATGGATTGCTTTTGTGTTGAATTTTATATTTGTGCAATTGAATTTTATTGGACTTATTTCTTTTTGAATTAACGAAATTGTGCATTCTATGTAATGACTAGAGTGTGTGATGAATTTAATTCAATTTGAGTGTCACGATTGTGCTCTCTTTCAAGAGGAAGCAAGTGCATTAAGATGATTTTCAAATACACATTAAGTGGTTTTTAACAATTAATCTAAGAGATGATTATGAATGCGATTGTAGGATTGGTCATTAATTAGGTAAATTAGACTTAATGTGATTGCTTAGGGTTCTTGATTTGACTTGATGTAAAATTAACTCCCAAAATATTTTAAGAAGCTAAGAAAGTCATCAAATTTGCTACCAAGACTCATTTTATTATATAATCCCTTTTTAATTCAAATCATTTCTTTATTATTTTCCAAAAATATCAAAAAGATTAGAATTAGCTTTATTTTCATAAATTTTAATTTAAAGAAACCCAATTTCAAAAACTCCTTTTTTAACCATGTTAATGGTACTTAGTTTTATCTAAGGAAGTCAAAATAAAAGACTCATTGATAAGAAAGCGATCCCGAATTGTTTGCACTATATTGCATTTAATTTGTGATAATTAGTAATTTGATCCTGATGTGGCTAAGATTATGTCAAATCAATCACCCTCGGATTCTTCCTCTACTCAGACAGCATATCAGAGTATGTTGTGTGAAGGAGACGAGGATCACGGCAGAGTATGGAAGAATATATGGAAGCTCCACGTGCCACAGTGATGTAAGATGTTCCTTTGGTTTGTGTTCAAGGAATCATCTTTTAACAAATGAAACTACAACAGAGTTCAATGGAAGATCTGGTTTGCTCTGGCTTGCCACCAATTATGGTTTGCAACTTGTTAGAAGTCAAGAATGACGTCCGCCGCCACACAAGAATTGATGAAAATGTACAGGATTAGAAATAGGTTTCAGATTAAATTGATTGTATATAAATATGTAGTTTTGTATTTCATAAATGTGAATGAAGTTTGCTTAAATAACATGGTACCAGAGCCTTGTTAAGATATTACCTTCTGACTTCATTTGGTTTTCCGGTGACCTCCATTTTTTCCGGTGAGAAACTTGTTTCAACCCTTCAGATCTCCCTTCTTCAGTGTGTTTTCTTGAAACACGCGCCACTCCACCCTGTTCCTTAACCACCGATCGGCCTAATCCTAAAACGGCATCCCAAGACAAAGACGTGTGTGGCCACACGCGCCTCCACAAGCTTCGCTGCCTGAACCACGTGCCGGCGCATGGGGTGCTTTCCAGTGAGCTTTTCCGGCACTTTCTAGGTGTTTTCTGATCGTCTTCTAAAGCCCGTTCCATCCCCGGTGGCTGTGTCATCTAATTTTCACTTTTGATCTTCGGGTACATCTTGGTATTTATCTCCGTTGTGATACCTTTTGAGCTTTGTTTTTTTGTTGGGTGTTTTCCCATTCCGTGGTGCTGTGACTTTTGGGGCCTTGACTTCCATTTTGTGATTGTGTGCCTGTTGGACTCCTGTGGCTTATCTCTGATTGAGTATTACTATTATACTCTCTGATTCCTTTGATTTAATAATTTGTGCTCATTTGATTCCGGCACTTATTTTTTCAAACGAATTTGTGACTTTCACTTGTGTGTCACTATGGCTGATTCTAAGAACTCTGATATGTTGCCCATGTCTGCTAAGATTACTGCTTCACAGTTGAACTGGACAAATTATAGTGATTGGAACAAAACTGTTAAAGTATATATTTTGGGCATAGAGATGGAAACTCATTTAACTGAGGATCCTCCTTCTGGTAACGAAACAAAACTTTTGGCCTGGCAACGAGCAGATGCTCGACTTCTGTTTCAAATTCGAAATTCTATTGAACCACGAATTCTATCTTCTGTTAGTCATTGCAATACTGTCAAGGAAATCATGAATTATCTTGAATTTATGTTTTCTAGCAAGGGAAATATTACTCGGGTTCATGAAGTTTGTAAAGGTTTTTATCGTTCCCAACAGCAAGGCCGTTCATTGAAAGATTTCTTCTTGGATTTCAAGAGGATGTATGAAGAAATGAAAGTACTTATGTCTCCGCAAGCAGATCTCTCAACTCGTATCAAGAACTTGGAACTTCAGGCTATCATGAGTTTCCTTGAAGCTCTCGATCCATCTTATGATACTATTCGTTCTCAGATTCTGTCTAGTCAAGAGCTTCCTTCTCTCAAAGATGTTTTCTCCCGGGTTCTTCGTGTTGATAGCTTGATTCACTCCTTTGTTGATCCAACTGCAAGTGCTCTAGCTGGTCGTGGCTCCTTTGAGAACAGGAATTATGGGTACAAACCAAATAATAATCCTCCGACAATGACTTCTGGAAATATTATTTACAATTATTGTAAGGAACCTGGACACATTAAGAAAAATTGTCGAAAATTGCAAAATAAACAGCAACGTGACCAACAGTGTGGCTTTGCTCATACTACCTAGACACCTGGACCATCTGTTTCTGGTTCTGAATCTTCTTCTGCAGGGGCCCTAGCTACAGGTATTCCGTCCTCTGGCCTTACTACTGTTTCAACTAAGTGGGTCATTGATTCTGGTGCCATCGACCACATGACAGGTAATCATCACTTATTCTCTTCATATACCCCCTATGCCAACCCATCATCCACATTTGTCGCCCATGGTTCTCCAGTCCATGTTACTGGCTCAGGCACTGTTAACCCAACTGCATCCCTTGCATTATCCTCTGTTCTTAACGTTCCTGATCTCACCTTCAATCTTTTATCTCCAAGTAAACTCACTCGTCATCTAAACTGCTTTATCTCATTCTTCCCTGACCATTGTTTAATTCAGGATCTATCGACGAAGCAGATTATTGGTAAAGGCTATGAATCTGGTGGACATTACATCCTTGATGATCAGGTGCCACGTTCTGTTGCTTGTTCTGGTGGGTCGTCTCTCTTTGACATTCATTGTCGTCTAGGTCATATGTCGCTATCGTCTCTCCGAAAATTGTATCCTCAGTTTTCTTCTGTGTCTACTTTAGATTGTGAGTCATGTCAGTTTGCCAAACACCATCATGTTCATTTGGCACCTCGCGTGAATAAACGGGTTGCGTCCCCCTTTGAGTTGATACATTCTGATGTATGGGGTCCTTGTTCAGTTCTTTCCCAGACTGGTTATCGTTATTTTGTTACTTTTGTTGATGATTTTTCCCGAACAACTTGGCTTTACTTAATGAAACAACGTTCTGAATTGTTTACTCATTTTCGTAATTTCTATGCTGAAATTCAAACCCAGTTTAATACTCCTGTGAAAATTTTACGAAGTGATAATGCAAAAGAATATTTTTCTGCCCCCTTCACCGATTACATGCAAAGTCATGGTATTCTTCACCAATCCTCTTGTGTTGATACTCCTGTTCAAAATCGAGTTGCTGAAAGAAAGAACCGACATCTTTTAGAAACTGTCCGGGCCCTCATGTTGCATTCCTCAGTCCCTAAAATTTTTTGGGCTGATGATGTATCTACTGCATGTTTTCTCATCAATCGCATGCCTTCGGCTATTCTTGGTGGGTATATTCCGTATTCCATTATGTTTCCTACCACTAAGTTGTTTCCTATTGATCCTAAAATCTTTGGTTGTGTCTGTTTTGTTCGGGATGTACGTCCTAGTATTAGTAAACTTGATCTCAAGTCCCTTAAATGTATTTTCCTTGGCTATTCTAGAGTTCAAAAAGGTTATCGGTGTTACTCTCCTGATCTTCATCGTTACCTTGTGTCCACTGATGTATACTTTCATGGGTCTTCTCCTTTCTTCGCATTATCAACCTCCTTTGAGTCTCCATTTGTCATTACTGAGTTTGATGATGTCCTGGTTTATCGTGTCCCTCTCTCACCAGTACAAGTTGCTGTTCCAGAACCTACTATCATCAATGATATCGATGCCACCAATGTTTTGCCTTCTCCGATCGCTGCTTCACCGACGGATTCTGGTCATGATTCCATTGATGTTCCTGATACAGTTGCCCATAATCCTGAAATAACTCCCTCTCCTGACCTACCTATTGCCCTCCGGAAAGGTACCCGTTCTCGTTATCCTCCCAGAAGATATGTTGAATGTACCTATCCTATATCATCCTTTGTCTCTTACCAGAATTTGTCCTCTCCTTCTTCTTCTCTTATGGCCACCCTAGATTCCATCTCCATCCCTACTACCCTTCATTAAGCCTTGACTCATCCTGGTTGGCGTACCGCAATGGCTGAAGAACTTATGGCCCTTGAAACAGCTTGTACCTGGACCCTTGTTGATCTCCCTCCTGGGAAGAAAGCCATTGGATGTAAATGGGTGTTTGTTGTTAAAACCAAGGTAGATGGTTCTTTGGAATGATTAAAAGCTCGACTTGTTGCCAAAGGATATGCACAAACTTATGGTATTGATTACTCAGAGACTTTCTCTCCTGTGGCTAAGCTAACCTCCGTTCGTCTTCTGATCTCTTTGGCTGCCACAAATCATTGGTCTATGTATCAATTGGATGTTAAGAATGCATTTTTGAATGGTGATCTCCTTGAAGAAGTTTATATGGAGCAACCACCTGGGTTCGTTGCTCAGGGGGAGAATAGGAAAGTATGCTACCTTAAGAAGTCACTGTATGGTCTAAAGCAAAGCCCTCGTGCTTGGTTTGAGCGATTCTGTGATGTAGTCAAGAAGTTTGGATTAAGTCAAAGCAAGTGTGATCACTCTGTATTCTATCAACAATCTGAAGCAGGAATGATTCTTCTAGTAGTGTACGTTGATGATATTGTGATTACAGGGAGTAACATTTCTGGAATCTCAGAACTTAAAATCTTCCTAAATTCTCACTTCCAGACAAAAGATTTGGGGTCATTAAAGTACTTTCTTGGTATTGAAGTTTTGAGAAGCAACAAAGGTATTCTTTTGAGTCAAAGGAAGTATGTTCTCGATCTCTTAAAGGAGACTGGAAAGCTTAGAGTGGCACCAAGCAACATTCCTATGATTTTGAATCTCTTCTTAGATCTTGATGCTAGTATGTTTGATAAGCTTCCTGATGATTTAAAGAAGAAGATTGATCCAGAGAAATTGAAGCCGTTTCCATTTCCTGAGAGATATAGAAGACTCATTGGTAAGCTGAATTATCTAACAGTAACTCGTCCTGATATAACCTTTTCAATCAGTAGGCTCAGCCAATTCATGACATCACCAACAGTGGCACAATGGGAAGCTTTAGAACATATCTTGTATTATTTGAAAGGTTCTCCGGGTCTTGGTATTCTTTATACAGATTATTTACACTTTAAAGTAGAGTGTTTTTGTGATGCGGATCATGTAGAATCTAAGGCCACAAGACGATCTACTACGGGTTACTGTGTGTTTGTTGGTGGAAATTTGATATCTTGGAGAAGTAAGAAGCAAGGAGTCGTGTCAAAATCAAGTGCAAAAGCGGAATACAGAGCCATGTCACAATCAGTACAAGAAATTGTGTGGGTATTTCAACTCTTGAAAGAAATTGGCATCACTACTACATTGCCTGCAAAACTATGGTGTGACAATAAACTAGCACTTCATATAGCTTCGAACTCTGTGTTTCATGAAAGAACAAAACATATTGAGATTGATTGTCATTTTATTCGTGATAAGATTAAAGAAAATATTGTATCTACAGGGCACATACGGTCTGACGACCAACTGGCAGATCTTCTGACAAAAGCCTTAAATGGAACACGGGTTCAATATCTTTGTAACAAGTTGGGCATGATTAATATATATGCTCCAACTTGAGGGGGAGTGTTAGAAGTCAAGAATGACGTCCGCCGCCACACAAGAATTGATGAAAATGTACAGGATTAGAAATAGGTTTCAGATTACGTTGATTGTATATAAATATGTAGTTTTGCATTTCATAAATGTGAATGAAGTTTGCTTAAATAACACAACTTAAGTGTTTCCTCGAACGAACTTGGGATGTGCATGTTACGTGGTGTGCCCGTGAAGCCAATAGTGTTGCTGACCCTGCCCGAGAAGGGACTGTCCATCGCTGGTTTGGGGCAGTTTTCATCACCACTATATTTCATTTGTGAGGAGCTGAAGAGAGATGCTACGTATAAGCTGTAATAGATCTAGTCTTATTTCATCCACAAAAAAAAATCTTTTTATCTAAAATATCCTTAGAAGTATATCAAATTTACAAACCTCTGAAATAAAATATTAATATTAATAATTCATATTAAAGAATGGAAAAGTTAAGAATTGAAATCTTCACTGCCTTATTTTTTAAGGAGCAAAGAGGATAGGACATTAGAGTTATCTTACCAACATTTTGATTTTTTAAATTGGATTAATAATTTAATTAGGGATTTGTTGAATTTACCACCCTAATTAGAAAGTTCTCCATTTTAGATAGCTTTATATGGGATTTTGCCTGTAACTAAAATTATAATATAGAAAAATTAGAAAAAAGAAAATTATCAACTTTACTCTCTAAATCTCGTGCGACCCGCTCCATAACCCAATTACGCTTGATCTGGGTCGAATAATCACAACTCTAATTATGCTAAAACACATTTATGATGATTGGCAAATAATAATTGGACCTAGCCTTTCAAATTTCAAATAATGACTATAATCTTTCATAATTGTAAGAAATAACAACTTTAACATTCCAATCCTAATTAAATTAAAACACAATTATGATGATTAGCAAATAATAATTGGGCATATCCTGTCAAATTTCAAATAACCTAATTACATTGAAACACATTTATGATGATTGACAAATAATAATTGGACGCATCTTTTCATATTTCAAACAAATGACTGTAATCTTCCACGATTGTAGGAAATAATAATTTTAATATTCCAATCTTAATTAAATTAAAGCCATTCAATCAATACAGGTCAATACTATTTCCAACAATTGCACTCTAGCAGGACTAAATTGCAGCATACAATCCCGTGAAAAAAATTGCTCTAAAAGGAATAATTTGGAAGGAAGGAAGCTAGAGGTTGTATCTGGAATAATTAGAAATAGGGGTATTAAGTCGCTTAAAAAAATAGAACTGACCACATTAATTGAGAATCAAAATTATGATGTTGGGCAAATCATTATAAAAACGTTCGAAAATTCCTCATATACAACATAAGTATCATTAATACCTTTTTGTTTTTTCAGAAATTCCTTCACATTTAATACTTTTACACCTACAATTATATATCTCAGCAAAAACCTCTCAGCCTCATATACAGCATAACAGGACAATTCTTGAAGAAATCAGTTACATCAACTCAAACAATGGCAAACGTTGTTCATGCTTTACTCAAGAATGTTGATGATAGTAAGGAAACCTGGAGCATTATTGTTAGGGTACTTAAGAACTGGACAATGGTGAAGAAGGCCCAACCATTTGAGGTCTGGAAAGTCAGCATGATATTAGTCGACAAATAAGTAAGTATCTAATGTAGTCGTCACATTCATCAATTCACCAAGTGAAAATTATATGTTGCTCATATTTCATCTAACTACTTGCAAATAGGGTGATCAAATTGAGGGTTCAATTGTCCAGAGGAGATAGATCCGTAGGTACATTGAGGATTTAAAAGAGGGTGAGATGTACCGATTTGAGAACTCTGATACTTGATTTAGACAAGAAACCTACCAACATGACAACCAATGTGGTTTATAGAAAATTTTTTCAAAATATCATGTAAGATTCATTTTTTTGTTGAAAGATTCTTTCAGTGATGTATTTAGTAAAAAACCAAAATTGTAGTCATTTTACCTCTACTTTATCCAATTTTGTCCCCCACATAGCCTTCCATTTATTAATTTATTGACACTCTATTGACACATCAGGGTGAAATAAATTCTCCAAAAAAAAAATGCTCCCTCAAGATGTGATATATAAGCATGATTATAATCACCCTTTATATATTTCTAAGCTGAAAAATTAATTTTATAGATATACAAATAAATACATTATGATCATAAAAAATTAATTCTACAATGTATCGTTAATCAAAATTCACGCTCTCGTGCAACGCACAGGATTAACACTAGTTTATATCGATGCATTGTACAAATTTTACAAAGTCTCCGTTTGAATGACCTTGCAATAGTACGTGCAATGAGACAACACTTCTCAACAGCACTTTAAGGGCTAAACCGGAGGCCTAAAAGGGGTAGCTGTTTTTTTTAAAGTAAAAATCAGTTTACTTTAACAAATAGATAAAAGGATACAAATAAACCCACCAATTGATTAAGGACTAGTTTGTTTGAGGGGCTTTAGTTTTAGATTATTTTGGAGGAAATGTTTTCCTAAAAATATCACTTCTCAGAAAATTTTGTTTTTTTTTGAAAAAATCAAAATCTAAAAAAAAATGATGTTTCCAGATGATTTTTCAAAGTTATTACCTTAATCAGTTTTCTCCATATAATTTTTGTGGTGATAGATATAGATAAGAGAGAAAAATAAAATGGTGATGATCAGAAGCGGAAACACATTATGCACATGGGAGCTATGGCCACCAGCTCCCACCACTGAATTAAAAAAAAATCATGATGTACTTTCAGCCTTCTAATTTTATTCTTAACTGAATTATATGTAATTTATTCTCTAATCATTTTTAAAGTTATAAAGTTATATAAAAATTTAATTACTATAAATATTATTATAAATAAGGATGAATGGATATAATAATTGTTGTGAATGAATTGGGATAAATACTTACATAATTTAGAGTGCCACATCATTTGAATTCTATATAATTAAAACACATCAACTCAAATCATTTTAATCCTAGTTGGCCAATAATTCATCTGAAAACAATTCACATTTTATTTTGTTTTTAAGAAAAGGAAACATCTTAATTTAAAAAAATGAAAGCGAAATTATCAGCCAATATTATATTTTTGTTAAAAACAAAATAAAATATAAATTGTTTCATAGGAGTCCACAAACTTGGTTAAAATGATCTGAGTTGATGTGTTTTTATTCGACAAAATACCGATGATGTGGTACTCTAAGAGCATGTAAATATTTCCCATGAATATTATCAAGTGTTTACCGATATTTATCATATGAGATACACTAATTCAGTGTTTATATTTATCAAATCATAAATCGTAAAAATAATTTTTAAGCGAGTGATTAGAATGGTAGATATGACGAGAAGATCAAATCGCAATATTGTCAGCCAATAATGCCGAGAAAGAAACTAAGGATTGGAAGAACATTTCCCTGACACGAGCCACAAGTCAGACGTCAATGTGCTGCAACGTCTCCGACGCTGCTCTCCCATTTCCGACGCCGATCTGATCCCGACACTGCTCTCCCATTTCCGACGCCGATCTGAGCCTGCGTCTCCAGTTTCGGCGCTGATCTGTGGTGAGTTTTGATCCAGAATTTCAGTCGATCTGAGCTTGCTTTTCCGGTGATCCGAACATCTGCCCAACGTCGATGTGCTCTGCTGCAGGTTGAATTGGCGTTTCCAGGTAAGTTGAGTTGCTTAGATTTGTCTGTCCGAATTTGCTGCTGCTTTTTTTTTTTTAATTGATCTGTTCTGAGGAGGGGAAAAAAAAGAAAAAGAGAGTGAGAGAGAGTGGAGAGAAAAGAAAAGAAAAGAAAAATTATTTGTTGTATGCTCAAGAGATGAACGAGTGGGAGAGAGAACGTAGTCCCGTGAGAATGGTTTTGACACCAATGCTGGAGGAGAGGGAGGCCTTGGAGCATAGTAGGAAGAAAATTCGTGATGATGATGAAGAGTTCATAAATAAGCAATCCTTAGCTCCACGGATTGAGGACTGGATGAGTGACGATAATATTATACAGGAAACCAGCTTACCTGAAGTACCTAAACGGTCATACAAGGATGCATGTGTGGAGGATCAGACGCAGAATGATTGTTCAGATGAAAAAGAAGAATGGTGGAGAGGGGACGGATGGAAATCTAGAATGGACCAAACATCATTGTGTCTCCGGAGTTTAGAAAGAAGCTAGCAAGGAAATGGTCGACATCGTTGTTCGTTAGACTCCTTGGCAGGATGGTGCGTGAGGATCAACTAGGTCGCAAACTGCAACAGCTGTGGGGACGTAGAGGCCAGGTTGAAACTATTGAGATAGGATCTGGGTATTTTCTGGTTCGTATGAGCAATAAGGAGGACTATGATTTTGCTTTAACAGGAGGTCTTTGGTTATATATAGATCATTACCTAGCAGTGCAACCATGGCAGTCTGAGTTTGATCCTGAATCTGGTGAGGTTTCCAAAATTGCAGCATGGGTGAGAATTCCTAAATTCCCAGTTGATTTCTATGATAAAGGTATTTTATATGTCGTGGGTAACCAAATTGGAAGGGTTCTAAAAGTGGATACAAACACCCTTCGAAAAACCAAAGGTCGTTTTGCCCGTATATGTGTTGAAGTCGATCTAAGTGCGCCTTTACTTCCGTCATTGATGATTAATGGGAAAGAGAAGAAGATTGTTTATGAGGGTTTGCATTTGATTTGCTTCTCATGTGGACGGTATGGCCACGACACGGCGCATTGCCCTAATAATCAAGCAATAAGCACGTTAAAGTCGCCATGTATGGCAAAGGAAGCTTGGAAGATGCCGATAGATCTCCATATCACTGAATCGCCTCCACTTGTAATTACGAGCTTATTACTTACTGATTATTATAGGTCAAGATCTCAGGTTGACTCAGGAGGATAGCTTCTGAGGTGTTTTGTAGTTTTTCATATACTATCAAAAAAAAAAAAAGATATGACGAGAAAGGAGAGATATTTCTTATTGGCCCATTGACCATTTGGCGAAGACAATATGGCCATCCTATCCCCATTTTGCGGACACAATTTGTTGTGTACGTCTTGGCGAATCACAGCAACTCATCACTCTTTCTCATCGGAGTCGATCGCCCGCCATGTTTCAGTCCAAATCTTGAAATACCATTCCGTAATCTTCTCTCTCTCTCTCTCTGATTTTTTATTTTCAATATTTTTATCTTCGTTTGTTACTTCTGCTACTGCCTTTGCATACTTATTCATTTTAATTCTACTTCTAAGTTAGACAGATTCAAGATTCATTCTCTGAATAATCTTCATTCCTTAATTACTTTGTTCGATCAAATTGCATGCATATTAAGGTAAGGTAGATAGATATGATTTAGTATATGTGAACCGAAAAAGTAGATGCTTGCATATACCCAAAGAAAATTGGATTATACTTATTGACGGAAATTTAAGCCTCATACTTATTTTTTTTTAAAAAAAGCCATATTCTGAAAAGTTATAAGCATCAATCTGTAAACGTATTTTGGAATTGTCTTCAATTTTAATTACTCCCTCCCATTTATATACTCTACTTCCTTTGGTCTTTATTACAGCACGTCTTATAAGATATTTGCTATATATTTTCGTACTAAATATTTTTTAATATATGCCCCATATTTAATAAGAGTATTGATGATGGGGATTAGAAATTAATATGACGTTGGATGAGTCAGAATTTGATCACTTATGTTTATGACTAGAGGGAGTATAAGATACAATTTTTTAGAAGGCATGGTCATGTTGATAAGATAAGGATGTTTGAAATTTTAACTAACATTTGTTTTTTCATTTTTATCCTCACTAATTACATATTCCGTTCGATCTTTTTTATAAGAGCCCAAAATTTAAATTAACTTAATCCTTTTTATAAGAGCTCAATAAGAGTATCTTAACATTTAATGAGTTTATTTTTTCACTTTTGCCTCTCATTAATTATATGTATTGCATTAATTAGAATAATGTTGGTATTTATATTTACTCTATTTCTTTCTGTTACTTGCCCCCTTATAAATAAGGATATACTTGAAAAACACGCTTGATTTCATACATACTTATTATTTTTAACCAATATTAATCGCCTTCTTAAATTTCGTAATTCGATTATCAGACTCTTATAAATAGGATCAGAGGAGGGAGTATTACCATATCACTAGATTACTTATGATCTCTTGCATCATATTGCATGCAGAATCAAAGCTCATATTAATAAAGACAAAGGCAAAGGCATTCAACCATGTACTGGCAAACCAGACTCCAATAATGATACTAAACACAACCTCCTACATTCTCAAGGTACGTAATAATATGCTCCTTTCAGTTTATAATATAAATCACTTTAATTAGCATAAACTAACTCCTTGGAATTAAATATATCTTAAATTATTTTGTCTACTTTACTTATAATAAATGGGGTTTTAGAAGAAAGAGAAGAATGCATGGAGCCACATTTTTTTAACCATGAAGATGGAGTCACATTTAAACATGAATTACATGAGCAAAATTGATAAATAAACATATTAATTACTACCTCCGGTTTGAAATATAAGAGCTAAATAACTAAGTTATGCAATTCAAAAAGTTATTTAAAATTTTGTTAAAGACAACAAATATGTAAAAAATATAACTTACTTTTCTTTAAATCCTATATTTATGGAAAGGTGAGTGGGTGAGAGAATAAATCGAAAAAGAGATAAGATAGAAGGAGTGGAAAAAATAGACGAGAGAGGAATATAATTAATTAGGAGTAAAATTGAAAAAAATATATTAAATGATGAGAAAAAACAAAGTAGCTCTTATATAAAAAACCACACCCTCACTAGTTTGGCTTTTATATTTTGAACTAGAGGGAGTACTATCTAGGTGACTTATATTGTGGAGGGGAGGATTATATACCTTCTTATCTTTCTAAGGTACCATGTGAGATATTTATTACATTTATTCCATATTGCACTTATTTAATATTAATTCAATTTTACAAGGTTGCACAATATATGTTTATTAAATGAAGATAAAATTAGAAATTCCTTTGATTTTCAGGCAGAGGTAAAGAGTTTTAAATCTTCCCTTAATAATTATGGTGATAATAAGTGCCCGATAAAAATGAGTGATTGGAGTACATATAACTTAGTTTAAACAATGAAAGTTTAAACAAAGAATAATCAAACTATATTTTGTCAATCCTTTTGTGCTCCTTTGCTAGTTTATATTGCCAGAAAATTAGGAAAATTTGAATAATGTAAAAACTTTTATGAGCCCAAAAACAACCCAACAAAACAAATTAAGGGGCCCAAGAGGTAAATCACAGGCAAACATTTGGGTGACAATTTAATTTCCCAACATTGCTATTGATGGGTAATTAAGTAGTTTAATTGCATAGTGCGTAATGAGTAATAGGGCGTAATGAGGAGTTTGAAATTTGAAAGATCAAAGAAGGAAAAGCAAAAAAGGACGGTTAAAGAAGGCTTTTGACTTGAATTTCTTATTTTTCTAGAATTATATAATTTTTTTAATTATGACTAGTTTCACTCCGATACGAGTTTTAATACTTTGATATTTATCATACCGGAAGTGGTGTCTAGAAAACAAAAAAATCAATTTAAACAAAAGCTTTCTATATTTTATCCACATATTTATCTTTTACTGGAAAAAATAACTTCAAATAAATAAGTCCAAAAAACACCAATGGCGAGGTAATAATTTGAGTCCGAAATTATTATTGATGATTTTACTATTACCTAGGTTCCCTAGGCAACCAATTAGTTTCAATTTAATATGCAGGAACAGTAATAATGTGGAAGGCCCAGGGATGAAGTGTGGCAACACTTTAAGTTATTAGAGGGAGGACGAAGAGTGAAGTGTAATTATTGTGGGTCTGAATTTGCAGCAAGTGCTAACAGAATCAAATCTCATATTAATAAAGGCAAAGGCAAAGGCATTCGAGTATGTCCCAACCTCCCCCAATCTCACATATCATGTTTTTTTGTCGAAACCTTATAGGCTAATGAATAATAAAACCAAACTCTTTTTTTAATTTTTTTGAAGTATGAGTTTGTGAGTTCAAACTTTTTATAAATGCATGAATCATAATAAGGAAAAATCACTTTTAATTATATTAATTTAAGATTATTTTGGAGGAATTTTTTTCCTAGACTTTTTTTTAAAAAAAATAAAATAAAATCTTTTTAAAAAAATTGTTCCCAGATTATTTTTCACAGTTACTTTAATCAGTTTTTCGTTCACCGAATAATTTCTTCGGTTCTGATAATAAAGGAAACTCCAATTATCTCAAAGACAACTTCCTACAATATTCTCAAGGTACGTATGATTATGCACTACTCTCGATTCAACACAAACACACACACACACACATCATTTTTAGAAGAAATTTAATGGTCGGTAATATAAGTTTTTGATTAATTAATATTTATATAATAATTGTATTCATATAATTAATGTTTAAATCTGATTATTCGCATTTTTCTCTTTATTTCAAAATTTGGTATTTAAGAGATATTTAATAAGTCAACTATTCTTTCTTGATAAAGGCATTAGTGTGTGTACTACTTTTCCTAGATCTAACAATTTTAGTTCTGTCGAAGGAAACTCCGTTGGTCTCTCAAAGTTAACTAGATTTTAAAATGAAGTTAATTAGATTTAACATCTCGATTTTTTTGTTTTACAATAATAAGACCGGTATCTATAGTAACAACATATTCTACATTAAAACTCCACCTTTTTATTTCACAACTTTGTAATTTAAGTTTCAGAGTCAATAACAACACCTCTCTCTTTATTAACAACACCGTATTTTACATTAACAACTCGATTTTCTTATTTCACAATAACAACATCGGTTTCTATATTAACAATACCGTATTTTATATTAACAACTTCACTTTCTTATTCCACAACTTCATAATTTAAGTTTCATGGCCAATAATAATACCCTTTTCTTTATTAACAATACCATATTTTACATTAATAACATCATATTTGAGATACGAAGATGTGAAAGAATAAAACAGAATTGTTAATATAGAATGCGGTGTTGTTAATAAAGAGATCGGTGCTATTATTATTAATAAAGAGGAAAGCAGAGTTGTTAATTTAGAATGTGGTATTGTTAATAAAGAATCTGGTGTTATTATTCCAAGTTAAGAGAGAGGGATAGTTGAAGGGCAGTTTCATCTTTTCGCCGAGATTTCAAAATCCCAAATTTTTCCTCTGTACTGACACAGCACTGATTTGTCCTTTCCTATTTTCCAACATCTTTTTCTGAAATTTTTCTTATTATTTAATAGTCACTCAATTTTTCCAAAATTATACAAATAGGCTCAATCTAGCCTTCACCCTAGTTAATCCTCTAGTTATTAATAATATTATATTGCCAGAAAATCGAGGAAACACTTGAATTATGTAAACATTCTATGAGTCCAAGAACAACCCAACAAAACAAAGTGGCCGCACTGGGATCACACAGTAAAAAATTAATTAATTTCACACCTTCCTGTCGATGGGTAATTAAGTAATGTACTGATTGTGTTGTGTAGAGGGAAAAAAAAAACAGGTTTCTCATTAGACGGTCAACAGATCATAGAATGTCCAACGAAGTAGGATAAATCCATTTTCTTAAATTACATAATCCAGTTATCAGATTCTTATAAATATGATATTTGTGATAGTTTTTAAGGAGTTTATAAGTGTTTTTCATATAAATTGAGATAAAACTCCTCTCATATGCTTACCTTGTATATCATAAATAAATTATTATTGAAAGATTGTTTTTAAAATTATCAACCACTATTCTAAATAAATACATTGAATGTGATGGAGAAAGAAGTTTGACTTAAAGCAATAATGTGGGGGAGACTGAGTGCTTATGTGGCCAACACATGCAAGGGGATGGATCAATATTTCCTAAACACTCTTACCTTTTGTTTTTTTGGGGACTCGTGCTCTACACCTCTTCTCATCTGTCAAAGCCCCACCTTCTCTCTTTTCAACACCATGCTTCAGTCCGTCTCCTCTCGGCGAACCACAAACCATGATTTGGCGAACTTGCGAGAGCTGGAGGAAGGATCAATATTAACTCTGGAGAATGTAGTTTTAGATCAGGACGAGTGGTTGAAGGTTTGGTGCGATGCGACGACCACAAGCTCGAAGGAAGGAGAATTACCCCAAAACCACCATATCCGACGGAGCACAGCGATGTGCTTGAACGACGGTGGCGGCCATGAATGAGAACGAAGAAGAAACAGAACTTTCCGGAATTGAATGAGTACGTGGAGATGAGAGAGAGAATAGCTTATAGGAAACGGAATAACAATTAATGGTAGCCTTTCATATTCAGAATAAGGAATGTGGAGTTTTGGCTCTCTCTCACACCCTGAAGCAGAAGAAAAGGGGGAAGAAGAGAACATCTAAAGAATGCTTCCAGCTTGCTTTATTCAGTGGTGATGAGAAATTTGACACGCAAGCTGCAAATCTAATGTTGGTTCAATCTCTTAAGTTTGCTTTTCTGTGGCTCTCTGTTGGATCAAACTTCAATCTTACTGTCTTGCCTTTTTTCTCTGTTTTTTCGAAGAAAGGAAAAAGAGCTGCAAAGGGGAATATGAGCGAAAGTCAAATAGTCAAAGCAGGTATATGACAGCTAAAGAGAGGTACGTTTTGTTTTTAATACACCCATTCAATCCTCTCACCACTCGTGTTATCTCATTAAATGCCACCTGTACAGTCTCTAATTACGGGTGAGGATATCTCCATTGATTTTTCATTTTTTCTCTCTATTTACTCTTTATTGAGTATATTTATCATTAGATTAATCTTCAATGGTTAAGATTTATCATTGTAGATTTTTTTTATAATGATATTCTTTATATATTATTAAATCTCAACCATTGAAGATTGATTTAATAGTAGGTACCCTTAATAAAGAGTAAATGGAGAGAAAAATCAATGGAGACACCCCCTCCTCTCCAATTACACCTAACGCATGTTTTAAGTAAGTTAATGAGTTTGTGGTGGATGATCCATTTTTAATTCTTTATATATTTTTACCCCTTTTAAAACTTAATTATACCAGACGCTTCTAACATAAATCTTCTTTGTTAAATTTATACCTTAATCCTTAATTAGTCTTCTTGTTACTTTCTCACTCACGCACATATTTCTTTTCTTTTTCTATGAAAAGGCTCACATACCTATTATTAGGACCGGGAAAATGGGCCGGGCCGGGCCTGTAGGGCTTGGGCCTAAACGGGTCAGCCCGTTTAGGCCCGAGTTCAAAAAAGTACACATATTTCGCAGCTCAACCTATTTATGTAAAGCTCGCGGGCTTTAGGCCCATTTAACTTGTTTCCTTTATTTTTTTTGTCATGACTTTTTTTCTCCTTATTCTCCTAAAGACTAAAATACCTAATTTAAAATATAAATATCATTAAAACTAATTTAAAACATAAATAGTATTCAAGTTTAATAAAACACAAACACTAAGACTTAAGTTCAAACCATAATTAATGTCCAAAACTAATCAAACAAGTCCACAGCCACAATCAAGTAAGTCTAAAAGCTTAAAATGTCAGTAATAATAGAACATCTGATTTGGATTTTGGCATACACATACAAAAAAAGAAAAAAAGAAAATCAAAGAAGAGAAATTTCAAATGAGGTATGAGTAAGTGTAAGAGTGTTTCAGATCTGAGAGTTATGTTAGGTTAACTCTGCCCCCTCTGACCACTGCTTGTTGCCTTGTGCCTAGTTAAAAAAAAGAAAGTTAAACGGGCCTAAAAGAGCCTGCCTTACAGGGCTATAGGATCGGCCCTTTTAGGCCCCGCCTCTTTTTTTTCGCCCTAGATTATAAGCCCGGCCCTTAACAGACTCAAGCCTAAACGGACCGGCTCGACAGACTCGACCCGATTTCCCAACTCTACCTATTATCCTCGTAGAGGTTCGAAATCACATCCTCTTATGGCAAAGAATTATACTTATAAGTCGTGTTTGGTATTAGTTGAGGCATAAAACTCTGACTGTTAATTAAGCTATACTTATTTTGCATTCGTTATGATTTATGAGACAAAGAATCTATTGATTCACTTTTTTTAATGTTTAAAACTTTAAAGGATATTATGTTTTTGTCGATACCTTATAGGCTAATGAATAATAAAACCAAACTCTTTTTTTAAATTTTTTGAAGAATGAGCTTGTGAGTTCCAACTTTAAAGAATATTATTTTGCATTCGTTATTACGTTTTGTATTGCTCTCCAGCTGTATCACATGGTGCTTTAAGGACAGCTTTTACATTCTGTATTGAATACTGTAATTGTAGGGCGATTCTTTCTGGACGCGTTTTCTTCTTTTTCTCACCTGAGGGAGTTGTCCGCAATGCTTCAGTTCAGAACTTGAGATAGCATTCAGTAATCTTTCTCACTCTGATTTCTTCTTTTCAATTTCATTATCTTCCTTTGTTACTTTTGTTTCTGCCTCTGCACTATTAAACTTCATCCTCTACTTTCAAGTTAGACAGACTCAAGATTCATTCAAGTCACTATTACCTAGGGTTCCCAAGGCAACCAATTAGTTTCAATTTGATGTGCAGGAACAGTAATAATGGAAAAGGCAGCTGGTTGAAGACCAAGGGATGAAGTGTGGCAACACGTTAAGCTATTGGAGGGAGGACGAAGAGTGAAGTGTAATTATTGTGGGTATGAGTTTGCAGCAAGTGCTAACAGAATCAAATCTCATAGTAATAGAGACAAAGGCAAAGGCATTCAAGTATGTCCCGACTTACCCCAATCTCACAATTTTGGTTCTGATAATAAAGGAAACTCCAATCATCTCAAAGACAATTTCCTACAATATTCTCAAGGTACAATTTTGGTTCTGAGAATAAAGGAAACTCCAATCATCTCAAAGACAATTTCCTACAATATTCTCAAGGTACGTATGATTATGCACTACTCTCGATTCAACACAAACACACACACATATCATTTTTAAAAGAATTTTAATGGTCGGTAATATAAGTTTTTGATTAATTAATATTTATTTAATAATTGTATTCATGTAATTAATGTTTAAATTTGATTATTCGCATTTTTCTCTTTATTTCACAATTTGGTATTTAAGGCATATTTGATAAGTCGACTATTCTTTCTTGATAAAGGCATTCATGTGTGTATTACTTTTCCCCAATCTAATAATTTTAGTTCTGACAAAGGAAACTCCATTGATCTCTCAAAGTTAATTATATTTTAAAATAAAGTTAATTAGATTTAGGATTTTTCTTGATTCCAATAACACATGCCAGAAGTAACTTATAAATGGGACCAATATTATTATGCTCTATCTTGGAAGTGACTTATAAATAGGAATAATATTATTATAGTCTTTCCTCATGTGTCACAGAAGAATTTCTGTTTTTGCATGTTTTTTAAATTTACCATATGAGATATGTATTAGATCTCCCTCACATTAGTATTATTTAATAGTCACTCAATTTTTCCAAAACATACAAATAGGCTAAGTCTAGCCTGCACCCTAGTTAATCCTCTAGTTATTATAATATTATATTGCCAGAAAATCAAGAAAAACTTGAATTATGTAAACATTTTATAAGTCCAAGAACAACCCAACAAAACAAAGAGGCCGCACTCGGATCACACAGTAAAAAATTAATTAATTTCCCACGTTACTGTTGATGGATAATGAAGTAATGTACTGATTGTAGGCATGTTTGTGCTGGTGTTGAGATTGCTTATAAGTTATTTTTTAGGTAAATCGAGACAAAACTCATATCACATATTTACCTCGTATACCGTAAATCACGATTGAAAAGTTACTTTTAAGCATTCCAATCTCTATTCCAAACGAGCATTGTATTTTGTAGAGAAAAAAAAAACAGGTTTATCATTGGACGGTCTAACAGATCATATAAAGTCCAACGAAGCAGGACAAATCCGCTTTCTTAAATTGCGTAATTCGGTTATCAGACTCTTATAAATAAGATTAAAGGGAGTATTACTATATCACTAGATTAATTATGATCTCTTGCATCATATTGCATGCAGGAAAAGCAATAATGGAAAAGGTAGGAAGGCGAAGGGATAAAGAGTGGGAACGAGTTACGCTATTGGAGGGAAGAGAACGATGGAAATGTAATGATTGTGGAGAGGAATTTGCAGGAGGTGCTAGTAGAATCAAAGCTCATGTTAATAAAGTCAAAGGCAAAGGCATTCGACTATGTCCTGGCAAAGCAAACTCCAATAATGATACTGAACACAACCTCCTGCATTCTCAAGGTACGTATGATTATATACCCCTCTCGATTCAACATATACATGTCATTTTTAGAAAGAATTTTATTGGTCCATAATATAAGTTTTTAGAGTAAATAATATTTTTTAATAGTTTTATTCATGTAATTAATTTTTAAATATGTCTATTCGCATTTTTGTCTTATTTGAAAATTTTTAATTTAGATCTTATTTGATAAGTTGACTATTCTTTCTTGGTAAAGGCATCCGTGTATGTACTACTTTTCCCCTCTCTAACAATTTTAGTTCTGACAAAGGAAACTTCATTGGCCTCTCAAAGTTAATTAGATTTTAAAATAAAGTTAATTAGATTTAGGATTTTTCTTGATTCCAATAACACATGTCGTGACTTGTAAATGAGATAAATATTATAATACTCTTTCTCTGAAGTGACTTATACATGGAATCAATATTATTATAACCTTTCCTATCCTTGTCATGTGTCACATAGAAGCAGGACAAATCCAAGGTGATGATGCTAAGTGAGAGGAAATGATTCAAGTTGGATCATCTTTTGTTTCCAATGGGGAGAATGAAGACTTGCACATGATGAAACGATATGTGTTTGAATGTTTACGGTTAGATTCATACTTCCAATTATACATATGCTTCTGACAAGTGTGTGTTTTTAAGAATTTGCACTTATTTTTATTAAGTTTTGTTTTTTAAATCTCTCTAATTCTTTTATATATATATATATATATATATAAGTAAATCTCTCTAATTCTTCAGACCTGAAGATAAGGTTTTTATTTCCCCACTTTCATATTTGACTCAAGAAGGATTTATCACACTTAAACCAGAGGCTCATTTAGATTCATTGGTGAGTATTTATTTACTCCATTCTTATAATGTATCTTAATATTAACGACCAAGGTTTTAGTTATAACAATACTTAATTTCATGCATTCTTAGGTAGTAGATATTTTTGTAGAGATACTAACTGATATTGAACGAAAGAAGAAAACGGTGCATTCGAATTGTTATCTTCCGGTGACATTTTCGGTGATTTCCTATTCTCTCTTTTCTATTATACGAAGTACAATTATAGTTTTTTAATCTAAAACAAGTTCATTGAAAATAGTTTTTGTTAAAGTCAGAGACACAATCTTTCAATATTTCTTCCTATTTGACTTTAGTATGTAATGGTTGAATATCTAACATCTCAACTCCTCCGTCTATCACTGCATTCATCACTCTCTGTTTTATCTATATATATATCATGTAATGTAATCCTTTCATTAAGTGAATAAGAGAGATATTTGAGCTTATAGCTCCAATATGGTTTGCTGAGAATTTGATACTTGGTTTGCTGAGAATAACCAAGTTATGACTTGGCTATGTAACTCCATGAATGCTGACATCAGCGAAGGGTATCTCCTGGCAAACATTGCAAAAGAAATTTGGGATGCAGTCAGAAGAACATATTCCTCACTTGATAATACTGCCGCCTTGATCCATTTGAAGCATCAACTTCGCGACTTGAGACAAGGTACTCTGACCGTCACTGATTACTATAATGCGTTGATCAAACTCTGGCAACAACAAGACCTATTTGAAGTACACCCGTGGAAAACTGTGGAAGATGCTCAGTTATACAAGAAAATAGTCAAAGAAGGATGAGTCTTTGATTTTCTCCTTGGTCTAAATGACTCATTTGAGGAGATACGGGGCAGAATAATGGGCCTAAAGCCTTTACCACATCTCTTTGATGTTGTCAACCATGTGCAGTTTGAGGAAAGTAGGAAACTCTTGAATCAAAGAAGTTCCGAGCCAATTGAAAGTTCGGCTCTTGCCATAAAAGGACCAAAAGACGATCGACGAAACAATAAATGGTGCAATTATTGTAAGAAAAAGGGGCATGTCAAAGAGGAATGCTGGAAGCTACATGGCAAACCATCAACCAGCAAACAATACTCACCTCCTAATATCAACCTTACTACAGCTGAGCAAAGAGCAGAAGAAACCAATTCTCTAAGCCAGGTAGAAGTTCAGATGCTTCGTCAGCTGCTTGACAAACAGAATAATTCCAACTTTTCTCATAGTGCCAATCTGGTACAATCAGGTAATTCCATCATAGCTCTCAACTCTGTGTTGACTAGTAAAGATTCTTGGATTGTTGACTCCGGAGCTACAGATCACATGACTGGTAACAAAAATTTGTTTCACAATCTGAAATTCTGTCATGGAAATCTTAAAGTAAAAGTAGCTAATGGAGTATTCACAAGGGTTGAAGGAATTGGCACAGTCATATTATCTGAACACCTAGAAATAAATCATGTTCTATTTGTGCCTGCACTCACTTGTAATCTAATATCTGTGAGCAAGTTAACTAGAGGACGAACATGCCAAGTCATTTTCGATAATGATCTTTATATTTTCCAGGATTTAAAATCGAGGAGGACGATTGGGTCTTCTAGAGAATGGGATGGACTGTACTACCTTGAAGGATCTAACTCTCAAACTACAAAGGCAAGAAGAGCCCTGGTTAGCTCCAACTCTAGTCATGATATACACTTGTGGCACTGTCGTTCAGGTCACCCTAGTTTTGATTACATGAAGCATGTATTTCCAACGTTATTCAATAAAAATTCAGTTCCTTTTCATTGTGAAACTTGCCAACTTGCAAAACAAACTAGGTCTTCATATCCCAAACAATCCTATACACCTTCCTCACCATCACACTAATTCATAGTGATATTTGGGGTCCTACACGAGTAAAGACCTTAACCAATGCTAGGTGGTTTGTTACTTTCGTAGATGATCATTCTAGAACCACTTGGGTTTATTTAATGAAAGACAAATCCGAAGTAGCCAAAGTATTTCAGAACTTCTATACCTTTGTGCGAACTCAATTCAACACTTGCATTATGGTACTACGAAGTGATAATGCCAAAGAGTACATGAGCAATACCTTTAGAGAATTTCTAGACCAACAAGGAATTCATCACCAAACTTCTTGTCCTTACACCCCTCAACAGAATGGAGTGGCCGAGCGAAAGAATCGTCACCTCTTGGAAGTAACCCGAAGCTTATTGATGGAACAAAATGTTCCTACCATCTTCTGGGGTGATGCTGTGCTCACTGCGGCTTATCTTATTAACCGAATGCCATCCAAAATTCTCAATTATAACACCCCTATCCAAAAACTCCTTGATCAATTTCCATCTTGTCCACTGATCAATTCCTTACCACCTAAGGTATTTGGTTGTGTTGTCTTTGTCCACAATCATGATGGCAACAAGTTTGCTGCTCGAGCAATCAAATGTATCTTTCTTGGCTACTCCTCCACTCAAAAAGGGTATAAATGCTATTGTCCTTCTTCTAGGAAACTTATTATCTCCCGGGATACTGTATTCTTGGAAGACGAAGCATATTATCCTAAATTACCCATTCAGGGGGAGTATACTGACATGGAATGGCTAATCCTGGAACAATAAAAAACACAGTCATCACAACCTCAACCTCATCTTATAGCCACCATTGATTCACTCACTCCCACAAACCAACCTAATCCTATCCAACCTGATTCTGAATCACAACATAGTCCACCTCAACCTGAACCTGTACTGCAAACAAATGTTGAAATCAATTCAGGGATGGATACTAAATCACAACAAGGGAACGAGTCGAGAGTTAGAGATGAATCAAACACCGGTAGTACAATCTCTCATATTCAAAGGAATGACCGTGACTCCGATCCGGGATTAAATCCTGAAGAATTGGGCTGGCCAATTGCATTGAGAAAAGGAGTAAGATCTTGTACTCAGCATCCAATTCAACGCTTTGTTTCATATGGTAATCTGTCTGCAAAAATGCAAAGCTTTGTCTTAAACAGTGCACAGATAAAAATTCCATACACATTTCAACAAACTATGGCTGATCCAAATTGGAAACAAACTGCTGAAGAAGAGTTAAGGGCACTCAAGGAGAATAAAACATGGGAGATTACAACTCTTCCCAAAGGAAAGAAACCAGTAGGATGCAGGTGGATATTCACTCCGAAGTTCAATCCTGATGGCAGTATCAACAAATACAAGGCTAGACTTGTTGCAAAAGGATATACCCAGACGTACGGAATTGATTATCAGGAGATATTTGCTCCAGTAGCCAAGCTTAATACCATCCAAGTGCTACTATCAATAGCAGCCAACCTAGATTGGTCGTTGCACCAACTAGACGTGAAAAATGCCTTCTTGAATGGAAACCTGGAAGAAGAAGTTTACATGGAAATTCCAGATGGAATTACAGCTCCTAACAACTCTGTGTGTAAACTTAACAAGTCATTATATGGACTTAAGCAATCTCCTAGGGCATGGTTTGGTAGATTCACCAGAACGATGAAAAGGCTTGGGTATACTCAGGGACAAGCAGATGATACATTGTTTATCAAACGTATCAATGGCAAAGTCACCATTTTGATTGTCTATGTTGATGACATGGTCATTACAGGAAACGATGAAGAATCCATTGCTAAACTAAAATAGGACTTGTCAACAGAGTTCCAAGTCAAAGATCTCGGGCAAATGAGATATTTCTTGGGCATGGAAGTAGCAATAACCAAGAAGGGTATCCATGTATCCCAACGGAAGTATACCCTAGATTTATTGCATGAAACAGGAATGTTAGGGGTACAACCTGAAGAAACACCAATGGAAGAAGGTTGTCACTTGGAAATCAAGCCAAATGGTATCCCAGTCAACTCAGAACGGTACAGAAGACTTGTTGGGAAACTCATATACTTAACTCACACACGTCCAGACATTAGCTATGCAGTTGGAATAGTAAGTCAATTCATGCACCAGCCACAAAAAGAACATATGGCGGCAGTGTATAGAATCTTAAGCTATTTAAAGTTCAATCCTGGAAGAGGAATATTCTTCAATAAAGGGACTTTCAGAAATATTGAGGTCTACACTGATTCAGACCATGCAAAAGATAGGGAGAATAGAAGGTCAATATCAGGGTACTGCACATATGTGTGGGGAAATCTGGTTACGTGGAGAAGTAAGAAACAGACTGTAGTATCAACAAGTAGTGCAGAAGCCGAACTGAGAGCTGTCAACAATGGAGTACGTGAAGGAATGTGGGTAATCAGATTACTGAAGGAGTTGGGAATTTCACATGAGGGACCAATACAAGTTTGGTGTGATAACAAAGCTAGCATTGAAATGGTCAAGAACCCAGTTTTTCATGATAGGACAAAACATGTGGAGATAGACAGGCACTTCATCAAAGAAAAGATTGAAGCCGGCATCATGAATCTATCCTATATCAGATCTGAAGACCAAATTGCAGATGTTATGACAAAGCCACTAGGCAGAGCTAAATTTGAAGGATTTCGGTACAAGCTGGGAATGATTGACATATACTCTCCAGCTTGAGGGGGAGTGTTAAAGTCAGAGACACAATCCTTCAATATTTCTTCTTATTTGACTTTAGTATGTAATGGTTGAATATCTGACATTCAACAACCCCTCTGTCTCAACTCCTCCGTCTATCACTGCATTCATCACTCTCTGTTTTATCTATATATATATATCATGTAATGTAATCCTTTCATTAAGTGAATAAGAGAGATATCTGAGCTTATAGCTCCAATAGTTTTAAATGGCTCTTCCTTGATATAATTATAGGATGCGGCAGTCAAAGTCAAGGTAGGTCACTTCTTGAACTTTGTCCATGGCCAAAAAATGAAAGAAAATTATATGTCTGACCTGGAATCTTGTGAGAAGGTATGCCTTTTCAACTCTTTATAAAGTTTTTTTTTTTAAATCAACATGATTATCTTTTTAACTCTATTTATCAATCTGACTTGTGTTATCACAAATACTAGATTTTTATTCCTGTTCACGTTGGAGCAAGGCCAAATGGTGGGCACTTTTATTTATACAGTATCCATTTAAAGAATAAAGAGATTGAAATATGGGATTCTCGACCCAATACACCTGAGGCTGAAATAGAAGAGACAACAAAAAAATTGGTGGGTGTTAGATAATTGCAATATTGATTATATTAATTGATTATATATATAATAGTTTTCTCCATATGTCTAGTTGCTTGCCATGGAAAACCTCTTCGAGAAAGTAACATTTACAGAATTTCATTCCAAGATGGCAGACAATATTCTCTTACACCATAACGAGTGAGTGGATGATTATTATGTAAAATCATAAGCTTTACTAGAAAAAGTTTTTAACATGCACAACCTTATCCTATTTTGTTCAATTTGTAGATTTGATTCTGGTATCTTTGTTATTAACTGCATGCGAGAATCAGATAATTATGTGAAGAGAAATCCTTTATTTCAGGTATGACCTTTTGCAAACATATATAGTCATAGACGCATAAGTAAGTACTCGCAGGCCTAGACAGTCCTACACAAGCACGCGGGCACTTTAATTCTTTCAGTAATGTAAATGATATGGACAACAATATTGTAATGTAGTTTGACAGTCAAAAAGAAAGGGAGGATTTGGCTTTGAAGTTGCTCAACAATGACCTGAACCGAGAAAAGCAAAATTTATATGACAAAGCAAGACGGCACTATGCACAAGTTGAAAAGCAAGATGGCAATAAAAGATTACGTGTTAATACTTCAACACAGAACTTTGAAAAAGGTATGAGCATTAACATAAACTACATATCCTACACATTTTAAATGCCTTTAATTTGTGAAAGTTATTAAAGTTCTTGAACTAGCAAAATTTGCCTTAACTTTCAGAAATTACTCTTGTTAAATTGTAACCCCATCTTAGTTAAATTTCTATTAGCCACTCTCTTCTCAATAACTTTTTTGACTATTTAATGGGGGACAAATGCAGGAAGGATATTTCTCTCTTTTATTTCTTCAATTTCATTATGTGACTGATTTTCATCTTCCTTTGTTACTTCTGCTTCCACCCTTGCACAATTAATATTCATTCTCTACTTTTGAGTTAGACAGACTCAAGATTCATCCTCGGAAAATAATTTTCATTCCTTTATTACTCTGTTCGTTCAAACTGTCAAAATTGTCTTCTATTTTAATGACTTCCTCCGATATAATATACTCTACTTCCTATAGTCTCTATTACAGGTGGTCTTCTAAAAGGAATATTCTTCATTTTTAGGGCATTTGCTAATTTCATATTAAATATTTTTTTCATATATGCCCATATTTAATAAGAGAAGTGAGGAGGAGTAAAAATGAATATGATTTTGGAGTTTAGTGTAGTTAGTAAGGATAATAATAAAAATCACTTGAATTTTACGTTAAATGTAATCTTTTTAGCTGTCTTTTATTGATAAAGGGTTTTAAATATATTGCGTTAGTTTTGGTGATAATGTTGGAACTACTTTTTAAAAAGGACTTATTGGAATATATTACTATTAGTTTAAATATTGAATAATCAAATGTAATTTGTTAATTCTTTTGTACTCTTTTACAAGTTTATTCGGCTGCAAATCATATCCAGTTCTTTCATATCCTTTAAAGTGCTAACAGAAATCTCATATTCATTGAATCAAAGGCCCTCCTCAAAGACCAACTCATACATTTTGATCGAGGTATGATTTCATGTATTATTAGTTTAATCATTAACGAACGTAAGTGCAGATTTTGTTATTCTTTTTGTGCTTTTTTGAGTTATTTACTTGGAATTCATATAACCAAATCGAACACTTTCCCACTAATTAACTCAAATTTAATTTAAATTGTCACTTGAAGACAATCTTAGATTATTAATAATCCATTTATTACTCATATAAGTAGCGGACAGTTTTTCACATATTTTGGAGTGAGAAATTAGGAACCAAGTGAGAGAGATAATTCAATTCCCATACGTCTGCTATTATATCTGGGAATAAATACGTAGTGGTAGATGTTTACTGTCTTTTTTAGTACCACATGTTTTAAGCAAAAAGTAACACCTGGAAAAAATATAAATAGGTCCCAAATAAAAGATATAACCAAGTCCTAAAGGGTTTGATATTATTATATTACCAGAAAATCAGGAAAATTTGAATGATTTAAAAAGTTTTGTAAGCCCAAAAACAACCCCAAAAAAAAAAGAGGCCGAAGAGGCAAATCATCAGAATGACACGGTAGAAAATGGATGCAAAAAAGGGGTACGAGAGAGGACAACTAGCTCGTTGCAGAGGGCTTGTCCTATTTTAGGGTGAGAAAAGAGGAACCAATTAAGTGAGATATAATTTAGTCGCTAACATTTGGGAGATAATTTAATTTCCCAGGTTGCTATTGATGGGAGATAATTGAGTTTACATATGAATAATGAATAGGGACACTTTAGAGAATGAATTGTAAATTTTGGAGACAAATTGAACTGAGGTATTATACTTAGGACCAAATCCAGTCCCCAACTAACTCTTATATTAAGAACGGGAGGTAGTACATCTCTACCATATTACCCGTGTTTAATATTAATTAAGTTACACTGTATAAGTGTAAATGAAGATTAAATTAGAAACTCCTTTGATTTGCAGAAAGAGGTAAAGAGTTTTAAATCTTCCCTTAATAATTCTGATGATAATAAGTACCAGATAAAAATGACTGATTAGGGTACATATTAGTTTAAACAATGAATAATCATACTATATTTTTTTAATCCGTTTTGTACTCTTTTGCAAGTTTATATTGCCAGAAAATCGATCAGGAAAAACTGAATAATGTAAAAATTTTATAAGCCCAAAAGCAACCCAATGAATCGCTTATCATTTGTTTCCAAAAGTTTATATAGCATGTCCAAAATGAAGCAGGACAAATCCAAGGTGATGCTAAGTATCAGGAAAGGATTCAAGTTGGGTCATCATCTTTTGTTTCCAATTGGGAGAATGAAGACTTGCAGATGATACAACGTGTGCTTGAATGCTTAAGGTTAGATTTTCAGCTCTATTTATATTTTTGCGCGCGTGCTTCTAATATGTACACTTATGCATGAATATATGTATAAATGCATGTATTTTAATTCAAGTTTTGTGTGTGTTTTTTTTTTTAAATCACTCTAATTCTTCAGTCCCGAAGAGTTGGTCTTTCGATCCCCACGTTTACATTTGACTAAAAGCCAATTCATCACACTGCAACCAGAGACTTGGTTGGATTCAGGAGTGAGTATTTATTTATTATATTCTTATATTCTCTTTTAATATTAATGGACCAAGGTTTTAGTTATGTTAATATTTAATTTCATGCGTTCTTAGGTAATTGATATGTTTGTTGAGATATTAACCGAGAGTGAGAAAAAGAAAGCTACACCTTCAAATTGTTATCTTCCTGTGATGTTCTCGGTGATTTCCTATTCCCTTTTTTGTTATATGATTTAGTTTTTTAAATCTAAAACTAGTTCATTAACAATAACTTTTCATGGTTCATCGATGATGTAATTACAGAAGGCAGCACTCGAATCTGTTGAGCATAATTTCAAGTGCTTTGTCCAGAGGCAAAATATCAGAGAAAATTATCTATTTCACAAATCGCCGCCTGAGAAGGTGTTTCTTTTCAACTCTTTATTGAAAAGTTTCTTTATCAACATGATTACTTTTTTTTTTGGCCATATATATCAATTTGATTTCTGTTGTCACAAATAACAGGTGTTTATTCCTGTTCACATTGAACAAGAGAAACAGGGACATTTTTATTTATACATTTTCTATTTAAACAAAAAAGTGGTTGAAATATGGGATTCTCTTCCCACATTTGTGGCTGAAACAGACCGTGATGAGACAACAAAAAAATTGGTGAGTTTTAGATAATTGTAATATATTCATAACATTATAAATTATTCTTTTGATTATATAGAATTTTCGTTTCTATGTCTAGTTTTTTGCCATGGAAATACTCTTCAACCTGGAAAAGGGAGCATTTTCAGACTATCAAAAGAAAATGGCAAACGACATCCTCCCCCAAGGCAACGGGTAAAAAGACAATTATTATGTAAAATTATAAACTTTATTAGAAAAAGCTTTTATCAGGTATGACCTTTTCCTATTTTCTTCTATTTGTAGATTTGATTGTGGTGTCTTTGTTATTAACTACATGCAACAATCAGATAATTATGTGAAGAGAAATCCTTTATTTCAGGTATGACTTCTTGCAAACATATAGTCATAGACTTATAGGTTAGCACTCACATGCCCACACACAATCCTACACGAGCACGCTGGCACTTCAATTCTTTCATTCACAAAAATGATATGGACAATAATATTATAATGTAGTTTGACAGTCAAAAAGAAAGGGAGGATTTGGCTTTGAAGTTGCTTACCAATGACCTGAACCAAGAAAAACAAAATGTATATGACAAAGCAAGAGGACAACTCTATGCACAAGTTGAAAAGCAAGATGGCAATGAAAGATTACGGGTTGATGCTTCCGAAACGTTTATTGAAGCAAAATATGATGACAGAGTGAATAGGCACGATGATTTACAAAAAGGTATGAGCACCTGCATTAACAATATATCCAATCATTTATGAAAATTTATTATAATTAGTTGAAGTTCTTGAATTTTTAAAAAATGTGCATAACTTTCAATCGTTACGCTCATTGAATTGTAACCTCATCTTAATTATTTTTCTCTTTGCCACTCTCTTCTCAGTAACCTTTTTATCATTTAATGAGGGGCAAAGTGCATAAAAAAATAGTTAATGCTGCCTAAATTTTGTGGTTACTTACATTTTGAATTCTTAAATCTTCCAAAATTCGATTTACAAGTAGGGACGGGGAGAGAATACGACTGCTTAAAATTTGAATGCCATATATTTAATTTATTATTTTATTTTTCTTGCAATCTTTACTTAATTATTTATTACTATTTTTGTTGCTAGGATCTTCTAAAGGTTATCTATTGCCTACAACAGATTTAATAGGGAAGGAGTTTCAAAGATATACTGAACAAGTATGGGAATGGATAATGGATGATAAGGTGTCAGCAATTGGAGTTTGGGGAATTGGAGGGTCAGGAAAAACAGCCTTAGCAACTCATATACATAACAAGCTTATTTTAGAAGAAGCTGATAGTGACATTAAAGTTGTTTGGGTAACTGTATCACAAAATTATAGCACCTTCCATTTGCAAAAAGTGATAGCTAGATCAATTGAGTTGGATATATCCGATGAGTTTGAGGTTAAAAGAATTGCGGGAAAATTATTACAAGCATTTAAAGAGATGAAGAAATGTGTTGTTTTTTTAGATGATGTTTGGGATCATTTCTTTCTAAAGGAGATTGGATTTCCTATGTCAGATAATCGAATTAAATTCATTTTAACAACTCGTATATTGGAAGTGTGTCAAGGTATGGGTTGTGAGAAGAATATAATAAAAGTGGAACCTCTAGAAGAAGAAGATTGGTGGGCTTTGTTTGAGGAGATTATGGAATTGGATTATGGAGAACACTCTTCGACGGCAGTGGATATTGCATGGAATATAGCACGTGAATGCGAGGGTTTGCCCCTTGCTATTGTTAGAATTGCGACAAGCATGAAGGGGAAAAAACAAGTTAGAGAATGGAGTCATATGTTGGAATGTTTTAAAAACTTGGGCAATGGGCTATATGAAATGGACAAATGGGTACTTCCAGTTTTGAGATCTAGCTATGATTTCTTGAATAAAAAATTGCAAAGATTCTTCTTGTATCTTGCCTTAAGTACCGCGAGATATTTTGCTAATGATGAAGATGATGATTTCATTACAAGAATTGTTTATGAAAGCATAGATGAAACAAAGAAGTTGAGGGTTCTGTACAATGAAGGTTACGACATGTTGGATAAATTAAAGAATCATAGTATGTTGGATCGATGTGGTGAGGGATGGAGCATGAACAAACTTCTTAGAGCTCTGGCTATTAACATTGCAGAAGACACAGGTAAAATTATGGCAAATGCTCATAAGAATTTGACAGAAATACCAAGTGATGACCAATGGAAAGAAGATCTACAAAAAGTTTTTTTGATAGGAAACATGATACAAACAATTCCAGATGGCACATGTCCTAGGTGTTCTCAATTATCCACATTGCTTTTAAGTGATAATTTAAGTCTCAACTACATCTCAGATGATTTTTTCAGTAATATGCCTACTCTTAAAACACTTGATTTGTCTTACTCTCTTATCAATCGTTTGCCTGAATCTGTGTCTAGCTTGAAATGTCTCACTTTATTACTACTTTCAAATTGTAGTCAATTGAGTTACATTCCTTCATTAAGTAAATTGAAATGGCTGATATTATTGGATCTATCGAATACTGCCATCATTGAAGCACCTATGGGCTTGGAATCATTGGTCAATCTTAGATGCCTGAATCTACTCTATACACATATGTTAATGTCATCATCACTCATATCCAAATTGATCAAGTTAGAGCATTTATTTGTGCCGGAAGTGAGAGAAATAGACATACAAGGTTTACATAATCCGAAAGTTATAGTGGCCTTCTTCCAGGACATTGAAGTCTTCAGTACGTATGTGAGCTTGCTGGACAAAAATTGTAAACTTAGGAGCTTTCACTTAATTTTAGAAGGTGCAAATGACACACAAAAATTGTAAACTTAGGAGCTTTCACTTAATTTTAGAAGGTGCAAATGACACATATTATGGTGCATTAGGAACATATTGGAAATATGATTCCAATTCCATTAAAAAGATAAACTTTCATGGTATGGATTTGGAAAATAAAATAGTACTCCCAGGAGATGTCAAGGAGTTGGTTATAGAAAATTGCCAGCTAGTAGGTAGTTGTTGCCTATGCAGTTTTGTTTTATCATACGGTCACCACAACTATATTCCACACCAAATTGAACTGTTGGATATAAGCGACTGTGAAGGTGTGGGGTACTTGTGTTGCTTCTCTGGCAGTTGCGTATTTTGCTCCTCTTCCCAACTTGTTGGACGTCTACATCTCGAAAATTTGAAGGACTTGAAAGATATTGTGTCACCATATGCTCTTCTATCCTTGTATCGATATAACCTATTTTCTCATCTCACAGATCTCGAGATTTCGAGATGCGACATCATGGAGACTCTGCTGACGCCAACGTTATTAGCACTCCTCCGAAACCTGCGCACCATTTACGTTAATAGATGTGAGATGATGAAAGAAATAGTTGGAGAGGATCATTCTCAAACTACTAATGGCGACCTGATAGCCCCTGTGCATAACCACCTTTCTGACCCTACTCCCATCACTCTTCCCAAGTTGACATCTCTGGAATTAGAAGACATGCCACAATTAAATTTCGTATACAGAGGCCTCATGCTCTGCCCTTCTCTCCAAACATTCTCTGCTTACAATTGCGAGAAACTTAATCCCTCTCGGATAAAGATCTCAAATGGACGTGATCAGCTTCCCATGGAGAAGACCTCAACTGAATACCGTTGGCAAATTAAAACTGATTGATTAGGTCCATATCTGCACCACTATTATTTGACATCCTTTTATATTATATATATGCTTATGATGCTGATTGAATCTCAACACTTTATGAATATTGTTATTCTTGGTGTTCGTTTCTCCTCTTGCTTCTCTCATGAGTTTCTCTTCTTTAATCACAGAAACCAACGCACTTAGAAAAATCTCAAATTATTAGAGCCAAATAATCATATGTTGCTTATGTCTTCTTTATTTCTCTCCATTTGCCTGTGTTGCACTTAATTTCTGTGATCACGCTCATCAGTTTCTGAATTCCTGCCAATAAATGTTCCGATAATTGAAATCTTATTTGCTAAAAATTGTATCAAATAACATCAAAGATAAATCTCAATAAAGTATAGTTGCAAAGTTGCGAATATATCTCATCTCCTATATAAATTCCTAATGTTCTTGTTAATTATTCAGCCAGTTGCAAAAGTCATTTGGGGCATGCGTCTCAATTAAATTAAAGGTGCATTTTTACTTTCAATTCCGATTCTAATTTCATTTGGTAACGTAATGTGCAGGACCTGGTTCTGATGTGTGGAACATTGACGCTGCCCTATTATCTTCTATCTCATCATTGCAGAACTGTGCTTCTAATTGATTCCCTATTCATGTTGTGTACTTTTGTATTGTATTTCTCCAATTAAGCTTTTTTTTCATCTGCACATTTGCAATTAAGCCTGGTTTGGCACGTTTTGAAACCTTTAGCCAATAAGTTTTGAAACACTATATTTTATTGGAAGAATGACACATGTCCCTCTCAAGGACTTATTCAAGGGACACATTTACATATGACTCAGCAGAAATTTATAGGAAAAAATGCATAAAAACCTCAAGTAATGAATTTATTTATCCCCACTTGTTTAAAAAAAAAAATTCCAACAATAATATTTATTTTAGATTATTTTAGTTTATTCCTTTGACTTGGTAAACATCATCTAATTGATGGCCGCAATTTTTCAATTCATTTTCTAATTGTTGACAGGTAGAGGGTTTCTAAAAGCAAGGACATTATATGACTTACCAATCATTGAAGGAGAACCTAACTCTTCAATGAAAAAGATATTTCAATTAAACCTACTTTATTTGTCTCTGTTTTGTGTCTTAAAAACAGAGTTGAACAGAGCGTCATTTTATTTTAATATGGTGTCTTATGATTTCCGGTAGAAATAATGATGAATATCATTAGAATTCCGGAATGAATGCATTTTTCAATGCAGTAACTTTTAACATTGCTGTTGAGAAACAAAAGATATGGAACTGGAAGCATGTTTTCTTTTACTCATCCAAGGCAAGGAGGCTTGATATACAGTGTTTGATGTGTTGATGAGAGTGAAGACTTTTTATTATGAATTTAAGTTGTAAGCGCAATTCAGAAGTTGCTGAAATTATTCCACCAAAAACAGAATTTAGCAGAATAAACCAGATGCTCAAATGTGGAGCAACAAACCAGATGCAAGATTATGTTAATAACCTTAAATACTCCTTCAAGATGCATGGGTTTTCAATTCGAATGTATGACTCTGATTTAGGACAAGTGCCAATGGGATCGTATTATAAATAAAGATATGCGTGATTCTTAATTTGGGGACATGTCTTATTTGAGTTTGTTAATGAGGATATCTGACTACATAAGAAAAGACATACACATGAGCAATTGTTTTTCTTGCCAGGCCTATAAATTTGGCTTTTGAAATTTACCATTCGTAATGAACTAATACTCTACGTCTCAATTCCTTTCTCTTTTTTTTGCTTTTTTCATTTTTATTCTTGAAAAACTCAAACATCGCACGTTAAGCTAGCATCGTTAAACAACACTCAAGGAGCATTTCTTTTTTGCTTAATTCCATGTTTGGTATGATTTTTGAAAGCCTCGGTGTGCAGTTTGCCCCCAAATAGTAAGTTAAAGGGTGGCAAAAACAGATGCTTGGATAAACGGCAAAACAAATATGCTTTTGGCCTTAAAAAGTTAAGAAAGTCATAAGTCCTAATTTAAAACTTCTACAGTTGCATTTGCATTCACCACGGAGAGAAGGAACAAGCTGCTTCGAAAAAAGAAAGAAAATGGATCTTTTAAAAATTGGGTACCACCTTACTTTATTTCTTGTCATTTAACAAAAGAGTTTGGTTATTTATACAACTTTTGGAATAATCAATAGACATTAGATCAATGGAATCCCAAGTTTTTGTTTACCTGTATGGATGTCTCATGTTGAATGAAAAGCGTTTTCAAACTCCAAAGTATAGTGTAATATGTTTGTTTTTAGAATATAATTATAATTTAAAGATAATTATAAATTTAGTAGTAACTTTTTTAAAAAAAAAGATTCAAAAAATAATAATAATAAAATAATAAATAAATATATAATAATAATAAAATAATATATATATATATATATATATATATATATATATATATAATTGTGGGTGCCAATTTGGCCCCACAGTTGAAAAATGAAGGAAGCACTTTCATTCATAAATTGGCGCCTAATGGCGCCAATTATTGGAGGTGGATGAGGGAGGTATTATAAATACCCCTTCTCCCTTCTCACTTCATACAGATCGTCTGCGTGAAGTGATTGTGCAGAAGGCGTATGGTGTGATACTGATAAGAGTATTTTCACATATTTAGGTATTAATAAGGTACTCAAATTCTTTTCTGATCACAACACTTCTTTTGTAAAAATGTTCTAAATAATTTTCTCTTTCTTATGATAGTAATTTTGTGTGGATTAGAGAAAATTTTAAGATTAGGATTTTGGACAAATTTGAGTTTTGTTAATATAAGGCTATAGGAATATAGAAGAGGATTAATAGTTAATTTTAATCAGGTTACTTTTGTTATGTAGTTGGTATATAATTTTATAATGAATTTTCTATATAATTAATCTATGAATAATTATATATTAGGCTCTTTATCTGATTAAATTTGGATTAAATAATTTATTTAGTTTGTTGGAAGTATTATGGAAATTCTAATCGGTTTAGTTTGGTAAATTTTGTTGTATAAGAAATTATAAATTATAGTTTGATATTAAGAATTAGATTTTTATATGATTTTAATTATATGGGAGTTTCAAATATTGTTTAATAATTAAACTATATTCATATAAATTAGAAAAAGAGATTTAGTTATTTTAGAAGGTTGATATTGATGATTATATAATAATAGATATGTTAAAGGTGAAACTTTAATTTATAAAAATTAAGTGGTTGACAAGAAAGAATGATATAGAGGTTGTTTAAGGATTGTTAAGGAAGTTATAATATTTAAGGATAATAATAGTAGAGGAAAATTGGAGATTAATTGTGTAAATTATTTATTTTAGTATTGCTTGGGGTTAATTGTTACTTAATTGATAATGTAGAGTTTTCTTGGGATCGATAATTATTCGTATTTGGTACTCAAGTTAAGGTTAAGCTTGGAATTGAAGTAACCGGGGTTAATTTATTTTATATGTTTGTTTTGGACTATAAGGTGTTTTCTAAACCTTACTTTCATCTATACCACTTATATGTGTTTTGAAAGATTATGTGTATATTTGAATATGAACCTAGTTTAGTGAAGCAATATATTTTCCAAATTGTATATATGAGCATAGATATTATTAAAATTGTTATTGTTGTGATGGTTATGATGTTTGAGGTGGAATGTTGTAGAAGGTATGATAATTTGTAAATGTTTCGAGAACTATATTGATATATTGTTTTTCTGTTATGGGATATGGTGGGTTATGTGGAAGAGATATGGTGAAACTGTGTCAATCGGCTCTCTCATTCCTGGCCCGGATTTTGAGTTGAGTGTTTTGGGCGGACACCTCCCTGTTACGGTATATTGGTGGTGGCATGGGAGGGGCAGTATTCTTGAAGTGACTAGCCAACCTTTGGCCAGGTATACTAGCACTGATAGGCTGTACCACGTCCAGAAGCTATAAGGAGGAGTAGGATGGATGAGTGGGGATGATTCTAATTGTTGAACATATTATATGAAGTTTAATTATTGAGAATATTATTAATATTATGTTAGTTAAAGCTGCTTCTCTGACTTACAATATTTTCTTGCATATTTTGTAAATTAATTTTTGGTTACTGAGACTTTATGTCTCACCCCGTCGTTATAAATATTTTTCAGGCGAGACCTCTAATTTGGCTAGAGGCCAAGGGGAGCAATCAGAGGCATAGACGCTGAGAATCCTGTAGGCCTCTTGTGATATTGGTGTTGTATTATTCTCTATATTGCCATTATAGGACATATTATGTTTTCGGAGATATCATATTTACTGTTTGGATAACTGTTTTAAAATAATTGTTTAACTTTTGTTAGGTGTGAGGTCTTATGTTCGTATTCTAAGATTTTGGTGAACCCACAATCATATCTGTGATAGAAAAATTATTTTGTATGAAATCTTAATTGTGGGATTCAATGTCGTAAAACTCGTGGGCTGTAAGTTCTTCTGTTGTTATGTTTGCCCTGAGTAATGAATATCTTTGTAGGGGGTTTGTGGGCGAGTTTGTGCCTTGAACTCTGATATGTTTTAAATGGGAAATTGTTTTCGACTATCACTGGTTGACCAGATTTTGTAAAATCATTACGGTTAATTGTTGTTCGGAGAAAGGGTCGTTTCATATAGCGTTTGTTTGGTGGGGGCGTTTGGCCCCCAAACGCTCAGTTGGTGGCCCAAATGTCAATTGGCAATTGGAAAAAAAAGTGAGTGTTTGGTAGCTAAATTAATCAATTAAGCTTGTGAGAAAAAAAATAGCTTATGTCATAAGCTTAACATTGGAGCTTTTACTGATTTAGCGTTTGGGGAGAGTGAGAATGATTAAAATATTTTTTCAATTATATCCAGTGTGCTATCAAATTTATTGCAATTTTATCTTTAATGTACTTTTTCGGCTACAAAAATTAATTTCAACTATTTTTTTGTGCTTTTAACCCTTAAAATAATTTTTCAACTGTACCCAGTGTGTTATCAGACTAATTGCAATTTTATCCTTAATATACTTTTTCAGTTCCAAACATTATTTTAAACTATTTTTTGGTGCTTTTAACCCTTTAAAATATTTTTCCACTCACTATCTCTTACTATTATCACAAAAGTCATTTGTGCTTAAGTCAATCCAAACAAGTTTTACTTTTGCAAAAGTCATTTATACAATCGTTGTTCCAAACATAAATCACATTACACAATCGGGCTTTTACCAAAAATAAAATTACCAAAAGCTAAATTGAGAAACTCCATTTTTTCTATCGCTATTCCAAATACACACATATATTTCCTATAGAGAATTGACAAACGGGCTTCCAGAACTACAAGGTAAATTTGTTAAAGAATACCATCAAAAAAAAAAATTTGTTAAAGAATTTTTTTTTTTTTTGCCAAACTATTAAAGAGTAGTCAAACTTTAATATATTTCATTAGAGGTTGTTTAGTATTACTATTTTTTTTGGTCAATGACTGTTAAGATATTATTAAAGAATAAGAAAACTGAAAACTATCCATATTAATTAATCTTCTTGTTACTTTCTCTCTCACCCACATATATTTCTTTTCTTTTTCTAGGAAAAGGCTCACACACCTATTATCCTCACAGAGGTTCGAAATCACAGCCTCTTACAGCAAAGAATTATACTTATGGGGTGTTTGGTATCAATTGAGCTAGAAGACTGTGACTATTAATTAAGCTATACACAAATAATATGTTTATTCACTTTTTTTAACGTTTAAAACTTTAAAGGATATTATGTTGTTGTCGAAACCTTACCTAATTAATAGTAACACCAAACTCTTTTTTTAATTTTTTTTAAGTATGGGACTGCAAGTTCAAACTTTTTGTGAATGCATGAATAATGATAAGGAAAAATCACTTTTAATTATATTAATTTAAGATTATTTTGGAGGAAAATTTTTCCTTGATTTTTTTTATTTTTTAAAAATATAAAATCTTAAAAAGAAGTTGTTCCCATGTTATTTTTCATGGTTACTTTGCTTAGTTTCTCCTTATTTCTTCGGTGGGCCGGTGGTAGATGATAAAAGAGAAAAATGGTTTTTTCTTAAGAAAAAAAGGCCGGGAAATGGTGATGATTGATGGCGGAACCACATTAGGTGTAATATCCTGAATTTTGGGATTGGAGGCTTGAGAATAAGCCTAAATTAAATGAACTGTTAAGTCTCGGTTTAACAAGTGTCCCAAATTTATTCCCTAATATTTCTTATATCTTTGAGGGATTAAAGGGAATAAAATAGTGAATTAAAGAGTAGGGAAAATTTGTATACAAAAATGGAATTATTGAAGTTGTAAGTGCTTGTCGTTACATTGCTTCAAGTAAGGCAGTGAGTTTGTCACGTGGCTTTGGAACACCAAATGATGACAAAAAAATATGAAATTTTACAGGGTGTAAGTAGACATCCTAAGCTTTAAATTAATAGATAATATGAATCATTTGAAGCTATATACAAAGAGTTATGAATTTTTGAAATTAGTCCAAAAAAACTGGCAAGTTTTTGGAACAGCATCCAAAGAATTTAATTCTGGGAATTTTGTGCTTCAAATTGGCAAACATATATATTTTTCCTTAAAACTAGACTCAATAAGGGTTCTATAACCTTTAGAATCACTTCAATATGATATCTACAAATTTTGTTATGATTTTTCAAAGATTAGGCAGAAAATTTGCTAGAAATCCGAAAATGAAAGAAAATGTAATGGCAAACTTGTAATTTTGCCAAAATAAATTATAAAACAATTCCATCATCTTCCTCCTCCCATTTCACGTTAGTTTTGGCTGCAACGAGAGAGAGAGAGAGAGAGAGAGAGAGAGAGAGAGAGAGAGAGAGAGAGAGAGAGAGAGAGAGAGAGAGAGAGAGAGAGAGAGAGAGAGAGAGAGAGAGAGAATTGTGTGGATCTTAGAGAGAGAAGGAGAAGAAAACTCACAAGGTAGGTTGATTTCTTCGGTGAATTCGTACCTAACGTATATAACTCTACTCCTAAGCTACTCTTCTATGTTCTTCAAGGTTTGTGAAGCTCAATTTTGGTGTGGGGAAAGCTAGGGTTTTTGGCTACACTAAGCAAAAGCTAGAGAAAGCGAAAGGTAACTTCCAAACCTTCGGTTATTGATTATTCTGGCTATTGTGTGTTGTTTAATCGGTAAAATTTTGCCGGATTGTCTTTGTTTGTGAAATTGGAAAATGGGTTGAGGGGGCGGTTATGCTGCCAAAATTGGTACTAAATGATAGTTCTAACGTAATTAAATAGTTAGTATAGCGATTAGGAGTAAAAAGGAACACGCCTGGGGCGTTAGAATCGGAAAACCCCAAATTCTTCCTGGGGAACTGAACAATTTGGCCAAGGCTGGTGCAAGGGGTTAGAGTTGAATTTTTGATGTTCTGATGATTCCATTGAGTTCAGGAGGGAAAATTAGGTGGGGTTACAGTTGGTCACTTTTTCGGAAAAGCCCGAAAAAGAAAAATTACGAAAACGTCCCTGAAACCCTGAAATAGGGGCTGCCAAAGACAATTTCGTTTTTTGGCAGTGAATTTGGTAATTTCGAGTCCGGAAATGGATTCCTTGGATGAAAATATGTCAGAATAGCCCATGTTGAAATTTCAGGAAAAGTACAGCCGCACCGGGTATAGTGGTGTCGGGCCGGTTGCTCAGGGGCATTTTGATAAATTTTCACAGTAGGCTAATATAATCACTATAAACACTGTGGAAGTGTCTAAAATGGCACATGGATGGATTTTAACTTAATTCTTGTACATTTGATATTTTAAGACCCGATTGATAACCCAAGCTGCGGCACGAAGTTCAATGAGCCTCTTTAAGGATCAGGGAAGGGCGATTAAGGTAGGGAGCTTACCTCTCCTACATGTATTTGGTATTTGTGCTGGTGTGTTGATGCATGTTATTGCTTTGCTTGTTTATGTGAAACATATATGAATGATTGAAGTTCTGTTTCTATTAATGTTATGACCATAAGTATGCTGTTTGTTTGAAACATTGAGCGCGCAGATATGTCATTGTGTGAACATGAGTTATGTAATGCAAGCACGTCATGCATTAAGCACTAATCTTGCATGCATATTGGTATTGTTTTCATACTGAGATTCTCTCGAATCTTAGCCTCCCCAACCAACAATTTAGACAGGAGGAGAGAGAAGATATGCTGAGAATAAAGATGAGAACCGTACAAGGGGATTTCAGTGGTAAAACGAAGACAGGAGGATGTCTTCGTTTCACTGGGATGGGTTTAGATAGCCTAGAGCCCTGTGCGGCTACAAGGTTTATAATTATTATGTACGAACCCCTATGAGGAATTATGTAATCATGCATATATTATCAGTATATTTATGTTATTTTTGTATTGCCCACCGAACCGCATATCATTTTCCACAAATTCTCGAAAAAAGGTGAAAATATGATAAGGGTCTGACATTAGGCAAATGGGAGCTATGACCACTAGGTCGCACTAACTTTTAAAAAACAAGGGAAAATTTCAGTTTCCCCTTGGGTAGCAAATTAATTTCAGTCAACCCTCAAAATTTTCTAAGATTTTAATGTACTTCATAGTCAAAATGAAATTAATTTTTATAGGTGAAAAAACAATGATGCCCTTCTTTTATTTTTTTCAGAAAAGAATTTACAAAATAAATATGGGCATTTACAAGACAAATATGAAAATTCAATAGATAAATATGGGCATTTACAAGACAAATAAAGGGATTCAAAAGAACCTCCGAAATTAAAAATATTTTGGGTATTTATAAGATAAATATGGGCATTTACAAGACAAATAAAGATATTTACAAGAAAAATAAAGGGATTTAAAAGAATATAGGGAATTAAAAACATTTTAGCCTTTTAAAAGGCAAATATAAAAATTCACAAGACAAATATAAATATTTATAAAGAAGCGTGTGCTTTGCACAGAGGTAACCTATTAAACCAAAGATTGAAATAAATAGTGCAATGTCGGATTGTCTCTTGAAAGGCTTTTTTTAATTACCTAAGAACTAATTGCAATGATTGACATGAAATGATTAAGAAGGGAATATTTGATCTTTTAAAACTACTTTTTTAAATTAAAAAACATAATTGTTCTATGTTATTTCTTTTTGGGATTTTCTTCTTTAAAATATGAAATGGAATGATGATGGAATTAATAAAATGAAAGGAATAAGAAAATCAACAATGAAATGAGCAATCCCTTATATCAATGACGCAAGCAATTCACACTTAAAAAAATTATGGGAAATTTAGTATGCTAGCTTAAAGAGACTCTAAAGGCCACCCTTTAGACTAGGCTCAACTTAGATTGAATAATACCAAGTCACCTTGCATATTAATCTCTCTAATTAGGTTGATTAATCACTCTAGCAATTAAATAAATTTAAAAATTATATTTAGCTTTTAATCCAATAACCAAGCCACCTTGCAATATCACTTGATTTTCTCAGTAATCTTAATTTAACAATGGCCACCCATATGAAAAATCAAGATTAATGATGCTAAAATGCAATGCTAAATACAATTAATAAATTCACATGCAACTAATCAATACAAACACAAGACATCATTGATCTACTAGTCAGTCACATTGAAATTAGCATAAAATATTCGCAAAATCATCAATTTAATAACTAACCAGCACAAAGAAATGATAATTAAGCTAATTAAACACAATATCAAGTGTCTAACTAAGGTTTAAGCCACATCTAATCTCCAAATACATCAAAATAATTCAGTCCAACATTATAAAATTCATCCTAAAACCTAAAAATTATAATTATAATATAGAATTAGAAAAATAAAAAAGCAAAAGCTCTCATATTAAAATTCCAAGCTAATGCCATTACCACTTGCTAGGTAGGAGATTGAGAAAATTTAGCTACTGTCAACCATCAAATTAGCGTCAAGAGGCAAAATCATCACATTCAAATCACCAGCCATTGAAAACACCACCGGAAAGAAAAAAATTAAAACATAGTAAATCACAGATAAAAATCGCAAGATATCTTCAGGTCTGGTTCAAAATTCACAGCTTCCTCTGCTAAAAACAAGCTCCAGTTTCCGGTAGGTGTGAAGCTAAGGTCGGTGAAGGAGGTGGATGTGATGGTATTGAGCTTCGTCGCGCCTCTGTCAAAGCTCCGCCACAACCCAGATTGGGAGGACATGAAGGAGGACGGAGGGGGGTAAATGATGACCGACGGTGGTAGATGATGTGAGCTGGATGGTGACGGAGTGATAGTGAAGACGGAGAACAGAAGAGGATTGGCGCTGATGATGATAGAAGCTTGTCCTCTGTCTCTCTCGGCTCTGTTCGTCTTCCCAAGTCGGACAACAAAAGCTGACGGTGGTTGAAGATGAGAGGGAACCGGAGGTGATGGTGGGCGATGGTAGGGAACGAAAGTGGAGCCGGGAGGTAAAGGTGAGGTGTACGGTGAAGAAACTGAGCTCCTAGCCTTCAGCTCCTTCCTCTCATCTCGCGGCTGCCTCGCCCTCCAGTCTAGCTGAAACTCCGGCTATGGTGGTGAAGGTGAGAGTCACCGGCGACAAAGATGAAGGTGAAGAAGATGAGGGTCCATCTGGTGAGCTCTCCGGTTCCTGATCTAGTTCGCGGCACTGGTCTCCGTTTTTTCTCTCAGCTCTCTGCATCCAGATGAAGAAGGATCCCGGGTTGGCTCCTGTTGCACGTTTTGACCGAGGGACTAAAGGGAAGAATTGAAAACTTATTGAGGGATTAAACTACAAAATTGAAACATTTTATGGGTCCAACCATAATTTACTAAAATTGTGAGTCTTTTCTGAAATTTTCTCTGATTCGTTTCTCCATTAGTTTGTATTTTCTAAAAATTCTGGGTCTTTTGGTAATTTTCACCAGATTGATCTACAATTAAAATAAATCCAAAATATAATACCTTATATTTCAAAAATTAATCAATTTAGGCAATTTATAAAATATATGACATTTTTACCATTTTTTCAACATTAATTTCATACAAACTTCTTTAATCATAATTAATCATAAAAGAGATATTTTAAGCTTATTTATTATGACAAAAACCCCAAATAAAATATAAAAAAATATATATAAAAATAGGGATTTGTCAATTTACAAGATAAATAAGATAATTTATAAGAAAATCATAGTCTTTTCATCTACAAAATTAATTTCATTTTGACCATGAGGTACAGTGAAGGATCAGAAAATTTTGAGGATGAGCGAAATTAATTTGCTACTAAAGGGCTAACTTGAAATTTCTCAAAAGAAAAAAGAAGAAGTCATATTGCCTTTATACTTTTACTTTCACCTCTTCTAATTTTAACATACAGAATTATATATGTAATTTATTATCTAATGATTTTTAAAGTTATGAAATTACATAAAAATTAATTATTATAACTCTTATTAAATATATAAAATATTATCATAAATAAGGATGAACAGATATAATACTTGCTGTGAGTTGTTAATGAATTGAATAGTATCAAGTCTTTATAAATTGGGGAAGTTAATCTTTTGGTTCCTATAACTTTGACTCAATAGCATAGTACTGAAACCCGGACTGGACAGGGCGGTCGGGATAGGAAACCAAGCGGTCGGCCGGTAAACCGGTCCGGTCAGGTCCGGTTCAGTACTTTTTTATTTTATATTTTAAAAAAAAATCAATTTTTTTTTTAATTTTTTTAGAATTTCATATTAATAACCTTAAAAACTTCAATTTCTCACCAGTTTGGCTCTGGGTTAGCTTCGGTTTGACTCCGGTCGGTTCAGTGGCCGGTCTGGGTTTAATTACCTTACTTAATAATAATTCAGTCTCTATAGTTTTGACTTGATTATAACTTAGGGCCCGTTTGGTTCGATCCCATCACACCCTGCAATGCAGTGCATTGCAATGCAATGGTAATGTAATGCAATATTAATTACAGGGGTAGTGTTTGGTTTGATTTTTAAGTAAAGTGCAATGAGTTAATATTTTAATAATTATTTAAAATTAATATATTGCATAAAGTCTATTTTACCCTTAATATAATTTTTAGAGAAAAAATAGTTAAGAGTGGACGACGGCAGAGATAGAGAAGGAAGAGGTAGTAACGACAGCAATGATGGGAGTGGTGGTAGAGGAGGAGGTGGTGGTGGTGGTGGTGGCGGCGGCGGCGGCGGCAACAGGTGTGTGACAGTGGCGACAGCGACGGAGGAGGTAGTGGTGGTGGCTGTGGGTGGGCAGGCAATGGCGAAGGAGGTGGTGGTGGTAGTAACGGTGGGGGTGGGGGCAATGGTAGAGGAGGAGGAGGTATTGGTGGTGGCAGTAGGTAGCGGTGGCTGGGGGGTGGAGGAGGAGGTAGTGTGGAGGCAACGATAGAGGTGGTGGTGGCAGTAGTGGAGGAGGAGGTAGTAGCGGTGGCAGGTGGTAGAGGAGGAGGTGGTGGCGGCGGCAATGGCTACGAGGGGTGGTGGAGGAGAAGGTGGCGGCGGCAACGGGGGGTGGCGGTGGAGGAGGTGGTGGAAGAGGCGGCTGCGGCGGGTGGTAGAGGAAATCGTGGCGGAGGCAGCGGCTGGCCGAGGAGGAGGTGGTGGTGGTGGTGGCGGCGGCAGGTGGAGGAGGAGGAGGTGGTGGCGGCGGCGGGGGATGGCGAAGAATGAGGTGGTGGCGGTGATGGTTGTAGCAAATGAAATGAGATAAGTGAAATAGACACATAAAACTAAAGGGTAAATTAGACTTTTTCACTATGCAATGGGATGGTAATGAGGATTCATAGGGGGGGAGGTATGAATGTGGATTACCATTTTTTTGGTAATCATCATTACCATGGTAAGCCCTATTACCATGCTAAAGAGCAACCAAACACTCTTCTCTTGGTAATGCAATCATGATTACCATTGCAGGCATGCAATGTGGTTGAACTTTACTCACTAAAACTTAGTTTCTATGATTTTAACCATTTTATAATTTAGTTCCTATGTTTTTAGAAAATAAAATAATATTTTCACCAATATATATATATAAAGTCATACGCTAAATGATAAAATATTTAAAATTATAGAGATTGAATTATAATAAATCAAAGTTTAAGAATTGAGTTATCCTAAATCAAAGTGTAAGAAAAAAGTTATAACCTAATCAAAATTATGAATCAAAACTAAAAGGAAAAGATTAATTTTTAATTTTTCGTTGTAGTTATCGTATCATATACTAATTGTGTGTATGAGAAGACGCCTAAAAATTACTTTTTACTTTCCAAGAGAACAAAAATACGTAGAGCATATAATCCATAGAGCGCATTCTTGTGTACTTTGTTCACGGGAGTGATAACGGTATGTATAATGTTTTCCAGCTGTAATTAATCACATAGTGCTTTATCAGAAATCAGAATGGTTGATTTGATGAGAAGGGAGTCAAGGGACACATATTTCTTAATGGCCTATTGGATATTTGGCCAACACTATATGTCTATTAATATTCTTTCTCCATTTTTTGGACTCATCACATCAACTCAACACTGTTTTTCATCAGAATCAGTTTCGGTGCCTATTCTGAGGTCCAGATCTGGACGCCCAGATCAGGTCCAGATGGATGTCTAGATCTAGTCTAGATTTAATTTTTTTAAAATGAGTGATTTTTTAATAAAAAAATTATTTTTACAAAAATATTAATTAAAAGATTATTTTTATTTTAGATTCTGTATCTATTAAAATATTTTTTTTAAAAAAATAAAAAAAAATAAATCTGGACCATTCAAATCTCATCGGAAAGTCCAAATTTTTAGATAGACACCAAAACTCAATCCGTTTCTCATCAGAGTCGTCCGCCATGCTTCGATCCAGAACTCGAATTAGCATTCAGTAATCTTTCTCTTTTTGATCTCTTTTTCAATTTGATTATGTGAACTGATTTTGTATATCTTCCTTTGTTACTTCTGCTGCCGCCTTTGGACAATTAATTATTCATTCTCTACTCTCGAGTTAGACAGATTCAATTCGACATTAAATACATTAAAAGTGTGTTTGGTCAGCAGCCATAAGCCCGATTGATAATCATAAGCTCAATTGACAGCCATCATTTTTTTTTTTGACCGTTTGGGGAGGCTTACAGGCAATTGAGCTTTTGCCAAAGCTCAATTGATAAACGCTCAATTGTGAGAAGTTGAAGAATGAAATTTTTGTTAAAAGTTAATGACATTTTATGCTAGATTGGGTTATCTGAAAATTTGTTATATGATATTGGCTTTTCCTATAAAATATTTTTTAAATAGTATATAGTATCAAAAAATATTTTTTTGAGTGTTTTTAACCCCTTAAAATATTTTTCTAGTTATACTCACTACCCAGTGTGTCATCAGACTGATTGCAATTTTAACCCTTATGTACTTTTTTAGCTCCAAAAATTACTTTAAAATATTTTTTTGTGCTTTTTAACCTCTTAAAATATTTTTTTTGGTATTTTCAACCCCTTAAAGTATTTTTTTCAGCTGTACCTAATGTGTTATCAGACTGATTGTAATTTTACCTTTAATGTACTTTTTCAGCTCAAAAAATTACTTTAAAATATGTTTTGGTGTTTTTAACCGCTTAAAATATTTTTTTGGTGTTTTTAACCCCTTAAAATATTTTTCCAGTCGTACCTAGTGTTTTATCAGACTTATTACAATTTTACCCTTAATGTACTTTTTCAACTCCAAAAATTACTTTAAAATATTTTTTGGTGCTTTTAACCCTTTAAAATATTTTTTCAGTTGTACTCAGTCTTAGGAGACTGACTAAAATGTCACCTTTAATGTATTTTTTTTAGTAGTAAAGAATACCCAAAACTTAGAAACAAGTCCATTTGCCAATCGTTGTTCCTTATACAACTGCCAATCCAAATATAAATCACAATACACATAGCTTTTATTAAAAGTAATATTACAACAAGTCTAATTGAAACAAACCCAATTGTCAATTGATGTTCCAAACAAATCTCTCAAATTGCCTACAATTAATTAATCTCCATTCATTATTTACTTTGTTCGATCAAATGGCATGCATATTGAGGAAAGTTAGAAGATTTTGTATGTGCAGGTAAAGTAGATACTTGCGTTTAAGAAAATTAGATTACATTTATTAATGATTCGGGCCTCTTTGGGTTGATGTTCAAAAAGGACGTCACATAAGTCAAGATAAAATTCTTCTTACATATTTATCTCATATACTGTAAATCACGTTGAAAAAGCAGTTGCTATCGGAGATCATTCCAGATCTCAAAAGCAGAGTCAAACCAAATGATACTTTTAGCAATTGTCAGTGATAGAGACTTCGAGAGCCATTCCTGAACAAGGTTATTGCAACGCTCCCACGCCGGAAAGAGAGGATCAGTCAACGGCGGTGGAAGAAGGGAGCCATCGACAAAACGAAGTTTATTCTTCGAAAGTAAGGCCATCTTCATGGATCTAGCCCAAGTATGATAGTTAGAACCATCTAGAGGAGGAGAAACGAGGATAAGGGCGGGATTTTCACTGGGATGAATGTAGTAGGGACTGGCCGGATCTAAGACAGAGTCAACAGCAATGGTGGTCAAGCGAAAACCTCAAGAAGGAAGAAGAAGAAAGAAGAAGCGGAGAACTCAAGGAGAAAAAAAATTATGTGGCTCTGATACCATGTGACGAAATAGAGAAAAAAGGAAATTGTGTATTATTGATTGACAGATGTCATATTTATACATTGGGCATATGTAACTAAATACATATCAATGAAACTAAATACATAACAAAATGAGTATATTACTTGAATGTAAAACTAATTTAGTTACAATATTATGTTACACTTGTCATTACTGCTAATCCAAACAGGTACCAAAACTCTAGCCCCAAACTTACGTGTAAAATTGGGTTGTTTTGTATTACTTTTTTTTTTTTGATACAAAGGCAAGAAAAGCTTGAAAATGACAACCACTATAGGCTAGGTCATACAGGATGTTCTTGAGCTAAAAAGCCACAATCCAAAGCAAAAAAATGAAAACATTCAATTGGGGAAAACCCAAGTTCCTCGTGATCCTGCGGAATCATGTGTGCCTTCCTTGCAAGATAATCTGCACAGTGAAGGCTTTCCCTGTGAGCATGGGAAATTTCTACCTCCCAGTCACTATAAACGAGAGATCTGGTTTGTAAGATAACATCATATAATGGATGATCCGAATCACAATGAGTGGATAATAGATGGACTGCCTGTATTGAGTCTGTGAATATCCTGATTTTCTTAGCCCCAACTGTTTACACAGAAGGAGACCACATCGGATTGCATGGATTTTTGCAGCAGTTGGGAAAGTAAGTCCTAACTTCTGTTGAAATCCACGAATCCAATTACCCTGGTAATCATGGATAACACCTCCACAAGCAGCCTGACCGTCCCCGACAACTGAACCATCAACATCTAAACGATAAACACCCGGATCAGGAGGTTGCCAGTGAAGCACTCCTCGTTCTCGGATTTGGAATATCTGATGCCGAAACTTGCCGTTCTGCACACCTTCCGAGAGATGATAAATACATCTGTGAACTATCTCTTTCGGGCTATCTGATGTCCCTTCAAAAGCTTGGCAACATCGATTTTTCCATAATATCCAACAAGCGGTACTGAAAACATTTTGCCAAGGCCATCTAGCCATCTTATTGTTTCCTGGTGAGTGCTGCAAGTTCCAATTGAGCCAATCCTGCAAATTACCAGAGAAAAATATATTATAATATAGAGGGTTAGTTAAAGTAAACCACACTCTCCGAGCTTGTTCACAATCTCTTAAAATATGCAGGACACTCTCCACACTATCACACAGAAAAGGACAGGTGTTTTGTATTACTTTGGTTGGACATATTGTCACATCCTGTAAGAATTAACCATCTCTACTTCTTCAAAACTATAGTGTGTAGTTCTCTATGCTCTGTTAGTCGATCTAATCATATTGTCAGATTCTCTCTCACAAGAATGTGGATTCTTGTTCTGCAATAACTTGGAAGTTGTTTTCTAGTTTAAAGTTTAAGCCCCATTGGTTTGTATTGAAAGATGCTAATGAGAAATGATGAATGCGTTTTTTTTACTTTATTCTTCACGGAACTTTTTTGAAGAGCGGCTCTTTAGGAATTTGCATCTAAACTTAGAAATTGCAATTGGTGAATCATTTTTGGGATCGTGTGTTAAAAACTGTAGGGTTCCAAAATTAACATGTTTTCAGAAACATCACATCTTCACCATTTTGAGATTGCTTGCTCAGTCAGAGAACTATCTGATCACATTAGACAGGTTGTTAACATTTTGAACATCTTTTGATGCATCTAGCTTGTTCATAGTTACTTTAATTGTCTTGTAATTAACTGAGAATGCATCCGTTTCTTAGTCTTCCTTTCCCTCTCCCATATTTAATAAGAATAGTGAGGGGAGTAGAAATGAATACTATATTGAAGTTTAATGTAGTTAATAAAGACAATATTGAAAATTATTTAAATTTAATGATAAATTTAATAATCTTAACTGCTTTTATTGGTACATTTCGATAAAGCACAAGTGTTCACTAATTTGTTTATGACTAGAGGGAGTATAAGATACTCCTTCCGATCCTAATTATAAGACAAAGTTGATTTTTTTGGAGAAATTAAGGAAGCTAATTAAATTACTTTAGAGTATTTATATTTTTATTTTTTTCTTCAAACTAATTAGTTTGACTAATAAATTCATATATAATCTAAAGGATACATAACATATGATATGATTAAGTAACTTATTTAGCTTTCTTAATTTCTCCAAAAAAAAGTCAACTTTATCTTATAATTAGATCCGGAGGTAGTATAATTTTTGAGAAGGCATGATGATCCTATTTATTTAACCTTCTCTTTTTCATTAGTTACATATTATATCACTATATTAATTATGATCTCGTCATAAATAGGGGTCTTTTTAGAAAAATAAAATATATTTTTTACATATTTATTGAGTTCAACCAATTTTAATAAACGTTTAATATATACACACACATAAACGTTTAATATATACACACACATAATTGGTTTGTTTTTGTAGTATTACTTTGGTTCAACATATTGCATGCAGGAAAAGTAATTATTAATGGGAAGGCCAAAGGATAAAGTGAGGGAATTACACTGTGAGGCACCGGAGGGAGGAAAAGTGAAGTGTAAGCATCGTAGAGAGGAATTTGCGGCAACAACAGGTGCTACCAGATTGAGAGCTCATATTGATAAACGGGAAGGCCTTGGCATTAAAGTATGTACTGGCTTCCCCCAATCTAACAATTTTGGTCCTCACAATCCAAACTCCAATAATGATTTTCAACACAACCTCCTATATGTTCTCAAGGTACATAATTATATTACTATTATACTCCCTCCTATCTTTTCTATAAGTCGCCTGAATGATTTTTTTTTTTTTTTCACCTTTTATACATAGAAGATACTATATATGAGATATTTATTACATCTCTCCTATGTTGTTGACCTTATTTTATATTAATTCCATCCACTCAAATCGTTAATTAATTGATCGTTGGGTTTGAATTTTATTTTTTTTCAAAATTCCTTTTTTTAATATAAGAAGTATTTAAATATTTTTATCAAAAAAATTATACAACAAAAAAATAATTCTAATACATACTCATATTTTCAAAATTTTTATTATGTTATACATCTTATTAATTTCGGTTATATTATAAATTATATATATAACTTTAATTTTTCATCATATTTATTGAAATTTATTTATTTTAGTTTGTTAAAAGGCTACTATGGAGTGTGCGCGCGCGTCTCAAACACACGTATATTTCAAAGCAACTCATTGCGGTTCTTCACTTCTTCTATAAGATGTATCTTTAAACCCGTAATCACAATGAAAAAAAAAGTTTTTAAAAGGAGAGAAATCATGGTGGCAAAAAAAAAAAAAAACTTTTTTCAGCTTAAACGCAGTTAATATTTCGTACATGCTACTCTCACAGGCTCATACACATGGAGCTTTGTTTTTAAGAAGGAAAAACAAGTAGGAGATATGAAATACTCTGCTTAGTGGATTTTAGAGGAAAAACAAATAGATTCTTCATCATTTTCGTATCGTTTTGCTTTCACGCATGATTCTCCATTGTTGCATTTGTTTCCATGGCAGTTCTTGTGGCTCGCATATTTTTTCTTCCTATGTTTGCAAACTGGCAAGTAAATTAGGAACTAAATATGAAGGGTAAATTATTAAATAAAATTTATTTTAATATAAATTTTAATTAAGAAATATATTTTTAGAAGATTTTTAGAATATTCTTAACGATGCTGACAGTTTAGATTATGTTTTTAAAATAGAAAGGGATGTTTATATAATTGAGGTATAACAGGAGGATTGTTAGAGTAGTTTACACTTTAAACAATGAATCATCAAACTATATTTTGTTAATCCTTTTATACTATCTTGCAAGTTTACACTGAAAATAACGTAAAAATTTTTATAAGTCCATGTATCAAAAAGCAAAAGGGAATATCCTTAAAAAAGATGGTTGAATTATTCAAATTCTATATTGGGTTGCTAAATCCAACAAATTCTAAATCAAGTCATGTGTCTTAAAATATTATTTTAGAATTCAATAATTTTACCTTACTACCCCACCCCTCATTTAATTTATTCCTTCTTCGATCCTTCTTATGCAAATTGGGGACTTATAAATAAATCAAACCAGCTAATATGGTTTACCATGAACTCTTTGACTTGGTCCTTTTAATGAAAAAAATACAAACAACCTCTGTTATCACTCTTCCCGTTTGACCATAAACCGAATTTGTCACAGATATCAACTTTTCTTTTCCCCACCTGTTATAGCTATCATTAATTATTAGATTAGATTATACATTGAAACGTTTGGTATTATTATTTTATGAATATAAAGGATAATAAATAAAAATATCTGACTCAAATAAATAAAAATATGACTCAAAATTTTCAAATTTTGTGTATATAAAAATGTAGTGTTTGAAATTTTATTTAACACATAACTTCATAATTATATTATATTCCCATAGGAGTACTTATTACTGAATTGAAATCAAACGAGAGGTAGTAAGGTTAAATTATTGAATTCTAAAATTTTATTTTAAAACATATAACCTAATTTAAAATTTATTGAATTTAACAACTCAATTTAGATTTTGAATAATTCAACCGTCTTTTTTAAAAATTGTCCCAAAGCAAAATTTATAAACCCAAAAACAAGCCAACAAAACAAATTAAGAGGCCGAAGAGGTAAGTCACCGGATTTAGTGGCAAACATTTGGGAGGTAATTTAATTTCACTCGTTGCTATCAATGAGTAATACTAGTAGATCATAGCATGTCCAAAATGAAGTAGGACAAATCCAAGCCGATGATGCTGAGGATCATGAAAGGATTCAAGTTGGGCCATCTTTTGTTTCCAATTGTGAGAGCGAAGACTTGCAGATGATGAAGCATATGTGTTTGAATGTTTAAGGTTCGATTCATATATACTTCCAATTATATATATAGATATGCTTCTAATAAGTGTTTGTGAGATTTTGCATGTATTTTCATTAACTTTTTTTTTTTTAACTCTCTCTAATTCTTTTTATTTTCAATGGATCTCTAATTCTTTTTTTTATAAGTAAACTCTCTGATTCTTCAAACCTGAATATAAGGTTTTTATTTCCTCACTTTCATATTTGACCCAAGAAGAATTTATCATATTTAAACCAGAGGCTCATTTAGATTCATTGGTGAGTATTTATTTGCTACATTCTTATATTGTATTTTAATAGTAAAGAACATGGTTTAAGTTATAATAATCCTTAATTTCATGCATTCTTAGGTAAAAGGTATTTTTATAGAGATACTCACTGATATTGAGAGAGAGAAGAAACATATGCCTTCGAATTGATATCTTCCGACCACATTTTCGGTGATTTCCTTTTCTCTCTTCTATCATATATGATGTATGTTAATAATTTGTTTTAATCTAAAACCAGTTCATTGACAATCATTTTTAATGGTTATTCCATGATATAATTATAAGATGCAGCACTTAAAGGCAAGGTAGGTCACTTCTTGAACTTTGTTTGTCACACCTGTGGCCCTCCTCGGCCTCGCACCTGAGTCCCTTAAGATGTGGCCTTCAGCCTCATCGGATAGGGCTAACTCAAAGGAATATTTTCACCCCCTGAGGGTTTTTTTCATCTCCCCACGACTCGAACACTCAACCTGGGGGTAAGTTCAAGTACTTGGCGAGACGTGATATCACTGAGCTATGATTAGGGCAACATTAAAATAGTGGGTTGTAACATGATAGGTAAGAGAGAGAAAAGCACATACGCACAATAGTCAAAGTGATAAGCAGCTCCAAGTTGCTTTAGCTTTTAAGTGTGTGTTTAGATTATCTTTTGGAGAATAACTTTTACGATTTACGAGATAAATATATGAGATGAGTTCTGTCTTAACTTGTGGAAAAAGACTTCTAAAACCACGATTTTGGTGGTTTCCAAACACTCACAGCCACTTTTCATTCAAAAGTCAAATACGTCTATTGCTATGTCAAACAATCCAAAATTGACCAATCATGCTTAAAGGCCAAATAAGTTGCTTTTGGGATGGCGTGACACACTCAAGTCATGCGCCTTTAATCCTCACAAATATTCTACGTTACTTGAATTCATATTCTCTGTAATCAATGATGAGTTCAGTTGTGAGAAGTCGAACAAGAAAGCACGTTCATGCACTGTGACTCTTTCTCTTTTGAGTTAAATTATTGTCATGGGTGGAAATAGGTTGGATTTGCATGTGGCTGAGCATAATGAGAAGAGTTGAAGTATTTTTGGGGTGGCTAGCAGACTAGCAGTTAGACCATGCTCATGGAAAGGAGAAGGGGTCATCCTCTGTTTTTATTTTTGGTTGTTGGTGCACTCAAATGGGCAAGCAGGTCATAGGATAAGCACAATTTGTTGGCTTGGACATGAAAGGCTTGGGCCTAAAACAGTGCCTCATTTTAAATGTGCTGGTCGGAAGGATAAAAAACAAAAGGAAAGAAAGAAAGAAAAAAGAACTTGAGGCGTGTGATAAACTAGTGACCTATAGAACTTTGAATGTGTGTGCTGGAGGCAGTGTTTTCAGGACCAGACCGAATGGTCCAATCGTTGATCGGAAGAGAGGACGATTAGAATTTTAGAGTTAAGCCGTTCAAAAGGTTAGGCCGTCCAGAACCACCATTTAGACCGGAAACCAGAGTTAAGCCGCCACCCGAAACAAATATTTGAAAGCCGAACGGCTTAAACACAATTAGCAGAAGAGAAAAAAGGAAAAGGAGGGAGAGGACAAAAGAAGAAGCGCACATCCTTCATCATGTACACTGTCATGAAAGAGATTTTTAGCCTGAGTACCACTGCAAGATATGATTTTTGAAAGGAGAAGTGAAGGAAAAGAGCCCATCCTATTGGTAGCATCTCTGGCGAACTCGTGAATTTGGGAGGACAATGGAAAAAGTCTTGAGCGATGAAGAAAGAGAGAGAGGCAGTGTTGAGAAACTGAAAATGAAAAAGACACCTTGAAATTCGGAATGAAGCGTCTTCCATACGCAAGATTTGGTGATTTGGCATAATGGCCTAATGGGTAATAATTAATAATTAATATTTTTGGAATTTTTTAAACTAAAATGATTTAAAAGATGCAAACTCCAAATACAATCAGACTTGGGATTGGGAGTTGGATATATTACGATCTCATTCTTAAAATTTAATGCATAAAAATATCTCCTTTTATTTTGATGTTAATTTTGATGGGTGAAAATTAAATTAATTGTCGTATTAAATTATTTCAGTTAATTAATACAAAAAATAATGATTTACTATATTATAAAGGCAATGAAAAAGTATTTACATTATAATATCATGATTATTTTTAAAGATAAGAATTATTATAAAAATTTAAGATATTAATTACAAATTTTTAATTATACTTATATTTTATGCTGGTTTATAATGTATATATTGTGTTTATTTTTGGGTTAATTTTTTTTAAATTTATTCAACACTGTATTATATATATATATATATATCTATATATATTCTCTTCTTATTTATTGAGATAGTGAGTGAGTTAATAAACTTAGATAATTTCTTAAAAAATTCTCTTGTTTGTAACAAACTCATGCTTGGATCAATCAAGAGCCATCAAATACCAATGTGTTAACAAGGCATGAAATCATTATTATTTGTGCTTTTTGTTAGGTTAATGATTGATTTAAATGTTCTTTTTTAAATGGTGTTTTGTGACTTTACTAACTTCATATGAAATTAGATTAAAGACTAATTATTGTAATATATATATATACTAATTTTAAATTTAATTATTACGTCACCGGTCCGGCTCAACCGTTCCAACCGGTTAAACCTTGACCCGTTGACATTTCCAGCTCAAATCCAGCTTTTAAAATGGAGGGCCCAGTTGGGATATAGAATTGGACGCAGGAGTTGAGGAATGAATCTATAAGAGCAATTGGTTAATTAGAGGCATGTTATTCAGGTAAAAGTTAACAAAGTGTGGTAGGAAAAAAAGGGAAAGGAGTGAAAGTGACAAAAAGAGAAAGGCATGCTTGGGGGGATGGTGTGGGGATAGGAATGGCAATTCCCCGTTTGTAATAGGATGATTACGGTGTGGGAGCATTGACAAATCAAGCATATATCCATAATGGCGTTTCCAAATAATATTTGTTATGAATATTAAATATGTGGATGTCCATTGACTCATATTACTCTTCCAGTCAACTTGACATAAAGAAGAAAAGATGATTTGACACAAAGCAAAAGCAAAAGAAGATAAGGACATAAAGACAGCAAAAGAAGACAAGGACATAAAGACGATATAAAGTAACCATGGTCATTTAAATATAACCATGGTAATACAACCAGGGTTAAATTTCTGCCTCTATATAAAGGGCTGTAATCGATTGTTTCAATTGAACTGAATGAGAACATCTCTCTAACTTCTCTCTAGAAATTCTATCAATTTTCTTTGAATCCTATCAATCTTCTTTCTTATGACATATACTTTTATAACACGTTATCAGCACGAAGCTCTAAAAGAAGGTATGATCTTCTTATGGTTTCTTTAATGATTATATATCTCATTTTATTTTATAGATCTGGGATAATCTGAGCCACTATATGGAATTAGAGAGATACTTTTACCGATTGTTATATAACATCGGGTTCCATGGTTAAGATTGGAGATCGTTATTATTTTTATATATTATTTATAAGTTCTTTTATATTATTATTGTTGTTGTTGTTATGGCCAGAAGCCATACACATCTTATTCTTAAAATTATGACCAGAAGTCATAATGTTTTAATTTCTTATAATATGGCCAGAAGCCATATCCATTCTTATTATATAGCCAGAAGCTATATATATATATATATATATATATATATATATATATATATATATATATATATATATATATATATATATATATATATATTTTATCTTATTATATGGCCAGAAGCTATATATATATATATATTTTATCTTATTGTACGGCCAGAAGTCATGTACAATTTTTATCCTGAAGATAATAGTTAATTCCTCATCTTGAGATTAAATGGCCCGAAGCCATACATGGCCTGAAGTCATGAGATTAAATGGCCCGAAGCTATACATGTTTTAATTTTCTTATCTTGCCTTATGAATTATTTATTATCTTTATAAATTTACAGTTATTATATTGCATATTTACATTTCATATTTTAATTATTTTCATTTATTTCTTTAATTAGTTTGAACAATGGCAAACCTGACAAAACTTGAAATTGTGGCTCTTGACATTACCGGAAAAAATTATTTATCTTGGAAATTGGATGCGGAAATTCACTTGAATGCCAAAAGTCTGGAAGACACGATTAAAGAAGGGAATAAGGCATCCAACAAAGATAAAGCCAGATCCATGATTTTTCTTCGCCACCACTTACATGAAGATTTAAAAACTGAATATTTGACAGTGATGGACCCACTTGTCCTTTGGAACAATTTGAAAGAAAGATATGATCACCAGAAGATGGTCATTCTTCCAAAAGCTCATTTTGATTGGATGCATTTACACTTGCAAGATTTTAAATCTATAAGCGAATATAACTCAGCTATGTTCAGAATTACTTCTAAATTGAAATTATGTGAAGAAAATGTTACTGATGATGATATGTTAGAAAAGACATTCTCCACATTTCATGCATCCAATTTGCTCCTACAGCAGCAATACCGTAAAAAAGGTTTCAAGAAATATTCTGAGTTAATTTCTTGTCTCCTTGTGGCTGAACAAAATAATGAGCTTTTATTGAAAAATCATGAATCCCGTCAAACAGGCTCAACTCCATTCCCTGAAGTGAATGTAGTAACTAATGAATTTTATTGTGGCCGTGGCCGTGGGCGTGGCTACAGCTATGGGCGTGGTCGTGGTCGATATCATGGAGGTTCAAATTCCTACCAGAAGTGGGAAAAGACTGATAAGAACCAAAAAGGGAAAGCAATAGGCATAACAAATATGCTGATAATCCATGCTATCGATGTGGTGGCAAGGGCCATTGGTCTCGTACCTGTCGTACACCAAGGCACCAAGTTGATCTTTACCAAGAATCAATTAAAAATACTGGTAAAAGATCAAATGTTGAAGTTAATCATGTTGATCAGGGCGAGAATTCTGAGTATGGCGATATAGATAATAACTATTTGGATGTTGCAGATTTCTTAATATAATTTGAAGTGTTATATTTATTTAAAGTTGTTTCTATCATATGTATTAATTTTTATTTATGTTTTTATGAAGAATGAATCCTATTGGCATCAATCCTGAAGATTTATGTCTCGTTGATAGTGCAACAACCCACACCCTACTCAGACATGATAAATATTTTTCTTCCTTAGTAATACGAGAAGCCAATGTTCAGACTATATCTGGTAGTATAAATTTAATTGAAGGCTTCGGAAGAGCTAGTATTTTGTTACCTGAAGGAACAAAATTATGCATTGATAATGCATTTTATTCTACCAAGTCTAAAAGAAACTTACTGAGTTTCAAAGATATCCGCAGAAATGGATATCATTTAGAAACAACAACTAAAAATAATAAGGAATATCTTGTCATTACAAATATAGCTGCTGGTAGAAAATGCATATTAGAAAGTTTTCCTATTTTTTCTTCTGGTTTGTATTACACATGTATAAGCACAATTGAAACACATACTATTGAGAACCAGAAGTTCAATAATGCAAATAAGAAGTTTGCCAATTCAAACCAGCAGTTTGATAATGCAGACCAGAAGCTTACCAATTCAAACCAGCAGTTTGATAATGTAAACCAGAAGTTTACTAATGAATTTAATGTTTGGCATGATCGGTTATGCCATCCCGGTTCAATCATGATGTGACAAATAATTGGGAATTCATGTGGACATACCCTGAAGTGTAAACAAATACCACAATCCCATGATTTTTCATGTGCTACATATTCTAAGGGAAAGTTAATTATTCGCCCCTCACCAAGCAAAGTAGAAAATGAGTCTCTCACATTTCTAGAACGGATACAGGGAGATATTTGTGGGCCAATACACCCACCATGCGGACCATTTAGGTACTATATGGTTTTAATTGATGCATCAACTAAATGGTCGCATGTTTGCTTATTATCTTCTCGCAACCTGGCGTTTGCGAGATTACTTGCTCAATTGATTAGATTAAGAGCACATTACCCTGATTATCCTATCAAGAAAATACGTCTTGATAATGCTGGTGAATTTACATCACAAGCTTTTAATGAATATTGTATGTCCCTTGGAATTGATGTTGAACATCCTGTAGCTTATGTTCACACGCAAAATGGACTTGCAGAATCATTGGTTAAAAGGTTGCAACTTATTGCAAGACCTTTACTTATGAAATCTAATCTACCAATTTCTGCTTGGGGTCATGCCATTTTGCATGCAGCAATGTTAATTCGCATCAGGCCAACAAGTTATTTAAAGGTTTCCCCATTACAAATGGTTTTTGGTCAGGAACCTAATATTTCCCATATAAGAACTTTTGGGTGTGCGGTATATGTGCCTGTAGCACTGCCACAACGCACCAAGATGGGCCCACAAAGAAAGATGGGAATATATGTTGGGTATGAATCTCCATCAATTATAAAATGGTTGGAACCATCCACAGGAGATTTATTTACGGCACGATTTGCCAATTGTCATTTTGATGAATCATTTTTCCCAACATTAGGGGGAGAAAACAAGCAGCTGGGTAAAGAAATTAGTTGGAATGAATTATCATTGGCTCATTTTGATCCTCATACAAAACAATGTGAACTGAAAGTTCAAAAGATAATTCATTTACAGAGTTTAGCTAATCAAATGCCAGAAGCATTTACTAACCCAAAGAAAGTGACAAAGTCACATGTCCCAGCTGCTAATGCTCCTATTAAAATTGATGTCCCTGAAGGACAACCTACTATGAATGAATCCAAAGCACGCCTGAAGCGTGGCAAGCCCATCGGTTCCAAAGATAAAAATCCTCGAAAAAGAAAAGGAGCAAAGAATATAGATGGTCAAGTCGAGGATAATGAAGAAAAATTAGTAGCTCCAGAAGAGCCATCTCCTGAAGAGATATTATCTCCAGAAGAGAACATTGTAGTCCCAGAAGAGACCCAGGTACCTGATATATGTGAAAATAATGAGATCTCAATAAATTATGTTATGAATGGAATCCGATGGGATAGAAATGAAGTCAACGTTGATGACATCTTTGCTTATCATATAGCAAATGATGTAATGAATGATAATGAGGATCATGAGCCTAAATCCATTAGTGAGTGCTAACAAAGAAAAGATTGGCCCCCTATGGAAAGATGCCATTAATGCAGAATTAAAATCATTGGCAAAACGAAAAGTATTTGGACCTGTAGTCCTTACACCTGAAGATGTAAAACCAGTTGGATGCAAATGGGTTTTTGTACGAAAAAGAAATGAAAAGGGCAAAATAACTAGATATAAGGCACGTCTAGTAGCCCAAGGTTTTACACAAAGACCTGGCATTGATTTTGAAGAAACATATTCACCAGTAGTGGATGCGACTACTTTTCGTTATTTAATCAGTCTAGCAGTAGATGCAGGACTTGATTTACATCTAATGGATGTTGTGACTGCCTATTTATATGGATCACTTGATAGTGATATTTATATGAAAGTCCCTGAAGGACTTAAGATGCCAGAAGCATCTAATTCAAGTTCTCAAGAACAATACTCAGTTAAGTTAAATAAGTCCCTGTATGGCCTGAAGCAATCAGGGCGCATGTGGTATAATCGTCTTAATGAATATTTGTTGAAAGAAGGATACAAAAATGATCCGATATGCCCATGCATCTTTATGAAAAGATCTAATAGTGAATTTGTTATAATTGCTGTTTATGTTGATGATATCATCATCATTGGAACTCCTAAAGAGCTTCAAAAGGCAATTAATTGTTTGAAGAAAGAATTTGAGATGAAGGACTTGGGAAGAACAAAATTCTGTCTTGGATTACAAATCGAGTACTTCAAGAAAGGGATCTTTGTATATCAAGAAACTTATACAAAGAAGGTCTTAGAGCGATTTTACATGGATAAATCTCATCCATTATGTACCCCAATGATTGTAAGATCTTTGAAAGTAGATAAAGACCCATTCCGACCCCGAGAAATCAGTGAAGAAGGTGATGAAGAACTACTTGGTTCAGAAGTACCATATCTCAGTGCTATTGGAGCACTAATGTATCTTGCTAATCACACATGTCCTGATATATCATTTGCTGTTAATTTATTAGCAAGATATAGTTCTTCACCAACACGAAGGCATTGGAATGGAATAAAGCATATTCTTCGTTATCTCAGAGGTACTACAGACATGGGTTTATACTACTCAAATGTATCCAAGCATGAACTGGTTGGTTATGCAGATGCCGGATTTTTATCTGATCCACATAATGGTAAATCACAAACGGGCTATCTATTTACATGTGGAGGTGCAGCTATTTCATGGCGATCTATGAAACAGACTATATCAGCCATATCATCTAATCATGCAGAAATTCTAGCAATACATGAAGCAAGTCGAGAATGTATGTGGTTGAGGTCAGTAATACATCATATACGTACAACTTGTCATTTATCTTCTGGCAAAATGATCCCAACAATCCTCTATGAGGATAATGCTGCATGTATCGCTCAACTTAAAGAAGGCTATATCAAGGGCAATAGAACGAAGCATATTTCACCAAAATTCTTCTTCACTCGCGACCTTCAAAAGGATGGTGAAATAGATATCCGGCAAATCAGTTCAAGTGAAAATCTAGCAGATTTATTCACCAAGTCACTCCCAGGTACAATCTTTGAAAAAACTTGTTCATGATATTGGTCTTCGGAGATTCAAAGATTTCAACTAATATTATCAAGAGGGGGAGTCGATACACGCTGTACTCTTTTTCCCTTATCTAGGTTTTGTCCCACTGGGTTTTCCTGGAAAGGTTTTTAATGAGGTAGCACTCGACGGTGTATCAATGAATGATGTACTCTTTTCTTTGGCTAGGTTTTTATCCCACTGGGTTTTTCCTAGTTAAAGTTTTTAATGAGGCACATTCATATTGGACATCCAAGGGGGAGTGTTATGAATATTAAATATGTGGATGTCCATTGACTCATATTACTCTTCCAGTCAACTTGACATAAAGAAGAAAAGATGATTTGACACAAAGCAAAAGCAAAAAAAGATAAGGACATAAAGACAGCAAAAGAAGACAAGGACATAAAGACGATATAAAGTAACCATGGTCATTTAAATATAACCATGGTAATACAACCAGGGTTAAATTTCTGCCTCTATATAAAGGGCTGTAATCGATTGTTTCAATTGAACTGAATGAGAACATCTCTCTAACTTCTCTCTAGAAATTCTATCAATTTTCTTTGAATCCTATCAATCTTCTTTCTTATAACATATACTTTTATAACAACATAATAATTTTTTTTTATTATAAACAAATAACATATTCTGCCAAGTTATCATGCCCCCCCACCAAACATTATATATTCAAATCAATTAATCTATTTTGACATTCTTGTGATCCACACATAACAGTTAGGGTGACCTGCCTAGGTTTTCTTTATAACTATTTATGGTTAATATCATATTCAGTTGACTTTTTTAAGAAATTAAGAAAACTGAATAAATTTCTTTAAATATTTACATTTATAATTTTTATACCAAACTAATGTCTAACTTATAAACTAATATATAATATAATAACATATAACATATGTTATGATTAAATTATTTATTTAGCTTCATTAATCTTTTTACAAAAAAGTTAACCGAGTCTTATATTAGGTATTGGAGATAGTAGTTCTTACCATTCTAGTAGTCATAGAACCCAACGAACTCCATCTGTATGCAATAACATCTTAAAATAGGATCAGTTGTTTGCTTCATCATGCAAGAGGATTATATATGTGAATAATTTGTAGACGTGTGTATGTATATACCTTCCAGTGGTCTCGCCACCGCCTCTTGTCTGTTACATTGAAATAATAATGGATTGTGGGAACCTCAACATATTCAAAGTAAGAAAGCAAAAGTGCCATTGAACCGATTCTTCAAACAACCAGCAATAGTGATACAAGTTAATAAGGAAGGAATTAATATTGCCCTGAAAATTTTTTGAGTTCAATATTGTCCTTATTTATAAATCTAACTTGAAAAAAAACATAAAGTGGATAACATGTGGACATATGCCTTGATTACTAATTTGAAAGTGCAAAACGATGGATGGATGTCTCCTCTATTAACAGCATACTCTATAGCCCTAACCATAGCCCATTGGCTATCTTTCCTTTCTAGATTTGATCCACATCACAAGGTTCTTGTTGTGCTGCCCCATCACTCTCATAAGGAATTTTGTGGTTGGCGACACCATTTTAGTAATTTTACGGTGTCTGAAGTAAATATGTGAAAATAGCTATATTTCGGCTATATGAGTATACTCTGCGGAAAAGATGTATTGATTTCGATATCTCAATAGCTCAAGGTCCTAGAGGCTAAAGTAGTCCATTAGACACTCAATTGTCATGGCTCAAATAATGTGGCTATATATATATATATCTAAGGCCATGAGGTGATAAAGAAGAAGTAACTTCAATGGTTGGAAGAAAATGTACCAAAAAGGGCACTTGAAGATAAAAGGTAGTGAACTTACTTACTTGCATGTATGTGATGTTTATGCTGAGTATTAATTTGCTATATTGCTTTACTTGATTATGTGGAACATGTATGAATGAATGAAGATCTGTTTCTGATTTTGTTGTGGCCATAAGTATGTTGCACGAAACATTGAGCATGCAGAATATTATTATGTGAACATGAGCCTATGTAAGGCAAGCATATCATGCATTGGTATTCATCTTACATGTATGGTCTATAATTTTTGCTACCGAGATTCTGTTGAATCTCATCCTCTCTCACCAACCATATAGGCAGCTGAGCACAGGAGAGGAGTGCAGGACGCTGTTTCAGGAAAGAGGTTGCCATGAAGAAGAGAAGAATTATTCATGCCTTAGTCCATAAAGGAAAGATGAATATTAAAAAATGATGAGTTATGAAGAAAGTACGAACCACTTTATGATAGTTTGTGAAAAGTTTTGAAATATTCAGAAAAACCCACTCAACTATATGTCCAAATCCCATCTTGAGGTTGGGACTTGAAAGAACTTTATACATGAATATTACTACATGGTTTGAATTCACTACAAAAGACTCACCAGGGCGATAACGTAACAAAGACATGGAGTGATGTAAGGTACAAAGGAAGACACACCCATCAAGGAAAAGAAACAAAAATGCGAATCACCTGGGTCACGATTTCAGCGCCTGGGTATGACCAATGGAGAAGACACAGAGAGACGCAGCGCCTAAGTGCTAGAATGAGTGCCATGATCGCATGAATTAGAGGCAAAGATGTTGTTTCATTCTAATTTTTTTTTTGGGTATTGAATGGAAAATCATATGAAAAGCTATTTCTCACTTCTCATCCTAAAGGCAGGCATTGTACCCTAAATGAACATATTTTCCCTAAGTTGTTCTTGGGCATCTGAATTTCGGATAAATTGTGACCTGCATTTTCTGCCTAACAAATTAAACTTCTAGCTTGCTGGTGAGAGCATATTGGTCTCACCTGTCACGTATTCAAGCCACGAGTTTGAATTCAATGGCCTTCTTAGACTTATTTAAATGGTTCTATCCTAAGATTGTTAGCTTAATGTCTCAAACCAAGTTCTTCAATGGATTGTTTTTTGTTGAATATATATATATCTATATAAAAGCAGATTGATTACAGGGGTGATAATAGGCAATATGTTATAGAATGCCTATCAATGGTTGCTCTAGATATCCCAAAAGAATTCACTTTCAAGCAATTGCATATGGCTACTAGCAGATTCAGCATGGAGAATCCTTAAGGAAGAGGTGGATTTGACAGTGTTTGTAAAGGCCTATGCCCGAAAAACCATAGCAGTCATGAAGATTTCAGCAAATTCTAAACAAGATATGTATGTGAACCTTTCAGCTCACTATTAAACAACAGAAAACACACACAGAGGAATAAGATACCTAGCTTGCCCCTTTACTGACTTATAAAATTGTAGTGTTTGATTTCTTGTAGCTTTAGTATTGTCACCTAAATGCATTTGATATCAGCAGGCAAACTGTTGCCAAAAATCAATTGCTGAAATATGTTAAGCCATACAAAAGCCAAAAAACTAAAGTTTCACCTTAACTATCAGATTCTTGAGCTCGCAAAATTGCTCCAAAACGAAGAATCAGTAATCACAAACCTTGGATTGCCTATGCTCGGCGAGCTGCGTGCCCCTCCTCCAGCGCCGAGTCCTGAGCAACCACATCAGAAAACCGTTGCATGAGCCTCCTTCTCCTGAGCCTCCAGAGCCTTCTTAGCAACTTCTAGCTCGTTGACCAGCAAATTCGCCATCGCGGAAGTCGCCTTCTGCACCTCTTCGGCACGCCCAGCCTCCTACACCGCCTTCTGGGCCTTTTCCAACTTTGCCGCCTGAGCCTCCTCCCGAGCCTTATCAACGACTTCCATCTCCGCGATCATTTCATCTAGCTTTGGGGAAACCGCCTCGTACACCTCAGCCGCACGCCGAGCCTTCTACACCGCGTCAGCCAGCCTCTACTCCATGTTCTCATTTATTATGATTAGCCAGAACCCTAAATTCCGAACTGAAACTATTAGCCCAAAAACATTTAAAAAAAAAAGGAAAATTACATTTAGGACCGGACAAAAAGAATTTGAAAAACATTGTAATTTTAAATCTCAAATTGCATGTAAGTCTTGTAAGACTTTTTTACAATAAATTCTAATTTTGCTGATAAATCAATAGGCACGTTATTGACAAACTCAGAGATATCTATTAACAAGTTCAGGGGTGTATATAAACATTCATTATTAAGTCTATGATTGAAATTTATTAAAAAAAAAGCTTTACGGGATTTAAATATAATTTTAAGATTTTAAGGGACTATCTTTTCATTTTTTTTTATTCCTGAATGTAATTTTTCACAACAACCCATAGTGTCTGGCTGGATTTCATCGAATGTGAACTTGCCACATGGAAACAGTTGCTGGCAGAGCAACCGACACTTAGTTTACAAACTCACCGTTAATCCAATACCTAGAAGCACGGGGACTTGTTAATCAACTGATTAATAACAATAAATTAAACAAATTTCTGCCAATTCATTATTCTCTCACATCGCATTTAACATTTAACACTTAACTGTAATTAATCCGGTGCTTAGGGACTATCTTCTTCTACCCCACCAAACATTAATGGCCCGTTTGGTTCGATCCCATTACACCCTGCGGTGCAGTGTAATGGGATGCAATGGTAATATAATGCAATATTAATTACAGGAGTAGTGTTTGGTTTGATTTTAAGCAACGTGCAATGAGTTAATATTTTAAAAATTAATATATTACACAAAGTCTATTTTACCCCTTAATATAATCTTTGTAGAAAAAATAGTTACAAACCGGCAACGGTGGGGATGGAGGAGGAGGAGGTAGTGGCGGTAGCAATGATGGGGGTGGCGGGGGAGGAGAAGGTGGTGGCGGCAGGGGTGGAGGAGGAGGTGGTGGCGGTGACAGTGGGTGGTGGGGGTGGAGGAGGTGGTGGTGAGTGGTGGGTCGATGGCGGCGGTGGGGGTGAGGGTGGCAGCGGAGGAGGAGGTGGTGGTGGCGGTGGTGAAGAAAGAGGTGGTGGTGGCAATAGGTGGTGGGGGTGGAAGAGGTGGTGGTAGGCGGTGGGCCGATGGCGGCGGAGGAGGTGGTGGCGGGGCGGCGAGGGGTGAGGGTGGCAGTGGAGGAGGAGGAGGTGGCGGCGGCGGTGACGGCGGGTGGAGGTGACGGCGGTGGAAAAGGTAGTGGTGTTGGCAGAGGGTGGAGGTGACGGCGGTGGAAGAGGAAGAGATTGTGGCGGTGGCAGTTGTGACATGATGCGGCAAGTAAAATGAGATAAGTGAAACAAAGACAAGGAAAACTAAAGGGTAAATTGGACTTTTTAGACCATGCAATGGGATGGTAATGAAAATTCATAGAGGGAGGTATGAATGAGGATTACTAATTTTTTGGTAATCATCATTACCATGGTAAACCATATTACCATGCTAACGAGCAACCAAACACTCTTCTCTTGGTAATGCAATCATGATTACCATTGTAGGCATGCAATGGGGTTGAACCAAACGGACTCTAAGGGATTGTTTGGTGTGAGGGATTTGGAGGGGAGAGAAAATTTTTATGAGTTGAATTTTAAAAGATTGAAGAAATGGGGTAATAAAATTTTAATAAATAGAATATATAAGATACAAGAGTAAGAAAAATTAATTAAAAATTTTTAATCCCATTTCTCTAATTTTATTAAATTTAACTTAAAAAAATTTTTCCTTCAGCCACTTTCCATACCCTCCCCTCGAACCAAACAAGCCCTAAACAAAACATTACTTACCTGCAATGAAGTGAGCCTTGTAAATTGCTCAGACCCCAAGCTAAAGCTAGCCTTCTCTCTTAGGTCTCTGATTCCTGCGTATTCTCTCCCACCGTCGCCATGGATCGTCACATCCATGGCGTCACCTCGCTTCGCATCTCTCTTCTCCTTCTTCTCTCTGGCTTCCCCTTTCTCGCATTCTCCGATTCTCGAAATCCCAGATTGTTGGTGGCTTCTTCTTCCTCGGGTCAGATAAACTCCAACTCAGTTCTGGTGCCTCTTCTGGACTCGCATTACATGAAACTCGCCGAGCTGGTCGAGAAGGCTATGCTTCTGCAGACTCTCGAAGACACTGTTGGTGCCCGCAACATCACCATCTTCGCTCCCAGAAACGAAGCTCTCGAGCGCGATCTCGACCCTGAGTTCAATCGCTTCCTTCTTGAACCAGGTAATCTCAAGTCTCTTCAGTCCTTGCTCATATTTCACATCATTCCCACTCGAATCGGATCCCAGGCGTTGCCCACTCAAACCGGATCAGCCCGTCATGAGACGCTCTTTAAGTCCGAGTTCGTTCACCTTGCCAATAATGGGACCGGGGAATGGATAGTGGATCGCGCCAAGATTATTCACACTGATGTAGTCTCCCGACCCGATGGAGTGATCCACGGGATTGAGCGCCTCCTGGTCCCTCGTTCCGACCAAGACGACTTCAACCGCCGGCTATAGTATTATACTCATTCAAGTCTAATATTGTATTTAACTCTTCAGCCAGCCTCTCCTCTAGGACCAGATTGGTAAAGGTTCCATTTTTTTCTAATATCATTTATCTTTTACCCATTAATTTTTTTTTCACTAGGTGAAACCGTGGCAGCTTAGAGTATACTCATATCTAAATCTAACAATATGACCAAGGGATAGTCAGTCTATTGAGTCTAATAGCATTCTCATTTGCTCAATAGTTCTTGCAGTTGGGAGCTGATATGATTCCTTCAGACGAACCATTGCTTAGTGTGGATGACCTTGCAGACCAGGTCGCAGAAGTGCTTGATTTGTTCGGGCATGTGGCCTTTGCTCTATTTGTGCCTCGATAGCCAACCATTAGGACACATTCATGTATTGTTTCGACATAGGACACTGCTCTATTGTATGTAAAAGAGAAAACTAGGCTCTTTCTAGCAACTTCATCCCCTAACAAGTTTGCCTTAATTGAGGTTAAGAGATTGAGTTAGTCATCAAAATGAAGCTGCTGTGGAATCATATATGCAAATTGGTATAATGTCTGATATGCCATACCAAATAGTGGCTAACTACTTGACAGGTGTTATTTCCTAGTAACAAGCATGTCCTACCTGTACGTTGCATGCACGGTTAGATGGTTAGATTCAACTACGACAAATATTTATTACAATGTTGTTCAAATTATGTGGTTGTTGTCTTGTGTTTTGTAGTAGGATGAACATTTTCTTTCACATGTCATATTAATTGTCAACATCTTGCAATACATGTGTAAGCATTGTAATAAAAGCAAATGGATATGCCTCCTTGAAAAACTCTCATGCATTAGGTCTTTCTTTACTCTTGAGTCTACCACTTTCTTGTATCAGAGTAACTAAGTTTGTGAGAGGAGTTTTGTCTCGACTTGTCTAAAATAAAAAACATTTATATATAACTAAAGATATATTGGACATAAATTAAAAATGAATTGCACTTGCTTAGGAACCTAGTTTCTTTAACAAATTTCAGGTACTTTCGTCAATAAATACTTCAGTGGGAGATTTTTCAGCAATGTTTCCAAAAATCAATTTTCAAATGTGTAGTGGGTGATAAAAAATTTGTTTTATAACTAAACAAGTTTGCTTAGAGTCTCTGACTAGATAAATTAGGTGGGATGGAGTTTATTTTATAAATTAGCCCGGGGTTAAATTAGTTAATGAACTAAACTGTGAATTGATGCAAGAAGCAGAGTCAAAAATCAAAATACAGAATTCAGATGCATAGTGGCCCACTCTAATGTTCTTGCTGGGGTATCTGTTCTGCCACCAAACATGTCCTACAATACAATAATGATCCCCACAAAGTGATCATATTATTGGAGAGACAGTTCACAAAAGGACATGGGTTGCCAAAGGAAGAAGAAGAAGAAAAAGAAAGAAATAAACAAGTAGAAATAAGTTATATACTCTATATATATAAAACTCATTTCCGTAATGCAATCAAAATTCAGGCTAGTGAGCTCAAATAAGTCAATATATGAGAAATTAAGGTTCCTTTATGCATGGGGACACATACTAGGGAATCCAAAGCAAAAGACTGATGTGTCATGAATTCTGCTTAGCCAATAAAGCCTTTTTATATCATAGTTCCAAAATAACATTATTTCCACACTTAGTGCTTGTTTGGGAATTAAAAAAAAAGTGATTTTTTAAGTTCTTTTCTATAAGTCGAGACAAAACTCTTCTAACATACTTATCCTGAATGTTGTAAAAACACTTCTAAAAAGCTAAAACAAACAAATAGACACTTAGTTTCCTACACACACATAGAAACAGAGAGCTGAGTACTTCATCTGGAACCGTCACAAAGATTGTAAGGTTTGGGAATCAAGCATAGCTTTTCCTTTCTTCTAGCAGTAATGCTCATGGTTTCAGTGAGGCCTAAATCCTCTGGTTTCATCCCATATGGGAGTTCCCAATCAAAGTGGTATAGTAAGCTAGCCAAAGGAAGCTCAATGCTTGCTAAACCAAATGTAACCCCTGGACACATTCTTCTTCCTGCTCCAAAAGGAATGCACTCCTCTAAAATCAATATTACAATTCCCTTGGAACCTCTCCGGTATAAACCTCTCAGCAACATACCAATGGTTTGGATCTCTCCCAATTGCCCACGCATTTACTACAACTTGAGTTTTGATGGGTATGTCATATCCGTTAATCTTGCAATTTTCAATGCATTCCCTTGGGATCAACAAAGAAGCAGGAGGGTGTAGCCTCAGAGTTTCTTTGATTTCTAATTTCAAGTAACTAAGCTGTTCCATGTCACTGTCATGTAAGAACTTCTCTAATCTCAGCTTGTGCTTTCTGCATCACTTTAGGATTTCTTATCATTTCTAACATAACCCACTCTGTTGTTGCTGATGAAGTATCAGTTCCAGCACCAAACATATCCTACCAAAAGATTATGCCAACAAATTGTTCATAAGCATTATCAAACCCATACTAGCTGCAAACTAACTACCTTGTGTGTGTTGACTCAACATCATGATATGAAAAGCTAGACCAGTGAACCGGTGATCATTCCCCTAGCTAGTTGGTCAAGGGTTTTGGACAAATCGGTAAGATTTGAACTTTTATCTTCCTAAGCTTGAAATGACACAATTTTGTTGGATTATGGGTAGTTTAAATCTACCTCTAGGTTCATCGAAAGATACTTTTATTGCCCCTGGTGGGGATTGAATAGTCTATGGTATGCTCTGCTCCATTCATTGCATCAACTTATTAATTCTGTCTTTCCACTCAAAAAACAACCGTTATGCTGTGTATTTGTCTGTACGTTTCATCTTGTTGGCTTTTGCATTACCCAATATCTATTGAACCCTTTGATTATGTGCAGTGCATATGGACAAAATATTAATACAAGCGCGTTCGTTTCTGAATCTTTATTTGCGAGTTTCATCTGCATTGCAGGTCTAATTCTCTTTGTACTTCTCATTGGCAACGTGCAGGTAATCCCCATAGGTCCAGTAGTAATCTGTTTATAGTGCATATTGCTAAATTATTAAATCCTCCTTGTAATACTCTAACCGTGCTCGTTCATTAATTCTCTCTCTTTTCCCCTGGTAAAGAACTATTGGCAATCTACTACTGCAAGACTTGAAGAATGGAGAATTAAACAAAGAGATACGGAAGAGTGGATGAGGCATCGTCAACTACCACCAGAACTGCAAGAACGTGTTTGTTGGTTTGTCCAATACAAATGGCTAGCCACTAGAGGCGTAGATGAAGAAGCTATTTTGAATTCTTTACCTTTGGACCTTCGTCATCAGATTCAGAGACGTTTTTGTCTTGCTCTCGTTCATCGGGTACCAAAAAAACTAACTTAGATGTTTCCATGAAAAACTCTGACATGCATCCTTGTCCATTCAAGTCTCATTGAATACTTAAGTTCACTTTTCAGGTCAAAAATTTGGCCCCTATCAAATAATTCAGTGTTCACAAATTGACTTGTGTCTCTTTTAATTTATTGTGTTCCGGTTCCATTTTTTGTGTCAAATGGATGATCAGCTGCTAGATGCCATATGTGAACGCCTTATGTCCTCCCTGAATACTAAAGACACATATTTAGTAAGGGAAGGAGACCCAGTAAAAGAGATGCTCTTCATCATTAGAGGACAAGTAGAGAGCTCCACCACAGATGGTGGAAGGTCTGGATTCTTCAACTCTATAACCCTAAGACCAGGTGATTTAAGAATTTTCACAGGGTTATTAACTTTTCTTTCAGTAATTCTTATCTTTTCCACTTCACACACTGAAGCTCAACCACAGAACAAAAACAAAGAAGCAAATTTTTAATGCCCTATTGATTCACCTTCTTCCTGTGAAACATACGTCTCATACCTTGCTCATTCTCCCAATTTTCTGAGCATAACCAACATATCTGATTTATTTGGGATCATTCCTCTTTCAATAGTAAGGGCAAGCCATATAATGTTTGAGGATAAGTACAAGCTTTTTCCTGACCAGCTCTTACTTGTACCTGTGACTTGTGGCTGCACAGGAAGTCACTCATTTTCTAACATTGCCTATGTCATGAAGAAAGGTCATACCTACTGTAACCCCCTACCTTAATAACTATATTTATAGTTCGAGAATGCGTCATTAAGTTGAAATAGAGACCAGTGGTTAACTAAAACTTTTCCAAAACTTGTTTAGTGCGGTCTCACGTTCACATCTCGAATATAATTGGTTTGACCAGTTTGGTTTCATTTATACATATCAAAGTGCAACCAAAAATTCCTGACAACGCTCAGGTTTCGTTACTTAATAAAGGGTTTACAATGCTTAGTTTCCCATACAGGGGATTACATAACACTATTCAATATATACAACATGTGCAACTAATCCCCAACAAAATATGACAACCAACTACCAAAATTAAAACTCCTAGCTAGGAGCTCTAACCGCCCTTCGTCACTTGCTTTTTCTTTGAACCACTTGCCCTTGCTGTAGGTTAATCATTGGAAAGAATGAGATTCAAAAGAATCCCAGTAGTAACAATTCACTTATAACATGTACAATCACAAAGCATGTAAGCAAATCACAACAATAACAACACAACGGCATTTCTACAACAGCTTTCGCTGCGCTCACAACGGCATGTTTCACAACAGCATGTCTCACAACAGCACAACAACGATATTTCACAATGGCAATGTTACATCACGGCATATTCAATGAAATGACATACATGCAAGGCATCATACACAAAATAAGAGAGAGAGTCACTACCTTGTTCTTTCCGCTCATGCACTGGCACTGGTTTATCATGTGCAGGGCAAATGTCAAATCCTATAATTAGAATTTCAGCGACAGGTTATTACTTAATCCAATTCTTTAATTCAAACACTCAAGTTGGTTATCATTAGGGACATTTAATCAAATGAACTAAAGAGTTAAAGTGGTCAATTAACCTAAAAGACCAATTCCTAACCTCAAAGTTCAACAATACTACATTATGCCATTACATCTTCAATTTTAGCATAAGGGACCAAATCTGCCAGAATTTTCTTTAGATTTTGAAAAATCATAACTAATTCTACAAAAATTGAAATGAGGTGATCCCAAGTCCTATGGAAATCTATTGAAGTACTCTTCATATGAAAAATATGCATCATTACTAGAAATCACCACACAATTCCAGAATTACACAAAATCCCACACTGCTCAAGAATTAAGTCCAGTTTTGACACCAAACTTTGGGCAACCAGAAATCACAGCTCAAAAAATGAAATGACACAAATTATATGTCCATTTTGAAGCTTGGAATGTGAACTTTAATACTGGAAATTTTCACAATTTTTGGAGATCAATTGGTTATCCAAAAACACCACACAAGTAGAGTACCTCGCTGGAATCCTGTTCAGGCTGAAAATCTAAATTTACACTTTGAGTTCCAATGACCCAAAATTCACAACCCAGGGCTATTCCCACATAATTTTTCGTGTAGAACACAATGGAAACATCAAAATTAACAAATTCCCACTTATTCTCCATGTCCTATTTTGGCAGAAAAATCAAAATAAATTCCAATAATTACCAACTTCCAATTTCAGTGTCAAACTTATGTCAAATGGTTTCCAATCATCATAAACCACCAATAACATAACCAAAACATCATGAATTACCCAAACCCTTGTTTAGCCAAAATCAGGGCAGATTTACACATGCCAAAATCCTCATTCAACCAACACAACCAATAGCTCAAATTGATGCTAATACTCACCTCTTGCTTCTCCTTAAGTTCTTTCTTTGATTCTTCAGCTTTTGTTCTTGCAAGGTGGCTGAAAACTCCTCTTCTTCAAAAACAAAAACCATAGAAATGAAGCTAAGGAAGAGAGGAACAAGTTTCATGAAGGACTCTTGAGCCATAGATGAGGTTAAGAAGGTGAAAAATCAAGATTAAGCTCACCTTGAAACCTTGCTTTTCTTCCTCTGCGTTTTTGCTGCTGCCAACCGACTTTGAGACAAATGAGAGGGAGTGAAAGCATTCAGAAATTCTCTTTCCTTGGCCCTTAATATCTGACCGAAAGTGGGCTAAAAGAAATAACGAATATGTGTGGTGAATAATTATTCCTTCTTGGTCAAAGTTGATGATATATAAGATGACTTCAATTTTAATTCTCTCACCTCTCTTGCCTTTAGAATTCTTGGACGGAAAGTTTGAGAAATATGAGGAAATATATGGATAATACTTTCTCTCTTTTTCTCTTATATCCCTAGCCACTTTTATTGACTTTTCATATGGAAAAGATGAAGTGTATGATATTAATTCTCTTTCCCTCATGTCATGCGAATTGTAGCCCATGGAATAGCCAAAAGGGCTTCTTCAATTTATCATAATTTCAACTCTTCAAATATTACTTCTTTAGTTGAAATTGTTGACTTAGTCATCATCTTTTACAACTTGGTCAAATTGCCTTAACATGTCATATGTAATAGCCTATATTGTTCCTCTTGTCATACATAAGTCATGGCCCTTTGAAGAAGAAGATGATCTTGTAAAATCTCATCTTGCAATATAATATTAAATTGCCAATTTTGCATATGAAACTTGACTAAAGCCATAACAAAATTTTCCAGAGGTAATTATGTCATTAATCTCACCATCTATTTTGTACATTTAGCCCTTGAGTACATCTTAAGATATTACACCTACTACTTTGTTTCAACCTTTTCGTTTGAAAATCTCACCAATTGGCAAGTAGTGGAAGCTTCAAGTATTAATCTTAACCCAAATATCTTGCCGGTAGGGACCAGTGTGATTTTCCCTTTGTTCTGTAGTTGCCCTTCAAAGACCCAGTTGCAGGAGGGGGTCAAGTTTCTAATCACCTACGTGTGGCAGCCCAATGACAATTTATTCACTGTAAGTTCAAAGTTTAATGCTTCTTCAATGGACATTGTAACCACAAATAACTATCTGAACTTCACAAATTTAGCCAGCCTTCCAGTTTTGATCCCTGTTAGAAGCTTACCTGCACTTTCCCAACCTTACCCTTCACCATCTCTGAACAACCACAAAACAAAGCATCGGCTAAGTTTCATTGGTACATTCGTGGGATTTTATGTTTTGATTGTTCTTTTGATGATAATACTATATGCTTAACATATGTGGAAGAAAAGTATGGGTTTGAGTAGGAAAACTGAAAGTTCGGAGACAGCAGATAAGATACTTTATGGGGTTTCTTGCTATGTAAGTAAGCTGATCGTGTACGAAGCAGGTCTGATCATGGAAGCTACCAAGAAGCTTAATGAAAGGTACAAGATTGGGAAATCAGTGTACAAAGCCAGAATTGAAGGGCAGGTTGTGGCAGTTAAAAAAGTGAGGGACCAAAATGCGAAGTGGGAGTTAATAATGATGCAGAAGATGAATTATACAAATCTGGTGAAACTAAAGGGTGCCTTTTCATCAGACAATATTGATGGAAATTACTTCCTAGTTTATGAATATGGAGAAAATAGATCTCTTGATAATTTTGGCTTTATCCCAGCAGGTATTCTTCAAGCTCTATGACCTTTCTCACTTGGAATCAGAGGATAAGCATAGCACTAGATATCGCCATGGGTCTGCAATATCTGTATGATCACACACAACCAAGAATAGTCCATAGAAACATTACAGCAAGTAACATCCTTCTAGACTCCAAATTTATGGCCAAGATAGCTAATTTCTCCATGGCAAGAATTTGCACCAATCTTGTGATGCTCAAAATAGATGTTTTTGCATTTGGGGTTGTTCTGTTGGAGTTGCTCACAGGGAAGAAAGGAATGGAAATCAATGAAAAAGGGGAGGTGATGATGTTGTGGAAGGAGTTTGTGGGGATATTTGATTTTGAAGAGGGAAGAGAAGAGAGACTAAGAAAATGGATGGATCCTAAGCTTGGAAGCTTTTATCCTATTGATGGTGCTCTTGGATTGGCTTCTCTTGCTCTGGCTTGCATAGTGGGTGCTAACACTACAAAAAAAAATCACTTTCAGCGGCGACATTTGGCGGCGACTTTTAATGTCACCGCTGAAAGTGAGACTTTCAGCGGCGACAAAACAATGTCGCCGCTGAAAGTCTGACTTTCAGCGGCGACATTATTTTGTCGCCGCTGAAAGTGAGTTTCAGCGGCGACTTTGGTGTCGCCGCTGAAAGTCTTTTTTGAAAAATAAAAAAAAAAAAATTTAAAACACTTTCAGCGGCGACTATTAAAAGTCGCCGCTGAAAGTGAGTTTCAGCGGCGACTTTAGTGTCGCCGCTGAAAGTCTTTTTCGAAAATTTAAAAAAAAAATTTTAAAAACACTTTCAGCGGCGACTATTAAAAGTCGCCGCTGAAAGTGAGTTTCAGCGGCGACTTTAGTGTCGCCGCTGAAAGTCTTTTTCGAAAATTTAAAAAAAAAAATTTTAAAAACACTTTCAGCGGCGACTATTAAAAGTCGCCGCTGAAAGTGAGTTTCAGCGGCGACTTTAGTGTCGCCGCTGAAAGTCTTTTTCGAAAATTAAAAAAAAAAAAATTTTAAAACACTTTCAGCGGCGACTATTAAAAGTCGCCGCTGAAAGTGAGTTTCCGCGGCGACTTTAGTGTCGCCGCTGAAAGTCTTTTTCATATTTTTTTATTAATATTTTTAATAAATAATATTTATAAAATTTAACTATTAATTATTAAATAATTCTATTTAATCTTAATTATTAAAATTATATTATTATTTATTAATATTATATTTATAATTTTTTATTAAAAATAATATTTATGATATTAAATTATTATTTATTAAGTAATTTTAATTAAAAAAGTTTTAAATTTAAATATATCAATATTTTTTTCATTTTAATTTAATTTTTCATTACTTTTAGTTATATTATATTTAATTAATAATTAATTATATGTATATAATTAATTAATTATATGTATGTATGTTTATATATATGATAATATTATATATATAATAATATGTAATAATATGACATAAGTTCATTTCGGCGCAACTGGTAGAGACTCGCGCGCTAAGGCATCAGCTCTCTGAGGTCGTGGGTTCAAACTGGAGGAGAGTCACATGGAGGAATTATGAGGAGGCGACACGTGGCAGCACAGCGAGGCAACACGTGGCAGCACGAGGAGGCCACACGTGGCAGCACGAGGAGGTGACACATGGCAGCACGGGAAAGCGACACGTGGTAGCACGGGGAGGAGACACATGGCAATTATAAATTAATTTTTTTAAAAAAAAAATTTAAATTTTTTTAATAAAAAATTTAACTTTTTGAAATTTTTTTTAAAAAAACTTAACACTTTCAGCGGCGACAAAAGTCGCCACTGAAGGTCACCTTCAGCGGCGACAAAAATGTCGCCGCTGAAAGTCACCTTTTGTATACTTTCAGCGGCGACAAAAATTGTCGCCGCTAAAACTTTCAGCGACAGTCGCATAATGTCGCCGCTGAAAGTCTTTTTTTTTTTAGTGTAAGTCTATTCAAGACCAACCATGGGAGAAATCGTCCTGAGTCTCGCCAAACACTTGAACTTACCCCCAGGTTGGGTGTTTGAATCGTGGGGAGGTGAAAGAAATCCGCAAGGGGCAGAAATATTCCTTTGAGTCAGCCTTACTCGATGAGGCTGGAGGCCACGTCCTAAGGGACTTGGGTATGAGGCCGAGGAGGGCCACGGGTGTGACATTGTCCATTGCCAAAAAATGAAAGAAAATCATATGTCTGACTTGGAATCCTATGAGAAGGTATGCCTTTTCAACTCTGTATAGAAAGTTTTGTTATCAACATAATTACCTTCTTGTTTTTTTTTTCCTATTATATATCAATTTGATTTAATCTTTTTTATAAAAAAATAATAGATTTTTATTCATGTTCACGTTGGAGCACGGCCAAATGGGCATTTTTATTTATACATTATCCATTTAAAGAAAAAAGAGATTGAAATGTGGGATTCTCTACCCAATACATGTGTGGCTGAACGGGATGTGGCAAAAAAAAATTGGTGAGTCTTAGATAAATGAACGATTCATAACATTAATCGATTAATTATTATTTTGATTATATAGAATTTTCGCCTTTTGTATAGTTGCTTGTCATGGAAAAACGTTTTGAGAAAGTAGCATTTACACAATTCCGTTCAAAGATGGCAAACGACATCCTCTTACAACCCAATGGGTGAGTAGACATGACGAATTGGAAAAAGACATGAGCATCGATGGCATAAACTATACTCCCTCCATTTCATTTTATAAGAAACAACCGCCACATCACATACTTCCTTCTTTACAATAAATGTGGAATGTCTGCATGATGATGAAGATAGTTGGACTTTGTTTAAAAGGATTATAGGATTCCATGAAGATCTGTCTTTAGAATTGCAGAAGATTGCGCAGAATATAGCACATCAATGCGAGGGTTTTCCCCTTGCTATAGTTAGAATTGGGACAAGCATGAAGCGGAAAATACAAGCTAGAGAGTGGAGTCATATGTTGGAATGTCTTAAAAACTTGGACAATGGACAATATGAAATCGAAAAATGGGTACTTCCTATTTTGCGATCTAGCTATGATTTCTTAAGTAACAAGTTGCAAAGATTCTTCTTGTATGGTGCCTTAAGTGCTGGTGGACTTTTTGATGATGAAAGAAGCTGATAATTTGATAAGAAGATTTGTTTATGAAAGCATAGATGAAACAAAGACGTTGAGGGTCCAGTATGATGAAGGTTACAACATGATGGATAGATTAAAGAATCATAGTATGTTAGAAAGATATGATGAGCAATGGAGGTTGAACAAATTTCTTAGAGCCCTAGCTTCTAGCATTACAGAAGACATTAGTAAAATTAAGGCAAATGCTCATAAGAATTTTGACAGAAATACCAAGTGATGACCAATGGAAGGAAGATCTACAAAAAGTTGTTTTGACTGGAAACAAGATAAAAACAATCGAGATGACACATGTCTTTGGTGTTCTCAACTGTCCATATTGCTTTTAAATGTCTCACTACGTTACTATTTTCATTTTGGAGTGAGTTGAATTACATTCCTTCATTAAGCAAAATGGAACGGTTAATATAATTGGATCTATTTGGTACGGCCATCACCGAAGCAACTATGGGCTTGGAATCATTGGTCAATCTTAGATACCTGAATCTGGTCCATACTTATTGGTTAATGTCAGCATCGCTAATCTTCAAATTGATCAACTTAGAGTATATACTTGGGCCAGTCAGTATTTGCCTATGCAGTGTTGTTTTATCATATGGCCACAACAACAATATTTCACACCAAATTGAACTCTTGGATACTAGCCACTGTAAAGATGTGAAGTACTAGCGTGTGAGATCGTTCTTTAGCAGTAAATAAAGTTTTCAATAATTCATAGTTTGGTCTTGATCCATGACTTTTTCCTCAATCACAAGTTGCATATCTAAAACATGCTTTCTATATTTTTGACGATGATGATCGGCTAGCTAGCTAGCTAGTTATTAGCTCGGCCAAGTTTGAAAAGACACTCTCTTTAATCTTTGTCGACCTTCAATTAATATTGTAAGCTATAACTCGGAAGTGCGTGTACCATCTTTAAGGCTTGAGTCTATCTGATAATGTTGTGTTGAATTTGAATTGTTGACTACTTTACTCGCAAGTTAGCCAGCAGTTTGGTATTTGCCAGTAGAAGTAGTGCATCTTTCATTGGCCTCCCTACATTCTATATAATTACGTGCAATATTGAATAAACTTTGATCTCTTTAACTAGATGACACCTTGGACTAATATCTAGAAGCATTTGCACATATATGATATGTGAGTGAATATATTTCATTTTTGAAGGGAACATTATAGAAAGGAAAAAACATTATAGAGGAGTTAGGCAGACACCACGGGGGAAATGGGCAGCTGAAGTCAGAGACCCAATAAAAGTAGCAAGAGTGTGGCTTGGCACGTTTGACACGGCAGAGGAAGCTGCTGTTGCTTATTATGCTGCAGCTTTGAGGTTCAAAGGCAAAAAAGCCAAGCTCAGTTTCCCTGGACGTGTTGCTAATTTTCAAACTTCATCATTAGTTCCTCCTCCTCAGCCTCCGTCTGAGGCAGTGGCACCACTGCCGCCGGAGTCTCAGTCACCATGGCCACCTCCTCCGTCAGACGAGGGGTTTCCAAACCTAATGCAGAATGCTAAGGTGCTTTGTAGTAGGGGCGTGTGGTTTCCTCCTCCGTCGGTCTTCCCAAGTTGACATCTCTTAAATTAGATGAAATGCCAATATTAAATTTCGTATACAGATGTATCATGTTCTACCCTTCTCTGCACACATTCTCTGCTTACAAGTGCGAGAAATGAAAACTGGATAGATATCTCAAATGGATGTGAGCTTCCGATGGAGAAGACCTCAACTGGATACCGTTGGCAAATGAAAACTGATTAATAAGGTTAATTCCTTCACCATTATAATTTGACTTCCTTTTATATTATATATGCTTACAATGCTGATTGTTGTTACTGTTTGTGTTCGTAACTCCTCATGCTTCCCATGAGTCGTTTCTTTTCTTTAATCACAGAAATCGACACGCATAGAGAAATCTAAAATTATTAGAGCCAAATAATCATATGTTACTTATATTTTCTTTATTTCTCTCCATTTGCCTGTGTTGCATTTTATTTTTGTGATCACGCTCATCAATTTCCGAATGCCTGCCAATAGAATAATCAATGTTCCGATAATTAAAATTTTGTTTGCTATAATTATATTGTATCAAATAACATCAAAAATAAATCTCAATAAAGTATAGTTGCAGAGTTGGAAATATATCTCATCTCCTATAAAAGTTCCTATTGATCTTGTCAATTATTCAGTCACTTACAAAAGTATATTTGCAAAAGTTGTTTAAGGGATGCGTCTCAATTAAATTAAAGGTGCAGCTTTACTCGCAGTTCTAATTCTAATGAGTAATGTAATATGCAAGATACACGGTTCTGTTGTGGGTGGCATGAAAGCTTGCCTATATATAGCATCCTTTAAATCATCATTAATTCAGGAAAAAAGAAATCATTGTTAATTAAACAAGTACTGCTTTTTATTGCATATTTATGTAATGCATATATATTCATTCAATTACACTGTTTTTATCAGTACATTTATGATGAAGCTTGGTGTGGCAACTCTACTACTTGCTTATGGCAGATAACAATTAGAAGCCTTTACCCAATAAGTTGTTCAACACTGGATTTTATTGGAGGAATGACACGTGTCCCTACAAGGGATTTATTCAAGAGGGACATATTTGCATTTGACTCGGTGGAATTATATAGGAGAAAGGTACATATAAAGCTTAATAAAGATTCATTTATAAATAAATCTTGAGATTTTGCTCCTTTCAGTATCCCATAAAATTAGTTGTGCTCCTTCTGTTTCTCTTTGTATAACACCTACTACAGTGTTATGGAGACATAGCTCTCTTCTCTTTTGGATTTTTTAGTACCTCTAGTCTTTTTCTTTATTCTCATTTCCTGTGTGGTTCTTGGTCTATTTTATTTTAGTTCTCACCCCATATTCCTTTATAATGTACATGGGATGGGCTTTAGTATGTGCTATCGTTTTACTTTTAAATGAACATCGATATTCTCATTAAAAAAAGTCTATAAGGCCGATATAAAGGTTGCTGGTACAGTTATTAAGAAGTTTACTGATAATCCATAAGGTCATAAATTCAAATTTGTGAGGATTTTGTTGATAGAGGATATATAAGTACTTTTGTCAGCTTTCTTCAAACATTGAGCCTTGAGGCATGTCTTTATTCTCATTTTTATTTTTAATTAACTTTATTTTATTATTTTTTGGGTTTGAATTCCCCAATGTTCGAGTTTCAACTTTCAACCGAAGTTAGTTTTTGGCCAAGCGCAATTACCGCGATTTTGATTTAACTCGGCTTATAAAACAAGGCATCATCAGTTGCTAATTGTATATAAAATGAACTTAACAAAAGTGCTGTTATTTTTTAAAATAATACTACAATTGATCTCTCTCTCTCTCTCTCTCTATTGTACCAGTCAAAGGATTATGTTATTTTTTATGTTATGTCAACAATCAAACGATAATTTTAAATATTTCTAAAAATGATAAATTCAATTAACCTTAAAAAATTTATAGTTTAAGAAAATATTTAACTTCCTTATAAGAAATATCAGCAGCCAAATATATATATATATATATATATATATATATAAGAACTTGTGGATCACCTAAGAACCTCATCACCATTCCAGCAGTTCTTCACCTTTGGACCAGTGGGCCCTTCCTGGCCCAACACTTCACTCGGCAAACTGCTCACCATATTCTCCAGAAGCTTCTTCAACTTCCCAGGCAACCATTTCTCTACCTTCTTCAACTCAACTCCTCTGCTACATCATAGCTTAACTTCGGACCCCATTCTCTGAAATAGTTAAGCCATGGCGGCTCTACTATCTCTGACCCCAGATACTCGGCAGAAACCACTTCGTACCCTATCCCTATATCCACTACCATATTACTTGCTGCAGCATCGTTCCTAATTCCAACACCATTAGCCCCTTGAAGACTGGTCCCTTGTTTGGGGTAAATCGCATGGCCATGAAGTGAAGAATAGACAACAGGTTTGTTTCCATCATCCTTGAATTCAAGATCGAAGGGATCGACCCAGATACCTCCACTGTGTTCTGATAAATAAACACTTTTTAGTTCTCCATCGAAATTGCTCACTCTCAGTGTCAAGTGTTCCCAATCCCCCACGTGTTGGCCGATTTTCCCCAGTAAAATGGTGATGAACTCTATTTTTGCTCTTGCTGGTCCATTAAATGGGTAGTATACCCAACAGGCTATGTCTGTGAATGTTCCACCAAACATGGGTTTTATGTGCATATATGCTTGTGAGCTTTGTAAATCACCCCTTTTAACTCTTTTCTTGTTTTCTTCGTTTGCTGGAAGATCTAGCCAGTAGGAATCATCATTATTAGGATCTTGAGGAAGATTAGTGCCGTTTGGTTGTATTGGGGTAGGATGTGATTCGTCTCCCTTCTTATAGAGTAATCCTCCATTGGCGAAAAACCAGTTTATAGAGGAAGGGTGGTATTCTTCATCAGGATGTAAGTACATTATTGGAGAGTAAGCTTAGACTATTGCTTGAATTTGTTGTAGATTTGGCATAGAGGTGAAGTTAACATTGGTGTTTTTCAAACAGGATATAGCCAGAGGACTAGTGTTTCCACCATTTTGAGCTAGAAATGTGCCTACAAGAAGTCCGGGAGCTTGAGTGCCTCTGTTGCTTGGTCTTGTTCCATAGAGATTAAATCCATTTGGGTCATTGGATGTGCTTGGTCCCCATATCCATGTATATGACTCAATCTGATCGGTAAGGTCTGACCGAACACACCAAATTTTATCGAGTGAAGGCTTGTCTGGTGTTGTCGTCACAGCATGTCCTGCTGCTTCATAGCCATCAGGAGGGTTTGGTTGCCAAAAATAGGCAGAGCTACTTTGATTGATTTGTAGAGACGTGGTGCTCCATATCAGAGTATAATCAAGTGGTTCCTTTAGAGCCGGATTAGCAGTTAAAGAGTTATCTTTGGCCGCAAGAACCCATCCAAAAAGGGGCTTGTTATTAGATTGGCTATAACAACCCAACATAGAGAATCCTTTTGGTAGTCCTGTAGGCTCAAATATTGTAGCCCCAAAATTATATAGACCACCTTCATAGGATGCCCACACTTTGTTGAATGTTGAAATTTGCGTCACTTGCAGCTCACCCAGATTTATGATCCCACTGGCAAATCCATCACCTGCATGTAATGTGAGTCTCAAACATGTTTAAATATATGATATAACTCTGTTTCTGAAGTGTCAATGTTTTGCACAAAGATAAACTTCAAATATGGAATATCAAGCTTGTATAATAAGTGTTCAGTAGACCTTGAAAATTATACATAATTGCTCTGCATCTGTTGAGTTTCATATGAAGATAATGGCTGTTTAATTACCTGGTGGCCAGACTGGTGTGGGAGCAGGAAGGTTGAAAGTGTTATCAATGCGAAGACTTTGTTCCTTCTTGGAGATACCCTTAAGACGATTCCCCATCTGATCTGTTTTTTATGAAAGACAAAATTGAATGCAAAGGTAATGGTGTTATACAATACATACGGATTTTTCAAGGAGCATATTCAGTTGATGATACATGTGATGATAGGAAGTTAATGTGTGGAAGCAAAAAGGATAGCCTAATGAAGTATCGTCCAAGGAAGCGAGTACGTATGCTTCTATTAAACCTTTAAATATGGAATACTGGTCTATTTGTTGCCGTTCTTGTTAAACCTACCCAGCCAGCAGTGAATTCTCCTTCAAGATCCTTGATTTTTAATTTTAATGTGCTCCTCTAGTCCTATTTATAACTTCCAACATGTTTCACACATATAAAAAAAAATTAACTTAATTAACTTTTTTATAAAATTCAATAATTTTTCAATTTTACCCCTATTTAATATATATTATACTCAATGAGAACAAAATCAATACAATAATAAATGGAGGGTAAAATTATACATTTGTATGAAAAATTCGTCTTTCTACCTTATACATTGGATTAGAGGAATATGACTCTGATTTAGAGCAAGTGTCAAAAGGGGTCATGATATAAATAAACAAAGATGAGCTCTATTCATTCTTACAGCTACAGTAGGAAATTAATTTAATTATGTATATGTAAATAGAAAGTCAACATAATGCTTTTGTGAGTGTAGCCGTTTATTTGTATTTGATTTGGGAACATGTCTATTTTGGTTTGTTAGTCCAACAAAGAAAAGACATACACATAAGTTGTTGCTTGCGGATAAACTTGGATTTCCAAGTTGTGCCATTCGTAATGAACTAGTACTACTAAAATGTCTCACCTTTTTTATTCTTGAAAGACCCAGACATCTCACGTTAAGGTAAATATTTTTTATTTCGCTTAAATTATATGTAATGTAAAAAGTTAACGATGAATTTATTTTCTCTATAAAATGATATATTATCCTTGCATTAGAGAGGAACAAAATTACACTCTACATAAGCGAGGGGTTAGAGAACAAGTTTTGTCCCTTGTTGATCATAAAAAAAATTATTTTTTAACCCATATCGCATATGACTCCTCCTTAACTATTTTTAGAATGATAAAAATGAGAAAAATAATTTATGTAATAATTAATATTATTCTAAAGGTTACTATGATTAATGTTTTAAAAGATAATAAAAATTAATGTTATTCGACTGATATGCAATACAATTGAAAAAATTCAAGAAAAAATACTATAAATTATTGATAATAAAAAGGTTCGAAATTTAGACATGGTAAGTAACTAAGAGATATATTTAAATAAAAAATTAATTTATAATATTTATGAACACACACTTATATAAAAATTTTATGCAAATTTCAAAAAAAAAAATGAAGTTGGATTTAAAAATTTAAAAATAAATAATTTTTAATATATATTAATTACATATATAATATAATTTATGAATAAAATATAAATTATTGAAAATTTACAATATTATTTTTTAATTTAAAATTAAATTTTATGAAAAAAATATTTTTCAAAAAAATAAAAACTTATATAAATTTATATCAGCTTGTATTACGCTGACAACATTTTTAGCAAAGTGATATATTAATAATCAAAAATAAATCATGTGTATATTTTGGAATAATATGTTGATTGATGTATGTGGCTTAATAACATATATTTAATATTTCATATAAAAATTAGCTCCAAAAAAATATTTCAAATAAAAACTATGGACAATTTGTGGTTTGTTTATGTGTCCTTTTAATAAATTGACCTGTATTAAAAAGAAAAAACACTAGTAAAAAAGTGAATACAAATGTACCAAAGAGAAAGAGGTCACATACATGCATGGTGATTATGTGGCGTGGGACCTAGTATGTGGTGCCGTGGTAGAGCCCTCTTTAGTTTGGGACAAACGGTAGAGCCCATTGACCCCATTATTGACGTGGGGATGGGCCAGGCAAGTAGACTGATGTGGCAAGGGTTCATTAGCGCATTATGGTTCCTTCTAATATAAAAGCTAATGAAAACGTTGGATTTAGTCTTAAAAATAAGAATTAATATATTTTTATGTTTCAGATTTATTATTTTTTTGAACTAATTTATTGATAGCTTACTTGTAATTTAACGTTGCCAAAAAAATAGGGACAATCAGAATAAAGGACCTAAAAAATGATATTTATTAAAAAAGAATTTAAAAACTGTTATTATTGAAGGACCAAATATCAAAATATAAATTTATAAATACTAAATTGCCCCGAATTAAATCCCTAATTCCTCCCTATCACTACCACATCTATCTATTAATAATCAAATAATAGTACTTTAAGATAATTAAATTATGTGAATCGGGGGGAAATTTAAGTTTTTTTTAATGATTCTTCATCATAAATTTTTTGCTATTGATTAATTTAGTGGCCTTAAGTGCCCATAAATTTTGCACTATGAATACAATTCCTTTTCACAATTTTAATCTGAAGTCTTATATATATAAGATATTTTCAAAATTTATTACTTTATCACATTAAATTTATAAAAAGTATAATAATCCTTAAAGTTGCACTTAGAAAAATTCTTTGTTCGTCCTCGCATAATTTTATTAAAATCTCCGGAAATTCATACATTTTACCTCTTTAACTGGGTTTTAGTACACGTACTGTTGAATTAATCAATTCAATCTCTTTTCCTTTGGATTTTTCAATTCCGATCCTTAACTCCTCCCCTCAAAGATTCAAACTTCCACCCAACAAAATACTATCATTGTTTCATCATATCTTTTAATTTACTCCCGCTCTCTTTAATGTAAGATTCAATTAACTTTTTTTTTTAAAAAAAATTGATAAAGAAACTAAATAAATTATTTAATTCTATTGTATATTTTATATTATATATTGATTTGTAAGTCTTGTAAATTAGTATGGAGAAAAATAATGAATAAAAATTCTTTAAAATAACTTATTTGCTTCTTTAATCCTTTCAAGAAAGAAGTTTACTTAATTTGGTCTTATATTAAGGGGTAAATGAATTAATTTCTTTTGTCGCTTTTCATCCTTCTATTAGGCTATTACCAAGAAATCACAGGACAGTAAACACACAGAAGTATATCCAGCGCTACCGGATACAAATGGAATAATATTTAAGAGTAATGCTAAATGCTACTTAACCAAATATTCCTCCCCTACTTAATATATGATCTAATTTGAGATTGATATTGGTGTTAAATATAAGGGCTATTTTACATATATATATTTACCAATTTTTCCCTTAAATAAATCATATACTATTGATATTCTTTTAATAATAATAAAGTAGGAGATGAAAAGGGAGGGATCATTTAGGAAGATGATCATGATGCTTTTTAAAAAATATACTATATAAGATAACTTTTTTCGTTTAATCAAATTGATTAAATATATCTTAAATTAAGCAAGAGATGAAGTATTTTTTTTAGATCCAAAGTAAGTAAAACCAAAAAAAAAAAGAGACATGCTAACAGAATGAATGGAATCTGACCTGAAAATACTTCCATGGGCGCCAGTGCAGCGTTGGCCGTCGGCATCGTCGTCGCCTCATGATTTCGCCATAGAAATGCAGACCAAACAACACCTAAAACGATTATATTCACCATTTTCTTCTTCTAAACCTTCTTTTTCCTCTCGCTCCCTTCGCTGACTAATTACCACCAAACCCCAAAGGGCTCCTCCTTATATATATATATAGACATACGCACATGACCTCCTTTACTGCCTTCTCATTTGTTTTGGACTTTTGACATATATGTCTGCCATATATTATTGCCTTCCCTACCTGGGAATATACGTCAATGAATTTCCTTGTTTAGTGCATTCTTCTCTTTCCCTCTCTACTTTTCTGTGATAATCTACTCTTAAATTTGTTTCTTTCCAAGTTTTCCCTTATTTATCATTTAGTTTTCTCTTTTGTCCCGTTAATATTGAGTCCTTGAGAGATAAAAAAATGAGTTGTGAAATTAATGAGGAAATATGTTATAGGCAATTCTGGTATAACTAAATGGAGAAAATATTATTTTTATCCTCCATTAATATCCGTGTATACATACATTTAAAGTTTTTGAGAAAGCTAAGCATCCAATGAATAAGAGTCTATTGTTCGAAACAAAAAAATGAATAAGAGTCTTAAATGCATTTATTACTTATTAGTGAATATAAATTATTTATGCTTGGACAAAATTTGAAAAGTTTTTTAAATACTACTGAAAGAAAATAAAAGAGATTCAATGAACAAATATGAACCTATAGATTAGGAGATGAAGCTTCAATTACCGAAGAAGATGCAAAAAGAAGCATAACTGAATTCTGATCCGTTATGAATCAAAACGCGCGTGCTTTTATACATTTATGGTTTATGAACAGTAACTTCTTTGTTATAGGTCAAAATATGCGTTCGCATTCCAGGCTCATCAGGCTGATGAGAAACAAAATTCTCATAATCCAAAACGGCGTACTTTCACTTAATAGAGCCCGGGGGGGTTGGTTCCTTTTTAAAAAAAAAAAATATGTAACACCCTAAAGTATTTTTTCAATGCCACCCAGTATTTTAAAATAATTTTTTATACACTAATCACCCTAAAATATTTTTTTAGTAGTAATTACTAGGGTTCTCAGTCCCGGATCGGACCGGCCGGTCTGGCTCGAAACCCGCCGAACCAGTCAGTAGACAGGTTCAGTTCCCGGTCCGGGTCCCAATTTTAAAAAAAAAAATTTTGACTTTTTCCTTTAGAATTTCATACTATAAGCCTAAAATCTTCAATTATTCACCGGTTTGGTCCCGGTTTAGCTCCGGTTTGGCCCCGATTTGACCCATTGACCTTTAACCCAATACTCCGACCGGTTCAATACCCGATCCGGGTTTTAATACCTTGGTAATTACTGTATAGTAAAATGCACTCTAAAGTATTGTTTTAGTAACACATAGTATCATAAATTAATTTTTAACTCGCTCAGCACCTTAAATAATTTTTCAGTAGTAACCAGTGTCTAGCAAACTGTACTCTAAAGTATGTTTTTAGTAACATCCAATATCATAAATTAATTTTTAACTCATTCAGCTCCTTAAATATTTTTTTCAATAATAGCCAGTATTCTAAAATAATTTTTTTTTGGCATCTAATCCCTTGAAATATTTTTTCATCACTACTTTGTATCTTAAGTTTAGACTGTTCGTTGCAATTAGAAAAATATTTTACCTTTTTGAAGGCATAAAACATTATTTTATGATATTGGATGGTACTGAAAAAATATTTCAGGGTTACATATTTTTTTAAAAAAAGGACCCAACACCCACCTTTTTTTGGCCCAAAACGACTCTATCAAGTGAAACTACACCATTTTGGATGATGAGAATTTTGTTTCTTATCAGCCTGATGAGCCTTGAATGAGGACACTCAAAAGATACATATAATAATAAATTTTGAGTCGAATGCATGCAACTTTTATCATCTCACCAGTAATTTAAAGCCAACTGCTAAAACTTTCAATTTTTTGTACTATTAGCCAGTTATCCTTAAAATAGTTGTTACCTCCCATATTTAATATAAGAGCTTGATAAATAATTTGTGAATATTAAAAATTTAATTAAGTTAGTTGTAACCCCCTTCACATAAAGGCCAAAATTAAGTTCACAAATACGAAGCGATGTTGAATTAGAGACCAATTTGAAACTTGTCAAAAATTCCATCCCCAAAACAAGGTTTTCAAAAACTTTTTCAAAAGCCTGTTTAACATGGTCTCACATTCATGTTCCAAGAATATAATTGGCTTGCGCAGTTCGATTTCATTCATACATATCAGAGTGTACAAAAATTCCCAACACACTCGGGTTTCATTCACTTAACGAAGGGTTTACAAGACATACTGACCGTTTCTAGTTTCCCATACAAGGGATTTCATGAAACTATCGATTAAACTTGTTCCAATTTTGAGCTTTTTCCTTAAACCCAGCTAACTTCTCCTGCCAAGTCCCTGAACCCCAGCTTTCTTTTACCACTTCAAAAAATCCTTCCACTAAGAGCCATGCTGCTTGGCATCTAAAAGGAGCTCTCGGATTATTAAAAGCTCTTCCAAGCCAACACTTGACAAAAAGAGGCCTATGGTCTGACCCAAACTTGTTTAAATGATGAATTTTTGTCAAAGGATACAACCTATTTCATTGGTCATTTGCAAAGCCCTAGTCAATACGTGCTTTTAACAAATTCCTTTCCCAAGTAAATCTTTCCCCTACAAAATACACCTCAATTAAGGAAGATTGATGAACACAATCTGCAAATTGGAGTACAGACAGAAAATTTGGGTCTGGCCCCTTTTTTTTTATCAGAGACGGTAATTATAAGTAGGAATTGAAATCCCCCACCACAAACCAGGGGCCTCTAATATTATTACTAATCGAAATGAGGACAGACACGAGGGCTTGTCTCTTAACACGAGAAGGTTCTGCATACACTCCAATGAGACAAAACTCTCTATTGCTTCCCAACACTATAACATTTACATGAACATATTGAGTAGAAGAAGATGAATAATTAACCCTCACACGTTCATCATTCCAAAGAACCCAGATGCCTCTAGCATACCCAGTTACTTCAACTCTAATCCATTTAGAAAAACCCAAACGCCTCACCACTCTCTCAGCTTTCAAGCTACTGACTCTCGTTTCCAAAAGAAAGATCAAATCAATTTCCTTAAGTCTGGTAATATATCCAGGGAAAGTTCTCGCAGCCACACAGTGGCAATTCTAGGATAGAAAATTCATAATTAAAAGATAAGAATAGAGTATAGAAAAGAAACTCATATGCTCATTACGGTACAGCAATTTGCAGCATAGCCACATCGCCTTCACCGTCTGCCATTCCTTCTAGCTGATCCATTTGTAGGTGAGTAGTTGCATCTTTATTTTCTGGAGTTTCAGCCACTATCTCTTCCTCTGAAGAAGAGCATACTATGTCCGGTGGTACACTCTGTGCAAGCTTAAAGATAAAATTAAACGAAGATAAAATTAGAAATTCCTTTGATTTTCAGGTAAAGAGTTTTAAATCTTCCCTTAATAATTCTGGTGATAATAAGTGTCCGATAAAAATGAGTGATTGGAGTACATATAACTTAGTTAAAATAATGAATAATCAAACTATATTTTGTCAATCCTTTTATACTCCTTTGCTAATTTATATTGCCAGAAAATCAGGAAAATTTGAGTAATGTAAAAAATTTTATGAGCCCAAAAACAACCCACAAAACAAATTAAGGGCCAAAGAGGTAAATCATAGGCAAACATTTGAGAGATAATTTAATTTCCCACGTTGCTATTGATGGGTAATTAAGTAGTTTAATTGCATAGTGCGTGATGGTGAGTTTGAAATTTGAAAGATGAAAAATCAAAATAAGATGGTTGGGTCTGACAAAACGTGTTAAAGAAGGGTTGTGATTTGAATTATATATTTTATTAATTATGACTAGTTTCACTACGATCTGAATTTTAATACTTTAACATTTATCGAGCCGTGTTTGAAAACACAAAAAACAATTTAAACAAAAGCTTTCTATATTTTATCCACCTGTTTATCTTTTACTGCAAAAAATAACTTCAAATAAATAAGCCCAAAAAACACCAATGGCGAGGTAATAATTTGAGTATGAAATGATTCTTGTGTACGTTCTGTATTACTCTCCAGCTGTATCACAGAGTGCTTTATGGACAGCTTTTACTTTCTGTATTGAATACTTGAATACGGTAACTGTAGGGCTGTTCTTTGTGGACGCGTTTTCTTCTGGCGCTGGCTTCCGTCCTTTTCCCTTAAAGAAGAGGACTGTCCTTTTCTCTCTGTGAGCCGTCCGATTGAGATCTCAACGGTCCAAATTTAATATATTTTTATAATATATTAAATCTGGACCGTGAGATCTCAATCGGACGACTCACAGAGAGAAATGGACCGTCCTTTTCTTTAAGGGAAAAGGATGAAAGCCATTTCCCCTTCTTCTGTTTCTCACCTGCAAGGGAGTCGTCCGCAATGGGGTAGTTCAGAACTTGAGATAGCATTCAGTAATCTTTCTCTCTCTGATTTCTTCTTTTCAATTTCATTATCTTCCTTTGTTACTTCTGTTTCTGCCTTTGCACTATTAAACTTCATCCTCTACTTTCAAGTTAGACTGACTCAAGATTCATCCAAGGTAGATGATTTTGCTGTTACCTAGGGTTCCCAGGGCAACCAATTAGTTTCAATTTTGGTTCTGATAATAAAGGAAACTCCAATCATCTCAAAGACAACTTCCTACAATATTCTCAAGGTACGTGTGATTATGCACTAATCTCGATTCAACACACATCATTTTTAGAAGAATTTTAATGGTCGGTAATAGAAGTTTTTAGAGTAATTAATATTTATTTAATAATTGTATTCATGTAATTAATATTTAAATTTGATTATTTGCATTTTTCTCTCTATTTCAAAAATTTTTGATTTAAGGCATATTTGATAAGTAGACTATTCTTTCTTAGTAAGAGCATTCATGTATGTACCACTTTTCCCCAATCTAACAATTTTAATCTTGACAAAGGAAACTCCATTGATCTCTCAAATTTAATTCGATTTTAAAATAAAGTTCATTAGATTTAGCATTTTTCTTGATTCCAGTAACACTTGTCAGGAGTGATTCATGAATGAGACCAATATTATTATTTTTTTTTTTGCCCAAGGGACCAATATTATTATACTTTTTTTCGAAAGTGACTTATAAATGGAAATAATATTATTATACTCTTTCCTATCCTTGTCATGTGTCACATAGAAGAATTTCTGTTTTTGCATGTTTTTCAAATTTACCATATGAGATATGTATTCGATCTCCCTCACAATAGTATTATTTAATAGTCACTCAATTTTTCAAAATTATACAAATAGGCTCAATCTAGCCTGAACCTTAGGGCCCGATTGGTTCGATCCCATTACACCCTGCAATGCAGTGCAATGCGATGCAATGGTAATACAATGCAATATTAATTGTAGGGGTAGTGTTTGGTTAAATTTTTAAGCAAGGTGCAATGAGTTAATATTTTAACAATTATTTAAAATTAATATATTGCACAAAGTCTGTTTTACCCTTAATATAACCTTTATAGAAAATATAGTTAAGAGTTGGCGGGGGCAGAGATGGAGGAGGAAGAGGTAGTGTCGGCAGAGGAGGAGGTAGTCGTGGCCACAGTGGGTGGTAGTGGAAGAGGAGGAGGTGGTGGGTGGGTGGCCGGGGCCGCGGCTGAGGAGGAGGTGGCGGTAGAGGAGGTCGTGGTGGTGACGGTGGGCGGGTGGTGGGGGCTGCGGTGGTAGAGGAGGTAGTAGCGGTGGTAGTGGGTGGGTGGTGGGGGCAGCGGCGATGGAGGAGGTAGTGGTTATGGCGGTGGGCAGTGGCGGGGGTGGAGGAGGAGGTAATGGAGGCGATGGCAACGATGGGGGTGGCGGCTGTAGCAGTGAAGGAGGAGTAGGTAGTGGCGGCGGCAAGGTTGGTGGAGGTTCTGATAATAAAGGACACTCCAATCATCTCAAAGACAACTTCCTACAATATTCTCAAGGTACGTATGATTATGCACTAATCTCGATTCAACACACACACATCATTTTTATTAGAAGAATTTTAATGGTTGGTAATATAAGTTTTTAGAATAATTAATATTTATTTAATAATTGTATTCATGTAATTAATGTTTAAATTTGATTATTTGCATTTTTCTCTTTATTTCAAAATTTTTTATTTAAGGCATACTTGATAAGTCAACTATTCTTTCTTAGTAAAGACGTTCGTATATGTATTACTTTTCCCCAATCTAACAATTTTAATCCTGACAAAGGAAACTCCATTGATTTCTCAAAGTTAGTTAGATTTTAAAATAAAGTTCATTAAATTTAACATTTTTCTTGATTCCAATAACACATGTCTGGAGTGACTTATAAACACAACGAATTTTGTTATACTCTTTTTAAAAGTGATTTATAATTGGTAACGATATTATTATACTCTTTCTTATCCTTATCATGTGTCACGTCATGTGTCACATAGAAGAATTTCTGTTTTTGCATGTTTTTCAAATTTGCTATATGAGATATGTATTAGATCTCCCTCACATTAGTATTATTTAATAGTCACTCAATTTTTCAAAATTATACAAATAGGCTCAATCTAGCCTGAACCTTAGTAAATCCTCTAGTTATTATAATATTATATTGCCAAACAATCTGTTGATTTACTTTTTTTAATGTTTAAAACTTTAAATGATATTATGTTAGTGAATAATAAAACCAAACTCTTTTTAAATTTTTCTAAGTACGAGTTTGTGAGTTCAAACTTTTTATGAATGCATGAATAATAATAAGGAAAAATCACTTTTAATTATATTAATTTAAGATAATTTTGGAGGAATTTTTTTTCTAGACTTTTTTTTTTAAAAATAAAACCTTTAAAAAATTGTTCCCAGATTATTTTTCACGGTTACTTTAATCAGTTTTTCATTCCGCAAATAATTTCTTCAATGGGCCGACGGTAGATGATGAAAGAGAAAAATAGTTTTTTCTTTAAAGAAAAAGGGCGGGAAATGGTGATGACCAATGGTAGAACCACGTCATCCATATGGGATCTGTGGCCACTAGATCCCACTGATTTAGGGGGGATTTCAGTTTGCCCTTTGGTAGTAAATTAATTTCAGTCAAACCCTAAAATTTTCTTAAATTTTACTTCTCCCCATGGTTTTTCTGCTCATTTTCCTCAAATCAAACAAAAATTTTTCTATCAAGTTATTTTCTTTTCCAGTACAAACCAAACTTCTTGTAGGTAAAATATTTTCCATTCATTTTCATTCCATTCTTTTCTAACCCCTTTTTATTTAAACCAAGAAAACTCTTAAAGAAATGATGAGACCAAGGGGGAGGGAATATCAAAATTAGTTAGGTACAGTTTTTTATGTGAAAAAAGTGTTATTATGGATATTTCAGGTAGGGAGATCATCTCTTGCTGTCATAATTATTATAATTGGACTAGATTGGCCGTTTTAAGCCAGAAACCGATGAACCGGTCAAGTCCGGTCGGTTTGACCAGTTTTAGTATTTTTTATTTTTAAAAAAAATTAATTCTTTTTTTAAAATATTTTATTCAGAATTTTATATTAATAATTTTGAAATCTTCACTTTCTTACCGATCTAATCCTAGGTTAATTCTGATTTGACTCTGATCTAATCTACTACTTAAATTAGTTTAGTGACTGTTCCGAGCTTAACATTCTTTCTTGCCGTTCAACTCAGCTTGTTGTGCCTTCTTGGGAGGGTTTCGGAAAATATCAAAATGAAGGGGGCAAATGAGTAATAGGGCGTAATGGGGAGTTTGAAATTTGAAAGATCAAAGAAGGAAAAGTAAAAAAAGACAGTTGGGTCTGACAAAACGTGTTAAAGAAGGCTTGTGACTTGAATTTTTTATTTTTCTTAAACTATATTTATTTTTTAATTATGCCTAGTTTCACTTCGATATGATTTTTAATGCTTTGAAATTTATCATACCGGGATCGATGTTTGGAAGACACAAAAATCAATTTACTTTCTGTATTGAATAGTTGAATACGGTAACTGTAGGACTGTTCTTGCTGGACGCGTTTTCTTCTGTTTCTCGCCTGAGTGGGAGTCGTCCGCAATGCTTCAGTTGGGATATCATTCAGTAATCATTCTCTCTTTGATTTCTTCTTTTCAATTTCATTATCTTCCTTTCTTACTTCTGTTTCTGCCTTTGCACTATTAAACTTCATGCATCCTCTACTTTCACGTTAGACTGACTCAAGATTCATTCAAGTTAGATGATTTTACTGTTACCTAGGGTTCCAAGGCAACCAATTAGTTTCAATTTTGGTTCTGATAATAAAGGAAACTTCAATCATCTCAAAGACAACTTCCTACAATAGGCTCAATCTAGCCTGCACCCTAGTTAATCCTCTAGTTATTATAATATTATATTGCTCGAAAATCAGGAAAAACTTGAATTATGTAAACATTTTATAAGTCCAAGAACAACCCAACAAAACAAAGAGGCCGCAATGGGATCGCACAGTAAAAAATTAATTGATTTCCCACGTTACTGTTGATGGGTAATTAAGTAATGTACTGATTGTGTTGTGGAGCGGGAAAAAAACAGGTTTCTCATCGGACGGTCTAATAAATCATAGAAAGTCCAACGAAGGAGGATAAATCCGCTTTCTTATATTATGTAATTCAATTATTAGAGTTAGCAAGGGTAGTCTTGTAATTCTATGTGTTATAGCTTAAATAGCACGGGCTGTGTGCTATATATGTAGAGGACTTGTTGCGTCTTATTTTTTAGTCTGTCTATGAATGATAAATGATACAGTTCTGTACATGTTTTTGGTAATGGAATGGTTATGCGTATAGTTCAGGCTTGTTAGTCTTTGGGCTGGTCCAACACTTATCATGGTACCAGAGCCCCGGGTTCGACCCGCTTATGCTAAACCAAGACTCGCCCAAGAACGTGACCCACCATTCCAGATCTCGTTTCCGACGCACTCATCCGTGAAGCCCTAAATCATGAGCGGCGATAAAGATTCCATCTCCGCCGCGTCGCTGCCGTTCATGCATCCCTTGTATCTTCATCCGTCGGATATGCAGACGACCTCACTCGTTCCTCATGTGCTTCTTGGAACGGAGAATTACACGGTGTGGAGCCGTGGGATGAGGATCGCGCTCAAAGGCCGGCAGAAATTAGGGTTCATTGACGGAAGCTGTGTAAAGGATTCGTTCGAGACTTCCCTACACGCTCAATGGGAGCGTTGCAACGCGGTGGTATTATCTTGGCTTATCGGTTCCATTTCGAAGGAGTTGGCAAACGGGATCGTCTTCTTCGAGAGTTTGCATCTGGTCTGGAATGATCTCCGAGAAAGATTTGACAAGAAAAATGGGACCAGGATCTTTGCGTTGCATCAGGAAATCAACTCCCTCAGGCAAGGTGGCTCCTCTGTCTCCGTCTATTTCTCCCGACTCCGAGAGCTATGGGAGGAACAATCGGCGTTGCTCTCTCTCCCACAATGTAAGTGTGACGCATCGAAGGCCCATACTGATATGCTTCAAGAACAATGTTTGCTTCAATTCTTGCTCGGTCTTGATGATTCCTACGGTCAAGCACGTAGTCACATTCTGCTAATGGCTCCATTGCCTTCTGTCAATGATGCCTACAGTATGATAATCCAAGATGAAACTCAACGCTCCATCACTAATTCTGACAAATTCTCCTCCTCCTCTGAGGGCATTGCTATGGCAGCAAGGGGGAGAGGCCGAGGAAGGGGGAGAGGCCGTGGAGATAGTAGCCTTGAATGCTCTCATTGTCACAAGAAAGGGCATGTCAGGGATAATTGCTACCAAATTATTGGGTACCCCCCGAATTTCAAGGGACAACAGAATAGAGAAGTCAATCAAGGAGTTAAGACCTCTCCGCAACGTTCTGAGGAAGCCTTGGCAGGAACAACTAGCGTGGGAGCTCCTACATTCACGCAAGCTCAGTACGAGAGGTTATTGGAGCTGTTGAAGCGTGAAGAGGAGTCCACAGTCCACGCATTATCTGGTACAGGTTTGACCGTTCCTAAATCTTCTATAGCATATGATAGTTGGATTATAGACTCTGGAGCTACAACTCATATGGTAGGAAACTTAGACCTGTTGCATGAATATAAGGAATATCATGGGCCTATTAAAACCATCAAAATACCCAATGGGAAGCATGTCACTGTCACTCATGTAGGTACAGCTAAAATTGTTGATGACATAACTGTGCATAATGTTCTGTATGCTCCCCAGCTCCAATTTAACCTGATAGCTGTATCTCAATTCACTAAAGAACATAATTGTATGGCTTCGTTCTTTCCCCATCGCTGTTTGATGCAGGGCCTACGGGATGGGAAGACGAAGCTGATTGGTAAAGAAATTGGAGGACTTTACATGTTCAAAGTTAAAAAGGAATGTAACAATGTCAATACAGTTTATGCTTCTGAGTATAACAGTAGGATAGAGAAACTGTCCAGTATTGATTTGTGGCATCAAAGATTAGGACATGCCCCAATTTCTGTAATGAAATATTTGGATGTCATAAATAATAAAGAATTGCATATGAATAAAGAATGCTCAGTCTGTGTTCAGTCCAAACAAACTAAGTTTCCTTTTAATCATAGTCATATTAAAACTGTGAGATGCTTTGAGCTAATTCATGTTGATGTGTGGGGACCATATAGAACCCCAACACATCAAGGTTATCGGTTCTTCTTGACTATTGTGGATGATTTCTCTCGATCTACTTGGATATTTCTCATGAGTTCTAAGTCTAGCACTGTTTCTTGTATAAAAAATTTCTGTGCATATATATTGACACAATTTTCTGTTTCAATCAAGCGTGTTCGCAGTGATAATGGGACTGAGTTCACAAATAATGAATTAAGGTCCTATTTTCAAGAAAAAGGAATTATACATGAAATGACATGTCCTTACACCCCTGAGCAGAATGGGGTTGTAGAAAGGAAACATAGAACTATTATACAGATAACTAGGAGCTTGATAATACAGTCTGCTGTCCCAATAGATTTCTGGGGAGAATGTGTTAAGATGGCATGCTACTTAGTCAATAGGATTCCCTCTAAGATTCTAGGGTATAAAACTCCATTTGAAATAGTATATAAATCTAAATCTGATTTGTCTAACTTAAGGACATTTGGTTGTGCTGCATTTGCAACAGATTTAGTGACTAATGATAAACTGGAACCTAGGGCAATACCTTGTGTATTCCTTGGATATCCAGAAAATAAGAAAGGTTATTTGTTGCTTAATACCCAAAACAATAATCTGTTTGTGAGTAGGCATGTGAGTTTTATGGAAGACAAATATCCATTTAAAAATAATCCTGATCAGAATCAGTTAGGGGTTTCTGGAGAATTAAAAAATATGTTCTGGTTTGATCATGAAGACCCTATTGGTGCTGTTAATAATCAAGATATGCATGGTAATCATTCCACTAGCATTACAAATAGAGAGACCTTACCTAGTTCTCCAGAAAACGTAAGAAATGAACAAAGTGGGTCACGGCCTGTTAGAAGTAAGAGACCTCCTATATGGTCTACAGATTATATATGCTCTACTTTGACTGCAGGAAATCAGCACATACGAAAGGGTAATTGTAAATATCCTATTGATGATTATGTTTCCTATAGCAATGTTTCTTCTCATCATATGTCATTTCTCTGCAATATTGATTCTGCAACAGAACCACTTAACTATAATGAGGCTGTTTTAAATCCTGAATGGGTAAAGGCTATGAAAGCCGAGATAAGTGCACTTGAGAACAATCACACCTGGGAGATTGTTCCACTCCCTAAGGGAAAGAAGCCTATAGGATGTAAGTGGGTGTACAAAATTAAATACAATTCAGATGGTAAGATAGATAAATATAAAGCCAGATTAGTGGCAAAAGGATATAGTCAAAGGGAAGGCATCGATTATTATGAGACTTTTTCACCAGTGGTTAAGATGCTTACTATTCGTTTTGTCCTTAAATTAGCTGTTGTTAATAATTGGAAATTACACCAAATGGATGTGCACAATGCTTTTCTGCAGGGTGATTTAAATGAAGAAGTGTACATGTATGTTCCCCCAGGATTTGATAGTAAGGGGGAGGGAATGGTCTGTAAATTAAGAAAGTCTCTTTATGGCTTGAAACAAGCCTCAAGACAGTGGAATCGCAAACTGTCTGAAACCTTGAAGCAAGGAGGTTTCACACAAAGCAAAAATGATTATTCCTTATTCATTAAGGAATGTAATGATGGTATAGTATATGTTCTTGTTTATGTAGATGATTTGTTGATCACAGGAAGCTCAGAAAAGGGTATAACTCAAATAAAAACCTTGCTGCACAATCACTTTAAAATTAAGGATTTAGGACAAATGAAATACTTTCTTGGAATTGAAATGGCTAAGTCAAATAAAGGAATCATTCTATGTCAAAGGAAGTATATACTTGATTTGTTATCTGATACAGGTATGAGTGGATGCAAGCCACATACAGTACCAATGGCACAGAATGTGAAATTAATGGCATACCGGGAAGGAAAGGATAAGAGGGAAGACTTGTATGAATATCCAGATCGGTATAGGAAGTTGATAGGTAAGCTTATATATTTGACTATGACTAGGCCTGATATTTCATTTTCTGTGCAGACCCTTAGTCAATTCATGCAACAACCAATGAAAGTCCATTATGCAGCAGCCATAAATGTGATCCGGTACTTAAAGGGCAGTCCTGGACTTGGTATATTGATCAGTGCAGAAGGCGGCTTAGCACTTGAGTGTTATTGCGATGCTGATTGGGCAAGTTGTAAGACCACCAGGAGATCAGTCACCGGTTACCTACTGAAATTTGGAGGATCGCTTGTCACGTGGAAAACAAAGAAGCAAAGTACAGTGTCAAAGTCATCAGCAGAGGCAGAATATAGGGCACTTAGTATGGCAACATCAGAGATTGTTTGGGCACTTGGGGTACTAAAGGATTTGCATGTTCAGCATGACAATCCCGTGAGGATTTTCTGCGATAATAAGGCGGCAATACATATTGCTGCAAATCCTGTGTATCACGAGCGCACCAAACACATCGAGATTGACTGTCACTTCATAAGGGAAAAATGGGAACGCCGGCTGGTAGACTTGCAGCATGTTAGGTCAAAGGAACAACAGGCAGATTTGTTAACGAAAGCAGTGAGTGGAGATGTGCAGAAAAAGTTACTGTCCAAGTTAGGGACTGTTGATCTGTTTAGTCCACAAACTTGAGGGGGAGTGTTAGCAAGGGTAGTCTTGTAATTCTATGTGTTATAGCTTAAATAGCACGGGCTGTGTGCTATATATGTAGAGGACTTGTTGCGTCTTATTTTTTAGTCTGTCTATGAATGATAAATGATACAGTTCTGTACATGTTTTTGGTAATGGAATGGTTATGCGTATAGTTCAGGCTTGTTAGTCTTTGGGCTGGTCCAACACTTATCAATTAGGCTCTTATAAATAAGATTAGAGGGAGTATTACTATATCACTGGATTAATTATGATCTCTTGCTTCATATGGCATGCAGGAAAGTTAATAATGGGAAGGCCAAGGGATAAAGTGTGGGAACGAGTTACACAATTGGAGGGAGGACGATGGAAGTGTAATGATTGTGGAGGCGAATTTGCAGGAAGTGCTAGCAGAATCAAAGTTCATCTGAACATAACCCCCGATAAATTCAAAGACAAAGGCATTGGACTAGGTACTGGCAAAGCAAACTCCAATAATGACACTGAACACAACCTCCTGCATTCTCAAGGTACGTATGATTATATACCCCTCTCGGTTCAGCATATACATGTCATTTTAGAAAGAATTTTATTGGTCCATAATATAAGTTTTTACAGTAATTAATAATTTTTTTAATAATTTTATTCATGTAATTAATGTTTAAATATATCTCTTCGCATTTTTGTCTTTATTTGAAAAATTTTAATGTAGATCATATTTGATAAGTTGACTATTCTTTCTTAGTAAAGGCATTGGTGTATGTACTACTTTTCCCCAATCTAACAATTTTAGTTCTGACAAAGGAAACTCCATTGGCCTCTCAAAGTTAATTAGATTTTAAAATAAAGTTAATTAGATTTAGGATTTTTCTTGATTCCAATAACACATGTCGTGACTTGTAAATGAGATAAATGTTATAATACTCTTTCTTTGAAGTGACTTATAAATGGGAACAATATTATTATAGTCTTTCCTATCCTTGTCATGTGTCACATAGAAGCAGGACAAATCCAAGGTGATGATACTAAGTGCGAGGAAGGGATTCAAGTTGGGTCATCTTTTGTTTCCAAAAAAAAAAAAAATGGAGAATAACTTCAGAAAAGAAGAAAGGATCTTTTCTAGAGTCAAATTGAACAGAGATGAGGCGAGGGAGGACCGCCACTACTGAATCAATAATAGCTGAAGTAGGCTTCAAGGTTTTCCTCACCCATATGTATAGAAGCCTAAACATTAGAGGATACGACTCATGAGGAATAGAACGATTTGGAGATGAAAGAATGGCAACAAGCAGCTTCACATGGGGGTCTGCAACATGGAGAGATGTTTGAGAATTGACAAGGATTTTAAGAGATTGAAGGTGATGGAAGCTAAAAGTCTCATATTGAAGGGAATCCCTGAGGTTCGCCCATTCCTGAATAATGGCTCTAGCAGATGGGGAATCAGAGTTTCTAGGATTTAATTTGCTAGCAGCACCACATTTGTTCCTCAGCCATTCCTCCAAAAAGAGGATGTCAGGTTGTTTTGACATAATGCTAATACTGCAAAAGGAGTAGTAAAATTGATGAAACAGCTATCAACACTATCATCACGTAGCTACAAATTCAGTTTTATATATTTCATTGTTATAAAGCAAGCAAGCTAGATGAAAACTATGCAACAATGGTCAGCCAGCACTGACCAACAAACAATTCTTTTTTACGCACACAAGCTTAATTACTGCCTAGGTTTCCCAAGGTAACCAATTAGTTTCAAACTGTCAAATTGTCTTCTATTTTAATGACTCTCTCCGATATAATATACTCTACTTCTTATAGTCTCTATTACAGGTGGTCCTCTAAAAGGAATATTCTTCATTTACAGGGCATTTGCTAATTTCATATTAAATATTTTTTTCATATATGCCCATATTTAATAAGAGAAGTGAGGAGGAGTAAAAATTAATATGATATTGGAGTTTAGTGTAGTTAGTGAGGATAATAATAAAAATCATTTGAATTTTACGTTAAATTTAATCTTTTTAGCTGTCTTTTATTGATAAAGGGTTTTAAATATATTGCGTTAGTTTTGGTGATAATGTTGGAACTACTTTTTAAAAAGGAGTTATTGGAATATATTACTATTAGTTTAAATATTGAACAATCAAATATAATTTGTTAATTCTTTTGTACTCTTTTACAAGTTTATTCGGCTGAAAGTCATGTCGAATTCTTTCATATCCTTTAAAGTGCTAACAGAAATCTTATATTCATTGAATCAAAGGCCCTCCTCAATCTACCAGTCTCAAAGACCAACACATACATTCTGATCTAGGTATAACTTGATGTATTATTTGTTTAACGAACGTAAGAGCAGATTTTGTTATTCTTATTGTGCTTTTTTGAGTTATTTAGTTGGAAGTCATATACCCAAATCGAACACTTTCCCACTAATTAACTCAAATTTAATTTAAATTGTCACTTAAAGACAATCTTAGATTATTAATAATCCATTTATTACTAATATAAGTAGCGGACAGTTTTTCACATATTTTGGAGTGAGAAATTAGGAACCAAGTGAGAGAGATAACTTAATTCCCATACGTCTGCTATTATATCTGGGAATAAATACGTAGTGGGAGATATTTACTGTCTTTTTTAGTACCACATGTTTTAAGCAAAAAGTAACACCTGGAAAAAATGTAAATAGGTCCCAAATAAAAGTTATAACCAAGTCCTAAGGGTTTGATGTTATTATATTACCAGAAAATCAGGAAAAATCGATAATTTAAAAAAAATTTGTGAGCCCAAAAACAACCCAAAATACAAAGAGGCCGAAGAGGCAAATCACCAGGACGACACGGTAGACAATGGATGCAAAAAAAGGGTACGGGAGAGGACAACTAGCTCGTTGCAGAAAGAGGTAAAGAGTTTTAAATCTTCCCTTAATAGTTCTGGTGATAATTAGTGCCAAATAAAAATGACTGATTAGGGTACATATTAGTTTAAACAATGAATAATCAAACTATATTTTTTGTACTCTTTTGCAAGTTTATATTGCCAGAAAATCGATCAGGAAAACCGAATAATGTAAAAAATTTTATCAGCCCAATAAAACGCGTATCTTTTGTTTCCAATAGTTTATATAGCATGTCCAAAATGAAGCAGGACAAATCCAAGGTGATGCTAAGTACCAGGAAAGGATTCAAGTTGGGTCATCATCTTTTGTTTCCAATCGGGAGAATGAAGACCTGCAGATGATTGACTACCTACGGTTAGATTCTCAGCTCTATATATATGTGTGCGCCCGTGCTTCTAACATGTGTACATATGCATGAATATATGTATAAATGCATGTATTTTAATTCAAGTTTTGTGTTTTTTTTTTTTTAAATCACTCTAATTCTTCAGTCCCGAAGAGTTGGTCTTTCGATCCCCACGTTTATATTTGACTAAAAGCCAATTCATCACACTTAAACCAGGGACTTGGTTGGATTCATGGGTGAGTATTTATTTATTATATTCTTATATTCTCTTTTAATATTAATGGACCAAGGTTTTAGTTATGTTAATATTTAATTTCATGCGTTCTTAGGTAATTGATATGTTTGTTGAGATATTAACCGAGAGTGAGAAAAAGAAAGCTACACCTTCAAATTGTTATCTTACTGTGATGTTCTCGGTGATTTCCTATTCCCTTCTTTTTTGTTATATGATTTAGTTTTTTAAATCTAAAACTAGTTCATTAACAATAACTTTTCATGGTTCATCGCTTATGTAATTACAGAAGGAAGCAGTCAACTCTGTTGAGCATAATTTCAAGGACTTTGTCCAGAGGCAAAAAATCAGAGAAAATTATCTATTTCACATAAAATCGCCTGAGAAGGTGTTTCTTTTCAACTCTTTATTGAAAAGTTTCTTTATCAGCATGATTACTTTTTTTTTTTTTTTTTTTTGGCCATATATATCAATTTGATTTCTGTTGTCACAAATAGCAGGTGTTTATTCCTGTTCACTCTGAACAAGAAAAGCAGGGACATTTTTATTTATACATTTTCCATTTAAACAAAAAAGTGGTTGAAATATGGGATTCTTATGCCACATTTGTGGCTGAAACAGACCGTAATGAGACAACAAAAAAATTGGTGAGTGTTAGATAATTGTAATATATTCATAACATTATAAATTATTCTTTTGATTATATAGAATTTTTGTTTCTATGTCTAGTTTTTTGCCATGGAAATACTCTTCAACCTGAAAAAGGGAGCATTTTCAGACTATCAAAAGAAAATGGCAAACGACATCCTCCCCCAAGGCAACGGGTAAGAAGACAATTATTATGTAAAATTATAAGCTTTATGAGAAAAAGCTTTTATCAGGCATGACCTTATCCTATTTTCTTCTATTTGTAGAGTTGATTGTGGTGTCTTTGTTATTAACTACATGCAACAATCAGATAATTATGTGAAGATAAATCCGTTATTTCAGGTATGACCTTTTGCAAGCATATATAGTCACATATACAGTCATAGGTAGCAGTCACACATGCCCACACATAGTCCTACACGAGACATGGGCACTTTAATTCTTTCATTCATATAAATATATAAATGATATGGACAACAATATTATAATGTAGTTTGACAGTCAAAAAGAAAGGGAGGATTTGGCTTTGAAGTTGCTCAAAAACGACCTTAACCAAGAAAAACAAAATTTATATGACAAATTAAGATCGCACTATGCACAAGCTGAAAAGAAAGATGGCAATGATCCTTCAAAAGTGTCCTGTGAAGATGATGGAAAAGAGCCAAAAGGTATGAGTTAGCATTAGCATAAACTACATGTCCTACTTATTTTAAATGCCTTTAATTTATTTGAATTTATTGAACTTGTAAAAATTGTCATAAATTTCAAAAATTACTCTTGCTAAATTGTAACCTTATCTTAGTTAAATTTCCATTACCCACTCTCTTCTCGATAACTTTTTGATTATTTCATGAGGGACAAATGCAGAAAAACATTTCCCTCTTTCATGTCTTCAATTTCATTATGTGACTGATTTCCATCTTCTTTTGTTGTTTCTGCTTCAGCCTTTGTACAACTTTTATTCATTCTCTACTTTTGAGTTTGACAGAATCAATATTCATCCTCTGAGTAATCTTCATTCCTTAATTACTTTGTTCGTTCAAATTGCAATCATATTGAGGAAAGGTAGATAATTTCGTGTATGTGCAGCAAAAGTAGATACTTTTTTTGGGGGGGTGATAAAAGTTTAAGTCTAAGTCTGGAAGTACTGATCTTAATTATTGGTAAAGGGTTTTAAATATATTGCGTTAGTTCTCTTGATGGTGTTGGAACTGCTTTTTCTTATTGGAATATGTTACTATTAGTTTAAATATCGAATAATCAAATATATTTTGTTAATCCTTTTGTACTCTTTTACAAGTTTATTCGGCTGAAAATTTTGTGGTGACTTACATCTTGAATTCTTAAATCTTCCCAAAATGCGATTTACGTATAGGGACGGGGAGTATATATGACTGCTTAAATTTTGAATGCTATATATTTAATTTTTTTTTTTATTCTTCTCACTAACTTATTGTTTATTACTATTCTTGTTGCTAGGATCTTCGAGAAGTTGTATATTGCCTACAACATATTTACTAGGGGAGAAGTTTGAAAGAGATACTGAACAAATATGGAAATGGATAAAGGATGACAAGGTGTCGGCAATTGGAGTTTGGGGAATAGGAGGCTCAGGAAAAACAGCTTTAGCAAGCCATATATATGGCAAGCTTTTAGAAGAAGTTGACATTAAAGTTATCTGGGTAACTGTATCACAAAATTATTGCATCTCCCACTTGCAAAAAGTCATAGCTAGATCAATTGAGTTGGATATATCTGATGAGTTTGAGGTTAAAATAATTGCCAAAAAATTATTTCAAGCTTTCAAAGATATGAAAAAGTGTGTTATTATTTTGGATGATGTTTGGGATATTTTTTTTCTAAAGGAGGTTGGATTTCGCATGTTTGATAATCGAATTAAATTGATGTTGTCAACTCACATATGGGAAGTGTGTCAAGGTATGAGTTGCGAGGAATATACAATAGAAGTGGAAACTCTAGAAGAAGAATATAGTTGGGAGTTGTTTAAAAAGATTATAGGATTCCATGATGATCTGTCTTTGGAAGTGCGAAAAATTGCAAAGAATATTGCAAGGGAATGTGAGGGTTTTCCCCTTGCTATTGTCAGAATTGCGACAAGCATTAAGGGGAAAAAACAGGTTGGAGAATGGAGTCATATGTTGGAATGTCTTAAAAACTTGGGGCATGGGCAATATGAAATCGACAAATGGGTATTTCCAGTTTTGAGGTCTAGCTATGATTTCTTAAATAACAAATTGCAAAGATTCTTCTTGTATTGTGTCTTAAGCACTAACGGATATTTTGATGATGACGATGCTGATCATTTGATTAGAAGATATGTTTATGAAAACATAAATGAGACAAAGAAGTTGAGGGTGCAGTATGATGAAGGTTGCAACATGTCGGATAGATTAGAGAATCATAGTATGTTGGAACAATCCAATCAGCCATTGGAGATGAACAAATTTCTTAGAGCCCTGGCTATTGGCATTGCAGAAGACACGGGTAAAATTATGGCAAATGCTTATAAGAATTTGACAGAAATACCAAGTGATGCCCAATGGAAAGAAGGTCTACAAAAAGCTTTTTTGACGGGAAACAAGATAGAAACAATTCCAGATGGCACATGTCTTACGTGTTCTCAACTGTCCACGGTGCTTTTAGATGGTAATACAAATCTCAACTACATCTCAGATGATTTTTTTCAGTAACATGCCTGCTCTTGAAGCACTTGATTTGTCTGGGACTTGTATCAAGTGTTTGCCCGAATCTGTGTCCAACTTGAAATATTTCACTGCATTACTACTTTCAAGGTATAAGGCATTGAATTACATTCCTTCATTAAGTAAATTGAAACAGCTAACATTATTGGATCTATCTATGACTGGCATCATTGAAGCACCTATGGGTTTAGATTCATTGGTCAATCTTAGATGCCTAAATCTACTCCGTACACATGTGTTAATGTCATCATCACTCATATCCAAATTGATCAATTTAGAGCATCTACTTGGGCCGGAAGTGACAGAAATAGATATACAAGGTTTAGATAAGTTGGAAGTTATAGTGGCCTTCTTCCAGGACATTAGCATCTTCAATACATATGTGAGGTTCCTGGACACAAATTGTGAACTTAGGAGCTTTCATTTAATTTTACAGGACGGAAATAAGAGATATTATCATGAATTAAAAACATACAGAAAATATTATTCCAATTCCATTAAAAGGATATCTTCTCGAAATATGGATTTGGGAAATAGAAAAGTAGTGCTCCCAGGAGATATCAAGGAGTTGGTTATAAGGGATTGCCAGCCAGTAGGGACAGTTGGTAGATGCCTATGCAGTGTTGTTTTATCATATGGCCACATCAGCAATATTCCACACCAAATTGAACGGTTGGAAATTAGCGACTGTAAAGATGTGGAGTACTTGTGTTGCTTCTCTGGCAGTTGCCCCTTTTGCTCCTCTTCCCAACTTGTTGGATGTCTATACCTACGGAATTTGAAGGACTTAAAAGATATTGTGTCACCATATGCTCTTCTATCCTTGTATCGACCCTCCCTATTTTCTAATCTCACATATCTCTCTATTAGTCGATGCAACAACATGGAGACTCTGTTGACGCCAAAGTTATTAGAACTCCTCGGAAACCTACGCACCATTCACGTTTGTGGATCATTCTCAAACTGCTAATGGCGACCTGATGGCCCCTGTGCATAACCCCCTTTCTGACCCTACTCCTATCGCTCTTCCCAAGTTGACATCTCTGCAATTACATTACATGCCGCAATTAAATTTCGTATACAGAGGCATCATGCTCTGCCGTTCTCTCCAAACATTCTCTGCTAAATATTGCGAGCAACTAAATCTCCCTCAGATAGAGATCTCAAATGGATGTCAGCTTCACATGGAGAAGACCTCAACTGGATGCAGTTGAAAAATTGAAACTGATTGATCAGGTCCATATCTGCACCATTATAATTTGACTTCCTTTTATATTATATATATATGTTTATGATGCTGATTGAATCTCAATACCGTATGAATATTGTTATTGTCGTTGTTATTCGTTTCTCCTCACGCTTCTCTTTTGAGTTTCTCTTCTTCAATCACAGAAACACACTTAGAAAAATCTAAAATTATTAGAGCCAAATAATCATGTTACTTATGTCTTGTTTATTTCTCTCCATTTGCCTGTGTTGCACTTGATTTTTGTGATCGCACTCATCAGTTTCTGAATGCTTGCGAATAAAATAATCAATGTTCCAATAATTGCAATTTTGTTTGCTGTAAATTGTATCAAATATCATCATAAATAAATCTCAATAAAGTATAGTTGCAAAGTTGTGAATATATCTCTTCTTCTATACAAGTTCCTAATATTTTTGTTGATTATTCAGTGGGTTACAAAAGTATAGTTGCAAAAGTTGTTTGCGGCACACATCTCAATAAAATTAAAGGTGCATTTTTACTCGTAATCCTCATTTTAATTCCTTTTTGTCATGTAATATATATGCAGGACATGGTTTCTGTTGTGTGACACTGAAGTTGACCTATTAGCCTTTAAATCTATATTCAAGAAATGTGCTTTTGATGCCCTATTTATGTTGTGTGCTTTTGTATTTGTCCAATTATGCTTTTTTTATCGGTACATTTACGATGTAGCTTGGATTTTAACGCAATTACTTGCTTATACAGCATATGACATTTTGCAGCCTTTACCTAAGAAGTAATTCAACTCTATATTCTATTGGAAGAATGATACGTGTCCCTATAAGGGACTTATTCAAGGAACATATTTACATTTTGACTCTGTGAATTATATAGGACAATAGGCAAAGATACATATAAACCTTAAATTATAGACTTTTTTATTCCCACTTGTTACCAAAAAAATTCCCTGCAATAATTTTATTTAGCTTCTTTTTTCTTTGGTAAAAATAGCTTCTTTTAATTTAATACTCCCACTTGGGAAACATAATCTAAAACTAAGACAATGTTGAGGTTAGAGGTAGTAATAATATGGGTTAAATCTACGGGCTCAACCTATAAAAAGTTGCAAGTTGGCATAATGATAGCTCATTTTGAAATGGACTTCTTCAAACCCAACCCTTCCGTTGTCTCGCATAATTTTAACAAAACTTGATTACATGCTTAATTTCTCTTTTTTTTTTCATTGATTTATTTTTTTTATATTGATAGATGAATTATGTAAAATAGATTACATATTTATATCTACAAGCTCCAGGGTTGGTTTATTTGCATAATTTGATAAATAGGAAAAATTAATTTTTTGGTCCCATAATTTTAGTCTGAGTATAAAAGTTTGTAATTTAACTTGAAAAATTGAAAGATTATTTAAAAATGAAAGGAAAAGGAAAAAAAAGTCGCATTAGTGGCTCTGCTGCCTGTGATGTATTACATGGAAGACATAAATAAATTGTTAAAAGATAACGACCGTATATAGAAATACAGCAGCTTTGTTCACCCAAAAAAAAAAAATACCGCTGCTTTGATATTTTTTTTAATTGGCAAGTTTAATTCTTTGCAGCAAATATTGAACCTAGGGTATTAATTTATTGATCATTTTAGAGAGGACTACAAATTCAACAACCAATTTATTTATTTATGGTAAAAAATGGACGCGGACATGGAAAGACGTGGATGCATAAAAAATAAACAAACAAATATGAATAGGCCTAAAATAAAAATTTATTTATAAATAAGTCAAGTAACGAATTTACTAAAATATAGTACAGTTCAAGTTTTGAGCGTCATTTTATACATTGGTAAAAGATGAAATTACCCCTTAACGGATATAAGAATTTCACTCGTAAATCCATACATAAAATCTTAATATATAACCAATGTAAAAATTATGTGGTGCACTGGTTGAGTATTATATGATATAAATTTTAAAATATGATCATGAAAAAATATTTCTATTATTTCAAAATTTGTGATTGGTTGCACTTGCAAATGATTTTTTTTTTGTTAGTTCATTTTATTTAGGGGTGTAAGTTATCAAGTAGAGATCAAATAGCTGTTTTTCATTAACGGGAAAGAGTTTATGTTTTTTTTTTGTGTTTTCTAAATAATCATATGGGTAGTTGATGTATCAGGTTTGAAGTAGGTAGGTACCACAATTTTGTTCTTAGGAAATTTCATTTCTCCCCCTCCAAAAATATTCATTTATATTGCTTGTATAAAATTTGATATCCACTATAATATTAATAAAATTGAACTTGATTGGGCTTAATGTTAAAATTGATTTTAGCTTTCCTCCCCCACATCTTGCTATTTTGTTTCAATCCCAACTTCCTCCCCCACATCTTCACTCGCTATTGTTAAAATTGTCTCAAAAGCTTTCAGCTATATGTCACTTTTGGTAATGGTGTCAAAAGCTATCACCAGAGAAAAGGTTTCGACTTGCTGCTGCTTGTGTGCTATATCACTAACAAAGATTACCAACTCAAGTGTCTCTCCTCCAAAGGTTGTAAGCATGATGATTTATTGGTAAGAACTTCTTGAGTCTCTCTCACTAACCATTACTGATTAGATATAAGATTAGTGGGTGATGTTGTTTTGCATTATTAATTATAATCATTGAGCATCAATTAGTATCCTTATTTATGTGAATTTGGTGTACACATATTGAAAAAATATTTTTTAAATTAAATTTTAGAATGGGAAAGAATGAAAATTATGTTAAGATGTAAAGACCTACTTAGCCTAATTAAAAATTTATTAGGCTTTCTAAAAAATTTTATACTTTTAATTTGCAAGAATATTAAAATTAATTTTAGTTTACTCCCAAAATTTACCTATATCTTCATAAATAAGGGTATGCTTGAAAAAAAAATATCTCTTATAAATTCATTGTTTTAACTAATTTTGATTGCCAATTCATTTTGCGTAATTTGAGTATTGATTATAATTAAAAAGGATTGGGGGAGTATTATTTAATGCCTAGTTGCGTATTTTTCAAAATCACTACAGAATCACAATCATACCACCCAATACCTAGAATGCAATTATAATAAATCTTGGAACTAATCAAATTATTATTTAGTACTCAAACTAACTTCTTAAGTAATTCTTTCCCAATCCAAATCCACCAATGAATCCGAACTTCCATCTCTAAGCTCCACAATCAAACTTTGCTTAGCAGATTTCAATCTCTCCCAATTCTTCCAAACCCTTCTAGTCTCCTTTGTTTGGATCTTCGATGCCCAACAACTTTTCATCACCATCTTCACTTACGCCCAACCAACACCTACTCTATCCTTCCCCATTGGCCATGGTAGCTCATATTCCTCCATCATCTCTAATTGTGACTTGAATCCCAATTACCCCATAGTTAAATGCCTCCCAGCCTCTTCCTTCTTCATTGGTAGACTTGTTGTCGGTTGAACCCCAATTCTCTCAAGCTGTCAAGATATGCTCGAAGGGTAAAATTGTCTTTCAAATTTTTTACCACCCCAACAAATTTTGATGGGAACCCATTTTTCTATGTATAAAGGAAAATAAGTTGTCTCTAGAAAATATGTCGTCGAAAATTTGCCAGTTATTTGTGCCCACCCTGATGGAAAATGTTGACTTTCCTTTTCCATCACCTCATTTTCCATGTAACAAACACACACTAATAGCAGTATAATTCAAGATGAGAGAGGATGGAGGTTGGGGGATAGAACTTGGTGTACACTAACTACACACCATATAATGTCTTTTATAAGTACGGAATGTAACATAACCGTTGATGAGCCATAACATTGAAAAGTAAATGCACATACTTTACATTGACATTTACTATTTCAGAGAAAATATTAAGGTGTATTTTCATTTTCCAAACGATTCATAATTAACATTCAAGTAACTTTTTTGTCCCAGGCTATCTTTCCCATAGATTTCTAAAAACTTTTATACTTTTAATTTGTTAGAATATTAAAACCAATTTCATATCACTCCCAAAAATTTAATATTTTATTTTCAATATCATAAAAAAAACATTTTATTTTCAGTCTCTTGGCCCAACCATAAAAGATATTTGAAATCTTGAATAGCTCATGTCTTTTGTACACTTTTGTGAGGGGGCTTTTCATTTTCTGACCTATTTATAATTGACATTCAAGTGGCTTTTTTTGGCAGGCATACAAAAGGTGTATAATTGAATAGTAAATGCCCTTGCTTTGCATCGATATGAACTCTGCTTTTGCTCTTGTTGGTCCATTAAATGGGTAGTATACTCAGAAGGCTATGTCCGTGAATGTTCCACCAAACATGGGTTTTATGTGTAGATAAGCTTGTGAGCTTTGTAAATCACGCCTTTTAACTCTTTCCTTGTTGTCTTCATCTGCCGGAAGATCCGACCAATAGGAACCGTCATTGCTAAGGTCTTAGGGAAGATTAATGCCATTTGGTTGAATTCGGGTAGGATTCATCTCCTTTCTTATACAGTAATCCTCCATTGGTTAATATGTATATAACATTATGTAATATTATAACATAGATTCATTTCGATGAAATTGGCAAAGGCATGCAAGCTAGGGCATCAGGTGCATGAGGTCACCTCTTTATCCTTAAGAGGTGTCTTCCTCAACTCAAACCCGCTTCCTGAGGATGTTAAGCCGTTTATGAAGACTCCCTATTATAGAAAACAACTATAATAGAAAACAACTATAAGCAAAATTTTTACTTACAAATCCGGCAAACTGGGCGTTAAGCCGTTTATGAAGACTCCATATTATAGAAAACAACTAAAAAACTAGGAAACGTAGCTAAATAAAACCCCAAAAAAAAAATCTAGACAAATATTTTCTACACATACTAAAGGCATATATACTTACTCGAGTGGGGTTGTTTGAACTCAGAATATGGACAATTGGATAAGTAATCCTAGGGACTAAGACTTCAGCTACTCCTTTCATGGAGAGGACCAAGAGATCCACCACTCCAATAGAAGTGACACTAAGTTAAAATTACTAAAATCTACAATCCCTGAATTTCTATGCAATGATAGGGTGAACATCATCCACATTAGCAAGCATCTCAAGAAACGGAAGCAAGGACATCAGAGAAGAATCTGAATCGTCGTCAAACCAACTTGCGATAGGGATTCCATTATCAAGCTGCAACCTGAATACCTACAAACATGAAGACAGAGCAAGTTTCAGTATCTTATGCCAATCATCAAAGCAACAATGACCAATGATGTATGACATCTGGTCACTACCTTATAACACATCTGGACTAGATTACAACCAGGATTAATTGGAGTCAAAAACGTGATTGCATATGTGACATATATTGGGAGAGAATAAGAAGAAAAGAAAAGAAAAATGTAACGAAGCTAAATGAAGCCCACACATAACCTCACTATTTGATATCACTTTAACCAAAATGTACAGCTTCATAACATAGGATCCAATTTGGCCAGCTTATGTGCTATGGTGTAGTATCTGACATTAGAATATCTTTTTATAAAATAAGTAATAATCAATAATTAATAAATTATTGTTAATAGTTAATAAATATATTGAATCAATAGAATATATGAGTAACAAGCTATTTAAGATATACATATACATATATACAGACACATATCAAAACATCAAATGAATGTTCATGAAACAGAAAATGAGTGTTCGACTTAGTGCTAATGCCCATTCTAATTCCGATAACAAAACATATACTATACTAGTAATTTACAAAAGCAATCTTAAATAAAGAGGCCTCCCATAGTTAAGGAAGAAGTAAGAATAATGTCAATCAAAAGGAAACAATATAAAAACTTAAACACTTAAATAAACTCAAGTGGGAATTCTACTATAGCAAGCAAAAGCTACTGTGTAGTAAAATATTATCTGCATCCAAATATACATCACCCAACATAATCCAAAGCCTAAACATGCATCGGAGTGAGCAATAATATTGATTTTTCATAATAATGAAGCTCTTAATCATGTTACAAAAAGGAAAACAAAGAAACAGTTATGGAAAAATCCAGCCAAGCTACTAGATATATTATTCTACACATATCCATCACAAATCCACATCTGCGCAGCAAAATCACTCCAAATCTACTGTTCTTCAATCCAATTTACCAAGCAATCTATGGATTCTATGCATAAATTCAAGATTATCCAAAATCCAAAAGTAGATAAGAGACCAAAAATTCAAAATTAGCACGCCCGCAAATTTCGAACAAAAATGTGCAGAGAGATCGTACCAGCATAAGATTTGATGGTGTGGATCTTGAGGAGGAGGACGGGGATGCTGGCCAAATGGGTCATATCACCAGCTAACCTGAATATATTCATTTTGGATCAGATCTGGGAAGAGAAACTCTTGTGGGTTCCAAAAAGGAGCTTCTACAAGTTTCATTTTTTCACGCAGGGTTCTGTTCCGCTCTCCTACTCGTGTTGTAGCGGAGCAAAAAAAACTTGAAACATGTCTGATTTGATTCTCGCCTTTCAAAGATTTGGCCGAATGCCTTGTAATAGATTTCGAATGGGGAAAGAGGAGAAAAGAAGGTGATTTCAAATGAGGAAGAGGAGGTGATTTCGAATAAGGAACACAAGGTACGCTGTCTCCGTTTTTGCCCCCTTCCTTAAGGATGTTTCAGAATTTTCTCAAATGGAATTTATTACAAAATGGTCCCATAGGACTTGAGAGTAATTTCAGATTTTTCCGGGACCATTTCTTCATATATTTGCATCAATGGGACTACAGTGTAATTCTCCCCTTTTTTTTTTCAACCCGCATGGGTATGCATGCTTAATGAAAAGGGTTTTCAAACTCCAAAGCATAGGGAATTGACAAAAGGGTTTTTTCATAACTATAAGGTAAAGTTATTAAAGAATAATCTTTTTTTTTTTTTGGCCAAACTACTAAAGAATATTCAAACTTTAATATATTTCAGTAGAGGCTGTTTAGAATTACTTGTAGTTTTTTTTTGGTCAACGACTGCGAAGATATATTAAAGAATAAGCAAACTGAGAACTATCCATATGAATTAATCTTCTTGTTACTTTCTCTCCCACACATATTTCTTTTCTGTTTCTAGGAAAAGGCTCACACACCTATTATCCTCAGAGAGGTTCGAAATCGCACAGCGTCTTATGGCAAAGAATTATACTTTTGTGCGTGTGGATTTAGGGGGGGGGGGGGGGTTTACTGTGTTTGGTATTGGTCTTTTTTTTTTTTTTTACCTGGAGTTTGGCGTTAATTGAGCCACAAGACTCTGACCGTTAATTATGCTATACTTATTTTGCATTCGTTATGTGACAAAGAATATGTTGATTCACTTTTTTTAATGTTTAAAACTTTAAAGGATATTATGTTAGTGAATAATATAACCAAACTCTTTTTTAAGTATGAGTTTGTGAGTTCAAACTTTTTATGAATGCATGAATAATAATAAGAAAAAATCACTTTTAATTACATTAATTTAAGATTATTTTGGAGGAACTTTTCCTAGACCTTTTTTTTAAAAAAAATAAAATCTTAAAAAAATTGTTCCCACATTTTTTTCGCAGTTACTTTAATCAGTTTCTCGTTCCCCAAATAATTTCTTTAGTGGGCCGGTGGGAGATGATGAAAGAGCAAAATGGTTTTTTCTTAAAAGAAAAAGGGCAGGAAATGGTGATGGCTAGTGGCAGAACCACTTTATGCACATGGGATCTGTAGCCATCAGGTCCCACTAATTTTAAAAAACGGGGGGAAAATTTCAGTTTGTCCTTTGGTAGTAAGTTAATTTCAATCAAACCCCAAAAATTTCTAAGAGTTTACTACACCCCATGGTGTTTTGGCTCATTTTCCTTAAATCAAACAAAAATTTTCTTACCAAGCCATTTTCTTTTCCAGTGCAAACCAAACTTCTCTATGGTGAAATATTTTCCATTTATTTTCATTCCATTCTTTTCCAACCCCTTTTTTGAATCAAATAGGCTCTGAAAGAATGATGAGACCAAAGAGGAGGGAAAATCAAAATTAGTTAGGGACAGTCTTTTATGTGAAAAAAGAATTATTATGGATATTTTAGGTAATGGAGATCTTTTGCTGTCATAGTTATTAAAATTGGACCAGATTGGCTAGTTTAAACCAAAAATCGATGAATTGGTCAGGTTCGGCTAGTCTGACTAGTTTTAGTATTTTTTATTTTTTAAAAACAATTTAATTTGTTTTTTAAATATTTTATTCAGAATTTTATATTAATAATCTTGAAATCTTCACTTTCTTACCGATCTAGTCCCAGGTTAATTCTAATTTGACTCCAATATAATCTACTACCTAAATCAGTTTAGTGGCAGTTCAGAGTTTAATATTCTTTCTTGCCGTTCAACTCAACTGCAAGATGTTGTGCCTTCTTGGGGGGCTTCCGGAAAATATCAAAATGAAGGGGGCAAATGAGTAATAGAACGTAATGGGGAGTTTGAAATTTGAAAGATCAAATAAGGAAAATCAAAAAAGGACGGTTGGGTATGATAAAACGTGTTAAAGAAGGTTTGTGATTTAAATTTTTTTTATTTTTTTTGAATTATATATTTTATTAATTATGACTAGTTTCACTCCAATCTGAATTTTAATAACTTTGACGTTTATCATTACGGGAACCGTGTTTGGAAAACACAAAAAACAATTTAAACAAAAGCTTTCTAATATTTTATCCACTGTTTATCTTTTACTGCAAAAAATAACTTCAAATAAATAAGCCCAAAAAACAGGCGAGGTAATAATTTGAGTATGAAATGATTCTTGTGTCCGTTTTGTATTGCTCTCCAGCTGTATCGCAGAGTGCTTTAAGGACAGCTTTTACTTTCTGCACGCGTTTTACTTTGAGGGAGTCGTCCGCTATGGTGCAGTTCAGAACTTGAGATAGCATTCAGTAATCTTTCTCTCTTTGATTTCTTCTTTTCAATTTCATTATCTTCCTTTGTTACTTCTGTTTCTGCCTTTGCACGATTAAACTTCATGCATCCTCTACTTTCAAGTTAGACAGACTCAAGATTCATTCAAGTTAGATGATTTTAGTGTTACCTAGAGTTCCCAAGGCAACCAATTAGTTTCAATTTTGGGTATGATAATAAAGGAAGCTCCAATCATCGCAAACAACTTCCTACAATATTCTCAAGGTACGTATGATTATGCACTAATCTCGATTCAACACACACACACATCATTTTTTTTTGAAGAATTTTATTGGTCGGTAATATAAGTTTTTAGAGTAATAAATACTTATTTAATAATTTTATTCATTAATTAATGTTTAAATTTGATTATTCTCATTTTTCTCTTTATTTCAAAATTTTTGATTTAGGGCATATTTGATAACTATTCTTCCTTAGTAAAGGTGTTCGTGTATGTACTACTTTTTCTCAATCTAACAATTTTAATTCTGACAAAGGAAACTCCATTGATCTCTCAAAGTTAATTAGATTTTAAAATAAAGTTAATTAGATTTAGGATTTTTCTTGATTCCAATAACACATGGAGTGACTTATAAACGGACCAATATTATTATACTCTTTTTCGAAAGTGACTTATAATTGGGAATAATATTATTATACTCTTTCCTATCCTTGTCATGTGTCACATAGAAGAATTTCTGCTTTTGCATGTTTTTCAAATTTACCATATGAGATATTTGACCCAAAAAAAAATTACCATATGAGATATGTATTTGATCTCCCTCACAATAGTATTATTTAATAGTCACTCAATTTTTCAAAATTATACAAATAGGCTCAATCTAGCCTGAACCTTAGTAAATCCTCTAGTTATTATAATATTATATTGCCCGAATATCAGGAAAAACTTGAATTTTGTAAGCATTTTATAATTCCAAGAACAACCCAATAAAACAAAGAGGCCGCACTGGGATCACACAGTAAAAAATTAATTAATTTCGCATGTTACTGTTGATGGGTAATTAAGTAATGTACTGATTGTGTTGTGGAGAGGGAAAAAAACAGGTTTATCATTGGACGGTCTAATAGATCATAGAAAGTTCAACGAAGCAGGATAAATCCGCTTTCTTAAATTATGTAATTCAGTTATTAGGCTCTTATAAATACGAGTAGAGGGAGTATTACTATATCAGTGGATTAATTATGATCTCTTGCGTGCTTCCTATGGCATGCAGGAAAGTTAATAATGGGAAGGCCAAGGGATAAAGTGTGGAAACGAGTTACGCAATTGAAGGGAGGACGATGGAAGTGTAATGATTGTGGAGGCGAATTTGCAGGAGGTGCTAGCAGAATCAAAGCTCATCTGAACATAACCTCCGGTAAAGTCATCAAAGACAAAGGCATTGGACTATGTACTGGCAAAGCAAACTCCAATAATGATACTGAACACAACCTCTTGCATTCTCAAGGTACGTATGATTATATACCCCTCTCGATTCAAAATATACATGTCATTTTTAGAAAGAATTTTATTGGTCCATAATATAAGTTTTTACAGTAATTAATGTTTTTTTAATAATTTTATTCATATAATTAATGTTTAAATATGTCTATTCGCATTTTTGTCTTTATTTGAAAATTTTTAATGTAGATCATATTTGATAAGTTGACTATTCTTTCTTGGTAAAGGCATTCGTGTATGTACTACTTTTCCCCAATCTAACAATTTTAGTTCTGACAAAGGAAACTCCATTGACCTCTCAAAGTTAATTAGATTTTAAAATAAAGTTAAGTAGATTAGGATTTTTCTTGATTCCAATAACACATGTCGTGACTTGTAAATGAGATAAATATTATAATACTCTTTTTCTGAAGTGACTTATAAATGCGAACAATATTATTATACTATTTCCTATCCTTGTCATGTGTCACATAGAAGCAGGACAAATCCAAGGTGATGATGCTAAGTGCGAGGAAAGGATTCAAGTTGGGTCATCTTTTGTTTCCAATGGGGAGAATGAAGACTTGCACATGATGAAACTATATGTGTTTGAATGTTTACGGTTAGATTCATACTTCCAATTATATATATGCTTTTGACAAGTGTGTGTGCGTGTTTTTGAGGATTTGCATGTATTTTTATTTAAGTTTTTTTTTTTAAATCTCTCTAATTCTTTTGTTTTTATATAAGTAAATCTCTCTTATTCTTCAGACCTGAAGATAAGGTTTTTATTTCCCCACTTTCATATTTGACTCAAGAAGGATTTATCACACTTAAACCAGAGGCTCATTTAGATTCATTAGTGAGTATTTATTTACTCCATTCTTATAATGTATTTTAATATTAACGACCAAGGTTTTAGTTATAAAAATACGTAATTTCATGCATTCTTAGGTAGTAGATATTTTTGTAGAGATACTAACTGATATTGAACGAAAGAAGAAAACGGAGCCTTCGAATTGTTATCTTCCTGTGACATTTTCGGTGATTTCCTATTCTCTCTTTGCTATTATACGAAGTACAATTGTAGTTTTTTAATCTAAAACAAAGTTCATTGAAAATAGTATTAAATGGCTCTTCCTTGATATAATTATAGGATGCGGCAGTCAAAGGCAATGTAGGTCACTTCTTGAACTTTGTGCATGGCCAGAAAATGAAAGAAAATTATATGTCTGACCTGGAATCCTGTGAGAAGGTATACCTTTTCAACTCTTTATAGTAAAGTTTATTTATCAACATGATTATCTTTTTAACACTATATATCAATTTGATTTGTGTTATAACAAATGCTAGATTTTTATTCCTCTTCACGTTGGAGCAAGGCCAAATGGTGGGCACTTTTATTTATACATTATCCATTTAAAGAATAAAGAGATTGAAATATGGGACTCCCAATGCAATACACCTGAGGCTGAAATAGAAGAGACAACGAAAAAATTGGTGGGTGTTAGATGATTGCAATATTGATAACATTAATTGATTAATCATATATATATATATAATAGTTTTCTCTATATATCTAGTTGCTTGCCATGGAAAAACTCTTCGAGGAAGTACCATTTCCAGAATTTCATTTGAAGATGGCAGACGATATCCTCTTACAACCACCTAATAATGGGTGAGTGGATAATTATTATGTAATATTATATAAGCTTTAATCGAAAACTTTTTTATCATACATGACCTTTTCCTATTTTCTTCCATTTGTAGATTTGATTGTGGTGTCTTCGTTATTAACTACATGCAACAATCTGAAGATTATGTGAAGAGAGATAGTTCATTTCAGGTATGACCTCTTGCAAACATATATAGTCATATATAGAGTCATGTGTAAGCACTCACACATCCTACACGACCAAACTGGCACTTTAATTCTTTCAGTCATATAAATGATATGGACAACAATATAATGTAGTTTGAAAGTCAAAAAGAAAGGGAGGATTTAGCTTTGAAGTTGCTCGACAATGATTTGAACCGAGAAAAGCAAAATTTATATTACAAAGCAAGACGGCACCATGCACAAGTTGAAAAGCAAGACGGCACCATGCACAAGTTGAAAAGCAAGATGGCAATAAAAGATTACGAGTTGATACTTCAACACAGTACTTTGAAAAAGGTATGAGCATTAACATAAACTACATATCCTACACATTTTAAATGCCTTTAATTTATGAAAGTTATTAAAGTTCTTGAACTAGCAAAAATTGTCTTAACTTTCAGAAATTACTCTTGTTAAATTGTAACCCCATCTTAGTTGAATTTCTATCAGCCGCTCTCTTCTCAATAACTTTTTTGACTATTTAATGGGGGACAAATGCAGGAAGGATATTTCTCTCTTTTATTTCTTCAATTTCATTATGTGACTGATTTTCATCTTCCTTTGTTACTTCTGCTTCCGCTTTTGCACAATTAATATTCATTCTCTACTTTGGAGTTAGACCGACTCAAGATTCATCCTCTGAATAATCTTCATTCCTTTATTACCTTGTTCTTTCGAATTGCAATCATATTGAGGAAAGGTAGATGATTTTGTATATGTGCAGCAAAAGTATATACTTTTTTTGTGTGACAAAAGTAGCTACTTGCATATGAGAAAATCGTGTCATATTTATCGACGAAAACTGAAGCAAACTTACCAAAAAAAAAAAAAAAAACAAATGGTTATAAGTAGTTGATCTTAATTACTGCCTAGGTTTCCCAAGGTAACCAATTAGTTTCAAACTGTCAAAATTGTCTTCTATTTTAATGACTTCCTCCGATATAATATACTCTACTTCCTATAGTCTCTATTACAGGTGGTCGTCTGAAAGGAATATTCTTCATTTATAGGGCATTTGCTAATTTCATATTAAATATTTTTTTTCATATATGCCCATATTTAATAAGAGAAGTGAGGAGTAAAAATTAATATGATATTGGAGTTTAGTGTAGTTAGTAAGGATACTAATAAAAATCACTTGAATTTTATGTTAAATTTAATCTTTTTAGCTGTCTTTTATTGATAAAGCTAGGGTTTTAAATATATTGCGTTAATTTTGGTGATAATGTTAGAACTACTTTTTAAAAAGGACTTATTGGAATATATTACTATTAGTTTAAATATTGAATAATCAAATATAATTTGTTAATTCTTTTGTACTCTTTTACAAGTTTATTTGGCTGCAAATCATATCCAGTGCTTTCATATCCTTTAAAGTGCTAACAGAAATCTCATATTCATTGAATCAAAGGCCCTCCTCAATCTACCAGTCTCAAAGACCAACTCATACATTCTGATCGAGGTATGACTTGGTGTATTATTAATTTAATCATTAACGAACGTAAGTGCAGATTTTGATATTCCTTTTGTGCTTTTTTGAGTTATTTAGTTGGAAGTCATATACCCAAATCGAACACTTTCCCACTAATTAACTCAAATTTAATTTAAATTGTCACTTAAAGACAATCTTAAATTATTAATTATCCATTTATTACTATTATAAGTAGCGGACGGTTTTTGACATATTTTGGAGTGAGAAATTAGGAACCAAGTGAGAGAGATAATTTAATTCCCATACGTCTGCTATTATATCTGGGAATAAATACGTAGTGGTAGATATTTACTGTCTTTTTTAGTACCACATGTTTTAAGCAAAAAGTAACACCTGGAAAAAATATAAATAGGTCCCAAATAAAAGTTATAACCAAAGTCCTAAAGGGTTTGATATTATTATATTACCAGAAAATCAGGAAAATTTGAATAATTAAAAAAAAAATTTGTAAGCCCAAAAACAACACAAAATACAAAGAGGCTGAAGAGGCAAATCACCAGGATGACACGGTAGAAAATGGATGCAAAAAAAGGGTACGAGAGAGGACAACTAGCTCGTTGCAGAGGGCTTGTCCTATTTTAGGGTGAGAAAAAAGGAACCAATTAAGTGAGAGATAATTTAGTCGCAAATATTTGGGAGATAATTTAATTTCCCAGGTTGCTATTGATAGGAGATAATTGAGTTTACATATGAATAATCAATAGGGACACTTTAGAGAATGAATTGTAAATTTTGGAGACAAATTGAATTGGGGTATTATACTTAAGACCAAATACAGTCCCCAACTAACTCTTATATTAAGAATAGGAGGTAGTACATCTCTCCCATATTACCCGTGTTTAATATTAATTAAATTTTCAAAGTTACACTGTATAAGTTTAAATGAAGATTAAATTAGAAACTCCTTTGATTTGCAGAAAGAGGTAAAGAGTTTTAAATCTTCCCTTAATAGTTCTGGTGATAATTAGTGCCAAATAAAAATGACTGATTAGGGTACATATTAGTTTAAACAATGAATAATCAAACTATATTTTGTTAATCCTTTTTGTACTCTTTTGCAAGTTTATATTGCCAGAAAATCGATCAGGAAAACCGAATAATGTAAAAAATTTTATAAGCCCAAAAGCAACCCAATAAAACGCGTATCTTTTGTTTCCAAAAGTTTATATAGCATGTCCAAAATGAAGCAGGACAAATCCAAGGTGATGCTAAGTATCAGGAAAGGATTCAAGTTGGGTCATCATCTTTTATTTCCAATTGGGAGAATGAAGAATTGCAGATGATTGACTGCCTACGGTTAGATTTTCGGCTCTAATATGTGTACATATGCATGAATATATGTATAAATGCATGTATTTTAATTCAAGTTTTGTGTTGTTTTTTTAAATCACTCTAATTCTTCAGCCCCGAAGAGTTGGTCTTTCGATCCCCACGTTTATATTTGACTAAAAGCCAATTCATCACACTTAAACCAGGGACTTGGTTGGATTCATGGGTGAGTATTTATTTATTATATTCTTATATTCTCTTTTAATATTAATGGACCAAGGTTTTAGTTATGTTAATATTTAATTTCATGCGTTCTTAGGTAATTGATATGTTTGTTGAGATATTAACCGAGAGTGAGAAAAAGAAAGCTACACCTTCAAATTGTTATCTTACTGTGATGTTCTCGGTGATTTCCTATTCCCTTCTTTTTTGTTATATGATTTAGTTTTTTAAATCTAAAACTAGTTCATTAACAATAACTTTTCATGGTTCATCGATTATGTAATTACAGAAGGAAGCAGTCAACTCTGTTGAGCATAATTTCAAGGACTTTGTCCAGAGGCAAAAAATCAGAGAAAATTATCTATTTCACATAAAATCGCCTGAGAAGGTGTTTCTTTTCAACTCTTTATTGAAAAGTTTCTTTATCAGCATGATTACTTTTTTTTTTCTTTTGCCATATATATCAATTTGATTTCTGTTGTCACAAATAACAGGTGTTTATTCCTGTTCACATTGAACAAGAGAAACAGGGACATTTTTATTTATACATTCTCCATTTAAACAAAAAAGCGGTTGAAATATGGGATTCTTATGCCACATTTGTGGCTGAAACAGACCGTAATGAGACAACAAAAAAACTGGTGAGTGTTAGATAATTGTAATATATTCATAACATTATAAATTATTCTTTTGATTATATAGAATTTTTGTTTCTATGTCTAGTTTTTTGCCATGGAAATACTCTTCAACCTGAAAAAGGGAACATTTTCAGACTATAAAAAGGAAATGGCAAACGACATCCTCCCCCAAGGCAACGGGTAAGAAGACAATTAATATGTAAAATTATAAACTTTATTAGAAAAAGCTTTTATCAGGTATGACCTTATCCTATTTTCTTCTATTTGTAGAGTTGATTGTGGTGTCTTTGTTATTAACTACATGCAACAATCAGATAATTATGTGAAGATAAATCCGTTATTTCAGGTATGACCTTTTGCAAGCATATATAGTCACTCACACATGCCCACACATAGTCCTACACAAGACATGGTCACTTTAATTCTTTCATTCATATAAATGATATGGACAACAATATTATAATGTAGTTTGACAGTCAAAAAGAAAGGGAGGATTTGGCTTTGAAGTTGCTCAAAAACGACCTGAACCAAGAAAAACAAAATTTATATGACAAAGCAAGATGGCACTACGCACAAGCTGAAAAGAAAGATGGCAATGATCCTTCAAAAGTGCCCTGTGAAGATGATGGAAAGGAGCCAAAAGGTATGAGCTAGCATTAGCATAAACTACATATCCTACTTATTTTAAATGCCTTTAATTTATGTGAATTTATTGAAGTTCTTGAACTTGTAAAAATTGTCATAATTTTCAAAAATTACTCTTGATAAATTGTAACCTCATCTTAGTTAAATTTCTATTACCCACTCTCTTCTCGATAACTTTTTGTTTATTTAATGAGGGACAAATGCAGAAAAACATTTCCCTCTTTCATTTCTTCAATTTCATTATGTGACTGATTTCCATCTTCTTTTGTTGCTTCTGTTTCCGCCTTTGCACAACTTTTATTCATTCTCTACTTTTGAGTTTGACAGACTCAATATTCATCCTCCTCTTTCAAATTGCAATCATATTGAGGAAAGGTAGATAATTTTGTATATGTGCAGCAAAAGTAGATACTTTTTTTTGGGGGTGATAAAAGTTTAAGTTTAAATCTGGAAGTGTTGATCTTAATTACTGCCTAGGTTTCCCAAGGCAACCATTTTGTTTTTTTTTGTTTTTGACCTGGAATGTTTTTTTTCCCTCATTAAGTACGTAGAAAGGAATAATAACAAAAGTAGTCCAAACATAAAGTCAAAATGCTGAAAGAAACAAACAAAAACAATTAATAAAGTAGATTCCAGGCCCTGCTTTTATCCAATCCCTTCATGATCACGTTCTCCATGTTCCTTCCCACAGCTAGAAGAGGAGACTCTAGCTTCAGCAGCATCACGTGATAATATTGACAGCATAGAAGGTGCTGGTACTGTGACCCACCCTGTAGAGTGCACCTTCTTTCAGAAACAGGCTGCTAGATGATCAGTAGCAGCATTTCCTTCTCGAGTAATGAAGGAAAAGGATAGACCCGAACGTGATTTTGCTGCTTCTAAATTTTCTTCCAGGTAGTGGAGCCCACGCCATTCACTCCGTGAGAAATTGCCTGAGGATAGACATGTAAACAGATCCAGGCTATCAATTTCGATGGACACTTTTGGTATATTAAGTTCCAGACTAAGCAATACAGCTTTCCTGACAGCTAACAACTCAGTTAAGTAGGGAGTATCAGCTTGAACCAATTCACCAAATCCCCAGATAAAAGCTCCTTCTGTGTTGCGGCATACCAAACCGATAGCAGCAGATTTATCCTTGGGTTGAAAGGATCCATCGCAGTTTATCTTTATCCATTCTTCAGGTGGAGACTGCCAACGAACAGGGTGACTGATGGAGATTTCCTGTCTGAGAGGTGTTTGCGTTGAATACACCCGGAGAAATTCATTTACTATCCTCGAAGAACATTCAATGACAGATTTTGGATTTGGGACTTTATGATGGAAAACTGATTCATTCCTTTCCTTCCATATAAACCATAATAGCCACACAACTAGTGTTATACCCTCCTGAGATAGCTCATCATTCGTACACAGCAACTCAGAGAACCAGGACATAAAGGAGCTTGTGTTATGCTGATCAACACGCATGGTGAATATACTACCAAACCAGACCCCTCAAACCCAAGGGCAGAAGAAGAAGAGATGTTCGAGAGTCTCAGGTTCAGTCAAACAGATAGGACAGAGGGGGTTAACAGAGCTACATCGAAAGAAGAGAGCATTTTAGTAGCTACGGCATTATTGTAGCACCTCCACAGGAAGTGAAGAATTCTGGGAACTATTTTAATCCTCCATAATCTTGACCAGAAGTCCTCCGGTACTGACCTTGAGACACTTGGCCGGATATTAGAGCAATTCCACTTCAATAGCTGACTCTTATAGCCTAGCTTAATAGTATAGACTCCATTTTTGGCATATGTCCATATCAGTTTGTCTTTGTGTGCTGGGTGGTTGAGTTTAATTTCTTGGATAAGAGGTATTACTCCTCTGGAACTATGTCAGTGAGCAGGGGAGTGTCCCAATGTCCATCTGTAATGAGGGAGTCCACAAAAAGGTCAGGAACAGATTCAGCATTCAGGTGTGTTTGCAGCGAGTTACCTGGCAGTCCTGGGATCCAGTGATCAAGCCATACAGTGATAGATTTTCCATTTCCAATTAGCCAATGACAGTGTTGTTCCAACGCCTCTCACCCCGTTAGGATGCTTGACCAAATCCAAGATGCTCTGTGACCCTTCTGTACAGTCATAAAGGTTCCCTTTGGAAAATAAATTCCTTTCAATACTTTAAACCACAGGGAGTTTTCCTCTTGAGTAAGTCGCCACGTTGTCTTAGCAAGGAGGGCATCATTGAGAGCTACAAAGTCCTTGAACCCCATTCCCCCTTTGGATTTAGGTGTTTTCATAAAATCCCATGATTTCCAATGGATATTTCCTCTAGCATCGGTTTCACCCCACCAAAAGTTGGAGATTAATCTATCTAGATCCGTACATGCCTTGGTTGGGAACTTGAAGCATGTCATTGGGTAAATTGGGATTGCATTCACTACTGCTTTCACCATGGTTTCTCGACAAGCAAAGGATAATAAATTTCTTTTCCACCCCTGAACCTTCTTCCCACTTTCTCTTTGACATAGGCAAGAGCTTGTTGCTTGGACTTTCCCCACATATTGGGGATGCCTAGATATTTACCCGGGTCCTTTGAGATGGGGATTCTTAAGGTTTGACTGACACGGTTCTTAACATCGGCGGGGGTGTTCTGTGAAAATATCAGTCCAGATTTAGTAAGATTTGCCAACTGTCCTGAGGCTGTACAGTACATTTCCAGTAGTTGTGCAAGTCTTTTGCAGTTACCCGGGTCAGCATTCATGAAAAAAAGGGAGTCATCGGCAAAAAAAGTATGGGATAGAGTAGGGCCTTGGCTTGAAAGTTTATTCCCCTTTACTCATGTCCATCTTTAAAGCAAATTCATATTTATTACCTAACTTCTTCCTTCGAAGGTAGTGAAAAGCCTTATGTGCAACAATTATGTTGTCATGGATAAGACGCCTAGCCACAAAGGCTCCTTGAGTATCTGAGATGCACTTTTGTAGAGTTGACTTAAGGCGATTGGCTAGTATCTTAGAGATGATTTTATATGAGAAGTTGCATAGGCCTATTGGCCTAAACTGAGAAATCGTCTCTGCCTTTTCAACCTTAGGAATAAGCACGATATTTGTGTCATTAAGCTGATTGAGATCACTCTCCCCATTAAAGAAGGCTATAACCATCTCAACAACGCTCCCTCCCACTTCAGTCCATGCATGTTGATAAAATTTTCCATGAAAACCATTTGGCCCGGGGGCCTTAGATCCAACCAACTGGAATACAGCGCTTTTAACTTCATCAACTGTCACAGAAGCCATCAGCCTTGAATTATCTGCATAAAAAATTTTACAATCTACATATTGCAGAACATTAGAGAAGTCATAGGGGTTAGAAGCCGAAAACAGAGTCACAAAATACTCAGTTATGTACTCAGCAATATCATTATCATTATCTACCCACACTCCATTTCTTCTTAGTCTCAGAATGGAGTTCTTTCGGTGCCTTTGGATAGTATACAAGTGAAAGAATTTGGAGTTGCGGTGGCCAACTCTCAACCAAGCAATGCGAGATCTTTACCACCAGTACTTCTCTTCCCTGTCCCAGGTCTTCTCAATCTCTGCCTGGATCTCTTCAACTCTTTACAGTTTCTCCTCAGTAAATTCGCCCTCCAAGCAAGAGGCTAATTCCTGTTTAAGACAGCTGATAAGTTTGTTGCTGTTGGGAAACACCTTGTTACTCCAGCAGATCAGAGCTTTACGACAATTTTCCAACCTCTGAACAAAGTTGGTAATTTTGTTATCCTCCAGATTCACAGTCCCGTTCCAACTACTTCGCACAATGTCAAGGAAGTCCAGATGATCAGCCCAGCTACATTCAAAACGGAATACATATGGGGAGCGGGCACTTGAATAACTCAGATCAATTAATAACATATGGTGGTCAGACCCAATAGGCTCCAAATAAAAAACCTGGGCTTTTAGAAATTTTTCTCTGAGTTCAACATTTGCTAATGCTTTGTCTATTCTTTCCTTGACGTGGGCTTCATTCAACCTCTTATTACTCCAGGTGTAAGATGATCCATTGTATCCCATGTCCATCAGGCAACAGTTTGATATTTGGTTCTGAAAATTCAGCATTTTGTTGATTGCTTTTGGTCTACCTCCCCATTTTTCACTCTGCTTGGTTAAATCATTAAAATCCCCGACACAGAGCCAAGAGTCTTCAATGTGTCTAGAGATAGATACCAGCTTTTGCCATACCTTCTTCTTCTCGTTCTCCTTCGGCGGGCTATAAACACAAGTTACAAACTTAGGGACTACAACTGTCGTTGAGTGAATGGCTGTGTGGATGATATTATTTGATGAGTGCAGAATATCAACGGTGACTGCCTCTGACCACCAAACCGATAGGCCTCCACTTAAACCCATTGGGTTAACTGTCTAATCTTCATCAAATCCGCATCTCTTTCTAATTTTTTCACTACTTTTTCTTACTGTTTGGTTTCCATTAGGAAGACCAAATGGGGTTTATTCTTTTTGCAAACATCCTTTAGGTTTTTGACTGTCAGGGCCACCCCTATGCCTTGACAGTTCCACGAGATCAGCATCATGGCACTTGGAGGGCTGTTTTAGGCCAGCCACTCGCGCCCTCAGCCATAACCAGCTCCTCACATTGGGTATTAACATTTTTAGGTGTCGAACATACACCAGAATCAGGTGGAGAAGAATAAAGAGAAGAATTTTGCAGAAGGGGTCTCTTACCTCACAAGCCCTGTTTGGTTCTTCGAACATTTTTCTTTTTCGGAGTAACTTTCCTCCCAGAGTCTAGTTTCCTTGGCCCTACGCCTTCTTCGTCATTGTACTTAGCTTTCTTGCTCAGCTGAGGTTCTTCAATTTCAGGAGGGGACCTCTTTAGTTTCACTCCCTGAAGCTTTCCTATTACTTCTGAGACCGGAGAGGCAGGTAAGAATGGGACGATTGCTTTTTCATCAGAATTTCTATCTTTTTCGAGCACTACGACAGATCCTTTATGTCCTCCTGCAGATTTGAAAGTACTATTACTGTCTGCTCTACTGAATTGTCTCTTCTTCCCCGGGCTGGACTCATTGGTTGGTTTAATTTGGGATTTGACTCTCATAGTGGGTTGGGCTTTATCTTTTAGGATCATTTGGGTTTCTATATTAGGTTCTATTTCTTTTACTGGGCCCTCTTGCAGCCCATTTTCCCCAAGCATTTTCCTTTGGGCAGCTAGCACGCCATATGGATTTGTCCCAATCAGTGCTGTAGTGATTTTCCTGCCAGGACCGTTACTCCCACCTTGAGGTGAGAGACGCCCACTACCCCATACAGAAGTATCAGATCCACGTCCCTCATCAAACGTGAGGCTAAGCGCCACCGTATTAGGTCTTTATTTCCATTCACACCACCCATTCTTAACTGTCATTATAGTATCTTCCATGGATCTCGGCGCAAATCCCTTTAGATGGCTTCCATATGCAGCATCTTCATCCATTGTGAACTTGGTGGTCAAACATAGCCTCTTTTCATGGCCAATTTTCCCTCACCTATAACAGATCATTGGAAGTCTTTCGTATTTTATCTCAGCCCATGTATCATCTTTTGCTTCTCGAGAAACCCAGAACCCAACCATCAAGGGATCATTAATATCAATCAGGACCCTAGCTCTGAGAAAATTTCGAAGCAAACTATTGCTCTTGCAGGGATTTTCTATCATAACAACTTCTCCCACCAAAGAACCCAATTTAATAGCATTAGGATAACTCATATATCCAAATGGTAACCCATGGAATTGTACCCAGAAAGGGCACTTATCAAAGTTCACCTCCCTATATACCATTTCATCGTCCCATAGTTGGAGGTTCAACAAGTGAGTTTGAATCACCCATGGGCGACCTCGTAATACTTTCAGATAGTCCGCCTGGTCTGAGAACTGGAAGACACACATTTTTATCCATATCAATGATTTCAGCGTCGCCTTTCAGTTGCCATCCCTTTTGTACCATTGTCAGCACTGTGTTCCGATTCAGTTCCTTCACTGTCTCAATTCTCCCTATTAGAGCTCCGCCGGACTTAACCGTTGGGCTTCGTTCCAAGCTTATGGATTTCCTGGTAGCAGCTGAAGAACTTTGCCCTCCATCCATCACAGGGCTGCGTCTCTCACAACACCCTCAATCTCACTGGGAAGCGACCGAAGTCGCAGTATCACTCCCTTACAGATCTTATAATTGCAGGAAACAATTACAAGAACACTCAATTTTTGCTGTCATAGTGGGTGATAGCAATCTTCGCACAAAACAAGGGAAGGTTTAGCCGGCACAAAAAACAGAGCCACCCTAAGAATGGAGAAAACGCCTCCCCCATAGGGAGAGAAAATGCTCACCCTAGTGGTGAGAGAGCCAGGCAACCATTTTGTTTCAAACTATGGAATTGTCTTCAATTTTCATGACTCCCTCCGATCTAATATGCTCTACTTCCTATAGTCCACTACAGGACGTCTTCTAAAAGGAATATTGTTTGTTTAAAAGGCATTTGCTAATTTTGTATTAAATATTTTTTTATATATTCCCATATTTAGTAAGAGATGTGATGAGGAGTAGAAATTAATATGACGTTGGAGTTTAGTGTAGTTAATAAGGATAATAATGAAAATTACTTAAATTTTATGATAAATTTAATACTTTTTGCTGTTTTTTTATTGGTAAAGGGTTTTAAATATATTGCGTTAATTCTCTTGATAGTGTTGGAACTGCCTTTTCTTATTGGAATATGTTACTATTAGTTTAAATATCGAATAATCAAATATATTTTGTTAATCCTTTTGTACTCTTTTACAAGTTTATTCGGCTGAAAATTTTATGGTGACTTACATCTTGAATTCTTAAATCTTCCCAAAATGCGGTTTACGTATAGGGACGGAGAGTATACATGACTGCTTAAATTTTGAATGCCATATATTTAATTTTTTTTTATTCTTCTCACTAACTTATTGTTTATTACTATTCTTGTTGCTAGGATCTTCGAGAAGTTGTATATTGCCTACAACATATTTAATAGGGGAGGAGTTTCAAAGATATACTGAACAAATATGGAAATGGATAAAGGATGACAAGGTGTCTGCAATTGGAGTTTGGGGAATAGGAGGCTCAGGAAAAACAGCTTTAGGAAGCCATATATATGGCAAGCTTTTAGAAGAAGGTGACATTAAAGTTATCTGGGTAACTGTATCACAAAATTATTGCATATCCCACTTGCAAAAAGTCATAGCTAGATCAATTGAGTTGAATATATCTGATGAGTTTGAGGTTAAAATAATTGCTGAAAAATTATTTCAAGCTTTCAAAGATATGAAAAAGTGTGTTATTGTTTTAGATGATGTTTGGGATCTTTTTTTTCTAAAGGAGGTTGGATTTCCCATGTTTGATAATCGAATTAAATTGATGTTGACAACTCGCATATGGGAAGTGTGTCAAGGTATGGGTTGCGAGAAATATACAATAGAAGTGCAACCTCTAGAAGAAGAATATAGTTGGGACTTGTTTAAAAAGATTATAGGATTCCAGGATGAATTGTCTTTGGAAGTGCGAAAAATTGCAAAGAATATTTCCAAGGAATGTGAGGGTTTTCCCCTTGCTATTGTTATAATTGGGACAAGCATGAAGGGGAAAATACAAGCTAGAGAGTGGAGTCATATGTTGGAATGTCTTGAAAACTTGGACAATAGGCAATATGAAATCGAAAAATGGGTACTTCCTATTTTGAGATCTAGCTATGATTTCTTAAGTAAGAAGTTGCAAATATTCTTCTTGTATTGGGCCTTAAGTACTGGTGAATATTTTGATGATGAAGAAGATGATCATTTGATAAGAAGATTTGTTTATGAAAGCATAGATGAAACGAAGTTGTTGAGGGTGCAGTATGATGAAGGTGACAACATGCTGGATAGATTAAAGAAACATAGTATGTTGGAACGATTGAATCGGCAATCGAGGGTGGTGAACAAATTTCTTAGAGCCCTGGCTATTGGCATTGTAGAAGACACAGGTAAAATTATGGCAAAAGCTTGTAAGAATTTGACAGAAATACCAAGTGATGCCCAATGGAGAGATGGTCTACAAAAAGCATTTTTGATGGGAAACGATATAAAAACAATTCCAGATGGCACACGTCTTATGTGTTCTCAATTGTCCACATTGCTTTTAAATGATAATGAAGATCTCAACTACATCTCAGATGATTTTTTCAATAGCATGCCTGCTCTTGAGACACTTGATTTGTCTAGAACTAGAATCAAGCGTTTGCCTGAATCTGTGTCCAATTTGAAATGTCTCACTGCATTACGACTTTCAAATTGTTGTATATTGAGCTACATTCCTTCATTAAGTAAATTGAAGCGACTAATATCATTGGATCTATCTAGGACTGCCTGGTATAGAAACCAAACTCAAATATGTTTATCCAAATTCTTGATCAATTCTCTAATGAATTACAATGAAAATCTCACACCTATTTATACTAAATTCATAACCTCATAAATCCCTTAAAATAATGCAATAGTCAGTTTTGGCAACCATTTACCAAACTTCTTAACGTCAGTGCATACGTCATTGCATTGTCAACATTGGCTGCTTGTTCACATTCTCTGTTTTGGCGTCTCTGTTCTGTTTCCGTCTCTGTTCTGTTTCATTCTCCCGGGGTTGGACAAGACTCGTCCTCGAGTCAAAAACAACATCATCATCAATGAATGGACATTGATCTGAAGTTTTATGCTTCAGCAAAAATGACTTGGGCTTATTTTTGATTTTGACGTGTTTATCTGGTGGCAAAGGTTCAAGCTGAATCTTCACATCATCCTTCTGGAAGGAATATGTGTTTGCAAACCCGTCGTATAAGGCGTGTCGATCATATTGCCAAGGTCTTCCCAGAAGAAGATGACAAGCATCCATCGGAACAACATCACACCAAACTTCATCGTGATACCTTTTACCGATAGAGAAAGTAACAAGGCATCGTTTGGACACTTTTACCGCGGTTCCTTTGTTAAACCATTGGAGTTTGTACGGGTACGGATGGTTGTGAGTTGGTAGTTGCAGCTTTTCTACCATGTAGTTAGAGACTACATTTTCACAGCTTCCGTTGTCGATAATGACGTCACAAACTTTACCTTGAGTAGTGCAACGAGTATGAAAAATGTCGTGACGTAGCCAAGGCTCTTCTTCCTCTATGGCTGTGTGCAAGCTTCGTCTAATCACAAGTGTTTCACCATAATCAGGAGGAATGACTTCTTCATCAAAAATTGGCTCTTCTTCAAGGACCAGCTCTTTATCAGGCATAGAATCCTTTTCTTCTTCAAAAATTGCAAAAGTTTCCCCTTCAATAATAGTAACAACTCTGCGGGTAGGACATTCTGAAGCGATATGACCGAACCCTTGGCATTTGAAACACTTAGGTGCTTTAGAGCTAAATTCTTTGGCAACCTTAAATGGAGGCTTACTTGAAGAGCTAGGTTGATATCCTTGTGTGGACTTGCTTGAGGAGCTATGCTGATGTATTTGTGTAGGTTGATGTACCTGTGCTTCATGTCCCTCAAAAGGAATTTCAGTTGAGGAAGACGACTGGTAGGGAGGTCTTCGGTTCAACTGCTTCTCGATACGGATGGCTAAACGAATGACGTCGTCCAAAGTCCAGTATTGCTGGAGTTGTACTGGATGGGCGATGTTTGTATTTAATCCTCCTAGATATCGAGCTATTGTTTGCTCCTCCCTCTCTTGTATATCACATTTCATCATAAGCTTCTCAAATTCCCTGGTATATTCCTCTACAGACATAACCTTTTGGCGGAGATTATGTAATTGAAGGAAATTGTCTTGATAATAATTGTCGGGAAGAAACTTATGTGAGAGCTCGCGTCGCATCTTGTCCCACATTCTTATCTTGCTCTTTCCTTCTCTTTCACGTCTTCTTTTGAGATTCTCCCACCATATGGAGGCGTGTTTCTTTAGTTTGATGGCGACAATTTTAACTTTCTGCTCATCTGGAATCTCTTTATACTCAAAGACTCGTTCAACAGTTTGTAGCCAGTCAATGAACTCATCAGGTTGGAGTCTTCCCTCGAATTCAGGAATATCTACCTTAATGTCATTAAGGCGGAATGGTTGTTGTCGAGGACGCTGACGATAGTCAGGGGATGACGAACTGTGGCTATTCAAATCATCTTCTGAGTGGTTTCTACGAGTTTCGAGCACGGTTTGCTGTTCTGTTATAGTGGCTTCCAATTCCTGTATCCGGCGTCTCATTTCCTCCATCTCAATTTCATGTCTATTTCCGCGTCTTGGAGGCATTTTGCAGTTGGTCTCACAAGTTATGACTTAGAGTACGCAGTTTATTAGGTACAAGGTAGGGGAAGGATTTGTGTATATGGAAAAGTCAGGGGTAAAACAGGAAATTTGGGTAATTAGGGCAATAATGTATTTTTGGGCAAATCTGGGGGTCAAAATGCAATTTCAGAAAGTTTGGGGAGCGGAAATGTAATTTTGGCAAAATCTGGGGGTCAAAATGTAGTTTTCTAAAAGTTCAGGGACCTAAATGTAATTTTGGCAAAGTTTAGGGGGTCAAAATGTAATTTCAGAAAGTTCTGGGGCTTGAATTGTAATTTTGGCAAAATATAGGGGTCAAAATGTAATTTCCTAAAGTTGGGCTGACTGGGATTGATGACGTGGCAGTTATGACACGTGGCAGTCAGTGATTGGTCCACGTTTCGTTGACTGATGACGTGGCTGCTGATTGGACTGGGTGACGTGGCAATGCTGACGGTGCCGCTGGCGTGGCGATATTGACACGTGGCGCAATCTGATTGGACAGCGTTGCGTTGACTGGTCAACAGTGATGACGTGGCGGATGACTGGGTCGTCTTCAACCTCTAGACTCCGGCGACCGTCTGAAATTCCGGCGAATTTTCCGGCTACTTTCCGGCGACGTCCGTGGAGGCGCGTGGAGGTGTTTCACGGCGGTGACCGAGGCTATTCCTAGGTTTTTCGGCCTTCTGAACACGATGGTGAGGTCGGTTTCTTCAAAAAACGCTCCGAGAGTGAAAATCCGACACCCCCTTTTTCTCACGTTTTTTTTTTCTCACCCACTCCTCACTCTTTCGCTTTCTGGCTCTCTAGAACTCAGCTCTGGTACCAAAATTGTATAGAAACCAAACTCAAATATGTTTATCCAAATTCTTGATCAATTCTCTAATGAATTACAATGAAAATCTCACACCTATTTATACTAAATTCATAACCTCATAAATCCCTTAAAATAATGCAATAGTCAGTTTTGGCAACCATTTACCAAACTTCTTAACGTCAGTGCATACGTCATTGCATTGTCAACATTGGCTGCTTGTTCACATTCTCTGTTTTGGCGTCTCTGTTCTGTTTTTCCATTTCTGTTCTGTTTCACTGCCATCACTGAAGCACCTATGGGTTTGGATTCATTGGTCAATCTTAGATGCCTGAATCTACTCCATACACATATGTTAATGTCATCATCACTCATTTCCAAATTGATCAATTTAGAGCATCTACTTGGGCCGAAAGTGACAGAAATAGATATACAAGGCTTAGATAATTTGGAAGTTATAGTGGCGTTCTTCCAAGACATTAGCATCTTCAATACATATGTGAGCTTCCTGGACAAAAATTGTGAACTTGGGAGCTTTCATTTAATTTTAGATCATACAAATGAGGGATATGGTGATGATGATGCTGGATTAGGAACATACAGAGAATATTATTCCAATTCTATTAAGAGGATAACTTTTTGGGATATGGATTTGGGAAATAGAAAAGCAGTACTCCCAGGAGACATCAAGGAGTTGTTCATAAATTATGGCCAGCTAGTAAAGACATTTGGTAGTTGCCTATGCAGTGTTGTTTTATCATATGGCCACCACAACAACAATAATCCACACCAAATTGATCTGTTGGATATTAGCCATTGTAAAGGTGTGGAGTACTTGTGTTGCTTCTCTGGCATTTGCCCCTTTTGCTCCTCTTCCCAACTTGTTGGACGTCTATCCCTCCGATATTTGAAGGACTTGAAAGATATTGTGTCACCATATGCTATTTTATTCTTACATCAACCTGACCTATTTTCTCATCTCACACATCTTGAGATTCATGGATGCAACAACATGGAGACTCTGATGAAGCCGAAGTTATTATCACTCCTCCAAAACCTACGCACCATTGACGTTAGTGAATGTGAGATGATGAAAGAAATAGTTGGAGAGGATCAATCTCAAACTGCTAATGGCGACCTTATAGCCCCTGTACATAACCACCTTTCTGACCCTCCTCCTATCACTCTAATTCCCAAGTTGAGATATCAGAAATTAGTCCGCTATGCTCTTGGAAAGGATCATTCTCAAACTGACAGTGGCGACCTGATGGCCCTTGTGCATGACCCCCTTTCTGACCCTACTCCTATCACTCTTCCCAAGTTGACATCTCTGAAATTAAATGACATGCCACAATTAAATTTTGTATACAGAGGCATCATGCTCTGCCCTTCTCTCCAAACATTCTCTGTTGTAAGGTGCGAGAAACTAAATCTCCCTCGGATAAAGATCTCAAAAGGATGTGATCAGCTTCCCATGGAGAAGACCTCAACTGGATACCGTTGGCAAATTAAAACTGATTAATCAGGTCCATATCTGCACCACTATAATTTGACATCCTTTTATATTATATATATGTTTATGATGCTGATTGAATCTCAACACTTTATGAATATTGTTATTCTTGGTGTTCGTTTCTCCTCACGCTTCTCTCATGAGTTTCTCTTTTAATTGATTCCCTATTCATGTTGTGTACTTTTGTATTGTATTTCTCCAATTAAGCTTTTTTTTTCATCTGCACATTTACAATAAAGCCTGGTTTGGCACGTTTTGAAACCTTTAGCCAATAAGTTTTGAAACACTATATTTTATTGGAAGAATGACACATGTCCCTCTCAAGGACTTATTCAAGGGACACATTTACATTTGACTCACCAGAAATTTATAGGCAAAAATGCATATAAACCTCAAGTAATGAATTTATTTATTCCCACTTGTTTAAAAAAAATCCCAACAATAATATTTCTTTTAGATTCTTTTAGTTTATTCCTCTGAATTGGTAAACATCATCTAATTGATGGCCGCAATTTTTCAATTCATTTTCTAATTGTTGACAGGTAGAGGGTTTCTAAAAGCAAGGACACTACATGACTTTCCAACCATTGAAGGAGAACCTAACTCTTCAATGAAAAAGATATTTCAATTAAACCCACTCTATTTATCTCTGTTTTGTATCCTAAAAATAGAGTTGAACAGAGCGTCATTTTATTTTAATATGGAGTCTTATGATTTCCAGTAGAAACAATGATGAATATCATTAGAATTCCGGTATGAATGCATTTTTCAATGCAGTAGCTTTTAACATTCCTGTTGAGAAACAAAAGATATGGAACTGGAAGCATGTTTTCTTATTCACATTACTTTTACTCATCCAAGGCAAGGAGGCTTGATATACAGTATTTGATGTGTTGGTGAGAGTGAAGACTTTTTATTATGAATTTAAGTTGTAAGCACAATTCAGAAGTTGCTGAAATTATTCCACCAAAAACAGAATTTAGCAGAATAAACCATATGCTCAAATGTGGAGCAACAAAACCAGATGCAAGATTATGTTGATAACCTTAATACTCCTTCAAGATGCATGGTTTTTCAATTCGAATGTAGGACTCTGATTTAGGACAAGTGCCAATGGGGTCGTATTATAAATAAAGATATGCGTGATTCTTAATTTGGGTACATGTTTTATTGGGGTTTGTTAATGAGGATATCTGGCTACATAAGAAAAGACACTCACATGAGCAATTGTTTCGCTTTTCAGGCCAATAAACTTGGCTTTTGAAAGTTGCCATTCGTAATGAACTAATACTCTATGCCTCAATTCCTTTCTTTCTTTTTTGGTTTTTCCATTTTTATTCCTGAAAAACTCAAACATCTCACATTAAGGGCAACATCGTTAAACAATGCTCAAGGAATATTTCCTTTTTTGTTTAATTCCATGTTTGGTATGACTTTTGAAATCCTAAGGGTGCAGTTTGCCCCCAAATAGTCAGTTGAAGGGTGGCAAAAACAGAGGTTTGGATAAACAGCAAAGCAAAGGAAAGTCACAAGTCCTAATTTGAAACTTCTATTGCATTTGCATTCACCACGTAGAGAAGGAACAAGCTACTAAGAAAGAAGAAAGAAAATGGGTCTTTTAAAAACTGGGTACCACCTTACTTTATTTCTTGTCATTTAACTAAAATTGTAATTTAACAAAATATAAAAAAAAGTGTATATATATATTTGGTTGATTATACAAATTTTGGAATAATCAATAGACATCAGATCAATGGAATCCTAAGTTTGTTTTTTCACCTGAATGGATATCTCATGCTTAATGAAAAGCGTTTTCAAACTCCAAAACGTAGAGAATTGACAAATGGGCGCTTCCAGAACTCTAAGGTAAAGTTATTAAAGAATAATTTTGTTTTCTTTTTTTTTTTGCCATTATTAAAGAATAGTCTAACCTTAATATATTTCATTAGAGGCTGTTTAGTGTTACTGTTTTTTTTTGGTTAACGACTGTTAAGGTATTATTAAAGAATAAGCAAAATGAAAGCTATCCATATTAATTAATGTTCTTGTTACTTTCGCTCTCACGCACATATATTTCTTTTCTGTTTCTAGGTTATCCTCAGAGGTTTGAAATCACAGCCTCTTATGTTTCTGTTCGCCACCGCAAGTGCACGGATCGTGTCAAGTAATAAAATGATGAGTAAAGATCGTTCCCACGAGGACTAAGACAAAAGTGGATTAATCGTCATAATTATGCTATCAATTAGGTTGAGTAAAACCGTTTGAAGAGTTTTGTATTTTCAAATTTAATTATATTAAAAAGATGAAAAATTAATTGACAAAGACTAAACTGAAATTCTCGTTGAAAACAAGAGGAGCATAGGATTATTTCTCACCATTGCAATTCATGAGACTTAAATAATTACCACTCCATTAGTGATTAAATGACATTACATATTAGTCTAAGGTTCAAAAGCATTTGATTAAGCTTTCTCAAGTCAAAACCAAATTTATATCCTCAATTAACTTGCACAATCTCTTGTTACAGTTAAGAGAAAATAATCATTAAGCAACAACCTTAATTTGGCAATGTTAGGTTAGTAACTATATCTCTATGTCACTAACAAACCATCCATTTATTTCTTAAACTTCAAGTATAACATAATTTTACCTAAGTTCTACAATTAAATTAACTCTCTCAAGCTTAATTTAATTGAACAAAACAATCTAAGTAATGGCCAGTCACATAGAAGCATTAGGGACTAGATAAAATTAACACATAATTGCCATTAACAACTAAAGAGAATAATAATAAGTCTCAATCCTTGCAATGGTTTGAAATAATCCTTAGGCAAATTAACTAGCTACACAGCATCATCTCAAAATCAACAACAATAAATTCAGAATTGAGAGCCATAAGGAAAAAGGAATTGAGATGATCAATGAAGTGCAAACTGAGTATATGAATGGTGTTCTCCTTTGGTCTCTTCACTCTAATTTAGCTTGGGAAGCAGAAGACGATCCACTCTGACTGTAACTAGCCTAACTCCTTTCCTCTGGTTCAGCTGCTCACAAATCAGTCTCTCTTCGAGGAAGAAGAAGACCAGTCTCTTGCTCCCTCTCCTCTCAGATTTGGTCGCATTCTCTGGTACAGCTAGTGCTTGCAGCCACCGTCGACGTCCTCCCTTCTTCCTTGCTGTCGCCTTTCGGTACAGGGGATGACAAAGACGATGGCTGCCTCCCCAAATCTGCTGACCAAGATGAAGAACCAGTGAACCTTCCCCTCAGCCTTTCCTACGATCTCCTCTTCGGTTGGCTCGATGGAGAGATTCTGCCAAAGCCTGAATGGTGCGGCTGTTTTTTTCTGCTTCTTTTTCCGTTCTGTCTTTATTTTCCTGATTCAGCTGCCAAGAAGATGATGAATAGAAGCTGCCACCCCAAAACTCTCGCTCTCCTCTTTTTTCAGGTCATTCCTTTAGGCCTTGTCAAAATTCTTCATGCCCTCCAAAAGCCCAAATGGTGTCGTCCCATGTAGCAGTCTAAAGGAGTCTAAATTGGTATTCACGAAATTGGTCCAACCTCCCATGGCCCACATATGGTGTTCTTAGATTAGGAAATTGCTTCAAAGCTTCTCATTCAAAAAGTTAAACCCACATCACTTTTTTATACAAGAAAAGAAAATAAAAATAAAATATAAGACAATAAAATAAAAACAACTTCTTCTTCTTCTTCTTTTTAAATTTCAAAACAGTGAATTATTATTATTATCATCATATATTAAATTATTTTTATTTTAGATTAAAATTATAACATTTAAAATAAAATCCCCAAATTATGCACCAAATTGATATCTTATCAAAATCTCCAATAAATCCCTTTATTTTAACATTAATGACTCCCAAAATATATCAAAATATATCTCAAATTCTATTAAAAATGGGGAGTCATCAGTGTCACACCCCACCCCATTGCTCTAATGGTACTAGGTCTCACACAACATTCGTACTTGGCCCCCAGGGCGAGTGTTCGAGATTAAGGAAGGCGAAAGAAACCCACTATCACCCAGGGGGGATAGTCCTGTGAGAAGCACCGCCACGCCAACAACTGGCTGAGGCCATGCAACAGGGTGGGGTGTGACATTATGGCAAAGAATTATAATTATGAGGGTGTTTAATATCAGTTGAGCAATAAGACTTTGACTGTTAATAAAGCTATACGCATTTTACATTTGTTATGAGATAAAGAATCTGTTGATTCACTTATTTTAATGTTTAAAACTTTAAAGGATATTATATTTCTGTCGAGGCCTTATAGCCTATTGAATAATAACACCAAACTCTTTTTTTTTAAATTTTCTTTAAGTATGAGGTTGTGAGTTCAAACTTCTTAGGAATGTATGAATAATGATAAGGAAAAATCACTTTTGATTTCATTAATTTAAGATTATTTTGGAGGAAATTTTTTCCTAGATTTTTTTTTTGTAAAAAAATAAAATCTTTAAAAAAGTTGTTCCCACTTTATTTTTCTAGGTTACATTAATCAGTTTCTCGTTTCCCAAATAATTTCTTTGGTGGGTCGGTGATAGATGATAAAAGAGAAAAATGGATTTTTCTTAAAAAAAGATGTGGGAAATGGTGATAATCAGTGGCGGAACCACGTTATGCACATGGGAGCTGTGGCCACCAGGTCCCACTTATTTTAAAGAAAAAGGAGGGAAATTTTCAATTAGCCCCTTGGTAGTTAATTGATTTCAGTCAAATCCCAAAATTTTATGAAACTTTACTGTATCCCATGGTCAAAATAAAATTAATTTTTGTGCGTGAAAAGATAATGATACCCTTCTTGTTTTTTTTAGAAGAGCATTTGCAGGATAAATAAAGAGATTCAAAAGGACATAGGGAATTAAAAACACTTTGGCCATTTACAAGACACATATGAAAATTCACTAGACAAATATAGGTATTTACAAGACAAATAAAGATGTTTACAAGACAAATAAAAGGATTCAATAGAACTTAGGAAATTAAATATAGTTTTGCTATTTACAAGACAAATGTGGCAATTCACAAGACAAATATGGGTATTTACAAGTGTTATTGCACTCACAGAATCATTGATCACTCATTTTAACAAGGCTTATATGGGTGGGTATTTATACAAAGAGGGTATTAAATGCTAACTCCTAACTACCAACTAACCCTATTAATTACATCTATATTTCCTAACAACCAACTAACCCTATTAATTACATCTATATTTCCTAACACTCCTTTTCAAGTTGGAGTGTAGATACTAATAAAGCCCAATTTGTAACAAAGATAGTCAACACGAGTTCCGTTTAAGGTCTTAGTCAAAAGATCTCCCAATTGGTCATTCAACTGCACAGGCCATGTAGAAATAGAGTTCTCCTTGATCTTATCGTGTACAAAGTGACAGTTGACCTCAATGTGTTTTGTACGTTCATGAAACACATAATTAGAGGCTATGTGTAGAGCAGCTTTATTATCACACAACAGCTTTGCAGGCAATGGCGTGACAAGACCAACTTCTTTCATTAATTGGCAAATCCATACAATATTTGCGTAAACTAGCCATGGCTCTATATTCAGCTTCTGCACTAGACCGAGAAATCACATCCTGCTTCTTGCTCCTTCAGGACACTAAATTTTCACCCACAAACACGCAATATCCTGTGGTGGATCTCCTAGGAGCCTTTAACCCCGCATGATCTACATCACAAAAGCATTCAATCTCTGTGTGACCATGATTCTTAAAAAGTATACCACGCCAAGGTAAGCCCTTCAAATAATGTAAGACATGCTCTAAAGCTTCCCACTTTGCAACAGTTGGCTTTGTCATAAATTGGTTAAGCACACCAACTGGAAAGGACACATCAGAGTGAATCACCATGACAGTTCATTTCCCAATCAGTCTACGGCATCTCTCAGGATACGCAAATGGTTTGATTTTCTCTGGATTTTCCTCACATCCTCAGGCAGCTCGACAAATGGTATGTTGCATCAATGTTCAAAAATGGATTAGGAATCATGGGAAAGCTACTTAGTGTTGCTCCAAGTTTCCTAGTTTCTGTTAGCAGATCAAGAACATATTTCCTGTGTCAAGAGGATGCCTTTCTTACTTCTCATAACCTCGATATCAAGAAAGTACTTTAACGAATCCATATCCTTCATTTGGAAATGAGAATTAAGAAAGGCCTTGAGTGACGAGATTCTGAAAGCATTACTACCCGTAATAACAATGTCATCAACATATACCACTAAGAGAATCATGTATGTATCTATCCGCTAATAAAATACAGAATGATCACACTTATTCTGATTCAAACCAAACTTCTTAATTACAAAACTAAACCTGTTAAACTAATCATGAAGGCTGTACTTCAAACTATATAAAAACTTCTGAAGGTGATACACCTTCCCATGCTCCCCCTGAGCAACAAAACTAAGTTGTTCTCTATGTAAAGTTCTTCAAGAAGATCACCATTCAAGAAAGCATTTTTAATATCCAACTAATGAAGATTCCAACCATAAGTGGCTGCCATAGGAATGAACATGCAAACAAAGGACAATATTGCCATAGGGAAGAAGGTTTGCGAATAGTCAACACCGTATGTCTAAGAATATCTCTTGGCAACTAGAGAGCTTTCAAACGCTCTAGAATGCCATCAGCTTTTGTTTTAACTATGAATACCCACTTGCACCCGATAGCCTTCTTTCTAAGACGTAAATCAAAGAGAGTCTAGGTACCGTCCTTATCAAGGGCCATCATTTCTTCTTCCATTATAGCACCCTAATTGGGATGGGCTAAGGCTTGGTGGAGAGTAGTGGGAACAGTGATAGAATCTAAGGATGCTATAAAGGAACAAGATGGAGGAGATAAAGAAGAAATAGGATAGGTACAAGTACCTTTATCTTTGAGTAAGGCAATAGGCAGGTCATAAGGAGTATCAGGAGTATCATGAGTATCAAAAGTATCAGGAGTATTAAAACTGTCAGAAGTATCATGCACTGTTTCTGGTTCAGAGGCAAGAGCGGGGTGAACCGATTCCAGATCAGATGCCAAAGGGGGCTCTGGTAGGCCACGAACATATTCGATTACATTACTTTTCCTAGGACATTTCCGACAAACATGATGAATAGGTGGTTCATCATGTGCCACAGAAGCTTGCATTGGTGGTAACTGAACCTCAAAGATCAATATATCATTAATACCTTCGGCTGTGTCAAGAGATGTAGATGGAGTAGAGATAGGGAAGAACAGAGTCGACTCATGGAATGTGACATATGTAGACACAACAAACAGTAGAAGCAGTTTCTTAAGAAAGCAAATAACAAGATGTACCAAATAGAAAATAATCAAGGATGCAACCACAACAAACTCTCCTAGTAAGAATAGGAGAACCATACAAGATCACCAACCACCGACATTACAACAACCAAATAGTACAAAAAAATCCCAGAAACCAACCAATGAAATACAAGATAAAGCCACACGAATCACTCAATTACCGAAACAGGTCCAAATCATAAACCTCAACAACAATATAAAATATCCCAAATGAGGCTTCAAGATCCTCCAACCACAACAGCAAACGTCACATTATTGACCAAATAGAAATTTCTCACAACCTAAAATATCCCAAACAGGGGTTTTTTTCAAACAGGAAAAATGATGAATAGTACTGACGAATAAACAGTTACGTGAATGTACAGTACCGCCGAATGAACAGTACAACACTGAAAAATAGTACCACATGATGAACAGCACAACGCTGAAAAACAATTTCAAAGAGCCCTAGGCTCGATACCATGTTATTACACCCACAGAATCATTGATCACTCATTTTAACAAGGCTTACATGGGTGGGTATTTATACAAAGAGGTTGTTAAATGCTAACTCCTAACTACCAACTAACCCTATTAATTACATCTATATTTTCTAACAACAAGAAAATAAGATAATTTATAAGACAAATAAAGTATGTGCATCATTGTCTTTTCACCCACAAAAATTAATTTCATTTTGACTATAGGGGTATAGTGAAGTTTCAGAAAGTTTTAAAAGTTAACTAAAATTAATTTGCTATCAAGGGAGCTAACAAAAATTTTCCAAAAAAAAAAGTCATATTGCCTGTATACCTTTACTTTCACCTATTCTAATTTTAACATACAGAATTATATGTAATTTATTATCTAATGATTTTTAAAGTTATAAAATTACATAAAAAATTAATTATTATAACTATTATTAAATATATAAAATATTATTATAAATCAGGATGAATTGATAATTGAATATAATACTTGTTGTGATTTGTTTATAGATTGAACAGAATCAAGCCTTTTTAAAAGGGGGGAAATTAATCTTTTGGTTCTTATAACTATGATTCAATAATAAATTAGTTTTTATAGTTTTGACTCAATCATAACTCAGTCATTAAACCTTGACTCAATACAACTTTTTTTTTTTTTGCCAACAACTCAACACAACTTAGTTCTTATGATTTTAACAATTTTATAATTTAGTTAATAGAGTTAGTTACATAGTAACCATAGTTAGTTAGACTAACTTAATTAGTTCAGCATGATTGAACATATTAGTTAGAGTTATAAGTGATGGGATGTCATATCGTAGCCGCCTGGTACATGTATGTAAGTCTGTATGTACATGGGAGTATAATCAATCGACATTACGTCAATGGAATCCCAAGGCTTCTTCTTTTTTTTTTTTTTTTAACTTGAATGGAGATCTCATGCTTAATGAAAAGCGTTTTCAAACTCCAAAGCACAGGGAATTGACAAACGGGCTATAAGATAAAGTTATTAAAGACTAATCTTTTTTTTGTCCTTGCCAAACTATCAAAGAATAGTCAAACTTTAATATATTTTATTAGAGGCTGTTTGGTATTACTCTTTGTTCTTTTTCCGCCAACGACTGTTATGATATTATCAAGCTAATTAAATTCGGATCGGTCATTGAATCGGTAGGGTTGTTGGGTCAAGGATCAAGAGTTAGTGGGTTAAACCGGAGCTAATCAGATGAAAAATTAAAGATTTTAGGATTATTAATATGAAATTTTAAAGAAAAAATTTAAAAAAATTGATTTTTTTAAAAAAATGATTTTTTTAAAAATAAAAAAAAAATGACCCGGATCAATCTACAGCTTGGTTGGTTGGTTTCCGGTCCGGGTCTAAGAATCTAGGACATTATTAAACACTACTACAAAAAGGGTAAAAGGTGGCGCATATTTTGTGGCACTTCTTTAAACAAGTGCTACAGCTTCGCTTTTTTTTATTTTTTGCCTCTATAATTTTTTTTTACTTTGGATATTAGCTGTGGCGCCTAATAGGTTAGGTGCCACAATTGGGGAGGCCTAGTAGTAGGCAGGCGCCACACTTGGCGCCACGAAAGCAGCCCGTCAGGCGCCACAGCTGCACCAAATATCATGTGTGGCACCTAAATAGTTAGGCATCACACATGATATAATATATATCAGCTGTGGCGCCTGGGCACAGCTGAAGAGGCAATGTGTGGTGCCTAAATAGTTAGGCGCCACACTTGCCCAATTTTTTTTTAAAAAAAAGGAAAAATTTCAAATGGATAGTGTATATCTCTTAATTATTTCATTTCCCGCATAGTGGTCCCGTGTCCGCCTCCCATTCCTTTTCTTTTTGACTACTACTCCACTTTAATTATTCAACTACTCTCTCCTCCATTAAACTACTTTCCCTTTCTCATCTTCTTAGTGGATCCGTCGGCCCCCTCCCTCCATTTCCTATCATCTTCACACTAAAAAACACACCCACACGCTCACTCGTCACTCAAGCTAGTGTCACCAACATGGTCCCCCACTCCCTGCGCTGGTCAATTAATAGATTTGTAAGAAGAAGACTGTTTCATTCTAGCTTGCTTTGTTTAAATTTTTTTTTAGTCAAGATAAACCGTAATATAACGTTTTTCTTTTTGTTCCTAATTTAATAGGAAAGAGTGAAAACCTAGCTTGTTTCGTTTGCCTTTTTGCTTTGTTTAAATTTTTTTACCGACAAGCTTGCGTTTTTTATTAATCTTTTAATTTACTTAATTAGTTGTTGATGTACTGTGTTCATATATCAAGTTCTTGTATTGTGATATTTTTTATGTTAGCTTTGGAGAGTATTAATGTAAGAACATTATTGTTGGGGAACTTAAATTTTAAATGTGAAAATTATATATATATATATATATATATATAATAGGTTGAAATATAAAATAGAAAGATTGACAATATATTTATGGAGATGATAAACACGAAAGCCACTCATTTTATATAAAGCTCACAATCAGGAAGCATAAAAAAGGGCCACAGGAAAAAAAAAAGAAGAAGAAGAAGAAAGAAAAAAAAAAGAAAAAAGGGACCCTCCTGTGGCGCTTGTTTGAGGAAGTGCCACAGGAGGGGGGTCTTTTGTGGCGCTTGCTGACGTAACCGTCATAGTAGGCCCCCCTCCTGTGGCCCTTGCTGACGCAAGCTCCACAGGAGGCCCCCCTCCTGTGGCACTTCCTCAAACAAGCACCACAGGAGGGTATTTTTTTTTTAAAAAAAAATTTTAAAATGTTGTGGCGCTTCCAAGCGCCACAGCTTTTTTTAGTAGCCTCCAGATATGTGGCACTTCTCTAGCGCCACAGTTAACGCAATTATAAGCGCCACAGCTTTACTTTTTTGTAGTAGTGAAAGAATAAGCAAAACCGAAAACTATCCATATTAATTAGGGAAAATTGTGAAAAAATATCTCATTCGCAACTTAATTGCCAAATGGGACCCCGAAGTGCAGACAATCTTCCGGGTGTGTACAAGATTTTCCCCTTTATGCAGACGATATTCCCTGTGTACAATATTCTTCCTTATGCGTGTGCAAAACATCTCTGCATGTGTGCACAAATCTTCCCCCATGCACATAATATCTTCCCTCGTGTGCACACGATCTTCCCAGATCTTATTTGACAATTAAGTTAACAATGAGGTATTTTTTCACTTTCCCTGTTAATTAATCTTCTTGTTACTTTCTCTCTCACACACATGTTTCTTGTCTTTTTCTTGGAAAAGGCTCACACATCATTATCCCCTTAGAGGTTCGAAATCACAGCCTCTTATGGCAAAGAATTATACTTAAGTGGGTGTTTGGTATTAGTTTTTTTTTTTGTGACCTAGAGTTTGGTAGCCATATAAGACTCTGACTGTTAATTAAACTATACTTATTTTGCATTCGTTATGTCACAAAGAATCTATTGATTCAATTTTTTTAATGTTTAAAAATTTAAAAGATATTATGTTAGTGAATAATAAAACCAAACCTTTTTTAAATATGAGTTGGTGAGTTCAAACTTTTTATGAATGCATGAATAGTAATAATAAGTAAAAATCACTTTTAATTACATTAATTTAAAATTATTTTGGAGGAATTTTTTTTTGTAGACTTTTTTTTTTAAAAAAATAAAATCTGAAAAAAAGTTGTTCCCAAATTATTTTTCCCGGTTACTTTAATCAGTTTCTCATTCCCCAAATAATTTCTTCGGTGGCCTGGTGGTAGATGATGAAAGAGAAAAATGGTTTTTCTTAAAAGAAAAAGGGTGGGAAATGGTGATGACTAGTGGCAGAACCGCGTCCTGCACGGATCTCATGTCCTTTTCCATCCTGGAAATGGACCATCCTTTTCCAAAACTAGACTATTGGATCGAGATCTCAATGGTCTAGATTTAATATATGATAATAATATTTTTATAATATATTAAATCTGGATCGTTGAGATCTCAATACAACGATCCATATTGAGAAAAGAACATAAAGGAAAAGGACTAAAGCTAGATGCACATGGGAGTTGTCACCACAAGGCCCCACTGATATGAAAAAAGGGGAAAATTTCAGTTAATCCTTTAGTAGCAAATTAATTTCAGTCAAACTTCAAAATTTTCTGAAATTTTACTGCACCCCATGATCTTTTGACTCATTTTTCTCAATCCAAACAAAAAATTTCCTGTCAACCCATTTTTTTTCCAATGCAAACCAAACTATTTTGTGATAAAATTTTTTCTATTCATTCCATTCCTTTCCAACCCCCTTTTTGAATTGAATGGGCTCTTTAGGGCCTGTTTGGTTGGAGGGGAGGGGATGGGAGGGGAGGAAAAATGGGCTCCTCTCCTCATTTAGTTTAAAATTTTGGAGGGGAAGGGACTAAAAATCTGACTCTCTCACGCATCCCCTCCCCTTATTTTGCTTCCCTCCAAATTGAGGTTTTTTGGTGGGGAGCCAAAATTGTTGACCAATTTACCCTCATATTTCTCTAGTATTTCAAGTTTGGTCTTCGGGTTTTACTTTACTGTGCTCCTTCCTTTGGTCTTTCTGATAGGTTTCTCCCTCCCATTGCTGCAACTATTCCTAATTCATCCTTTTATTTCTTCCAGTTCCACATTCCTTCGTGCCCAGAGGATCTTTGCATTGTTTTTACTCAATAACCTCTTAATTCGGAAACAAAACATTTTTCAACAAGATCCAAATATATAAGTAAAAGGGAGATCAATTTGAGTTACCAGCAGTTCTAGCACTACTCTCTTTTGGTTGCTCCATTTTGACAGCAAACATACGGGAAAAAAATGAGAACACAAAACTACGAGATTTGTTTTGAAAAAACTACTTAGATCTCTGCCTCATCTTTCTGTGCTTCCTCTTCAACCGCCTCATACGCTTCTTCTTCCACTTGGCTCTCTTGATGCACAGAAACAGGCATCCCTTCCCTTGCTCACCTCACAGTGCTAATGGCTCCCAAGAAATGAGAGCTCCAGAGAATAAACTGATCTTTGCGTTTTTTTTTGTTCTTTCTGATGGATCTTTGCTGTTTTAATTTTTTCAAATATATTATTTTATTAATATATATATATATATATATATATGTATATAAAAGCTAGGGGACATGCAAAATATCTTTGATGACTTGTTTTTTTGGCCAATAACTATTATATATTATATATTAAAGCTAGAGGAGAAAACGATAGTGGAAGAAAATTAGAAAACCAAGATTTTGTTGTTGTGTTTTGAGCTGGACAACTTTTTTCTAGATAAGCGAATTTTCATAAATTATATAATTTAAATTGAGATTTGTAATTGTGTCAATGAGAGTGAATTTTCATAAACTATATACTTGATATTGATGTGTAAATTAATTTAAATAATTTATATGTGTAAAAATATATAAACTAATATATAAGGGTACGTAAAATGGTAAATTAGATATTATTTCTCCTTCCATTCTCTCTTGAACCAAACAAATGATCATTAAAAAACCTTCCCCTTCCTTTCCCTCCAACCAAACCAAACAAGGTAACCTCTTATCCTTCCCTTCCATCCCCTTCCCTCCATTCCCTCCCCTCCCATCCCCTTCCATCAAACCAAACAGGCCCTTAGGCTCTGTTTGGTTTGAGGGGAGAGAAGGGGAATAGGAGGGAGGAGAGGGATTTTATTTCCCTTCCCTTGATTAGCAAGATCAGAAATTTAGGAGGGGAGAGCAAATCTCAAAACCTCTCCCCCAAATAGGAGGGATTTGGAAGGTAGGTTAAAAACATCTTATTAATTGGATTAAAATGTCCATAAAATTTTATCTTTAACCCAAAAGTCCCCTTTGTCGTTTTTGGTTCAGTGGGTGTTTGGAAAGTTTCTAAACCTAGGTTGCACAACCTAAGATAAAACTCCTCTCATATACTTACCTTATAAATCGTAAAAACTGTTCTAAAAAACTAATCCAAATATATACTTAGAGTCAATGAAACTGTATTTGTCAGCCTTGAAACTATTTTGTTCGGAGAAAGCGATTGAAGATGGAGGCCAAACGACGAGGGAGAACACAATCGAACAGGAGCATCATCCGGTAATCCCTTTTCGTCTGCTTGCAGTCTTTTCCTTCATCTTAGATGGACCATTGTGATGTGATTTTGGGTAGACCATTTTGCTGTCATTTTAGTCTCCTCTTTCATCTTCTTGTTCGTCTCTTCCTTAATTTCGGCGGAGCATTGTAATTTTCAACTCGATTTCCGGTGATATTTGCATTCCAAAGTTTCTGAATGTTGTCGACGACGATCATGTCGGAGTCGAGGTAGATAACCCGGTCAGCGCAGGAGTCCAAGATATGGCCAAGGTAGTTTCTCATGCAGTTTAGGGGATTCTCTAGGGCTTCGCAAATCGACAATGAGATGAGGTTGATGACGGTGTCTTCTCTGAAGATGTGGTCCTTGAAGTTGAGTGACGGGAAGGTTTCTGGAGAACTCAAATTAGACTTCTCAGTTCTCAATCCATTTTTGAATTTATAGAGAACTGTTCTGTTTTTCTCCTCTGTTTCCTCCTCCTCCTCCTCCTCCTCTATTTTTGCCTCGGCTACTGCAATTGCGTACTTAGGTTAATAACCATCCAATTATTATTGTAATGTTTAATTTATATTCTGATTTTTCTTGCTTATAGTATTAACAATATCTTGAATAAGTCGTGTTAGTCTTCAATTCAATGTTAACAGTATTAACAATATCAAGTCTGTACAGAAGTGAAATTCAAGGTTCTTATTTATGTAATGTACAAACGCATATTTATATACAAATTAGTTCAATATGAAAACGCGTATGGTAGGTGGACGATATCCCTGACTCATCTCCTTCTTCTCTGTCGGTAGACATTTTCTCTGACTTCTAACACTCCCCCTCAAGTTGGAACATATATATTTATCATGCCCAACTTGTTACAAAGATATTGAACCCGTGTCCCATTTAAGGCTTTTGTCAAGAGGTCTGCCAGTTGATCGTCGGATCGTATGTGCCCAGTAGATACAATATTTTCTTTGATCTTATCACGAATAAAATGACAGTCAATCTCAATATGTTTTGTTCGTTCATGAAACACAGAGTTCGATGCTATATGAAGTGCTGCTTTATTGTCGCACCATAGTTTTGCAGGTAATGTTGTTACGATGCTAATTTCCTTCAAAAGCTAAAGTACCCACACAATTTCTTGTACTGATTGTGACATGGCTCTGTATTCCGCTTCGGCACTTGACTTTGACACAACTCCTTGCTTCTTACTTCTCCAAGATATCAAATTTCCACCAACAAACACACAGTAACCTGTAGTAGATCGTCTTGTGGCCTTTGATCCTGCATGATCCGCATCACAAAAACACTCGACTTTAGTGTGCCCATAATCTGTATAGAGAATACCAAGACCTGGAGAGCCTTTCAAATAATGCAAGATATGTTCTAAAGCTTCCCATTGTGCCACTGTTGGTGATGCCATGAATTGGTTGAGCCTACTAACTGAGAAGGTTATATCAGGACGAGTTATTGTTAGATAATTCAGTTTCCCAATAAGTCTTCTATATCTCTCAGGAAATGAAAATGGCTTTAATTTCTCTGGATCAATCTTCTTCTTCAAATCATCAGGAAGCTCATCAAACATACTAGCATCAAGATCTAGAAAGGGATTCAGAATCATGGGGATGCTGCTTGGTGCAGCTCCAAGTTTTCCAGTCTCCTTTAAGAGATGAGAACATACTTTTTTTGAGTCAAAAGAATACCTTTCTTACTGCTCAAAACCTCAATACCAAGGAAGTACTTTAATGATCCCAAATCTTTTGTCTGGAAGTGAGAGTTCAGAAAGATTTTAAGTTCTGAGATTCCAGAACAATTACTTCCTGTAATCACAATATCATTAACATATACTACAAGAAGAATCATGCCTGTATCAGATTGTTGGTAGAACACAGAGTGATCACACTTGCTTTGATGTAACCCAAACTTCTTGACCACATTACAGAATTTATCAAACCAGGCTCGAGGACTTTGCTTTAGACCATACAGTGACTTCAGAGGTAGCACACTTTCCTATTCTCCCCCTGAGCAACGAACCCAGGTGGTTGCTCAATATAAACTTCTTCCAGAAGATCACGATTTAAAAAAGCATTTTTAACATCTAATTGATGCAGATCCAAATGATATGTGGCCGCCAAAGAAACAAGAAGACGAACTGAAGTGAGTTTGGCTACTGGAGAGAAAGTCTCGGAGTAATCAAGATCATAAGTTTGGGCATATCCTTTGGCAACAAGGCGAGCTTTCAGTCGTTCCAAGGAACCATCAGCCTTAGTCTTAACAACAAATACCCATTTACATCCGATGGCTTTCTTGCAAGGAGGGAGATCAACAAGAGTCCAGGTACCAGCTGTTTCCAATGCCAAGAGTTCTTCTTCCATTGCGGCACGCCAACCAGGGTGAGCTAGAGCTTGGTGAAGGGTAGTAGGTGTGGAAATGGAATCAAGAGTGGCCACAAGAGAAGATGAAACAGTTGATAAAGACTTATAAGAGACAAAAGATGATATAGGATAGATACAATCAGCATATCGTTTTGGAGGACAATGAGGGCGTGTACCTTTACGAAGTGTAATGGGTTGGTCATCAGAAGTATTACCAATAGAAGCAGGAACAAGTGGTTCAGTAACAGCAAGAGGAGGATTGGCGGAAACAGAGGCAGGAACAAGGGAGACATCAACAAAATCAATTGGCGAAGCAGGAGGTGGCGGAGGTGAATCATTAGTAACATCAGCATCATTGACGATGTTAGGTTCCGGAACAGCAGCCTGTACTGATGAGAGAAGAACATGATAAACTAGGATATCATCTGAATTATCCATGACAGAGGGAGACTCAGAGACGGACAAAGCCTTGAAGAAAGAAGAGGACTCAAGAAACATAACATCGGTAGATACAAGGTAACGACGGAGATCTGGAGAGTAACACCGATAACCTTTCTGAATTCTAGAATAACCAAGAAAAAAACATCTTAGGGACATGGGATCAAGTTTGCTAACACTAGGACCGACATCTCGAACAAAACAAACACAGCCAAAGATTTTAGGATCAACAGGAAACAGCTTAGAGGTGGGAAACAAAACAGAATATGGAATATCCCCACCAAGAACAGTCGAAGGCATACGATTGATGAGAAAACAAGCAGTAGAGATAGCATCAGCCCAAAAACGTTTAGGGATTGAGGAATGAAACATGAGAGCTCGAGCAGTCTCTAAGAGATGTCGGTTCTTTCTTTCAGCAACACCATTTTGAGCAGGGTTATAAGCACAAGAGGATTGGTGAAGAATACCATGAATTTGCATGTAATCAGTGAATTGGGCAGAAAAATATTCTTTTGCATTATCACTTCGTAAGATTTTCACAGGGGTGTTAAACTGGGTTTGAATTTCAGCACAAAAATTATGAAAATGAGTAAACAATTCAGAACGCTGTTTCATTAAGTAAAGCCAGGTGGTTCGGGAAAAATCATCAACAAAAGTGATAAAATAATGATAACCGGTCTGAAACATAATTGAACAAGGACCCCAAACATCAGAATGTACTAATTCAAAAGGGGACGCCGCCCGTTTATTGACGCGAGGTGCCAAATGAATACGATGATGTTTGGCAAATTGACAGGACTCACATTCTAAAGTAGACACAGAAGAATATTGAGGATACACTTTTCGGAGAGACGAAAGCGACATATGACCTAAACGACAATGAACTTCAAATAGAGACGACCCACCAGAACAAGCAACAGAACATGGAACCTGATCATCAAGGATGTAATGTCCACTAGATTCATAGCCTCTACCAATAATCTGCTTCATCGATAGATCCTGAATTAAACAATGATCAGGGAAGAATGAGATAAAACAGTTTAACTTACGAGTGAGTTTACTTGGAGATAAAAGGTTAAAGGTGAGATCTGGAACGTTAAGAACAGAGGATAATGAGAGGGAGGCAGTTGGTTGAACAGTGCCTGGGCCAGTAACACGTACGGGAGAACCATTGGCGATAAATATAGATTATGGGTTGGTATAGGGGGCATATGAAGAGAATAAGTGATGATTACCTGTCATGTGATCGGTGGCACCAGAATCAATGATCCACTTAGTTGAAGCAGTAGTAAGACCAGAAGACAGAGTACCTGTGGCTAGTGCCCCGGCAGAAGAAGATCCAGAATCAGGGAGACTAGGTGTATGGGCAACATGAGCAAGGCCACGCTGTTGATCACGCTGCTGTTTATTTTGCAATTTTCGACAATTTTTCTTAATGTGTCCAGGTTCCTTGCAATAATTGCAAATAATACTGCCAGAAGTCATTGTAGGAGAATGGGTATTTTGTTTGTACCCATAATTCCTGTTCTCAAAGGGACCACGTCCAGCTAGAGCACCTGCAGTTGGATCTACAGAAGAGTGAATCAAGCTATCAGCACGAAGAACCCGGGAGAAAACATCTTCAAGAGAAGGAAGCTCTTGACTAGATAGAATTTGAGAACGAATAGTCTCATAAGACGGGTTGAGAGCTTCAAGGAAACTTATTTTAGCCTGAAGTTCCAAGTTCCTGATTCGAGTTGAGAGATCTGATTGCGGAGACATAAGTACTTTCATTTCCTCATACATCCTCTTGAAGTCCAAAAAGAAATTTTTCAATGAACGATCTTGCTGTTGAGAATGATAAAAACCTTTGCAGATTTCATGAACCCGAGTAATATTTCCTTTTCCAGAAAACATAAATTCAAGATAACTCATGATTTCTTTGACAGTGTTACAATGGCTAACAGAAGATAGAATCCGTGGTTCAATTGAATTTCGAATTTGGAACAAAAGTCGAGCATCTGCTCTTTGCCAAGTCAAAAGTTTTGTTTCATTACCAGAAGGAGGATCCTCAGTTAAATGGGTTTCCATCTCAATTCCTAGAATATAAACTTTAACTGTTTTGTTCCAATCACTATAATTTGTCCAACTTAACTGTGAAGCAGTAATCTTCGCAGACATAGGTAAGATATCGGAGTTTTTAGAATCATTCATGATGTGAATTGAGTAGCAGTGCACAAATGATTTTCACAGAATATCAACAAATAAATAGGAGGACTCACAATGTTTCACGAGCAAACCAGTAGAGTAACTTTAAGTTGCAACCCATGGGACCCGCAAAGATATATTAAACCAATATATATATTACCTTAATCAAGGCAAGGGACCCACGGACAGAAATACTAACTCAAAAAACTGAAGTTAGTCACAAATTGCAATCCACGATCGTTGAAACTGGAAGCGAAGAACCAAGCTCCAAAAATTCAAAAGTGTCGGATGGCCACAAAAATTAGGAGGGGGTAGAGCAAGCCAAGTCGATCAGTGCGCCGCAAGCGCTGTTGTGAACGGAGGTCGGAGCAAGCTACACACGCCGCGCGTGTATTGCTGTGCCGGAGATGTGGGCGGCGCGTGGATGGCCACGTGCAGTCGGAAGGCTGCCGGAAATGGGTGTCTGGCCGATCTTTGGGTGGAGAATACAGTGATGTGGCGCGTGTGGTGATTTGAAGCACTGAAAGCAACAGATCTGAGAGGGAAGAGAGCTTGCTTACCGGAAAAAATGGTGTTATCACCGGAAAAGAAATGAATCATGCAAAACGAAGGAACGAGGCTCTGGTACCATGTACAGAAGTGAAATTCAAGGTTCTTATTTATGTAATGTACAAATGCATATTTATATACAAATTAGTTCAATATGAAAACGCGTATGGTAGGTGGACGATATCCCTGACTCATCTCTTTCTTCTCTGTCGGTAGACATTTTCTCTGACTTCTAACAAAGTCTAAGAGATTTAGTCTTCAATTCATGTTAACAGTATTTACAATATCTTGAATAATTGGTGTTAACAGATCTATGAGAGGTGTGGCTGGTCCAGGGATGAGACTCTTTCAGCATTCGGGAAGTTTCTGTATTGTATGTTAATATCCGAGGAGAAGATCACGAGCACTATTAAGTTTCTTGGGGATGATCTGGGTTTGTCATCAAAGGATATAGTTAGATCCCCAGCATATCTTGGTTATAACTTGAAGCACAGGATTATTCCTAGATCCTCACTTTTTAAAGTTTCGAGAATTGAAGGGTCTGATTGATAATGATATGCCCTTATTTTCCTTGGTCAGATTAAGCGAGAAAATGTTCCTGGGGAAATTTGTTTTCAGATTTCAAGAAAGTGCTCCTGAACTGTTGAACATTTATCAAGATCAGCCAACACATTCACCTGAAGCTCCGGAGTCTTCAAGTGTATGATTGAGAACCTTCTCCGATTTCCAGTTTTATTATAATTATCCAACTGTTTTATGTCAAATTCTTCTCTGACTGATGTCTTTCTATATATTATGGTGGTTCAATCTGAACTTCCACTATATAATTTATTTTCCTGCATCTGTTCTGCATTCTTGTACAATAGCTACTTGTCTAACAACACCTTGATGTTAGAATTCATGTTAAAATTTAAACTCATTACTCTGTTGAATTGGTCATGGAGTTTTCCTAAGATCGATGTAGAAAATCTTCATCGAAAAGCATGTCTATTTCTTGTATTGTGCTTCTGTTTTGCATAGAAGTTCATGATAAATGGTTTTTCATGTCCTAATATTTAGATCTTACCGTTATCTAGATGAAGGTTTTGTAGGGACTAACTAAAAACAATTATTAGATGGTTCAGAAACCATACACTCAATTTCTCCTTTTTCAGTTCTTTGAACTTTATGCATGTAGATTTAAGCCTGTGCTCTGTGACTTGTGGAGGGACAGTATTGAGAGGGCAAGTGATAGAAATGGACCAAGAGATTAAAACCAGCAGTCATGAAGACTAAAAGTTAGTTAAAGTTACTTATCTCTTGTAGGTTTTTTTTTGGTGGGGTAACTGTGTTGAAGTGTGGTGTTGAGTTGTAGCGCAATACACATTATAGTTGCTGATCCTGAGCGTGGGCTTATGTTAATAAAATTTTTGGAAGAACCAATTAAATTGTTTTGTTATATCTTTCTCTTCTGTAGCGAAATCATCTAAATCGAATCAAAAACTGAAAGCAAATGAATCTCTTGTCTTCAAGGCCAATAACAATATCTTATCTTATACCCAAAACATGCATATATCTGATTATAACAGTGTTTAATGTTTAATTATTTCTTGTTCTGGTTTAGGATGGCTTATTCTTGTTATGGGATATATATACTTTTTATTCTATACATCAACATGTACAATGTTTATGGGATAAGTTGCTACATCAATATATATATATATATAATAGTGTCTTGCATCGATTTTCAAAAAAAAAAAAAATATATATATATATATATAATTGTATTAAATGTTATTTATAATTTAGGGCATAAAAATGTTATTTATAATTAAACTTTATTATACATTTAATAGAGTTTGGAAAAAATCACTTATACCATAAGGGTAAAGTTGTTTATGTGAACATAATTTCCTTTTCCTCCCCTTTTAAACCAAACAAGATAACATTAAAATTTCTCCATTTCCCATCCTAATCAATCCAAACAAGGTAATATTAAAATATCTCTTATTCCCTCCCTTCCATTAAAATACCTCCCATCCCCTCACCTCTGTCAAACCAAACAGACCCAATATCTTAATGAGAGCAAAGGGAGGATATATCAAAATTAATTAGGCACAGTTTTTCATGTAAAAAAAGGGTTATTATGGATATTTCAGGTAAGGGAGGTCTCTTGTTGTCATAATTATTAAAATTGGACCTGACTAGTCAGTTTAAGGTAAAAACCGATGGACCAATTACGTTCAGCCAGTTTGACCAGTTTTAGTATTTTTTATTTAAAAAAAAATTAATTCATTTTTCAAATATTTTATTCATAATTTTATATTAATAACTTTAAAATCTTCATTTTCTCATATAATTATGTAAAGTAGAGTATCTCCCTTTGTTACTTCTTTCTGCCTTTGCACTATTAAACTTCATCCTCTACTTTCAAGTTAGACAGACTCAAGATTCATGATCCCTGAATAATCTTCATTCTTTAATTACTTTGTTCAATCAAATTGAATGCATATTCAGGAAATGTAGATGATTTTACTATTACACAGGGTTCCCAATGCAACCAATTAGTTTCAATCTAATATGCAGGAACAGTAATAATGGAAAAGGCAGGTGAAAGTGTGGCAACACGTTAAGCTATTGGAGGGAGGACGGAGAGTGAAGTGTAATTTTCGTAAATAACCACTCCCTCCTCCAATCCTTTTTATAAATATTTTTTTTTTGAGGTTGGTCTTTTTTATAAGCATCTTTTTCCTTATGTCTTAAAATTTAAACTATTTTTTTTGTTCTACCCTTATTAAATACACATCTTTATATCAATTACTCCCCACTTATCACAATTCTCTTTCATTTACTCATTTATTATATATTCTCTCCCATATTTTATACTCGTATTCTTTCATATTTGTTACTCATTCTCTTTCCTATGCTCTTTTCATAAATATGGGTATATTTAGAAGAAACATGACATTTTTAATATATTTATTATTTTTAACTAATCTTAATCGTTAGTTTGTTTTGTATAATAAGAATAAAAATTGTTTATAAACAGTACTGGAGGAAGTAAATATGAATTTGCGGCAAGTGCTAACAGAATCAAATCTCGTTTAATAGAGACAAAGGCAAAGGCATTCGAGTATGTCCCAACTGCCCCCAATCTCACCATTGTGGTTCTGATAATAAAGGAAACTCCAATCATCTTAAAGACCACTTCCTACATTCTCAAGGTGCATATGATTATACACTACTCTCGCTTCAACACACACACACACACACAATAAATATGTGTTTGTCATTTTTAGAAGAATTTTATTGGTCTGTAATATACAATCATCTTAAGGACAACTTCCTACATTCTCAAGGTGCGTATGATTTTCCACTACTCTCGATTCAACACACACACACAATATATATATATATATATGCCATTTTTAGAAGAATTTTATTGGTCCGTAATATAAGCTTTTAGAGTACTTAATATTTATTTAATAATTTTGTTCATGTAATTAAAAAAAATGTGATCATCATTCAGGAATTATGCTTTTGATGCTCTATTCAAGAATTTAGCACGTGTAATGGCACTCAACCAATTTGGGATTTCATCGTACTTAGAGGAAATCCGCAAGATTTATTTGTGTTGAAGTCCTTAAATGATTAAAATACCCTTATATTAAACTATATCACATATTGAATAAAAACATTAACTTTGAATTATCATTTTAACTATAGTTTGATTGTCTAAATATCTCACAAATTAATATTATGTTAAATGAATAAATAAATATCACTTGATTGAAATAAAACAACTACTTTTGACCAAAAATAAAAAATAAAACAACCACTAGCTAAATAAATAAATAAATTGAAATCATTAAAATTGGGTCTCAATAGTTAAAATAGTGGGGGGGAAAGAGTAAGAAAAATGTTCACTATATAAAAGGAACCACCCTTGAGGGAGGGAGACACAAATATTCCTCATCTTTATCAACATCTTACTCCTAAGTTGAAAGGGGCTGGCCAATTTGGACCCTATTCTTAGTCTAAGCCCACATTAATATGAAGCCGTTCATTACAGCTCTCACATTATTTAATGCGTTTTCTTTTCTTTCCTTTTTTTTTTTCCTTTATTTGTTTAATGTGTTTTCTAATTGCTCATAAACCGAGGGTGCTTATCACCAAGGCAATGTTGACTCCAAATTTGAGCTGGTAATATATAATATATTATATTATAAGGAAGATATAAAATTGTTAAAAGGTATTGCACGCAATGTAACTACTTTGTTTGATGAAAAAAAAAACGGAGCATATGGCTACTTTGGTTTCATTTTTCTTTTTAGTTGGCAAGTTTATCGCTCAGCCGCGTTAGGTTGAAGTCATTGAAGTATTGAGCATGGGGGAGTTTTGCCGCTCACGTCCCAAATGCTAAAAAGATATTACTTTTGTTGTATTAATTTATTAATTAGTTTAAATTAAGAATACTATAAATTCAGCAACCAATTTTCTTACTTATTTATGGTCAAAACTGGATGACAATTTTCTCAAATAAATTGTTTATGACAAAGTCCTGTAAAATGTAAATTGCTAAAATATAATAAAGTGTCAAGATTCCTGAGTGTAATTTTTTTATACAGGCAAAAAACAAAATTTCACCTTAATTAATATATGAAACCGACTTGTAAATCCATATGTAAAAGATGAATAACTAATATGTATCATAAAAATTATGCTTATTTACTTGTAAATCTAAGACATTTGACTAACGGACGCATTTTATTATCTTGACGAATCAAATCAACTCATCACTGTTTCTCATCGGAGTCGATCGTCCGCCATGTTTCAATCCAAAACTTGAAATACCATTCCGTAATCTTCTCTCTCTCTCTCTGATTTCTTCTTTTCAATTTGATTTTTATCTTCGTTTCTTACTTCTGCTTCTGCTTTTGCATACTTATTCATTTTAATTTCTACTTCTAAGTTAGACAGATTCAAGATTCATTCTCTGAATAATCTTCATTCCTTAATTACTTTGTTCAATCAAATTGCATGCATATTAAGATAAGGTAGATAGATATGATTTAGTATATGTGCGGCGAAAAATTAAAGTAGATACTTGCATATACTCAAAGAAAATCGGATTAAACTTATTGACCGAAATTCAAGCCCCACACTTGTTTAAAAAAAAAAAACCCACAATCTGAAAAGTTATAAGCTTCAATCTGTAAACGTATATTGGAATTGTCTTCAATTTTAATTACTCCCTCCCATTTAATGTACTCCACCTCCTTTGGCCTTTATTACAGCACGTCTTCTTATAAGATATTTGCTATTTTCGTATCAAATATTTTTTAATATATGCCCCATATTTAATAAGAGTATTGACGATGGGGATTATAAATTAATATGATGCTGGATGAGTCAGAAGTGATCACTTATGTTTATGACTAGAGGGCGTATAAGATACAATTTTTTAGAGGGCATGATCATGAGTATAAGATAAGGATGTTTGAAATTTTAACTAACATTTTTTTTTTCATTTTTATCCCCATTAATTACATACTCCCTCCGGTCCTTTTTATAAGAGCCAAAAAATTTAAATTACTTTAGTCCTTTTTATAAAAGCCCAATAAGAGTTGTCTGAACATTTAATGAGTTTTTTTTTTCACTTTTGTCCCTTATTAATTATATGTATTGCATTAATTAAAATGTTGGTGGTACTTATATTAACACTATTTCTTTTTGTTACTTGCACTACTGTTGCAAAAGATAACATACATAAAGCATACAAATTATTACTTAGCGTGTGTTTGGTGGGGCCTTTGGGCCCCCAAACGCTCAATTGGTGGCCCAAACGCCAATTGGCAATTGAAAAAAAAAAAGTGAGTGTTTGGTAGCTAAATTGATCAATTGAGCTTGTGAGAAAAAAAAAAAAAAAGCTTATGTCATAAGCTCAACATTAGAGCTTTTACTGATTTAGTGTTTAGGGAGAGTGGAAATTATTAAAATATTTTTTCAGTTGTATCCAGTGTGCTATCAAACTTATTACAATTTTATCCTTAATGTACTTTTTCGGCTACAAAAATTAATTTCAACTATTTTTTGGTGCTTTTAACCCTTAAAATATTTTTTCAACTGTACCCAGTGTGTTATTAGACTGATTGAAATTTTATCCTTAATGTACTCTTTTTAGTTCCAAAAATTATTTTAAACTATTTTTTGGTACTTTTAACCCTTTAAAATATTTTTTCACCCACTCTCTCTTACTATTATCACAAAAGTCATTTGTGCTTAAGTCAATCCAAACAAGTTTTACTTTTGTAAAAGTCATTTATACAATCGCTGTTCCAAACATAAATCACATTATACAATCGAGCTTTTATCAAAAATAAAATTACCAAAAGCTAAATTGAGAAACTCCATTTCTCCGATCGTTGTTCCAAACACACACATAGTATATGAAAGAAAGTGTTACTACCTCAGTCCTTTTCCAGTTCCAATATCCATCCTAAACTTTTGTTTTCGCTCGAGCTATTGATATGTCCTAAAATTCCAAATGTACAAGAATTGCATTATTACTCATTCATGTATTGTCCTAACACATTTTGAGCCACTTAGGTAACCATTGGAAGTCAAAACAAGTGCATATAGGGTTAGGAAAAGCTAGACCAATCAACACCGTTCAAAAATAAAAAAAAATATTGAGATAGGGGTCTTGGCCCCAGCCAAAAATTTGTTGGCCGTAGCCAAATAAAGGTCAGACACATTTGGGCCGCGGCTAATAAATCTCAGCTTTTTGGCTCAACTTTGAAAAATTATAACTAAATCTATAAAACTTGAAATGAAGTGTTCTAAAATTCTATGGAAAACTCTTTAGGTATAGTTTCATGTAAAAATACTCAAAGCTAGTTAATGTTATCTAAGTTTTCCCAGAAATTTTGTAAACTCTTCCCTGTTCCAGATTACACTCTAGAAATATAATCTGACAGCAACTAACTTCAAAAATTCATATATCTTAATATATTGATCTAAATAACACATTATATATAAATTAAAGCTTAGCATATGTACTTTTATTTTAAAAAGTTTCATGGCCATTTGACAAGAGTACATTAATAAAAAACATCACACAAACAAACCGCCAAAACATAAACGTCTAGAATTTTCCCTGCTTCTGACTTACCTTTGAAAAATCATAACTCTCTCTACAGATCTCAAAATAATGCGTTCTTGGACTCATTTTAAAGGTATGAATGTCTACTATATCCCTATAAAATTTCATAAATTTTAGATAAAATTTGGCTGGTCAAAACTCAACATGAATCTGACTGACTCCCAAAAACGTCAGTTTTGATAGTCTAACTTCAAAAATCAAGAACTCATTCATTTCACTCCAAATTGTACTTTTCTTGATTCTATCATCAACTACCACTACAAAAAAAAGCACTTTCAGCGGCGACATTTGGCGGCGACTTTTAATGTCGCCGCTGAAAGTCTCACTTTCAGCGGCGACTATTAAAAGTCGCCGCTGAAAGTGAGTTTCAGCGGCGACTTTAGTGTCGCCGCTGAAAGTCTAGTTCGAAATTTTAAAAAAAAAAAAAATTTGTACACTTTCAGCGGCGACTATTAAAAGTCGCCGCTGAAAGTGAGTTTCAGCGGCGACTTTAGTGTCGCCGCTGAAAGTCTAGTTCGAAATTTTAAAAAAAAAAAAAAATTTTGTACACTTTCAGCGGCGACTATTAAAAGTCGCCGCTGAAAGTGAGTTTCAGCGGCGACTTTAGTGTCACCGCTGAAAGTCTAGTCCCAAAATTAAAAAAAAAAAAATTTGTACACTTTCAGCGGCGACTATTAAAAGTCGCCGCTGAAAGTGAGTTTCAGCGGCGACTTTAGTGTCGCCGCTGAAAGTCTAGTTCGAAATTTAAAAACAAAAAAAAAATTTTGTACACTTTCAGCTGCGACTATTAAAAGTCGCCGCTGAAAGTGAGTTTCAGCGGCGACTTTAGTGTCGCCGCTGAAAGTCTAGTCCCAAATTAAAAAAAAAAATATTTTTTTGTACACTTTCAGCGGCGACTATTAAAAGTCACCGCTGAAAGTGAGTTTCAGCGGCGACTTTAGTGTCGCCGCTGAAAGTCTAGTTCGAAATTTAAAAAAAAAAAAATTTGTACACTTTCAGCGGCGACTATTAAAAGTCGCCGCTGAAAGTGAGTTTCAGCAGCGACTTTAGTGTCACCGCTGAAAGTCTAGTCCAAAATTAAAAAAAAACAAAAATTTTTTTGTACACTTTCAGCGGCGACTTTAGTAAAAGTCGCCGCTGAAAGTGAGTTTCAGCGGCGACTTTAGTGTCGCCGCTGAAAGTCTAGTCCAAAATTAAAAAAAAACAAAAACTTTTGTCGCCGCTGGAGTCTTTTTGTCGCCGCTGAAAGACTTTCAGCGGCGACTTTTAGACTTTCAGCGGCGACAAAAGTCGCCGCCGAAAGTCTTTTTTTTTGTAGTGTACACATCCTAAAATATCTATACAAAAAGACCCAATCAAAAACTCCATCTATAGCCTCTGTTTAAGCTTCTGCAAAGTTTAGGTATATACTCTGTTTTTCGGCCAGCAAAACAGAGGTAAAGAAAACTTACATATTCTCATGCTTATGTACTCTAATCCTCCAGAAATTCAACCTAAGAACTCCCAACATCAAGCCATGTTTTAATAACAGAAAAACCAAACCAAAGAACCCAAAAATCGGTCCCAAAATCATCACACAGTCACTAGTTTACAAATTTTCGGTGACAGAAATTTTCTGACGAAATTTCTCTTGTTCCAGCCACAAAACTACCAAAACAACAACCTCAAATCCACTCAAACCAAGCGGTATAGGCAAGCTAAATATGTAAGAGACTCATCTACATAAGAATATGGAGTTGCATGTGTGATTTGTAGCCTCCTCTTCCTTCGGTTTAACTCTCTCTGACAGGCTTGGTGAATGGAGAGGTGAGTGAACGTCTAATTAAAAGGCTGAGTGGGTGTAGATGCGAATCATATGGCTGGATAAAAGTGTGGTGAGGTGTTGAGAGTGCTTGTACGTGAATGTGTGTGTGTGTTTGTGAATGGCCCATGCAATTTTAATGATGAGTGCAAGGTAGTGGCTGATGGTGTGCCCTTATAGAATGCCAAGTGTGGTGTGTGTGTTGGTAGCTTGAGTGTGTGTGTTTTTAAATACACATAGGTATATATTTATCCTATTAGTTATACACACTAGGTTCTAATTTTTCCCTTTGTGAAATTTAAGATTCTTTAAATTTTGTATGTTCCATAATTTGACTTATTGTCTAATTATTGTTCCTAGAATTCTTTGGAGAAAATGGGCTTTTAATTCCCAAAATTAATTTCTAACACCATTTAAATTTTCTTTTTAGAAAATTTTTCCTTTTATTAAATTTTTGGGATATTACAAGTCACATTTAAACATGAATTAAATGAGTAAAATTGATAAATAAACATATCAATTAGTACCTCTGGTTCAGGCAAAAAAAAAATAGTACCTTTGGTTCAAAATATAAGAGCCACATAACTAAATTATGTAATTCGAAAAGTTATTTAAAATTGGTTAAAGATAAAAAATAGGTCAAAAAATATAATTTACTTTCCCAAAAGACCTCCATTTATGGAAAGAGTGAATGAGAGAGAGAGAATAAGTGGAAAAAGAGATAAGAGAGAAGGAGTGGAAAAAATAGATGGGAGAGGCATATAATTAATTAGGGGTAAAATTGAAAAAAAAAAAACATTAAGTAATGAGATAAAAATAAAGTAGCTCTTATATAAAAACCACACCTCCTCACAAGTTTGACTTTTATAATTTGAACAAGAGGGAACACTATCCAAATAATTGTGAAAGGGAGGACTATATACCTTCTTATCTTTTCTAAAGTACCATGTGAGATATTTATTACATCTATCCCATATTACCCTTATTTAATATTAATTCAATTTCTCAAGGTTACACAATATATGTTTATTAAATGAAGATAAAATTAGAAATTCCTTTGATTTTCAGGCAGAGGTAAAGAGTTTTAAGTCTTCCCTTGATAATTTTGGTGATAACAAGTGTCCGATCAAAATGAGTGATTGGAGTACATATAACTTAGTTTTTTTTTTGGACAACATAGGATTTCATTACTTAACAGAATACAAACATATATATGAGGTCTGATAGAAATAATAGACGAGAACTATTAAAATACATTAGCATCAACCCTTAAGGAAACAAGGGAAACAAATAGTACATTAGCCAACTCCTTCCTTATTAGCCTCCCAAACTAGCTGGATCTCACTAGAAAGGTCTTCATCTTGAGCATCCCGAAGAATGATAGAAGCTAGAGGAGGAGGTGATTCAAGAATCAAACCGTTAGGTTCCAACTCCCTTAAAGCCAAAGCAGCCAAACAATCAACGGCACAATTACCTTCACGAGGTATAAGAGAAAAGGAAATCAAACTTTGATTCTGCAACAAGTTAAAGACATCTAATATAGCTCCATGGTACTTCTAGTGACATCCCTCAAGCTTTCTAGAAGTTACAACAATAATTAACTCCTTACAGTCAAGCTCAATTATAATTGGACTTTGATGCCAGAAATTAGCAAACATAATCGCTTGATGAAGAGCCTTTAATTCAGCAAAGAAGGTTGAATCTGCATTGAAACTCTTAGTCCAACCTTAAAGAAAAAGGCCTTCGTTGTTCCTGCAAACAAGTCTAATGCCTACTCTGCCCATGTTCTCACAAAAAGCTCTATCACAATTAATTTTAATGGCATCACCCTGTGGCTTCCTCTACTTAAAAGAAGCTTTGGTTACCACTGCCTTTAGGACGGGATCCAGCAGAGAATGAGCTGTCCAAAATTCATACATTGCTTGGTTAGTTAATTCAAAAGCAATCAGTGGATCAGGCGCCTCATGCTCAAACACCCATTTGCATCTTAATTTCCATATAAACCAATAGAGGGTTGCTACGTAAGCTTGCACATAATCTGAATTATCAACATCCATTAGGAGAATGTGTTCTAGCCATTGTTCAATATTGTGCACATTAAGAGAATTAAATAGCAAGCCTAAAGGACACCTAAACCAACTCATTCGAGCCCAGTGACAGAGTAAAAATAAATGTTCAAGAGACTCCACCTCACAGTCACAAATAGGACATAAAGGATTAGGTGCACACTTACATTTGAACAAGGCCTCTTTTTCTAGATACTTATTCTGCTTCTTCATCTCCATGAGGAAGACAATTTGGGGCTTAGTTTTCCTAACCTTTTCTTTGAGGTTTTTGACTGCCAAGGCCGCCCTAAGGCCTTGGTAGTTCCAAGATATGATACTCATGATTCATTGGTGGTTGATAAAGGACAGCCACCACAACCTATAGCCACCATAGAGTCTTTGTCACCCGAACCTTGATTTCCATTAGACCCAAACCATTCCTTAGGGAAGTCAATCTCACATGCAATTAGAACCTCAATTAAAATAGAGACTTTTGCAATAGCTTTACCACACATGTCATTCTTCACCTTTCGCACACTCTTTCTCCGAACAGAAGGTTTGCGAGATAACTCCGTACGTTTGCATTCAACTATCTCAGTAAATAACCTTTTCCTTTTACATGGGCCAAGAGATTCAGGATCAGAAGCACTTCATTTAAGATTAAACCCATCAAGCCTTTTAACCATATCAAAGACAAGGCATAGATAAGAGACAAGTACCAAGGCCTTACTTAAATCTTCGTCTGTCTGATCAGCACTTTCAGTTTGGCCCATTGGAGAGAGATCCATTTGCTTGGTTAGGCTATGACCCACATCATTAAGAATATGGGAGCAATCTTTAATTATTGGATTTGTTTTGTGTTCACTACTTTGGGCCTTACTGTTAGCTTTCAGACTATTACTCTTATACTTAGTCTCTTCCCCATACATCACTGCTTCATTTGTTGACTTCACATACTTCATAGTCTGTGATGTACACGCTGCCTGCCGCACCACCTTTATATCTACCATCCTTTTCAAACATGCAGAATGTGATTTAATACTTCCATCACACGATTTGGGAGAGTGTATGTCACGCTCCAGTACCACCTTCCTGAAATCTTCCTCATTCCATGAAACAGAGAACTTAACCATTGCTTATTCTTTGTCTCGTTCTGTAGTAGCAATAAGCCATGGCCCTTATGTTTTTTCACCATTTTCATCAGTAATAACATCACTCTTGCAAGCCCTGTTATCATGACCAATCATACCACACTTGTAGCAGTAAGATTGAAGCCGCTCATATTTCACAGAGACCCATACTTCCGATTCATCTGGTCTGTCAACCCAAAAACCAATAACCAAAGGCTTATTTATATCAATAAGAACACGTGCCCTCCCAAAACTGTGAGAAAACTTATCTTGAATTTTTGGTTTTTCGTATTAGACAAGATCCCTTACCATATTACCCATATTGCAAATATTCTCCTTTTCCTCCAATAAACTAAATGGCAAATTGTGAAACTGAACCCAAAAGGGGGTTTTGTCGAAACATACCTCACTTAGCACCATATATTCTGACCATTCTTGAATACTCATGATAGCCCCTTGAATTGTCCATGGCCTCGCACACAGCATATAATGTTTATCCTTCAAGTTAGAGAAGGTGAAAACAAATGCGTCATCTTTCATCTCCACAATCTCTGTTTCTTCTCCTAAATTCCAGCCCTTACGGATAGTCGCAATGATGGATTTCTTACTGACCCCTTTGTTAGAGATGACTTTCCCTATAAGCATTTTTCTTTCTTTTTCAACAACGTCATTCTTCTTCCACACGGTGTTTAGTCGAAGCCTCCTCCTACTCTAACTACCCCTACTGTCTTCTATCATGAATCTTAGCCTTTCACTACCAAAAGCCCCTCAAGTGATGAAATCCTGACTAACCACCCACTTCTAAAACCCCAAATTAAGAACTTGAAGGCTTCCCAGTTGATGGACAGGGAATAAATTTAACTCACACACACCTCTCTTATCTCAACCCCAAGAAAGGCTTAGAGACAAAAATTTTTAATCAGAACACCACAGTGGGTGGTTCCCGAACACTCTAGCCGTCATGATTGAACGACACCTCACTCTCTCAAAATGAGTGAAAAGACCTCCCAGCACGAGATACTTCATTTAACTTAGTCTAAACAATGAATAATCAAACTATATTTTGTCAATCCTTTTGTACTTCTTTGCTAGTGTATATTGCCAGAAAATCAGGAAAATTTGAATAATGTAGAAAAATTGTTGAGCCAAAAAACAACCCAACAAAACAAATTAAAGGGCTGAAGAGGTAAATCACTGGCAAACATTTGGGAGATAATTTAATTTCCCACGTTGCTATTGATGGGTAATTAAGTAGTTTAATTGCATGGTGTGTGTGAGCAATAGGGTGCAATGGGGAGTTTGAAATTTGAAAAATCAAAGAAGGAAAAGCAAAAAATGGACATTTGGGTCTGACAAAAGTTTCACACCGATCTGATTTTTAATACTCCCACCCCACCCGTCCACAATATAAGACACTTAGAAAAAAAGTCATGGTCCAGAATATAAGTCACCTTCAATTCAATTAATGCTCTTTTTCCTATTTTTCCCTTGTAATTAATACTCACTTTCCAACTTTCCCATCCCATATTATATCCCTTTTCTCTAATATAACATTTCCAATGCAATTAAACACATTTCTCAAGAAGAGTAAAAGTGAAAACAATTTACATTTTAGGACATATTAAATGATTTAACTGTCATTTATTGTTTCCCATGATATAATTTAAATGTCCTATATTATGGACTGGAGGGAGTACTTTGATATTTATCATACGGGGAATGGTGTTTGGAAAACACAAAAATCAATTTAAACAAAAGCTTTCTATATTTTATGGCCCAGGGCCTTTACCCCATGCAAATTTGCCAATTGGGTCTTACTGCGTTGAGCCTCTGCTCGGTAGAATTCTCAAACACATCACATTCTGCCAGCCTAAGAACTTATTAGTTCATCAGGTCTTATGGCCTAAGCACAAACAGTTTATCATCTTTGTTGAATACATATCGAGACTATAACCTCAGAACATACAACCTATTAGGTATTACTGCCCTATACAAACATGTAAGTTGGGGCTTACCGCCAACATGGTGGGTATTTAATTCTGAGAGGCTATAATGTGGAAAGTATTCGCCACCATTTTGCCCTACCACACTAGGAATCTTTACAATCTCTATTTATACGTGTCTTCACAAACCGTATAGGTTATGTGACTGGCTACTATATAGGTCATTTTACTGTCCACCACACTTCCGCTTCCTACTCTGAGGTTTATCTCCTCATATGAGCTTTAATAATGTTAGGGTAATGAAGTAGGAGTCTCGCAAGAACCTCCTATAACACCTATCTGCACAGAAATATGTGTTTCTCTGTGCCAGTTCCTGGCCCGTTTTATCTCAAATCATTCTGTGCCTTTTCAAATTTTTATGGAATCAAAACTTAATAGCTGATTCTTGGGTTACGATTTACCTGGTAACCCTTCTACTCATACCTTTCATCGCATCATTTGCCATCCACCAATCGACTCCTAATATAGCCTCAAGTTAGTGGAATATTAGGTAAATCAATTCTGTTTCTCCCTTCATCAGAGAGCTATCTATTACCTCAATCAATCCTTTAAGGGAATATTGTATGATCATAATCTTTCCCAATGCTAGGCTTAACAGCCAGCAACATTTCAAACTCCTTTCTGCAAGGGTTCCTCGATTCCACAGATCGTCACTAACCCAACAAAATTCTAAATAAATTTGCTAGCCTAAGGACACACCGATCCACTACAACATATATGGCATGTAGGATTTTACAGCCTAAGGTCTTCAACCCAACTTTTAGGTTCATCGTGAAATCTAGAACCTCAACATCACATAGATTGGAAATCATTTTTTTTAATTACACCCAATAGGCATACTAAAATCATGATCAATAGTGTCTATTCTAACCTTCATGGTATTAAGCTATTATCCTTAAAATATTACTGAAGGTTCAATAATATCCACAAGGTTTACAAGCTCCAAACTTTCATCATGGAACAAAACCATAGTGCAACCTGATTCGTATTTCAACCTAAGCACTATTTCAGCTTAGATCCGATTCAAGCATATTCTCAACCTTCAGTATCATCGGTTCGGATTCTCAAGGATCAATATACGGTATGATCACCACTCATCATATAGCATAGTATATTGTATCTACCTCCCTTTGATACCATGGTATTACTAAGTATCATCATTTAGCATGAGAAGTCTCAAAACATTTACTATGCCTCCAATTTCCATAACCCCATCAAATGAACCTTTCTGGGCAGTATTCACCACGACATAAATGTCTCAATTTAAAATCAATACTTATATCATCATTATCTCTATGCGTCTAAGAACTCTTTTAAATCATCTAACTAAAACAATTATTAGCCATGGAGAAACCTTAAGACAATTACTATTCCTCAAATCTCCATGACCTTGCCAACTTAATTTTCCAGGGGGTCACCCATCCTAAGATTTCCCTGGGTTGAGCACGCTTAACTCCTGTGTGCCCGTGCCAAAACTCAGATACCAGCTCTATCTGCTCCTGACTATTGTACCCTGAGGCTACCCTTGTCTTAAACATTTTGCCCATTTATACCATTATTCTCTGATACCAACCGTATCATCCTGATACCACTATCACAAGTGTTTGTATCATTGGTATGTGCACCGATACCACTGATACCACCAACTAGGTACTGGTACTGCATCTGTGTACACTGATACCATTGCTTTCTGATACCACTGATATTCTCCTGACACCACTGATACCATTGATTCCTGATACCAATGATACCAACCTTATACTACTGATACCACGGTTACGAATATTGGTATCATTTACATGTGTACCGGTACAACCAATATCGCCAACTGGGTACTAGTATCTCCTTTGAGTGCACTTATACCGTTACTTCTTGAATATCATCCTCATACTGGTATTGTACCGCTTATTTCCTTCCGGGTATTCGCTGATCTCTTAGGGTTGATTTACAGATTGGGAGGATAAACTCCTTTAGTACCCCCGTTCGTGCATATTTCTTATCACTGTATAATCAATACCATATCAGTAACTATCCTATTATCAGAACCGCTACTCTATCAGAACCGCTTTGGGCTCTGATACCAAAATGTAACACCCTTATCTTATTTTCTCCTTTTTTAGAGTAAATGCGAAAAACGACACACAGTTCGGTGGGCAACACAGGAATAACGTACATATATTGATAATATGTGCATGATTACATAATTGAGCTACATTCAAATAATTTTTCAATAACATGCCTGCTTTTTAGACACTTGATTTCTCTACGACTTGCATCAAGCGTTTGCCTGAATATATGTCTAGCTTGAAATGTCTCATTGCATTACTACTTTTAAGAAGTAGAGAATTAAGCTACATTCCTTCATTAAGTAAATTTAAATAGCTAATATCATTGGATCTATCTATGACTGCCACAACTGAAGCACCTCTGGGCTTGGAATCATTGGTCAATTTTAGACGTTTGAATCTACTCCATACACTACTTGTAACACCTTTATCTTAGTTTTACCTTTTTTAGAGTAATTGTGGAAAACACTATGCAGTTTAATGAGCAACATAGAAATAACATAAATACACTGATAATATGTGCATAATTATAGAAATTTCCCATAGGGGTTCGTACATGATCATTACAATCAATGTGCCGCACAAGGCTACTAGGGTGTCTAAACCCGTCCCAGTGAAACAGAGACATCTTCTCTTCTTTGTTCCACCATTACAATCCTCCCGTATAGTTCTCTTCTCTGCTTTTAATACATCTCATGTTTTCATTTGTCTAAATTATTGGTAGGGGAGGGTGAGATTCGGGAGAATCTTTATAGGAAAACTGTTATCTTAATGCATGCAAGATATATGCTATGCACATGATATGTTAGCTTTAGCTAGATGCATGCCCTATAATGAAATTTCTGCATACTCAATGTTTCATGCAATAAAACTATGGCCACAGTATAAACATAAACAGAGCTTCAGTTATTTAAATATGCTCTACACAATCAAGTAAAGTAATCACATACATCACTACACAAGAAAATATATCAAATACATGCAAGTAAGGTAAGTCCCCTACCTCTGGTCTGTAACCCCCTGACTTTAAACACGTAATTATAATTCGATATTCGATAATTAAATTAGATTAGAGACCTTTGAATAGCTTAAACACATTTCAATCTCCTACTTTGTAGTAGGGTTTTCACAAAAACATTCAAAATCTCTTCCTATTCTTGGTCTCCATTTCAAAATTCGAATATAATTACCTGTGCAGTTTATCTACATTCACGTATGACAGAGTGTATTACCAAATCCCCGGCAACTCCCGGATTCTATACATATATAACCTGAGGGTTAAAATATCCACTAGGGGATTACATATCCGAAATCGAATACATAATTCATTTTTCAGCATATACAGTAATCCCGAGTTCAAAACGAATAACCAACATCTCCAAAACAGATATACCCCCAAGGGTCCTAATGGCTTCGGATCGGCCTTTTCTCCTTTGAGCCACACGCCCTGTCTGAAAGATTAGTCATAGGAAAGAATGAGATTCGAGAGAATTTCAGTAGTAACAAACCACTCATACAATGTATAAATACCAAGCATGTACAGAAATCATAACCAGCAACAACAGCAGCAACAATCTCAATGATACATGGTTTTCACCACAAACGACAACACTCACGGCTGTTTACACAATACGACAGCTCTCGCTGTAATCTTCATCACGACAGCTTACGCTGTAAACGACAGCTTGCGCTGTAAACGACAGCTATCACCAGCTGTAACCGCAGCAGCATCACAACCATCACAGAACCATGATAACACACACATACAAAGCATTACACACAGTATAAGAGAGAGAGAGTCACTACCTTGTCCTTTCCTGACGTCCTTCGGCGCAGTTGGCTCTCGAGGGCGGCAAATATCGAATCCTACAATTCCAAATGCACCATTTAGACACTTCATAGTGTTACTTGGGGTTATATGAGTCTATAATGAAAATTTACAAAACTACCCCCGGGGACCCGGCCCGGGCCCGCCGTACCCGGTCCGGTTGCACTTTTCCCGAAATTCTAATCTGGGCTATCCTAACATATTTCCGCCCAAGGAATCCATTTCCGGACTCGGAATTATCAAATTCAATGTAAAATTACAAATTTACCCTTGGCAGCCCTACTTCAAGGGTTTCAGGGGCGTTTTCGTAATTATGCTTTTTCGGCCTTTTCCGAAAAAGTGACCAACTGTAACCCCACCTAATTTTCACTCCTGAACTCAATGGAACCATCAAATCATTGAAAATCCAACTCTAAGACCCATTTCTAGAGCTGGCCGAAATTTATGAGTTCTTCAGAGAAAATCGGGGTTTTATGATTTCGGCTCCGTAAACGCGTTCCTTTCTACTCCTAACCACTTAATTCACTATTACATTAGGTTATAACTACCATTTGAACCAAAATTGGGCAGCATAACCCTTAGGAAACTAAATTTCCAAAATTTAAAACCAATGGCAATCCGGCGAAATTTCACCGATTAAATTGCCCACAGCAGCCAGAATAAGCAATATACGAAAGTTTGGAAGTTACCTCAAGCTCCCACTAGCTTTTCCCAAATTTGGCTGAACCCTAGCCTCTTTGAAACACCAAATTTTGAGCTTCACAACCTTAAAGAATAAAGAGGAGTAGCTTAGAGTCAGAGTTATACGCGTTAGGAGCTAAATCGTCTGAGAAATCGGCTTACCTTGCGAGATTTCTCCTCTTTCTCTCTCTAAGAGCTCTCAACTTTCTCTCACTAGTGCAGCTGGTTCATCACGACAGAAATGAGCTGAAGAAGATGAGAATATATCTAATTCCATGCTGATGTCATCTTTTAGTGAGATGATGTCATAATTCCCATTTTCGGATTTTCTGGCAGATTTTCTGCCCAAACTTTGAAAAATCATAACTAATTCTAGAAAAATCGAAATGAGGTGATCCAAAAGCCAAATGAAAGGTATTTAAGTCCTCTTTATAGGAAAAATATGAGCCATTACCAGAAATCACCACAAAATTCCAGAATTACACAAATTTCATCATTGCCCCAAAACAGAGTCCATTTTCGACCTCAAACTTTGGACAGTCATATCTCCCATTTCCCAAAACGAAATGGCACAAATTATATGTCCATTTTGAAGCTTGGGATGTGAACTTTAAGATTGGAAAGTTTCATAATTTTCTAACTTCATTTGCCTAGTCAAAACATCCACACGAGAAGACTGCCCAGAATAGAGTTTCACTGGACAGAATTTCAGATTTTGTATCTCAACTTCCAATGGTTCCATTTTCATACCAAACATCATTCCCACATAAATTTTCACAAGGAAGCCATGGGAATCATTAAATAATCCAAATTATGATCACACATTCTCCAAAAGTGTTTATTCAACAATAATTACATATACTTTTGAAGTCATTAGCCCTTAATCACTTTTTGGGATATTACATGGTCTCTGAGTCCTCTTGTACCTTTCTATCAGTCTAATATTCTGTGTCCGGCTCTAGCTACTATCCGATCTTAAAATCCCAAATGTACAAGAATTAGGTTAAAACCTATTCATGTACTGTTTTAGAGTCTTCCAAAGTGTTTTTATTGGTTATATTAGTCTATGCCGCAAAATTACCAAAATGCCCCTGGGGACCCAGTCCTAGTCCCGACCCCGGCCCCACAGTACCCGGTATAACCATACTTTTTCAGAAATTTAGACCCGGGCTATTATGACATATTTTCACCCAAGGAATCCATTTTTGGCCTCATTTTTCATAAAATCACTACCAAAAGATAGTTTTGCCCTTGATAGCCCCTATTTAGGGTTTTATGGCTATTTTTGTAATTTCTCATTCGGGGGCTTTTCTCACAAAGTGGTCAACATCAACCCCACCTAAGTTTTTCTCCTGAACACAATGGAATCATCATATCATTGAAAGTCAAGCTCCTTCCCCATGGTTCAGTCTTGGCTGAAACTCATGGAAGAAAAAGGGAAAATGAAATTTTTGATTTTCAACTCCAAAAGCTTACTCCTGTTTACTCCTAATCACTTGATTAACCATTTAAACACTTGATACACAAGATTTAAGGTAATTTGTGTAGCATAACCCTTAGGGTTATCACTTTCCAAATTTACAAATCCAACCAACAAACCACAAACCAAACCAAGAACATCAATAACAACAACAATAAACCAAGAGTTTTGATGTTCTTGAGGTTACCTTGAGTTGCTTCACTTTCTCTCTCAAAACCAACCTTCCTCTCTCTCATTAACCTTGTGATTTTTCTTGCTACACAATGGGTTCATGAACAATAAGAGATTAAAGAGGAGATTATACAAATTGGAAGCCTTAAAACTTGAATTCACAAAGTCTTACCTTGAGATTTCTCCTCCTTCTCTCTAGATTTCCTAAGCGCTCTCTCTCTCTCTCTCTCTCTATTGTGTTGGGACAGAAATATGGCAAGGAAAGAGATGAAGGAAGCTTTAAAATATCTTACACCTTTTCAGTAATTAATAAATGTTACAATATTGGTTTTATGACATCACTTTTATACTTGGCTTTATCTTCATCTAAGCGTATCACAAGTCTTCCATTAGATTTTAACTAATTTCTCCCCTCCTTGTTGGCCCATACATGACGTTTTAAGGGGTCCTTCATAAGCCCAACTTAGTTCATCCAATTTGCCCAACCAACTTGTACATGCATAATGTATTTAATCTAATTGAACATGTGCACAACTTTATAATAAATCCATATTTATTTCCTTGGCTTAAGATGAGGACACTTGGCATGATTAATACCCAAGCAAATATCCACCAATAAATGATAAATATAGGCTTTTACTTTATTCACAATTTACACAATTGCCATTACATCTTTATGTTAGATCTCATGTTTTGATGATAACAAAAGAATGGTTTGAAAAGGAAATGTTTAATAATCAAGCTTGAACTAGGTAATGACAGGAATAAGCTTTACTTGAGGTAAGCATGGAAGTAGTGAAGATTGGCCAAGAGAAAATGCTGAGGAACCTGATCAGAAGTGCATTTTCTAAGGCATTACTCGAGGCGCTACTCGAGTAATGAGCCAAAACTTGAAGTAACCAAGCAAGACTTCCAGTTACCTGCCACCATTACTCGAGGCGCTACTCGAGTAACCAGGTAAAATTTTAAGGTTGCTCTCGGCCTGCTAATGTTACTCGAGGAGCTACTCGAGTAACCATGTAAAAACTTCCAGTTGCCATCAAGTTTTCCAAATGATACTCGAGGAGCTACTCGAGTACCTTTGTTTTCTAAAATATGAACCTCTCGGCATTTTATACTACTACTAATGTTACTCGAGGAGCTACTCGAGTAACACTGTGAGAACTTCCAGTTGGCCTTGCAGTTTTCTCCATGATACTCGAGGAGCTACTCGAGTAACTCTGTTTTTTGAAAAGATGGAGCTCTCGGCACTTTGTACCACTGCCAATGTTACTCGAGGAGCTACTCGAGTAACAGACTAAGGTGAATGAAAACTTGAGGTTAGTACCCGATTAACATGAATCCTCTTTATCTCATTTTCCTCAAGATGTTATGTTTTATTTTAAGTGGATTCCTCGAGTATGTACCCCAGTATATGCAAAAGTTTTCAAAGTAAACTTCAAGTCATTACCAGAGTAAATCTTGTTCAGAAGTCTCAGTTACTCGAGGAGGTACCCGAGTAACCTATGCAAAAAGGAGTGCATTACTCGAGTAGGTACTCGAGTAATGAGGTAAGTGCTCTCGGCATTTACATCCTGCCAACATTACTGGAGTAGAGCATCGAGTAACCAAAGGTTATTTGAAGGTGTACTCGAGTTGGTACCCGAGTAACTCAAAGTTGTGAATGCATTACTCGAGTAGCTACCCGAGTAAATAACTATTCCAAAGGTTTGAAAATTAGTTTACTCCATGCACTACCCGAGTAATCTTGTTTATCTTCATTGACTTTCAAATAAATAATGATTTCACGATGTTACTCGAGGAGCTACTCGAGTAAACTTCATGTGTTACTCGAGGAGCTACTCGAGTAAGCATACCCAGAAATCTAGAAATCATTCAAACCTTCATTGATTTGTTTCCTATATGATTAACCTTTCATTGTATTAGCATTCTTAGTATATTTACAGAGAAACAATGAAGAAATCATATCAAGAGATGAAAGTCAAATCAAACGTTCAAATGCCAACCACCGCCAACGGATATTTTTCAAAAACTTGAAAAGTCAACAGTGGCTGCGCACTCACCAACGGACGAAAGGAAGTGTTCCAACGGTCATCATCAACATACCTATATATATGGGAACCTTCAAACAGAGAAGAACAACCAAGCATCCATACGTTTAATTCATTAAGTCCATTGCTCTGTTTTCACGTTGAAATTGTATTCATATGCTTCAGTGATTATCACTTACTCTTTGAGAGAGATATTTCATTCAAACTCAATATTTGTTATTGAGATAACTTGAGGTTGTGGAACCTTGAGTTGGGATTGGATTACAACCTGTAAGGGGGAGCGAGTGTCCAGGTGTAAGGAACTTGCTTGTACTGTGGTGCCAAGAACCCACTGAATCTTGGAAGTTATAGTGAAACTCTCAGAGAAGCTCTGAGGACTGGACGTAGGTCAAAGTGGTTGTGACCGAACCAGTATAACTCCCGGTGTACACTTCGGTGATATTTCTCCTTCCTTATTACTGTTTTAATTCTTTTGTCAAGGTTTTATATTTTCGAAAGAAATTTTCAGTATCACCCAATTCACCCCCCTCTTGGGTGAAACGCTTGATCTAACATTTGGTATCAGAGCGTAGGTCTTCTTGTTAAGGTTTAACAGCCTAAGAAGGATCCAATGGCAAGCATGGGTGAAGGAATTCTTCCCGACGGAGCATCTATCACTAGACCCCCGGGTTTCAATGGAGAACACTTTTCTTTCTGAAAAGCTAAGTTCAGAGTGTTCGTGATGGCTACTGAATATGGGCTATGGGATGTAATTGAGAGTGGAAATTATCAACCTACAAAAGTTGTAGATTCTCAGAAAATTCCAAAGACGCCAGCGGAATATGATGAGAATGACAAGAAACTTATCACTCTCAATAGCAAAGCAATTCTGATGTTGCAAAGCGCTTTGAGTCAAAGTGAATATTTCAGAATTTGCACACTCCCAACAGCAAAGCAAATGTGGGAAGCTCTAGAAATAGCTCATGAGGGAACTTCGGGAATAAAGGAGAATCGAATCAACACCTTGGTCACCGAATTCGATTTACTTCGAATGAAATCAGGTGAATCAATTTCTGAATTCGAACTTAGATATACTCATCTTGTTAATCAACTTGCAGCCCTTGGAAAAGTCTATGATCAGCACACCCAAGTACGAAAGATTTTAAATATTCTTTCTAAAGAATGGGAGGCCAAAGTCACTGCAATAGAAGAGGCCAAAGGAGAATCAATGAGATCAGTTGCTTCTCTATTTGGAAGTCTTTCTGAATATGAAAGCAAGTTAAAATTCAAAAGAGAACTAGATGACATTGGCGATAAGAAAAAGAAAGGTCTGGCTCTAAAAGCGAAAGAAGAGAATTAGGATGAGGATGAAGAGTTCGACGATGACGAAATGGGCCTAATCATAAAATGATTCAGAAAGTTCTACAAGAAAGGTCAAGGATTCAAACACTTTCAGAAAGGAGGAAATAGTAGCAAAGATCATATCATTTGCTATGAATGTGGGAAGCCAGGACATATCAAGTCAGAATGTCCAGATTTGAATCAAAAGAGCAAAGAAAAGAGAAAAGGTAAATTCTTCAACAAAAAGAAAGCCTTTGTATCTGCTATATGGGGTGACAGCTCCTCAGACGAAGAAAGCGATGAGGAAGAGGTAGCTAATATATGTCTTGTTGCTCAAGAAGAAACAGAAGAAGAGGTAAATGATTCTGAACCTACCTATGATGAATTACTTTCCGAATATAATGCTTTATATTCTGAATTCATCAAAGTAGTTAAAGAATTAATTGTTGTTAAGAAGAAAAACAAAGTTCTTGAAACTGAACTTAAGGAAAAGGATTGTGAAAATTGTGTATCTTTGAAAAAGAAAAACATTGATCTTACAAAAACTCTTGAAAAATTTACACAAGGAAGTGAGATGTTAAATGTTATTTTGAAAGCTCAACGATTTGTAAATGATCGATCTGGAATTGGATATGATCCAAAGTTAGATAAAAAGAAAGGTAGAAAGAAAGCAGGAGGTAAATCTTACTTAAATTATTTTCAGCATTCTGTGCATACATCAAATCCTTTTGCATTTTGTAATTACTGTAATAGAAAAGGACATCATACATCTTCATGCATTCTTAAGAAGAAAAGAACAATAGGAACCTACAAATGGGTACCTAAAGGCACATATGTTCAGAAAATCATTTATACTAACCCAAAAGGACCCAAAAAGAAGTGGGTACCTAAGACTTAGTCATTTGATTGCAGGTATGTCTTAAAGCATCCAAAAATAACAAGTGGTTCATAGACAGTGGATGCTCTAGACATATGACTGGAGATTTCGAAAGTTTTACCACATTACAACCTAAGGAAGGAGGAAAGGTAAAATTTGGAGGAAATCAATCCGGAAAAATAGCAGGAATTGGTGAAATCAAAAATGACAAAGGCATTCAAATCAAAGATGTATATTACGTTGAAGGCTTGTGTCATAATTTGCTGAGCGTAAGTCAAAGTGCTGATAAAGACAACTGGATAATATTCGATTCAGAGGAATGTCTAATTATCAACAAGAAAGACTTACTACTTGATAAGAAGAATATCAAGGCCAAGCTCAGAGCAAAAAGGGAAGGTAACTGCTATACCTTAGATATTAGTAGAAATGATTCTGAAAACTGTTTTCTGAGTAATGTCGATGAAAGTTGGCTATGGCATAAAAGATTGGCTCACGTCAACATGCATCAACTAGGCAAATTACTCAAAAAGGATTTAGTTCTTGGATTACCCAAAGTAAATTTCAAAAACGATTTGATTTGTGACGCATGTCAAAAGGGTAAACAAACTAAATCATCTTTCAAATTGAAAAATGAGATCTCAACAAATAGACCATTACAATTATTGCATATGGATTTAGTTGGTCCAACAAGAGTAAAGAGTCTTGGTGGCAACTTATATTCATTGGTTATTGTTGATGATTTCTCTAGATTTACATGGGTTATTTTTCTATCATCAAAAGATGAAACCTTTGAAGAATTTATTGTTTTTGCCAAGAAAGTGCAAAATGAGAAAGGTATGTCTATTGCAGGTATTAGAACTGATCATGGTGGAGAATTTGAAAATCAAGCCTTTGAAGAATATTGTGATACTAATGGCATTGATCACAATTTCTCTGCTCCAAGAACACCTCAACAAAATGGAGTAGTGGAACGAAAGAATAGAGTGCTCACAGAGATGGCTAGAGCATTGCTAAATGAAAAGAATGTGTCACAAGTGTTTTGGGCTGATGCTATGAGTACAGCATGCTATGTTTCAAACAGAGCATATATCAGAACAAAACTTGGAAAGACACCATACGAACTATACAAAGGAAGGAAGCCAAACATTGCTCATCTACACATCTTTGGTTGTAAGTGTTTCATTCATAATAATGGTAAAGATAACTTAGGAAAATTTGATTCCAAAACTGATGAAGGAATTTTCCTAGGATATTCTAACCGAAGTAAAGCATATAGAATTTTCAATAAAAGAACTTGTGTTGTTGAAGAATCAATTCATGTTGTATTTGATGAATATGAATCCTCTGACAAAACCATTGATGAAGAACAGGAAGTTGTTTTAAATCAAGAAAATGGTCAATCTATTTCTAAGTCTCTTATTCCAGAGGTTGATGAAACTAAGGAAGAAGAGCAATCTCTAGGTCAACCTAAAGCCTGGAAATACAATAGAAGTCATCCCTTAGATCAAGTCATAGGAGATGTGAATGAAGGGATCAAAACTAGAAATAGAGTCTTCAATTAAGTAAGCTTTTCTGCATTCATTTCAGAGATTGAACCTTCTAACATTGATGAAGCCCTATCAGACAATGATTAGGTCATAGCAATGCAAGAAGAACTTAATCAATTTGAGAGAAATCAAGTTTGGGATTTGGTGCCCTGACCCAAAGATCATACGATCATTGGTACTAAATAGGTATTCAAAAACAAACTCGATGAATCTGCAATTATTGTCAGAAACAAGGCAAGATTGGTGGCCAAAGGCTATAATCAGGAAGAAGGAATTGATTATGAGGAAATGTATGCTCCAGTGGCTAGATTGGAAGCTATACGTGTACTCTTAGCCTTTGCATGCATCAAAGGATTCAAACTCTATCAAATGGATATTAAGAGTGCTTTTCTAAATGGTTACATCATGGAGGAAGTGTATGTAGAACAACCTCCAGGTTTTGAAGATGTAACTAAACCGGACCATGTTTTCAAACTTAAAAAGGCTTTGTATGGTTTGAAACAAGCTCCTAGAGCCTGGTATGAAAGGCTTAGTAAGTTTCTCATCGATCAAGGTTTTGTACGGGGAAAAGTTGATACAACATTATTTATAAATCGAAAACGTGATGATATTTTAATTGTTCAAATATATGTTGATGATATTGTTTTCGGTGCTACTAATGAATCTCTGTGTAAGGAATTTTCTGAGATAATGCAGGGAGAGTTTGAGATGTCAATGATGGGAGAATTGAATTTCTTTCTTGGTTTGCAAATCAAACAAAGAAAGAATGGAATCTTCATATCTCAAACAAAGTATTTAAAAGAGCTATTGAAGAAGTATGGAATGGATGAAGCAAACGGCTCAGACACACCTATGAGTTCAACAACGTTGCTTGATGCTGATGTCAAAGGGAAAGACTATAATATCACAAAATATAGAGGAATGATTGGATCATTACTCTATCTCACGGCAAGTAGACCAGACATCCAATTTAGTGTCGGCATATGTGCAAGATATCAATCGGCGCCAAAGGAATCACATGCTGAAACGGTCAAACGAATCTTTAGATACCTTGCAGACACACCAGAATTGGGTCTGTGGTATCCCAAAGGAAGAAGTGAATATTTAATCGCTTATTCTGACTCTGATCATGGAGGATATAAGACAGACAGAAAGAGCACCAGTGGACAAGGACAATTTCTTGGAGGATCACTTGTCTCATGGTTCAGCAAGAAACAAAATACAGTGTCTCTTTCGTCAACGGAAGCCGAATATGTTGCAGTCTCAAGTTGTTATGCACAAGTGATATGGTTAAAACAACAACTACAAGATCTTGGTATTTACCTCAAAGAAATACCAATCTATTGTGATAATACAAGTACGATAAGCTTGGCAAAGAATCCAGTTCAACACTCTAGAACCAAGCATATCGATGTCAGACATCACTTCATCAGAGATCATGTTCAAAAGAAGGATGTGAAAGTGATATTCATTCCTACACATCTTCAACTAGCTGATATCTTCACAAAACCCCTTGCAAAAGATCAATTTCTATTCATTAGAAGAGAATTGGGAATGGTAAATCCCAATGAGTTATAAGCATTTTCAGCATTTCATAATATTAGATGAAGTCATTTAATAATGTTTTGATGATCACTAACTTAAGCATCGGAGTATATAGAAACATGTTATGCATGAAGAAAGAAACTCTGTTTTGAGAAACAAAAACAGAGATGATCAGAGGACACATTTACTGGAGTACCAACTTGAAGTTTTGGCTAAGACAGAAGCAATACTCGAGGAGCAACTTGAGGTAAAGAAGCATGTTACTCGAGTATGTACTCGAGTAATGGCCCCCAAAACTGGAAGTAACGGATCAAGTTACTTGATTTTCAAATATAACGGTTCAGATTTCAAGGAAATGAAGAGTCAGAAGTTAAGAAGCTGTTTACCCGAGGCAGGCCTCGAGTAAACTTGAAGCTTACTCGAGGAAGGCCTCGAGTAATGTCGGAGCTCAGATTCTCAAAGTGTTGAATACTGACTCAAATCTGCCCCAAATGGACTATGAATGATCGAGGGAACATCCATGGATAATTACAATATTATTCATGCCAGGTACGCAATTTAAATGAATTATTTTTGAATTATTGTGTATGAACACTCGAGGAAGGCCTCGAGTAAACTTGAATGTTACTCGAGTAAGGCCTCGAGTAAAGTCGGGATTTAGGTCTTTATCTTGCGCAAACTTGGTCATTTCCACAAAATCTCCTCTAGTAAATCACTATACACCCTTTCAAAAACTTTTCCCAATCGATTCCTTGTCTCATTTCCGTCAAAACCCAACTGGTTTCAAGTCCAAAAACTTCCTATTTTGTTCAAAATCTGTCTGCCCTATTCTCGCGATAGTTACCGTGTTTTCTGAGATTTCTGACTTTTCTGTGATTCAAAATGGTTAGAACCAAGAATCTCAACTTCACTGATTCCTCTGATTCTCAGCAAAATCCTGATCTTCTTTCTCTTCCTCCAACAAAGAGAAGAAAGTTAATTCCTAGACCAAAAGCCAAAACCCCTCTTAAACCTCAACCACAACCCAAAACCAAAGGTGTGGTGATCAAAGAGCCTGTTGTGACTAGGGCTCAGTCTAAAAAGAGCACATCCACTGGAAGAAGCAAAGGTGTCAAAACTTCCTCACCTTCACACTCAGACTCATCCACACCCTCTTTTACTCCAAAGCCTATCAAGAAGCCAAAATATGACAAGAAGGTGGCTGATGCAATGGCTGGGATCATTGACCAAATGGAGAAGGGTCAATCATCCAAGAAATCCAAGATTCCAGAGGCAGAGATCACTACCCCTCCCAAAGGATTCAATGTGGGGAAACTGGTGGAGTCTCCCAAGTATCTGACACAGTTCTCCAGAAGGAAAGTGTGTAAAACACACTACGTTGATCTGAAGCTACTTCAAGAGGTAGTAAAGTTTGACCTTAGTTCTTACCTTGATCTATTTATGCCTTGGTTGTCTATCAGATTGCCTTTTTGCACAAAGGTAATCACCCATTTTTACTGTAACCTAGAAATCACTGATGAGCCTAACCGAACCTCAGTTGAGGAAGAGATGACCACCACAGTGAGAGGTCAAAAAATTCTTATATCTCCCTCTAGGATCAATCTATGGTTAGGAATTGAGAATCCCCCGGATGATATCTATTCTGAGCTTGAGCCAAACCAAATTTTCACTATCCTAAAGCCCGGTGAGTTAGTTGGCCCCCTCAATTTTAAACCGAGTGATATGTGTGATCATCACAGGGTCCTATGGTATATCTACTCTAGGTCCCTAGTGAACAAAGCCAACAACTATACCCACTTTTCCGATAGGGACTATAGATGGTTTACTTCACTCCTCTTGAAAGAGCAAAAGGATCTGGGAGAGTACATATTTTCTGAAATGAAGAGGTATAAGGTGGATGGAAAAGGGACTACTCCAATGCCATATCCCCAAATTGTGTCTCTTATCCTGAAAGAGAACAAAATATGGTACTTGGATAGTAAGGAACCAATTGAGAGGGTGACCCCAGTGGGGAGGAACCAGATTGGTAAGCTGAACATCGACATCCCTCTTAAAGGCCCACTGGAGTCTGGGTCCAAGAAGAAGCGGAAGGCTACTGAGGCAGAGACCAGTAGGATGGATGACACTCAGTCATCGACTCCAGCTGCTACCACATCTTCACCATCTTTCCTGAATGCCACTCTCCAGCACTTTATGGAGAATATGCTCAGAGGCTTTCATGTGGACATAGCCAACACCAATGCAGAACTCATAACCCACATGAACACCAAAATGGGAGAGTTGGTTGAAAGAATGGATCGAAGGCATGAGGAGCTACTAGCAGAGCAACGTGCCCAGGGAGAGACTTTGAGACTGATACTGGCATGTTTGGATTCCCTGGGTCCTGGACCTTCTGCCGGTCCTTCTTCTTCTGCACCACCATCTCCAGTAAACCCTCCTTCAGACATTCCCATTCCCGAGGATGAACCATCTACCCCTCTGGTTTCTGATCCACTTGAGCCCCAAGGAAAAGACATCTTATTCACAGTGGATGATCCTGAAACCCTTGAGTCTACACATATCATTATTGGTGATTCACCTCAAAAGCCACAGCCTGAGACCGCTTCTAAACCTATTCCCTCTCCTACCCAAACAGAGGTAGTATCATCTTCTTCCTCTGAACATATCAATCCAGTGTTAGACACACCTCCAGAAGCTGAGACTACTATGGTTGTCTTCCAACCTTCTCCTCTCCTGCCTAGAGATGATATCCAAATTCCACCTCTCAATCTTCCTGAACCAGAGTCATCCAGTTCCTTTGATTCATCTAGTTCAGATAGTGTTCTTCCAGTAAAGCCCATCTCTATGGTGAAGCCTCCTAGCCCTACACTTGATTGATGAAGCCAAAAAGGGGGAGAAGAGCTTGAGAGTGATTTTGTGGACTTGTCCTAGTTGTCCTTGCTTAATTTAGGGGATTTGGTTGTATATGGGCTCTAGGGTGCATTTTGTTATTAGTTCTTCTTGAACTTAACTTGTAATTTGAATTTCTTAAATTTTAATGCAAGTGTGTTTAAATTATGACTTCATTTGATTTCATTTATGTTTTGGATTATGATACATGTTTGAACTAATGAAGTTGTTATGTATGCAAGGTATATTCAACTTTAATAAGAAATAATTAATTAAGAATCCAATTTGAAAAACCATGTTCAAAATCACCAAGTTTTGTCATCATCAAAAAGGGGGAGAATGTTAGATCTCATGTTTTGATGATAACAAAAGAATTGTTTGAAAAGGAAATGTTTAATAATCAAGCTTGAACTAGGTAATGACAGGAATAAGCTTTACTTGAGGTAAGCATGGAAGTAGTGAAGATTGGCCAAGAGAAAATGCTGAGGAACCTGATCAGAAGTGCATTTTCTAAGGCATTACTCGAGGCGCTACTCGAGTAATGAGCCAAAACTTGAAGTAACCAAGCAAGACTTCCAGTTACCTGCCACCATTACTCGAGGCGCTACTCGAGTAACCAGGTAAAATTTTAAGGTTGCTCTCGGCCTGCTAATGTTACTCGAGGAGCTACTCGAGTAACCATGTAAAAACTTCCAGTTGCCATCAAGTTTTCCAAATGATACTCGAGGAGCTACTCGAGTACCTTTGTTTTCTAAAATATGAACCTCTCGGCATTTTATACTACTGCTAATGTTACTCGAGGAGCTACTCGAGTAACACTGTGAGAACTTCCAGTTGGCCTTGCAGTTTTCTCCATGATACTCGAGGAGCTACTCGAGTAACTCTGTTTTTTGAAAAGATGGAGCTCTCGGCACTTTGTACCACTGCCAATGTTACTCGAGGAGCTACTCGAGTAACAGACTAAGGTGAATGAAAACTTGAGGTTAGTACCCGATTAACATGAATCCTCTTTATCTCATTTTCCTCAATATGTTATGGTTTATTTTAAGTGGATTCCTCGAGTATGTACCCCAGTATATGCAAAAGTTTTCAAAGTAAACTTCAAGTCATTACCAGAGTAAATCTTGTTCAGAAGTCTCAGTTACTCGAGGAGGTACCCGAGTAACCTATGCAAAAAGGAGTGCATTACTCGAGTAGGTACTCGAGTAATGAGGTAAGTGCTCTCGGCATTTACATCCTGCCAACATTACTGGAGTAGAGCATCGAGTAACCAAAGGTTATTTGAAGGTGTACTCGAGTTGGTACCCGAGTAACTCATAAAGTTGTGAATGCATTACTCGAGTAGCTACCCGAGTAAATAACTATTCCAAAGGTTTGAAAATTAGTTTACTCCATGCACTACCCGAGTAATCTTGTTTATCTTCATTGACTTTCAAATAAATAATGATTTCACGATGTTACTCGAGGAGCTACTCGAGTAAACTTCATGTGTTACTCGAGGAGCTACTCGAGTAAGCATACCCAGAAATCTAGAAATCATTCAAACCTTCATTGATTTGTTTCCTATATGATTAACCTTTCATTGTATTAGCATTCTTAGTATATTTACAGAGAAACAATGAAGAAATCATATCAAGAGATGAAAGTCAAATCAAACGTTCAAATGCCAACCACCGCCAACGGATATTTTTCAAAAACTTGAAAAGTCAACAGTGGCTGCGCACTCACCAACGGACGAAAGGAAGTGTTCCAACGGTCATCATCAACATACCTATATATATGGGAACCTTCAAACAGAGAAGAACAACCAAGCATCTATACGTTCAATTCATTAAGTTCATTGCTCTGTTTTCACGTTGAAATTGTATTCATATGCTTCAGTGATTATCACTTACTCTTTGAGAGAGATATTTCATTCAAACTCAATATTTGTTATTGAGATAACTTGAGGTTGTGGAACCTTGAGTTGGGATTGGATTACAACCTGTAAGGGGGAGCGAGTGTCCAGGTGTAAGGAACTTGCTTGTACTGTGGTGCCAAGAACCCACTGAATCTTGGAAGTTATAGTGAAACTCTCAGAGAAGCTCTGAGGACTGGACGCAGGTCAAAGTGGTTGTGACCGAACCAGTATAACTCCCGGTGTACACTTCGGTGATATTTCTCCTTCCTTATTACTGTTTTAATTCTTTTGTCAAGGTTTTATGTTTTCGAAAGAAATTTTCAGTATCACCCAATTCACCCCCCTCTTGGGTGAAACGCTTGATCTAACACTTTATTTCAAATTCGCAATTATTGTCAATTTTGGCAGATTTTCTGATCAAACTTTGAAAAATCATAACTTAATTTGTAGAACTTCAATTGGAGTGATTCCAATGGCTATGTGACACTTATTGAGTCTAGTTTCAAGGAAAAATATAGCTTTTAGCCAGATAGAAGCTCAAAATTCCCAGAAATTTCATCTTCGGACGTTGTCCTAGAAATTGGCCAGTTTCACTGGGTTAATTTCAAAAATACATAACTCTTTGTGCATTGCTAAAAATAATTCATATGACCTATCAAATTAAAGCTTAGGATGTGTACTTTCATCCTATAAAATTTCAAAATTTTTGGTCATCATCTGGTCATCCAAAACTACATGACAAGCTCACTGCCTTACAGGAAATTTCACGGGCTGAATCGTTTGCCATCTAATTTTGTGTTTAATTCCTATGATCAAGAATTTATAGCCAGAGACAATTCAAATTTTATCAATATTCACCATTTTATTCCCTTAAATATAAGGAATTTTAGCGACTAAAATTTGGGATGTTACACTACTCCATACAGATATGTTAATTTCATCATCACTCATCCAAATTGATCAATATAGAGCATCTACTTGGGCCAGAAGTGACAGAAATAGATATACAAGGTTTAGATAATTTGGAAGTTACAGTGGCCTTCTTCCAGGACATTAGCGTCTTCAATACATATGCGAGCTTCCTGGACAAAAATTGTGAACTTAAGAGCTTTCATTTAATTCTAGATGATGCAAATAAGAGATATTGTGATGAATTAGATACATACGGAGAATATTATTCCAATTCCATTAAAAGGATAACTTTTGAGAATATGGATTTGGGAAATAGAAGAGCAGTGCTCCTAGGAGACATGAAGGAGTTGGGTATACATCATTGCCAGCTAGTAGGGACAGTTGGTAGTTGCGTATACAGTGTTTTATCATATCACCACAACAACAATAATCCACACTAAATTGAATGGTTGGATATTAACAAGTGTAAAGATGTGGAGTACTTGAGTTGCTTCTTTGGCAGTTGCCCCTTTTGCTCCTCTTCCCAACTTGTTGGAAGATATTTTGTCACTGTTAGATCCTTGAATTTAGGATCAAGGAATTTAAGAGGAAACTTTCTAGAACCAGAATATGAAGTTCTAGACCAAGACACAATAAGATTTCTGTATAATACTTCATATTCGTAAACTGATATACATGAGGATATAAATATAGAGGCAACATAACTGACAATAACAGTTACACAAACAATTATCACAACTGACAATAACCACCCTTGTATTTCTAAAACTGCCTAACATATAACCAGAAAATATTGCAAATAGAATAGAGTATAAACTTCCTTAAACAGAACGCCTCTTCCTTGAGTATACTAACAGAGGACGCATTATCCTAACATTACCCTCCCCTTGAAAATGAGCCTTGTCCTTAAGGCGAAGGAAGGAAATTGAGTAACAATGATGTCATTGGATTCCCAGCTAGACTCCTCAGAAGGACGGTTCTTCCATTAAATCAATAACTGTACCTTAGGAGTACCATCCACATCAATGATCCGCTAGTCGATAACCTTATCAGGTTCCAAAAGTAATTCCCAATCAGAATTAATTGGAAGAGGGGCTAATGGAGCTAAGAGATAATAACCGTGAGTAGCCTTGAGAAGTGAGACATGGAAGACAGGATGCACACAAGAATCAGGGGTAGCTGAAGTTCATACGCCACAGAACCCACTGAATGTAGAATGGGATAAGGACCAAAGTAGCGAGGTAATAACTTTTCAAACTTGCGTCGAGAGAGTGTTTTCTGTCTATACGGCTGAATCTTGAGAAACACCATATCACCAAAAGCAAAAGCAACATCGCGGCGATGAGAATCTGCCTGAATCTTCATTTGAGTTTAAGCATAACTCAAATTATCCTTGATGGTGGTGAGGACAGCATCATGGTCATCAAGAAACTCCTCCAAATTTTCAATGCGAGTATCACCTTGAACAAATGGCAGCAAGGACGGAGGATACTTCCCATAAACCACTTTAAAAGGAGAGTAACTAGAAGAAGAGTGAAAACCGGTATTGTAAGACAATTTAGCCCAGTGGAGGAAGAGACTCCATTGTTTAAGATGATCTTGACAAAAACACCATAAGCAGGTCTCCAAACATCGATTGATGACCTCAGTTTACCCATCTATTTGTGGGTGGTAGGAAGTGCTCATTTTCAAAGTTGTACCACTCAAGCGAAACAATTCCTGCCAAAAAGCACTGAGGAAAACAGGATCACGATCAGAAATAATGGATTTTGGAAAACCATGGAGACGTACCATTCTTTACAAAATAAATTGGCAATAGACTTGGCTGAGAATGAACGCTGCAAGCCTAAAAAATGAGCAGCTTTGCTGAAACAGTCAACCACCATAAATATGCATTCCAAACCATTAGACTTAGGTAATCCAGTAATGAAATCCATTGAGATATCTTCCCATATATGCCCTGGAATAGCAATAGGCTGCAAGAGACCCCCAGGAGCTTGTGGTAGACAAGCCTCACACTTTTGAATAAAAGCAGCAACTTGATTTTTCATGTCTTTCCAGAAATAGTATTATTGCAAACGTTTCAAAGTTTAAAGAACGCCACCATGCCCACCAGAAGGATTGGAGTATGCCTCGGTGATAAGGGCAGTAGTGAGGGATGAAGAAGTAGTTATGACCAAACGATCTTTATAGTATAGTTTACCTGAGTTAAAACTGAAATGTGGCACTGACTTCAAATTAGATTGCAAGGAAGTCAAAATGGAAGATGTATAAGGATCCTGTTCCAACTGGCAATGAAAATCATCAAAGATTGAAGCATGAGAAATGGCTAGAGAAAATAATTCACCAGAATGTGGCATCCTGGACAATGCATCAGCAGCCTGGTTTGAGGAACCAGATTTGTAGATGATGGAAAAGTCAAAAGGAAGGAGTTTTAGAATAAGCCTTTGCTGCTTAGGCGTGGTAACACGTTGTTCTAGTAAATATTTGAGACTAAAGTGATCCGTATGGACTTCAAATTTCCTTCCCAAAAGATAGTGTTGCCATTTCTGCAAAGTGGAGACCAAAGCCAGAAGTTCCCTGTTATAAACAGAAGTATATTTCTTAGATGAGGATAACCCTTTGTTGTAAAAAGCAATGGGATAGCCATCTTTTTGCAACATAGCACCAATACCATTTGAATAAGCATCACATTCAACAATGAATTTCTTAGAAAAATCCGGTAAGTGTAATACTGGAGTATTCACCAAAGCCTTTTGTAAATCTTAGAAGGCTAACAAGGAAGCAGCATTCCATGAAAAACCATTCTTCTTAGTCATATCTGTCAATGGCTTAGCAATCTGACCATAATGTTTAGGTAGTGGCCACTTATTAATAGCCAGAAAGTCCCAAGAAGCCTCCAAGTTCTGTAATATCTTTAGGTAGTGGCCACTTATTAATAGCAGCAATTTTGTCAGGATCAACCGTCACACCCTTTACAGAAATAATATGCCCAAGAAAAGAAATTTCAATGTTGAGAAAATCACACTTGTCAGGATTAGCATAAAAAACTTGCTGCCTCAAGAGTTGAAAGACAATAGTGAGGTGTTCTATGTGATCCTGAAAGGTTTTGCTGTAGATCAATATATCGTCAAAGAAAACCAAAATGAACTTCCTGAGGTAAGGCTGAAATAGTTCATTCATAACAGCCTGAAATGTGGCTGGGACATTAGTAAGGCCAAAAGGCATCACAGTAAACTCATAGTGCCCAAAATGCGTGCAAAAGGCCGTCTTTGGTATATCCTCTAGTAGAACTCGGATTTGATGAGATCCGGATCGAAGATCAATTTTTGAAAAAATAAAGTAGCCCCATAAAGTTCATCAATTAACTCATCAATAGTAGGAATAAGGAACTTATCTGGTACAGTAAGCTGGTTTAGCTCTCTGTAATCCACACAGAAGCGCCAAGAGGAATTTTTCTTTAGAAATAGCAAAACGGGGCTTGCAAATAGACTGACACTGGTCTGTATGAAACCTTTCCTGAGTAATTCAGCAACTTGCTTCTCAATTTCATCCTTCTGAGAATGAGGATATCGATAAGGCTGAATGTTTGGACGAATGGCACTTGGATATAGCGTAATTGCATGGTTCTTTTCACGGACAGGCGAAAGAGTTTGAGGTTCTTCAAAAACATCTGCATACTGCTGCAACAAGTCTTGGAGAGTTTCAAAACGTTGAACAATTGCCATACTGTGTTGAACAATTTCCATACTGCGTAAAGAAACTGTTGATGCAGGTTGAGAAATTCCCTGTAGTTTGTATCGCTTGCCATCAACCCAAAAACCATGAACAACTTCTGCAAATTAGCCTCCACGGTGTTAAGGGAAGCTAACCATTTGATTCCTAAGACCATGCCAACGCTGCCAAGAGAGAAGGGAAAGAAATCTTCTGTGATTGTCAAACTCTGTACCATGACCACTAATTTTTTGCAAATAGAACGACAAGTAACCATAGAACCATCGCCCACTTGTAATCCAAAAGGAGGAAGCCGTTCTGATTCAATACCCAAGTCAGTTAATAATTGGTGAGACACAAAATTATGTGTCAAACCACTGTCTATAAGAATTAAGACCGGTTTTGAATCGACAACCCCTTCCACTTTCATGGTCGAAGCAGTAGAATTCCCAAGAATAGCATGAAGGGAAATCCCGGCCTTAGTGACGTTATACTCTTCCACTTCATCGTGTACTGCACTATCATTATTTATATCGTCAGTAATTTCCATTAATCACAGCAAAGTAGTCTTGCATCGATGACTTGGAATGAACTTTTCTCCACAACGATAACAGAGCCCTTTTTCCTGTCAGAATTGACGTTCATTTTCTGAGAAAGAGGGCGTGGCTGAAGTAGTTGGATGATTAGCGTATGCGGACGTAATTGTCGGCCTCACAGAATTCAAAACAACCTGATTTGATATCAGATTTGAATTACCCTGTTGATGTGGCATGAAAGCTCTATTTTCTCTCCAATTATTTCCCCATTCGGAGCCACGTGATAACCACTGTGAGGGACGCAGTGTTTGTTGACTCTGAATTTTAGATTCAAATTCAAGGGCAAGGCTTGCTGCTTTGTATACAGTCCGTGGCTTATGAAATCTTGACGTCTGCCTTTAATTCTTCCTTCAACCCATGAATGAATATCGCATGTAAACAATGCTCTGGCCAATCGTGCACTCTCAAAGATCGTCGGACAAATTCCTTTCGGTATTCCTCAACAGTCCCTGTTTGCGTGATGTCACATAAAAAGATGTCTGGGTTTTGGAATTCTGCTGGTCCAAAATTATCTTGGAAGATCTGTACTAACTCATCCCAATAACGAATGGTTTGGTTGGAAGAGACCCAGGTAAACACATCTAAGGCATCCCCTTCTAAATTCATAGCCACTACTTCTACTTTTAAATCCTTTGGAGTCTGGTAATAGCAGAAATATTTCTCTGCCTTCATCATCCAGCCCCTAGGATCTCCTTCTTCAAACTTTAGGAAATCCACTTTAGTGTGTGGCCGTTTGTTTGGTTTCTTGTTCCACCAAGGGCTGTCATATTCTCCTTCCTCAAAATCTTCTATGTTCTTCCCAGCGTCCTTTTTCATAGACTCAATCTCTAAGGAAGGATTTTTCTGTTTCTTCATCTCTTGCATATCAGAATCCAAACTCTGTAGTTTACCTACAATGTAGGTTAACTGCTTTGCTATAGAGTCTGGAGTTGCGGAAGTTTCAATTTCATTGTGTTTTGAAGACTCAACCTCGTGATTCTGAGAAGCAGAATCTGTCGACTGTTGCTTCTTGCGTGTACTGCCCATGATTCCACAATTTGGCCAAAGATCAAGGCTTTGATACCAATTTGTTAGATCCTTGAATTTAGGATCAAGGAATTTAAGAGGAAACTTTCTAGAACCAGAATCTAAAGTTCTAGACCAAGACACAATAAGATTTCTGTATAATACTTCATATCCGTAAACTGATATACATGAGGATATAAATATAGAGGCAACATAACTGACAACAACAATTACACAAACAATTATCACAACTGACAATAACCACCCTTGTATTTCTAAAACTGCCTAACATATAACCAGAAAATATTGCAAACAGAACAGAGTATAAACTTCCCTAAACAGAACGCCTCTTCCTTGAGTATACTAACTGAGGACGCATTATCCTAACAGTCACCTTATGCTCTTCTATCCTTGCATCAACCTGACCTATTTCCTTATCTCACTGATCTCGAGATTTGGAGTTGCAAGAGCATGGAGACTCTGATGACGCCAAAGTTATTAGCACTCCTCCAAAACCTACGGACCATTTTCGTTTATAACAGTTGGAGAGGATCATTCTCAAACTGCTAATGGCGACCTGATGGCCCTTGTGCATAACCACCTTTCTCACCCTACTCCTTTCACTCTTCCCAAGTTGACATCTCTGCAATTATATGACATGCCACAATTAAATTTCGTATACAGAGGCATCATGCTTTTCCCTTCTCTCCAAAGATTCTTTGCTTTCATGTGTGAGCAACTGAATCACCCTCGGATAGAGATCTCAAATGGATGTCAGCTTCCCATGGAGAAGACCTCAACCGGATACCGTTGGCGAATTTAAAACTGATTAATCAGGTCCATACATATCTGCACCATTTTAATTTGACTACCTTTTATATTATATATGTTTATGATGCTGATTGAATCTCAACATCTATGAATATTGTTTCTCTTTGTGTTCGTTTCTTCTCACGCTTCTCATGAGTTTCTCTTCTTTAATCACAGAAATCTATGCACTTAGAAAAATCTAAAATTGTTAGAGCCAAATAATCATATGTTACTTATGTCTTCATTATTTCTCTCCATTTGCCTGTGTTGCTCTTTATTTTTGTGATCACGCTCATCAGTTTCTGAATTCCTGCCAATAAATGTTCCAATAATTGAAATTTTGTTTGCTATAATTAAATTGTATCAAATGACATCATAAATAAATCTCAATAAACTATAGTTGCAAAGTTGTGAATACATCTCTTCTTCTATATAAGTTCCTAATGTTTTTTGTCAATTATTCAGTCGGTTACAAAAGTCTGCAAAAGTTGTTTGAGGCATGCGTCTCAATTAAATTAAAGGGGCATTTTTACTCACAATTCTCATTCTAATTCCCTTTTGTCATGTAATATATATGCAGGACATGGTTTCTGATGTGTGAAACCGATGCTAACCTATCATCCTTTAAATCATCATTCAAGAATTGTGCTTTTGATGCTCTATTTATGTTGTGTGCTTCTAAATTTGTCCAATTATGCTTTTTTCATAAGTACATTTACGATGAAGCTTGGTTTTTAACGTCACTACGTGCTTATAGCATTATGACATTCTGAAGCCTTTACCAAGAAGTTATTCAACTCTATTTTATTGGAAGAACGACACGTGCCCCTATTAGGGACTTATTCAAGGAACATATTTACATTTGACTCCCTGAATTGTATGGGGCAATAGGCAAAGATACATATAAACCTTAAATAATAAACTTATTTATTCCCACTTGTTACCAAAAACAATTCACTGCAATAATATTTTTTTAGTTACTTGTTTATTTTTGGTACAAGTAGCTTCTCTTTGTTTAATCCTCCCACTTAGTAAACATCATCTAAAACCAAGACTATGTTGAGGTTAGAGGTGATAATATGGGTTGAATCTACAAGCTCAACCTATAAAAAGTGACAGGTTGGCGAAATGGCAGCCCTTTTTGAGGTGGATTTTTTTTCAAACCCAACTCATGAGTTGTCCTACTTAATTTTATCATAACTTCATTCCATGCTTAATTACTCATTTGTATTGATTTATCTATTTTATATTGATAGAAGAATTATGTAAAATAGATTTCATATTTATATATACAAGTTTTGGGGTTGACTTATTTACATAATTTCATAAAAATATAAAAAATAATTTGAGTTTATGTATAAGAGTTTGTAATTTAATTTGAAAATTAAACGAGTATTTAAAAATGAAAGGAAAAAGGGAAAAGAAAAAAAGTAAAGAAGTTGCATTACTGGCTCTACTGCATGTGACGTATTACAGGGAAGATATTGCCCGCAAGCGGGATATAGAAATACGGCTGCTTTAGTTCGCAAAACAAAAAAAAAAAACAAAAACAAAACACAAAAACGGCGGCTTTGATCCCCCCCCCCCCCAAAAAAAGGCAAGTTTAATTCTTAGCAGCAAAGATTGAAGCTATGCTATTAATTTATTGATCAGTTTAGAGAAGACTACAAATTCAATGACCAATTTATTTATTTATGGTAAAAAATGGACACGGTTACAACTACATGGAAAGACAAGGATGCATAAAAAATGAAAAACAAAAATGGATAGGTCTAAAATAAAAATTTATGTGTAAATAAGACAAGTAATAAATTTATTAAAATATAGTACAGTTCAAGTTTAGAGCATCATTTTTTTACATAGGTAAAAGACAAAATCACTCCTTAATGGAAGGTGTAAAGAATTTTTGTTGGGAGCTCTCTCCCCTAGGGCACCACCAAAAGGTAGCATGACCTTTTGGGCCTATCAAATAGGGGGCATCAGGACTATTAGTTGTTGGAGGCCCATGTTAATAAATCTGGCATTGGCCTTCAGGTTAAAGCCGGATACCTGGAAGGTGGGTGCACCAAAGGCCAAAAATTATCCATTGCATAAACCATTAAAAAAATTACATAAAATCTGAATAGCTAAAAGAGTGGGGGGAAGAGAGTAAGAAAAATGTTCACTTTATAAAAGGAACCACTCTTGAGGGAGGGAGGGAGACGCAAATATTCCACGTCCTTGTCGGCACCTTACTCCTAAGTTAAAGGGGGCTGGCCCATTTGGGCCCTATTCATAATCAAAACCCACATTAATATGAATCCCTTTCATTACGGCTCTCACATTGTTTAACACGTTTGTTTTTTTATATATATTTGTTTAATGTGTTTTCTAATTTTTTTTTTTTTTTGAATTACTAGGACAAGAGTTAACTCTTGAAATGTGTCATGTTGACACTACAAACCAAAAGAGGTGATATTGCATCAATCAATTTAACCTAGATCAACTAACATTTGAGCCAAACACCAATTTGGTGGCACATGTATTAGGCACAGCTCAGTATTCGCCTCCTGCGCCATTTTAGCCAAATAATCTGCACATTTCAACGCTTCCCTGTTTGTGTGAAGTATCTCTATATCCCAACCAAAATAAATTAACGATCTAATCTCAATGATCTCCTGGGCCAATGGATGAAACGTCCCATGTCCTGATATCAATGTGTTTTCTAATTGCTCATAAACATAGGGTGTCTATGACCAAGGCAATGTTGACTCCAAATTTGAGCTGGTAATACATGATATATTATATTATAAGGAAGATATAAAATTGTTAAAAGGTATTGCACTCAATATAACTACTTTGTTTGACCCCAAAAAAAAATACGGAGTATATACCTACTTTGGTTTCATTTTTCCTTTTAGTTGGCAAGTTTATTGCTTAGCCGCGTTAGGTTGAAATCATTGAAGTATTGAACATGGGAGCATGGGATACCAAATGCTAAAAAGATATTGTTGTTGTTGTATTAATTTATTAATTAGTTTAAATTAAGAATACTACAAATTCAACAACCAATTTACTTATTTATTTATGATCAAAACTGGATGGCAATAATCACTAAGCGTTTGGATCAACTGGTAAAGGGCTTATTCCAGCTTAACTAGTGATTTTGTATTCGAGTTCTAGGTATGTAACCACAATAATTATTTGGAGGTAGCCAGATCGTCAATACACTTACATGGAAACAGAAGAATTCATGCATAAAAAAAATGAAAAAAAAAATGAACAGTTCTCAAATAAAAACTTGTTTACGAATAAGTCCTGTAAATTGCTGCAATATAATAAAGTCCCAAGATTCTTGAGTGTGATTTTTTATACTGGCAAAAGAGAAAATTGCATCTTAATTAATATAAGAAGTTGACTTGCAAAATCCATACGTAAAATATGAATAACTAATATGAACCATAAAAATTATGCAAATTTACTTGTAAATCTAAGACCTTTGAAATGTAAATATTTGGCCAAAAAAAATGTAAATACAAGAAATTGACTTATAAATCCATAAGTAAAAATTAGAACCAGATAAATAAATACTTTTCTCTATTCCCTTATATGAAACGTTTATATAAGGTGTTTTTGGTCTTTTTTTTATTAGATGTTTTAATAGTTTCAATGAGAATTAATTAATTTTTTTCTATATATATACTCATATTTAAAAAGGGTAGTGAGAGGGTGAATATAATATGAGTGGAAGTTTAATATATTTAGTAAATGTAGTAATGAAAATTATTTAAATTTTATGAAAAATTTAATGCTTTTAATTGTTTTTATGGTTACATGTGAATTAGTAATTACTCTCTTTGGTCTTTAATATAAGACATATTTGGAGATTTAATCTTAATTTTAAATATAAGACATAGTTTTCATATTTGTCTTTGATTAAAAAAAATCATATTTGTTAATCTTTTCCTAATTTACCATATAGTTTTCATATTTATCAATTTTTTCCTAATTTATCTTTATTGATGCTCCCTCAATAATAATCAAGGAGGAGGAGAAATGAGTGAATTAAGGAAGGTGAAAAGAATGTTTTAGAACATACATGTCATATTAATTAATTTAACCAACTTTCTTAATCTAATCAAATTAGATAAATATATTTTATATTAAGAACCGGATGAGCAGTTAGAAACGTGTCATATAATAATATTAGAGTAGGTGAGAGGAGTATAAAAAAAACATATCTTTCTCTTATTGGCCGATTGATTAGTTGGCGCCAGCCGGAACACTACAAGTACGTGGCCAATTGATTCTTAATTAATTTCTCAATGTTATTAGCGCATTTGCTTCTGTGTTGAGGTATCGATCAAGTCAACGTTTCCTGCTTCTCATTGGAGTCCAGCGTCTGCGCCATGATTCAATCCAGAACTTGAAATAGCAATCAGTAATTTTCTCTCTTTCATTTCTTCAATTTCATTATGTGACTGATTTTCATCTTCCTTTGTTACTTCTGCTTCCGCCTTTGCACAATCATTGATTCTCTACTTTTAAGTTAGATCTGAATAATCTTCATTCCTTAATTAGTTACTACTTTGTTTGATCAAATTGCATGATTATTGAGGGAAGGAAGATGATTTTGTATGTTCAGGAAATGTCGTAGATAACTGCATATGGGAAAATTAGATTAGATTTATTGACGAAAACTCAAGCCCCAAACTTATAAAATGAAAAGCTATAAGTTTCAATCTGTTAAAGAATTTAATCTTAATTATTACCTAGGTTTCCCAAGGCAACCAATCAGTTTCAAACTGTATGAAACGGTATGTTTTCGATTCCAATTATTACCTACTTTTGGTTCAACATACTTCTTCAGTCCTATTTATAAGAAAGAGAGAAGAATTTATTAAAAAGACAATGAGGTTTTGAACACGGGAGCTTTGTCGCCCAAATACTAAAAACTAGAAAGACATTACTGTTGTTGTATTTACGAATATCACAAATTCAACAACCAACTTCTTTATTTATGCTCAAAACTGAACAGAAAACAATTACCTGGAAACACAAGGATTTATGCATTAAAAAATGAAAAAAAGAACTGTTCTCAAATTCATTGTTTATGACTAAGTCCTGAAAAATGTAAATTGCTCAAATATAATAAAGTCTCAAGATTCTTGAGTGTAATTTTAATACAGGCAACAGATAAAATTGCACCTTAATTAATATATGAAGCTAACTTGTAAATCCATTTGTAAAATGTGAATAACTAACATGTACCATAAAAATTATGCATATTTACTTGTAAATCTAAGACATTTGACTAATTAGAACCATTCGACCAATAAAAAAGGGACTAAGTAGAGCCAGACAAATTAGAACGGATGCATTTTATTATCTTGACGAATCAAATCAACTCATCACTGTTTCTTATCGGAGTCGATCGTCCGCCATGTTTCAATCCAAAACTTGAAATACCATTCCGTAATCTTCTCTCTTTGATTTCTTCTTTTCAATTTGATTTTTATCTTAGTTTCTTACTTCTGCTTCTGCTTTTGCATAGTTAATTCGTTTTAATTTCTACTTTTAAGTTAGAAAAATTCAATATTCATTCTTTGAATAATCTTCATTCCTTAATTACTTTGTTCGATCAAATTCCGTGCGTATTAAGGTAAGGTAGATATATATGATTTAGTATATGTGCAGCGGAAAAGTGGATACTTGCAGATAGTCAAAGAAAATTGGATTACTTATTGACGGAAACTCAAGCAGTATTCAAGCCCCATACTTGTTTAAAAAAAAAAAAAAAAAAGTCATAATCTGAAAAGTTACAAGTTTCAATCTGTAAATGTATTCTGGAAAAAAAAATCTGTAAATTTATTTTGGAATTGTCTTCAATTTTAATTACTCCCTCCCATTTAATATACTCTACTTCGTCTAGTCTTTATTACAGCATTTCTTCCTATAAGATATTTGCTATTTTCGTATTAAATATTTTTTAATATATGCGCCATACATAATAAGAGATTTGATGATGCGGATTAGAAATTAATATGATGTTGGATGAGTTAGAAGTGATCACTTATGTTTATGACTAGAGGGAGTATAAGATACAATTTTTTAGAAGGCATGATCATAGTTATAAGATAAGGATGTTTGAAATTTTAACTAACATTTTTTAATTTTTATCCCCATTAATTACATACTCCCTCCTATCCTTTTTATAAGAGCCGAAAATTTGAATTACCTTAGTCCTTTTTATAAGAGCTCAAGAAGAGTTGTTTTAATATTTAATGAGTTCTTTCCACTTTTACCCCTTATTAATTATATATATTACATTAATTATAATGTTGGTGGTACTTATATTTACCCTTTCTCTCATTGCTTTTTGTCCCTTTACAAATAAAGGTATACTTGAAAAACATGGTTGATTTCAGACATGCTTATTATTTGTAACCAATGTTAACTGTCTTCTTAAACTACATAATTTGATTATCAAGCTCTTATAAATAAGATTAGTGCGAGTGTTACTATATCACTAGATTAATTATGATCTCTTGCATCATGTTGCATGCAGGAAAAGTAATAATGAAAAAGGTGGGAAGGCGAAGGGATAAAGAGTGGGAACGAGTTAAGCTATTGGAAGGAGGGCAAGGATGGAAATGTAATGATTGTGGAGAGGAATTTGCAGGAGGCGCTAGCAGAATCAAAGCTCATGTTAATAAAGTCAAAGGCAAAGGCATTCGACCATGTACTGGCAAAGCAAACTCCAATAATGATACTGAACACAACGTCCTGCATTCTCAAGGTACGTAAATATGTTCTCCATCACTCCAGCTGATAATATAAATCACTTTAATTATAAACGAATTCATTAGAATTATTATGACAATTAGTTTATTAAATATATCTTAAATTATTTTTTTACTTTACTTATAATAAATGAGGTTTTAGAGGAGAGAGAAAAATACATGGAGTCAATTTTTTTAACCATGAACATGAAGCCACATTTAAACATGAATTACATGAGCAAAATTGATAAAAAGACATATTAATTACTACATCTGGTTCAAAATATAAGAGCCAAATAAATAAATTACACAATTCGAAACGTTATTTAAAATTGGTTTAAGATAATAAGTATCTAAAAAATATAACTTAGTTTCCTAAAAATCCCTATCTATGGAGAGGGTGAGTGGGAGAGAAAATAAGTGAAAAAAGAGATAAGAGAGAAGGAGTGAAAAAATAGATGAGAGGCATATAATTAATTAAGGGTAAAATTTTAAAAAAAAAAAGCATTAAATGATGAGACAAAAACAAAGTGGCTCATATATAAAAAATCACACCCCCTCATAAGTTTAGTTTTTATATTTTGAACCAAAGCGAGTACTGTCTAAATGACTTATATTGTGAATGGGAGAATTATATACCTTCTTATCTTTTCTAAGGTACCATTTGATATATTTATTACATCTATCCTATATTGCCCTTATTTAATCTTAATTCTATTTCTCAAGGCTACGCAATACATGTTTATTAAATGAAGATAAAATTAGAAATTCCTTTGAGTTTTAGATAGAGGTAAAGAGTTTTAAATATTCCCTTAATAATTCTGGTCATAATAAGTGCCTGATAAATATGACTGATTGGAGTACATATTACTTAGTTTAAACAATGAATAATCAAACAATATTTTGTCAATCCATTTGTACTCCTTTGCTAGTTTATATTGCCATAAAATCAGGAAAATTTGAATAATGTAAAAAATTTTATGAGCCCAAAAACAACCCAACAAAACAAATTAAGAGGCTGAAGTGGAAAATCAAAGGAAAACAATTGGGAGATAATTTAATTTCCCACGTTGCTATTGATGGATAATTAAGTAGTTTAATTGCATAGTGATATTAGCAATTAATATACTGATTGAGTTAATTGGGGGCCAAAAATAAAAAAACAAAGTTTCTTATTGGATGGTCTGATAGATCATAGCATGTCCAAAATGAAGCAGGACAAGCCCAAGCCCAAGCCCAAGCCCAAGCCGATGATGCTCAGGATCAGGACAGGACTCAAGACCTGCAAATGATGAAACGATATGTGTTTGAATGTTTAAGGTTTGATTCATATTTAATTTCCAACTATATATATGCTTGTAATATGTGTAAGATTGTGTGGGGGGGGAATTTGCATGTATTTTCTCTAATTTTTGTTTTTTAAAAATCAATCTAATTGTTTTTTTTTTTTATGTAAACCACTCTAATTCTTCAGACCTGAAGATAAGGTTATTGTTTCCCCACTTTCATATTTGACTCAAGAAGAGTTTGTCACACTTAAACCGGAGACTTCTTTGGATTCATTGGTAAGTATTTATGTTTTACATTCTTGTATCCTATTTTAAAATTTATGACCAAGTTTTTAGTTATATTAATTTTAAATTTAATTTCATGAATTCTTGTATAGGTTATAGATAATTTTGTTGAGATACAAACTGATATTGAGCGTAAGAAGAAAACGGTGCCTTCAAATTGGTATCTTCCTGTGACATTTTCGGTGATTTTCTATTCTCTCTTTTCTATTATAGGAAGTACAATTATACGTTTCTAATTAAAACAAGTTCATTGAAAATAGTTTTAAATGGTTCTTCCATGATTATAATTATAGGATGCAGCAGTCAAAGGTAAGGTAGGTCACTTCTTGAACTTTGTCCGTGGCCACAAAATAAAAGAAAATTACATGTTTGACCTACAATCCTGTGAGAAGGTATGCCTTATCAACTCTTTATAGAAAAGTTTATTTAACAACATGATTATCTTTTTAACACTATATATCAATTTGATTTGTGTTATCACAAATATTAGATTTTTATTCCTGTTCGCGTTGGAGCAAGGCCAAATGGTGGGCACCTTTATTTATACATTGTCCATTTAAAGAATAAAGAGATTGAAATATGGGATTCGCTACCCAATACCCCTGAGGCTGAAATAGAAGAGACAACAAAAAAATTGGTGGGTGTTAGATAATTGTAACATTGATAACATTAATTGATTAATTAGATATATAAATAATAATTTTCTCTATATGTCTAGTTGCTTGCCATGGAAAAACTCTTTGAGACAGTAACATTTACAGAATTTCATTTGAAGATGGCAGACAATATCCTCTTACAACCTAATGGGTGAGTGGACAATTATTATGTAAAATTATGAGCTTTAATAGAAAAAGTTTTTATCATGCATGACCTTTTCCTATTTTCTTCCATTTGTAGATTTGATTGTGGTGTCTTTGTTATTAACTACATGCAACAATCTGATGATTATGTCAAGAGAGATAGTTCATTTCAGGTATAACCTCTTGCAAACATATATAGTCATATATAGAGTCATGTGTAAGCACTCACACAGTCTACACGACCAAACTGGCACTTTAATTCTTTCAGTCATATAAATGATATGGACAACAATATAATGTAGTTTGACAGTCAAAAAGAAAGGGAGGATTTGGCTTTGAAGTTGCTCAACAACGACTTGAACAAAGAAAAGCAAAATTTATATGACAAAGCAAGACGGCACTATACACAAGTTGAAAAGCAAGATGGCAATCAAAGATTACGAGTTGATCCTTCAGAGCACTTTGAAGATGTTGGCAGAGAGATGGAAGCAGAATATGATTATTCTAATGAAGAAGATCATGATTTTGAAGACGACGATGGTTTGGAAAACGGTATGAGCATCGATCCGCATAAACAATATATCCAACTCATTTAAATGTCATTTAAGAAATTTATTACTATTAGTTGAAGATTTTGAACTTTTAATAGCGGTCATAACTTTTAAAAAAATTACTGTCTTTAAATTGTAACTTCATCTTAAATTATATTTCTCTTATCCACTCTCTTTTCTATAACTTTTTTATTATTTAATGACGGACAAGTGCGTAAAAATATTTAATGCTGTCTAAATTTTGCGGTAACTTGCATCTTGTATACTTGAAATCTTCCAAATGCGGTTTGCATGCATATAGGGACGGAGAGGGTATATGACCGCATGAAATTTGAATGCCATATATATATATATATATATTTTTTTTTTTTCACTATTTTTTTCAGTAGGCATGACCTCATGATCATATTTATAAGATAAGGATGTTTGAAATTTTAACTAACATTTTTTCATTTTTATCCCCATTAATTACATACTTCTTTTTACAAGAGCCTAAAATTTGAATTACCTTATCCTTTTTATAAGAGTCCAACAAAAGTTATCTTAATATTTAATGGGTTTTTTCCACTTTTCCCCCTCATTAATTATATATATTGCATTAATTAGAATATTAGTGGTACTTATATTTACTCTATTTCTCTCTGTTACTTGCCCCTCACAAATAAGGGCATACTTGAAAAACACGGTTGATTTCAGACATATTTATTACTTTTAACCAATGTTAACCACCTTTTTAAACTTCTTAATTCGGTTATTGGGCTATGATAAATAGGAGCACAAAGAGTATTACTATATCACTAGATCAATTATGATATCTTGCATCATATTGCATACAGGAAAAGTAATAATGGAAAAGGTAAGAAGGCGAAGGGATAAAGTTTGGGAACGAGTCACGCTATTGGAAGGAGGACAAAGAGAGAAGTGTAATGATTGTGGAGAGGAATTTGCAGGAGGCGCTCGACCATGTACTGGCACCTTAAACAATAAAACTGAACACAAGCGCCTGCATTCTGAAGGTACGTAATAATATACTCCCTTCAGTTGATAATATAAATCACTTTAATTAGTATAAACTAACTCATTAGAATTAAGAAATAATAATTAACTTATTAAATATATCTTAAATTAATTTTTTTAACTTATAATACAGTGAGGTTTTAGAAGAGAGAGAAAGTACATGGAGCCACATTTAAAGATTAATTACATTGGAGAAATTGATAAATAAACATATGAATTACTATTTAAGTGACTTATATTGTGGAATGGAGGATTATATACCTTATTATCTTTTCTAAGATTTATTACATCTATCCCATATTGCCCTTATTTAAATATCAATTTAATTTCTCAAAGTTACACAATATATGTTTAAATGAAGATAAAATTAGAAACTCCTTTGATTCTCAGACAGAAGGTAAAGAGTTTTAAATCTTCCCTTAATAAGTGCCCGATAAAAATAACTGATCGAAGTACATATTATTTAGTTTATATTGCCAGAAAGTCAGGAAACTTTGAATAAGGTAAAAAATTTGTAAGCCAAAAAACAACCCAACAAAACAAATTAAGAGGCCAAAGAGCTAAATCACCGGATTTAGTAGCAAACAATTGGAAGATAATTTAATTTTCCATGTTGCTATTAATGGGTAATTGAGTAGTTTAATTGCATAGTGATATTCGCAATTAATATACTGATTTTGTGGTGCAAGAAAAAAAAAACAAGAAGTTTTTCATTGGACGGTCTAACTGATTATAGAAGGTCCAAAACGAAACAGGACAATTCCAAGCCGGTGATGCTGAGGATCAGGAAAGGATTCAAGTTGGGTCTTCTTTTGTTTCCAATTGGGAGAATGTAGACATGCGCATGATGAAACGATATGTGTTTGAATGTTTAAGGTTAGTATATATGCTTCTAATATGTGTGTATTTGTGTGAGAATTTGCATGTATTTTCTTTAAGTTTTTTTTTTCTAAATCAATCTAATTCCTTTTTCAATATGTATGTAAATCACTAATTCTTCAGACCTGAAGACAAGGTTATTGTCATTTCCCCTCTTTCATATTTGACACAAGAAGAATTTATCACACTTCGACCAGAGACTCCTTTGGATTCATCGGTAAGTATTTATTTTTTTACATTTTTATATCCTATTTCAATATTTATGACCAAGGTTTTAGTTATACTAATTTTTAATTTAATCTCATGAATTCCTAGGTAATAGATATTTTTGTAGAGATACTAACTAATATTGAGCAAAAGAAGAAAACTATGCCTTCAAATTGGTATCTTCCGACCACATTTTCGGTGATTTCCTAATCTCTTTTCTGTTTTATGACGTACATTAATATTTTTTTAATCTAAAACTAGTTCATTGGCAATTATTTTTAATGGTTCTTCCATGATATAATTACAGGATAAAGCACTCAAAGGCAAGTTAGGTCGCTTCTTGAACTTTGTCCATCATGAAAAAATGAAAGAAAATTATATGTCATCTGATCTGGAATCCTGTGAGAAGGTATGCCTTTTCAACTCTTTATAGAAAAAGCTTCTCCACAAGGAAAGATAATAGAGACAGAGAGAAAGTGATTGGCAAAAATGAATGAATTGTATTGTATATTAGTGACTCTGTCTTTATATACAAGAGTCAACACTCATACTGGACCATACGTGGCTAACTACGTTAGTTACATTACAACTGGCATAGTTACAATCAGTTACACATTAGTTACATACTCTTGAATATTGTATCATTCCCCCTCAATTCAAAGGTCCTCTTATCCCTAAGCTTCTCTTAAATACATCAAACAAGAATTTAGACAGGTTTTATTAAGCCATCTACAATTTGATAAGCTGCAGGGATGTGTGTCACTTTAATTTCTTTTTGACTGGTTCTTTCTCAAACGAAAATGGAGATCAAGCTCCAAATATTTTGTCCTGGCATACAACACTGGATTGGCTGTCATTGCTACTGCACTCTGATTATCACAGAGAATTTGAGGCGGGTAGAGAATTGTCATTTATAGTTCACTCAGAAGGGACTTAACCACCAAACTTCAGATACTACTTAAGCCATACTTCTATATATTCTAATTCTGCACTTGAACGAGAAACACAAGATTATTGCCAAGGAATACACAATGCCCTGAGACACTCTTTCTATCATTGCAAACAACCCCCCAGTCAGCATCACAGTAAGCTGTGAGCGTTTGTTGTGTGGTAGGTTGTAAAACAAGACCATGTTGAGATGCGCCAGCCAAGTACCTCAAAATGCATTTAACGGCCTGCCAATGCTCTTCAAACGGATCACGCATAAACTGATATACTTTGTTAACCGCAAAGCTTATATCAGGCCTTGTATTTGTGGCATATTGAAGTGCCCCAACAACAGACCGATATAAGGAAGAATCTGCCATAGTAGTGGTGCCCTCCTAAACCAGAGGTTATAGGTGTTGTCACACCTTTAACAGTAGACATACTAGCATGCTAGAATAAGTCACAAACATATTTAACCTGAGATAAAAATAAGCTGCCATCATTAAGTATTGTCACTTCAATCCCTGGGAAGTAATTGCGGTAGCCAAGATCCTTTAGAGCAAATTCATTGTTTAGAGCTGTAAGAAGGGCAGAGATCTTTATAGGAGAGTTGCCTGTAAAGATGATATCATCCACATATACTAAGATATACAGAATCTCAGTTTTGGAATCAACTTTAGTTATTCTTGTAAAGAGAGATTGATCACACCTGCTGCTACTGAAACCAAGCTGAAAAAGGGCACTAGCAAGTCTCTTAAACCAAGCACGAGGAGCTTGTTTGAGACCATAAAGTGCCTTGTCAAGCTTACAAACCAAGTCTTTATTAGTATGTTCATATCCGGGAGATAGATGTATGTAAACATCTTCATGAAAAAGTCCATTTAAGAAAGCATTCTTTACATCAACCTGGCTTAACACCCATTTCTATGAAACAGTAATAGAAAGAATGATTCTGATGGTTACTGGCTTAACCACAGGGCTAAAGGTTTCTGAGAAGTCATATCCTTCTTGTTGATAAAGCCCTTAGCCACTAAGCGAGCTTTATGCTGAGGAGGTTGACCATCAAGATGGGTTTCGAGGCAAAGCACCCGCTTACAACCAATAATGTTGCGACCAGGAGGCAGAACAGTCAAATGCCACGTTTTATTTTTCATGCCTGCAAAAAACTCTGCATCCATTGCTTTCTTCCAATCAGGAGAAGACAAGGCTGCTTTTACTGAAGTAGGTTCAGTAGCAGCAAGATAGACCTTTGGTTTGTAAACACCATTCATAAAACGAGTGATCATTCTATGTTGATGAGAGGGCTGTACATTCTGAGGCAAATTATCATCTGTGGATATACATGGAGCTGGTTGAGAAGAAACCTGTACAAAATTATGATCTGCAATACAATCAACAGATACAACACCTGCGGCAGAAGACATGTTAGTAGAATTGCATTGTGTCGTAGGTGTGGTAAGTTTAGGAGGATTGGCTAATGGTAAGGCAGGGTTGGAAGTAAAGTTAGAAGGTTTAGAGGTTCGAATAAGGCTAGGATAAGGGAACTCCAACTCATAAAAGAACATCTTGTGAGATATAAATTCGACCATGTGGATCCCAATATTTGTAGCCCTTGTGAAGATCACTATAACCAACAAAAATACAAGCAACTGACATGCAGTCCATTTTATGTTCGTTGTAAGGTCTAGTATGACGGAAACAAGCACATCCAAATGCTTTTAGATGAAGATAACGAGGTGTTCTTCCATACAACTTTTGAAATGGAGAAAGACCGTTAATCCTCTTGCTTGGAAACCTATTAAGAAGATACACAGCTGTATGAAAGGTCTCTACCTAAAGAGAAAAAGGAAGGCTAGCATTGGCTAACAATGTTAACCCCATTTCAGCAATGGTGCGATGTTTCCTTTGAGTTACACCATTCTGCTCGTGTATAAGGATAGCTCATTCTATGCAAAATGCTATTATCCTTAAGATACCTCCCAAGTTTGAAATATTCAGCACTAGCATCAGACTAAACACATTTAATGCTATGACCAAATTGCTACTCAACAATTTAGTTGAACTCTGGAAAAACATGATAAGCATCAGACTTGGTATGTAATGGATAAAACCATGTAAACGATATACAAGCATCAGTAAAATGAATATAGTAAGAGTGTCCATCAAGAGATTTGTGAGGAGTAGTGTAACATCCATCTTTTGACGCCCTTAGTGCGCGTCCAAAAGCACTATGTTTCAGGCGAATTGATAATTAAAGCCCATAAACTGAAACTTGCATATTTATCCTTTAATTATTGTTCAATTTGTATCTCTAGTTTTGTGATCAAACTTTGAAAAATCATATATAATTCTATAAAATTCATATGGGATTCTCTACACTTTTATTGAAAAGCTCTTGAAGTGCTCGTCTTGATAAAATATCATTCTAGCTCAATCATGCTCAAATCAATACAGTTTATACGTTTCATAAACTTGCTTAGAATCATGGACAGATTATGTGTCCCGACTGCAAAAATTCATAAATCATTGTATATACCTCCAATTGACCTGATATAAGACTTGTAGGAAAGCTCAACATTTCTACTTCATGCATACAAATTTTGTCAGCATTGGACATCCACCACTATTCTTTATCAAATCAAACAGTGATCATACTCTGAAAGTAGCTGAAACTGGACAGTCTTGGTAAAGCATATTAAAATCATAGATTCAAGACCATACTACGGCATATAACCCTTTATAACTCATCATTACATGTCAAACTTATGTGCGAAGGTCTCATAATAAGTTTATACAACTCACGGGATTTATTACACAAACTACTCATGGCACAACAAAGTCATGGAATGTTGGTAATTGTTTATTACCGTGATTCTTTGAATCTCACCCCCCAATAACTAACCATGCTAGGTTACAAGCTTCTAAAGGAAAGAGGAAAAGCATTGCCAAAAATCACATGCAATCAAGAACATGCGCATAAAACATATAATTGTCAACCATGGCCATGACACAATTGAAGAAAACATTCAACATGTTCTAGATAAAATATTTATTCAACTCATGCCAAGCTAAGAAGCATAACAAAACATAAACATAACTTAAATGCACGAAGGTAAAGTTGCGACCTATAAACTTTAATTACTTTCCCTTGCTCTTAATTCCTCCTTGCTTGGCATTGTTTTCCAAGCTTACAATTCAACTTCCATAACGTCCAATGGCCCTAAGTAAACATCACATATCAATTGCTAAACTTATTATGACCATTGAAATCATTAACATTGATCTCAAAACTACTCTTACTTATTACTTAAATCTCAACTTTTCACTTTTAACTCCATAGGCTTAAAATCAATCTAGCATGCTTCTCCCCATAATTTTATATGTAGATTCCGTTTTTAAGCTCAAATTAATCAAAAGAAACTTCCTTCCCCTCAATATAGGCCAAAACAGAAACATAGTGCCTTTAGGAACAAAAAATTCTGTTTTGATGTTTAATGCTTCCAAACTTACTTTCTCACTTGTACCCTACACAATTTTTCATTTTATACTCGTTGGAAGCATCAAAACAATAAAGCTCCATCTCCCTCTTGCTGCCCTGTCTTGACCGAAATTACACATGGAGAAGGAGAAATTGGTTCTTCATCATTTCATTCAATAAATTTCCATAATTCCAGCTCTAACCGCTTCCTTAATCATGAATTGATCTTGAATCAAGCTTTCAACATTTGGTATACATTTTGACAGCACCTCCGTTTAGTTTTGTAACTTTCCGAACATTACAAAGTCTCAAGATCAACTCAAACAATCACCACCATCAACATCAACAACATCAAAATCATTATAAATCACTACTTACCTTGACTCCAAGTTTAATTCCTTGAACTTCCTCTCTTGAAACCCTATATTCACTTTTTCCTCTTGCTATACTTGAAATCAAGAGAAGTTTCAGGAGCCATAGGCAATCTTGAGCAAGGAAACTAGAAGAGATGATGAATTTGACACAAATCTTACCTATTTTCCTTTTCCTTGATCTTCTTCCTCTTCTTTTCTTTCTCTTCTTTTTCTTCTTTCCCTCTCTCCCTCTTCTTCACTACTTCGTGCTCTGCCCTTTTTCTGTGCTTGACGGACTTTTGGGAGTGCAAATGAGAGGATGATTTTAGGGTGTGTTTGGTTTGAGGTGGGGGTGGGGGAGGGTAGGATGGAAAACTTATAATTTTGGATAAAAGAAATTTAAAATTTATCCTCTCATTTTTTTTAATTTTGAGTTCCCGTCTAAAATTTATTTTCTCATTCTTTTTAAATTTTAGATTCCCACCCAAAATTTAAATTCCTTCAATCTAAAAAGGTAATTTACTAATTTACCTACCCTCTCATTCCCTCCCACCCCTCCCCTCCCCTCACCTCAAAAACAAACACACCCTAAGTGTTCTTATTTTATTATAAACCAAATTTGATAATTTAAGAAGTCCATGTATTATTTTAATGACTTCTTTATCATCAAAGGTCTCATAATCCTTTTTCCTTTCCTTCTTGGCTCAGAGCCTCAGATGACACCAAATATGTACTTGAGGAAGGTTATAGATTGTCCTTTCCAACACTAAATTATTCTAATTACATTTTACTTATTTTTTAATATGGAATTAATCTTCCACAAATTCTTTTTAAAGATTCTGAAATCATATAATCAATGTAAAATCATTAATAATTCAAATTTATTAGGGAGTAATTCCATAATTTTCTCAAGCTCAAATTTGGTCTCTAAGTATTTTTCCCATAATTTCCAAGAAATTGCCCTATTCTTGGATAAAATATCCATAAAATATTCTTTAAGATAAACTTTCAGTCTCTAGAGAATGAAACCATTTTATAAAGTCACATTAACCACAAATTAAATTTCTCATATTTTTTCCCAATTATTTGAGGCCTAAAGGAATTTTTCATAATTAATTTTGGCTAATTATCCCTTACTAAGCCAAAATTCTTATAATTCTTCAAAATTCATTTTTGAGGAAATTTTTTCCTTTATACCTCAATTAAGCCTCAAATATAGTTTAGGAAATTATTCTCTACCTTTTTGTGTCTTCGGGATTTTTCTTGAAATTCCGGCCATAATTTTCCAAAATTACCCTTTGATACCCATAATTTTTAGAAATTACGTGTTTGCCCAAACCCAAGACAATTGATATATCATGTTACCTTGGCAAGTCTACTATTTTATTTAGTCTTCAATTAACCTTTAATTACTCATTTAATCTTTCTTCGAGAGGGAATAATATTACATAGTCCTTTGGCATCATTCTATTTAATTACTCATTTAATCTTTCTTTGAGAGGGAATAATATTACATAGTCCTTTGGCATCATTCTATCTTTGGGGCACGTTCGGGATTCTTGCCCAACTAAGCTTTATAACCTATTTAGTTCATGCTGATTCTTGAACTTTTGGCCCCAAAATCCAGGATATGACAAGCAGGGCCCTAAATATTAGTGTAAATGAGTTGGAGAGGAGTGTCATAGGTGGTTAAAGATAATGGAAAGGGTTGTTTGTGAGATTTACCAAGACAATAGGATTTGCAAAAATCAAATGGAGCACTCTTATTATTAGAAATATTACACTATTTCATAATATCAGATACAATAGGAGTTGCAGGGTGACCAAGCCTATTGTGCCACAAACGAAAATTTGAAAATGAAGACAAATTAGAAATTGTATTTGAGGTATGAGTACATGATAAGTGTTTAACAGAAGAACTAGAAGTTGCTTTATGAACTGAAGGAGTCTTGTATTGCCTTGTCTGAAGAAGATATCTGACAGCTTGCCAAATAGGACACAAGCCATTTCTCGTGTAGCATTTGTGAAGCAGAGTATTAGATCCTTGATAATGCAAACATTTTAAAAGAAGGCAATTAATATATCATTATCAAGACAGAGTTTAGAGATACTGATAAGGTTTTTGGTCATAGAAGGAACAAGTAAAATGTCATCAAGGGGAAGAGAACGATGTGAACAAGGTAAGGTTGATTGACCAGTGCAATTTACTAATAGATCTTGTCTATCACCAACAAAAACTTTATTAAAACACTTGTTGCCTGACTTATCAACCACATTCTGAGAATTGTTGGTAATATGATTTGTAGCTCCAGAGTCGACATACCAGTTTGGATCAATAGCATCAGTGCCTGCAACCATAGCATGAGTAGCTTGATTCTTATCCTTCTTGTCAGTCAGAGTCAAGGACTCAAAAGCATCATCATAATGATACCAACAATCAATAGCTCCATGACCCCGTTTCTCACAAATCTAGCAAGGTGAAGATGTCCTCTGTGACTGAGAAGAAAAACTGGAACTAGCCAAGGAAGACATACGATTTGCCACGCCTCGATTTCCATGGTTACATCCACAACCACTGTGTCCGTTGCAGCCTCCACGAGTGTGAAAGAGTTAATACTTGGACTAGGAACAACAACTACAGTCTTGAGATGCTTCTCGATTCATGCTTCATGTGCAAGAAGCAGAGATTCAACATCATCAATCGCATATGGCTGTGTTCGAGTAGTGACAGCTGTAATGAAAGAATCGTATTCATCAGATAGGTCAACAAAGATATGATCAATGTGTTCCAACACAAAAATTGGCAGCCAAGGCATCAACAAGCCTTTGGCCCGGAGCAAATACTCATTTGCTGAGAGATTTCCCTTTTTGGCAGACTTAAGTTGTGTCTTCGGTTGCCGTTTGTTGGGCTTTGTCTGAGACACAAAGTGCGTTTGAATTTTCTCCCAGATCTAAAGAGAAGGCTCACAGCCAATAATCCTTGTAAGCAGTCCTTCAAACATCAAACATGATATCCAAGACATTAGAAGTTGATCTTGCTTCTGCTAGGCTAGAAACACTGGATTAATTTCAAATCCATCATCGTTTTCTATTGAGGTGAGATATTTCAGCGGCGGCTTTACAGTTGGATCAATGAACCCCTCAAGTCCATGACCTCCAATTACCGTCACAATCTGATGCTTCCAAAGGAGGTAGTTGGGTTCCTCCAGGCGAACAGAGATTAGGTGTGTGAAGGTAACCACATCACCTCACTATTGCTGAGACATTGAAGAAGGATGAGAGGATTGAGAGGAAGCAAAGAATTGCACCATGGATCACTGCGCTCTGATACCATCAAGGAAAGATAATGGAGAGAGGGATTGGCAGAAATGAATGAATTATATTGCATATTAGTGAATCTGTCGTTATATACAAGAGTCAACATTCATACTAGACTACACATGGCTAACTAAGTTAGTTACAGCACAACTGGCATAATTACACTTAGTTACACATTAGTTACATACTCTTTAATATTCTATCATTCTCTATCAACTTGATTATTCTTTGTTCACTATATATCCATTTGATTTGCGTTATCACAAATAATAGATTTTTATTCCGGTTCACGTTGGAGAAAGGCCAAATGAGCATTATTATTTATACATTATACATTTAAAGAATGAAGAGATTCAAATATGGGATTCTCTACCCAATACATCTGTGGCTGAAATAGAAGAGACAACCAAAAAATTGGTTAGTATTAGATAACTGCAATATTGATTTTATTAATTTTTTAATTATATATATAATGATTTTTGCTTTATGTCTAGTTACTTGCCATGGAAAAACTCTTCGAGAAATTAACATTTACAAAATTTCATTCGAAGATGGCAGACAACATCGTCTTACAGCCTAATGAGTAAGTGGACAATTATTACATAAAATTATAACATTTAGTAGAAAAAGTTTTTATCATGCATGACCCTATCATATTGTTTTCTGTTTGTAGATTTGATTGTGGTATCTTTGTTATCAACTACATGCAACAATCAGACAATTATGTGAAGATAAATCCGTTATTTCAGGTATGACCTTTTGCAAACATATATAGTCACATATACAATCATAGGTAGCACTCACACATGCCCACACACAATCCTACATGAGACACGTATACTTTAATTCTTGAGAGAATCACTCCTAGGTCCCAAGTAAGGAATATATTATTAGAAATATCCCTATTTACAACTCTTCTGCATGTAGTAGTTTTACAACCTCGAGGGACCTTTCTGATAATATGTTCCTTACTTGGGACGTAAGAGTGATTCTCCCTTAATTCTTTCTTTCATATAAATGATATGGACAATAATATTATAATGTAGTTTGACAGTCAAAAAGAAAGGGAGAATTTGGCTTTGAAGTTGCTCAAAAACGACCTGAACCAAGAAAAACAAAATTTATATGACAAAGCAAGATGGCACTATGCACAAGTTGAAAAGCAAGATGGCAATGATGCTTCACAAGTGTGCTTTGCAGATGTTGGAAGAGAGCTCAAAGGTATAAGCTAGCATTAGCATAAACTACATATCCTACTTATTTTAAATGCCTTTAATTTATGAACATTTATTAAAGTTCTTGAACTTGTAAAAATTATCATAAATTTCAAAATTACTCTTGATAAATTGTAACCCCATCTTAGTTATATTTCTATTAGCCTCTTTCTTCTCTATAACTTTTTGATTATTTAATGAGGGGCAAATGCAGAAAAACATTTCCCTCTTTCATTTCTTCAATTTCATTATGTGACTGATTTCCATCTTTTGTTGCTTCTGCTTCCGCCTTTGCACAATTTTTATTCATTATCTACTTTTGAGTTTGACAGACTCAATATTCATCCTCTTAGTAATCTTCATTCCTTAATTACTTTGTTCGTTCAAATTGCAATCATATTGAGGAAAGGTAGATAATTTTGTATATGTGCAGCAAAAGTAGATACTTTTTTTTGGGGGTGATAAAAGTTTAAGTTCAAATCTGGAAGTGTTGATCTTAATTATTGCCTAGGTTTCCCAAGGTAACCAATTTGTTTCAAACTGTGGAATTGTCTTCAATGTTAATGACTCCCTCCGATCTAATATGCTCTACTTCCTATAGTCCACTACAGAACGTCTTCTAAAAGGAATATTGTTTGTTTCAAAGGCATTTGCTAATTTCGTATTAAATATTTTTTTATATATTCCCATATTTAAGAAGAGAAGTGATGAGGAGTAGAAATTAATATGATGTTGGAGTTTAGTGTAGTTAATAAGGATAATAATGAAAATTAAATTTTATGACAAATTTAATACTTTTTGCTGTTTTTTTTATTGGTAAAGGTTTTTAAATATATTGCGATAGTTCTCTTGATAGTGTTGGAACTGCCTTTTCTTATTGGAATATATTACTATTAGTTTAAATATCGAATAATCAAATATATTTTGTTAATCCTTTTGTACTCTTTTACAAGTTTATTCGGCTGCAAATCGTATCCAACTCTTTCATATTCTTTAAGGTGCTAATAGAAATCTCATATTCATTGAATCGAAGGCCCTCCTCAATCTACCAATCTTAGTTCCACGCCAAGAATCATCAACGTTCCCCTGGATCAACCCATATATTCTGATCGAGGTATGACTTGATGTATTATTAGTTTAATATTAATGAACGTAAATGCAGATTTTGTTATTCTTCTTGCCTTTTTGAGTTTTTTAGTTGGAAGTCATATACCCAAATCTAACATTTCTTCACTAATAAACTCAAATTTAATTTAAATTGTCACTTAAAGACAATCTTAGATTATTAATAATCCATGTTTTACTAATATAAGTGGACAGTTTTTCACATATTTTGGAGTGAGAAAAAGGGAACCAATTAAGTGAGAGATAATTTAGTGACAAACATTTGGGAGATAGATGGGTGTACGTAACTAAGAAGTTTACATTGCATAGTGATTTTCGCAATCAACGTACTGATTGTGTTGTTAAAAAAACAACAGGCATGTCGTCAATGATGGACGGTCTAATACAATATTGTCGCATGAACAACGAAGCAGGAGAAATCCAAGCTGATGCTAAGTATGAGGAAAGAAATCAAGCTAGGTCATCTTCTGTTTCCAATAGGAAGAACATTGAAGACTTGCAGGTGATACAGTACGTGTTTGAACATTTAAGGTTATATTAATACTTCCAACTATACATATGCTTCTGACATGTATTATAATTCATTAATGAATGAAGCTAGGTCATCTTCTCTTATAAGTTTTATTTTTTATTTGCTCTAATTATTTTTTTTTAATAACTGAATCACTCTAATTCTTCAGTCCTGGAGATGAAGTTTTTAGTTCTTCACGTTCATTTTTGACTCAAGAAGAATTTATCAAATTTAAACCGGAGACTTGTTTGGATTCATTGGTGAGTATTTATATATTCTATTTTTACTATTAATTGTCAAGTCTTTAATTATATTAATATTTAATTTTTATGCATCCTTAGGTAATAGATATTTTTGCTGAGATATTAACCGATATTGAGCAAAAGAAACCTATGCCTTTGAATTGGTATCTTCCAGTGATGTTTTCGGTAATTTCCTATTCCCTTTTCTGTTTATGGTGTCTGTTAATTTTTTTTTTTCATCTAAAATTAGTTCATGACAATATTTTTTGTTGTTCATCCATGATGTACTTGCAGGATGCAGCACTCTATAGTGACGTAGGTTACTTCTTGAACTTTGTCCGTAAAAACAAAATGAGAGAAAATTATATGTCTGACGTGGAATCCTGCCAAAAGGTATGCCTTTTACACTCTATAAAAAAGTTTTTTTATCAACTTGATTACTCTTTTTTCTGTATTTATCAATTTGATTTGTGTTTTAACGGATAATAGATATTTATGCCTGTTCGCATTGGAAAAAACAATGGTGGGCATTTTTATTTATATATTATCCATTTGAAGAATAAAGAGATTGAAATATGGGATTCTCTATCCAATACAACTGTGGAAGAACGTGATGAGACAACCAAAAAATTGGTGAGTGTTAGATGATATTGTAAAATATTATACATAACATTAACTAATTAATTATATGGAATATAATTTTTGCGTTATGTCTAGTTGTTTGCCATGGAAAAACTCTTCGAGAAAGAAACATTTAAAGAATTTCATGTGAAGATGGCAGATGGCATCCTCACACAACGAAATGGGTGAGTGGACCATATTATTATGTTAAATTATAAGAATTACTAGAAAAAGTTTATATCATACATGAGCTGATCATATCTTCTTAAATTTGTAGATTTGATTGTGGTATCTTTGTTATTAACTACATGGAGCAATCAGATAGCTATGTGAAGAGAAATCCTTCATTTCAGGTATGGCCCCTTGCAAACACATATATAGTCATATACACATAGGCACTCATACACATAGTCCTACACGACCATCCGGGCACTCTCTTTTAGTCATATAAATGATATGAACAATAATGTAGTTTGACAGTATTCAAGAAAGGACGCATTTAGCTTTGAAGTTGATTAACAGTGCCCTGAACGAAGAAAAAGACAATCTGTATGACGAAGCAAGACGGCACTATCTCCGAAAAAGAAATACGCCCAAGACGCCCTATGACCGGAAAAGAAAAAAGCGCAAGACGCACTATGCACAAGTTGAAAAGCAAGATGACAATAAAAGATTCCGAGCTGATACTTCAAAAGAGCATGCTGAAGATGTTGAAAGAGAGCAAGAATCAGAATGTGGTGATTTTGATGGGAGAGTGAGCAGGCATGAAGGTATGAGTATCAACATAAACTATACATTATCCAACTCATTTTAAATGTCTTTTATGAAAATTTATTACAATTAGTTGAGGTTCTTGAACATTAAAAAATTTTCATAATGAAATTTCAAAAATTACCCTCATCAAAATTGTAACCTCATCTTAATTATATTTCCTTAGCCACTCTCTTCACTATAACTTTTTGATTATTAATGAGGGGCAAGTACAGGAAAAAAATATTTAAAGCTGCATAAATTTTGTGGTGACTTACATCTTGAATTCTAAAAATCTTCCCAAAATGCGATTTACGTATAGGGACGGAGAGTATATATGACTGCTTAAATTTTGAATGCCATATATTTAATTTATTTTTTATTCTTCTCACTATCTTTACTTAATTGTTTATTACTATTCTTGTTGCTAGGATCTTCGAGAAGTTGTATATTGCCTACAACATATTTAATAGGGGAGAAGTTTCAAAGATATACTGAACAAATATGGAAATGGATAAAGGATGACAAGGTGTCCGCAATTGGAGTTTGGGGAATAGGAGGCTCAGGAAAAACAGCTTTAGCAAGCCATATATATGGCAAGCTTTTAGAAGAAGGTGACATTAAAGTGATCTGGGTAACTGTATCACAAAATTATTGCATCTCCCACTTGCAAAAAGTCATAGCTAGATCAATTGAGTTGGATATATCTGATGAGTTTGAGGTTAAAATAATTGCCGAAAAATTATTTCAAGCATTCAAAGATATGCAAAAGTGTGTTATTATTTTAGATGATGTTTGGGATCTTTTTTTTCTAAAGGAGGTTGGATTTCCCATGTTTCATAATCGAATTAAATTGATGTTGACAACTCGCATATGGGAAGTGTGTCAAGGTATGGGTTGCGAGGAATATATAATAGGAGTGGAACCTCTTGAAGAAGAATATAGTTGGGAGTTGTTTAAAAAGATTATAGGATTCCATGATGATCTGTCTTTGGAAGTGCGGAAAATTGCAAAGAATATTGCAAAGGAATGTGAGGGCTTTCCCCTTGCTATTGTTAGAATTGCGACAAGCATGAAGGGGAAAATACAGGCTAGAGAGTGGAGTCATATGTTGGAATGTCTTGAAAACTTGGACAATAGGCAATATGAAATCGAAAAATGGGTACTTCCTATTTTGAGATCTAGCTATGATTTCTTAAGTACGAAGTTGCAAAGATTCTTCTTGTATTGTGCCTTAAGTACTACTGATGAATTTCTTGATGATGAAGAAGGTGATCATTGGATAAGAAGATTTGTTTATGAAAGCATAGATGAAACGAAGTTGTTAAGGGTGCAGTATGATGAAGGTGACAACATGCTGGATAGATTAAAGAAACATAGTATGTTGGAACAATTCAATTGGAGATTGAGGGTGAACAAATTTCTTAGAGCCCTGGCTATTGGCATTGTAGAAGACAAAGGTAAAATTATGGCAAATGCTTACAAGAATTTGACAGAAATACCAAGTGATGCCCAATGGAGAGAAGGTCTACAAAGAGCTTTTTTGACGGGAAACAAGATAAAAACAATTCCAGATGGCACATGTCTTATGTGTTCTCAACTGTCCACATTGCTTTTAAATGGTAATACAGATCTCAACTACATTTCAGATGATTTTTTCAATAACATGCCTGCTCTTGAGACACTTGATCTGTCTGAGACTCGTATCAAGCGTTTGCCTGAATCTGTGTCTAGCTTGAAATGTCTCACTGCATTACTACTTTCAGGGTGTGAGGCATTGAGTTACATTCCTTCATTAAGTAAATTGAAACGACTAATATCATTGGATCTATCTATGACTGCCATCACTGAAGCACCTATGGGCTTGGATTCATTGGTTAATCTTAGATGCCTGAATCTACTCAATACATATATGTTAATGTCATCATCACTCATTTCCAAATTGATCAATTTAGAGCATCTACTTGGGCCGAAAGTGACAGAAATAGATATACAAGGCTTAGATAATTTGGAAGTTATAGTGGCGTTCTTCCGGGACATTAGCGTCTTCAACATATATGCGAGCTTCCTGGACAAAAATTGGGAACTTAGGAGCTTTCATTTAATTTTTGACGATGCGAATGACAGATTTGATGATGAATTGGCAACATATAGAAAATATTATTCCAATTCCATTAGAAGGATAACTTTTGATGGTGTGTACTTTGGAGATAGAAAAGTAGTACTCCCAGGAGACATCAAGGAGTTGTTTATATTTGATTGCTTGCGAGCAGGGACATTTGGTAGTTGCCTATGCAGTATTGTTTTATCATATGGCCACAACAACAATAACTCACGCCAAATTGAACAGTTGGATATAGTCTTGTGTGATGATGTGGAGAACTTGTTTTGTTTATCTGGCAGTTGCCCCTTTTGTTCCTCTTCCCAACTTGTTGGACGTCTACTCCTCCTTGAATTGATGCACTTGAAAGATATTGTGTCACCATGTTGCCTCTTATCCTTGCATCAACCTGACCTATTTTCTCATTTAACTGATCTCTCTATAGCGGCATGCGACAGCATGGAGACTCTGATGACGCCAAAGTTATTAGCACTCCTCCAAAACCTACGCACCATTGACGTTTATAGATGTGAGATGATGAAAGAAATAGTTGGAGAGGATCGTTCTCAAATGGGACTTACTGTTAGTGCCAACCTTTCTGACCCTACCCCTATCACTCTTCCCAAGTTGACATCTCTGAAATTAAATGACATGCCACAATTAAATTTCGTATACAGAGGCATCATGCGCTGCCCTTCTCTCCAAACATTCAATGCTATATGTTGCTTCCAACTAAATCTCCCTCGGATAGAGATCTCAAAGGGATGTCAACTTTCCACGGAGAAGACCTTAACTGGACACATTTGGAAAATCAAAACTGATTGATCAGGTCCATACGTATCTACACCGTTTTAATTTGACTTTCTTTTGTATTATATATGTTTATGATGCTGATTGAATCTCAACACTATGAATTTTGTTATTGTTGGTGTTCGTTTCTCCTCACGCTTCTCTCGTGAGTTTCTCTTCTCTAATCACAGAAATCGACACACTTAGAAAAATATCTCAGTTTATTAGAGCCAGATGATCATATGTTACTTATGTCTTATTTATCTCTCCATTTGCCTGTGTTGCACTTGATTTTTGTGATCATGCTCATCATCTATATTCCTGCCAATAAAATAATCAATGTTCCAACAATTGAAAGTTTGTATGCTATAAATTGTAAAAACATCATAAATATATCTCAATAAAGTATAGTCGCAAAATTGTGAATGTCTCTTTTCTTCTATTTTTTTGTCAATTATTCAGTGGGTTACAAAAGTGTGGTTGCAAAAGTTGTTTGAGGCATGCGTCTCAATTAAATTAAATTAGTTGAAATTTGATCTTTTTCTTAATAAAAGTTTACAAGGCCAACCATGTTTGGTCCAATTGTTAAGAATTTAGCTCATAACTCACAAAATCGTGAATTCAAATCCCATTATCAATATGAGGACTTTGTTTATAAGCATTTTTATAAGCTCTCAAAGTCTTGAGGCATGACTTGCCCTTAGTGAGCTTACGAGATCCAACTCACTCAAACCTTTGTCATATTAAAAAAATAATTTAAAATAATCTAATTCAAACACTCACTTAATATATGAGCAAAATCAATTGTTCTATTTTCATTTTTTTTTACTTTATTTTATTATTTTTTGGGGATTAAATTCTCCTACATATAGTTCGAGTTTTCAACTTAAAAACCAAAAATTAGTTTTTGCCAAGCGCAACTACTGCCATTTTGATTTAATTCGGCTTATAAAAAAGGACTTCATCAGTTGGTAATTGTATACAAGAGTCTACAAAATTTTGTATGAACTTTATAAAAGTGCTTTTATATTTTATAATAATACTACACTTGATCTCTCTCTCAGCAAATAAAGGATAATGTATTTTGTTGTCAACCATCAAAGGACAACTTCAAAATTTTATAAAATTGATTAAATTTAATGAACTTTAACAAATTTTCTTATTTTTTAAATTTTCTTATTTTTTAAGAAAAATACTTAACTTGCTTGTAAGAAATATCAACAGCAATATATATATATATATATATTAAGAGAGAAAGAACTTGTGGATCACCTAACAACTTCATCGCCATTCCAGCAGTTCTTCAGCTTTGGACCAGTGGGCCCTTCCTGGCCCAACACTTCACTCGGCAAACCGCTCACCATCTTCTCTAGAAGCTTCTTCAACTTCCCAGGTAACCATTTCTCTACCTTCTTCAACTGTTCTGCTACATCATAGCTTATCTTCAGACCCCATTCTTTGAAATAGTTCAGCCATGGCTGCTCCACTATCTCTCACCCTAGATACTCTGCAACAACCACTTTGTACCCGATCCCCATATCCACTACCATATTACTTGCTGCAGTATCGTTCCTAATTCCAACACCATTAGCCCCTTGAGGACTAGTCCCTTGTTTGGGGTAAATCACATGGCCATGAAGTGAAGAATAGACAACAGGTTTGTTCCCATCATCCTTGAATTCAAGATCGAAGGGATCGACCCAGATACCTCCACTGTATTTTGATAAATAAACACCTTTTAGTTCTCCATCAAAATTGCTCACTCTCAATGTCACGTGTTCCCAGTCCCCCACGTGTTCGCTGATTTTCCCCAATGAAATGGTGATGAACTCTACTTTTGCTCTTGCTAGTCCATTGAATGGGTAGTATACCCAACAGGCTATGTCTGTGAATGTTCCACCAAACATGGGTTTTATGTGCATATATGCTTGTGAGCTTTGTAAATCCCCCCTTTTAACTCTTTCCTTGTTGTCTTCATCTGCTGGAAGATCCAGCCAATAGGAACCATCATTATTAGGATCCTGAGGAAGATTAGTGCCGTTTGGTTGTATTGGGGTAGGATGTGATTCGTCTCCCTTCTTATAGAGTAATCCTCCACTAGCGAAAAACCAATTTACAGAGGACGGGTGGTATTCTTCATCTGGATGTAAGTACATTATTGGAGAGTAAGCTTGGACTATTGCTTGAATTTGTTTTAGATTTGGCATCGAGGTTAAGTTAACATTGGTGTTTTTCAAACAGGATATAGCCAGAGGACTAGTGTTTCCACCATTTTGAGCTAGAAATGTGCCTACAAGAAGTCTGGGAGCTTGAGTGCCTCTGATGCTTGGTCTTGTTCCATAGAGATTAAATCCATTGGGGTCATTGGATGTGCTTGATCCCTAGATCCATGTATATGTCTCAATCTGATCTGTAAGGTCTGCCCGAACACACCAAATTTTATCCAATGAGGGCTTGTCTACTGTTGTGGTCACAACATGTCCTACTGCTTTATAGCCATCAGGAGGGTTTGGGTGCCAAAAATAGGCAGAACTACTTTGATTGATTTGTAGAGACGTGGTGCTCCATATCAGAGTGTAGTCAAGTGGTTCCTTTAGAGTTGAGTTAGTGGTTGAAGAGTTATCTTTGGCCACAAGAACCCATCCAAAAAGGGGCTTGTTGTTAGGTTGGCTATAACAACCTAACATAGAGAATCCTTCTGGTAGTCCTATAGGTTCAAATAGTGTAGCCCCAAGATTATCTGGACCACCTTCATAGGATGCCCATACTTTGTTGAATGTTGAAATCTGCGCCACTTTCAGCTCACCCAGATTTATGATCCCACTAGCAAATCCATCACCTGCATGTAAAATGGTAATAATCCTTCAACAATGTGACAACAGTATTTGACATAAATCATACTTCAAATTGTGCCTGAACCTCACACATATTATGTCCTAAACTCAAGCACAATCTGTGACACATGGGGCTCGGTTTCATGTGTAATGTGAGTGTCAAACATGTTTAAAGATATGATATAACTCTGTTTCTGAAGTGTCAATGCTTTGCAGAGAGAAACTTCAAATATGGAATATCAAGTTTGTATAATAAGTGTTCATTAGACCTTGAAAATTAAGTAATTGCTCTGCATCTGTTGAGTTTCATAATGGCTATTTAATTACCTGGTGGCCAGACTTGTGAGGGAGCAGGAAGCTTGAAAGTGGTATCAATGCGAATACTTTGATCCTTCTTGGAGATACCCTTAAGACTATTCCCCATCTGATCTGTTTTTGATACATATTGAATGCAAAGGTAATGGTGTTATACAATACACAAGAATTTTGCAAGGAGCATATTCATTTGATGATACATGTGATGATAGGAAGTGAATGAGTGGAAACAAAAGGGACGGCCTAATGGTGAGTCGTCCAAGGAAGCCATTTTGTCTGTATATATACGTATGCTTCTAATTAACCTTTAAATATGGAAGACTGGTCTATTTCTTGCCGTTCTTGTTAACCCTACCCAGTTAACCTTGAATTCTCCTTCAAGATGCCTGATTTTTAATTTTAATGTATTTTTCTGAACTTTTCTAATCTTATTTATAAGGCACTTCCCTATATTTTACATAGACCAAGAAAAATCTTAAACTTCAGTAACTATTCTATAAAATTTAACTACTTTTCAATTTTACTCTTATTTAATATACATTAGACCCCATGAGAATAAAATTAATATAATAATAAATAAAGGGTAAAATGTGTATTCATGTGAAAAATTGGACTAGAGGAGTGGATTTAGAGCAAGTATCAAGAGGGGCCGTGATATAAATAAATAAAGATGAACTCCATTCATTCTTACATAACAGTAGGAAATTAATTTAATTATGTATATGTAAATAGAAAGTCAACATAATGCTTTTGTGAGTGTAGCCGTTTATTTGTATTTAATTTGGGAACATGCCTTTTTTGGTTCGTTAATCCGACCGTGTAAGAAAAGACATACACATAAGTTATTGCTTGCGGATAAACATGGATTTCCAAGTTGCGTGCCATTCGTGATGAACTAGTAATACTAAAATCTCTCACCATTTTTCTCTCATTTTTATTCTTAAAAGACGCAAACATCTCACATTAAGGTAACATCGTTAAACATGCGCAAAAAATATTTTTTTATGTCTCTTATATTATATGTAATGTAAAAAGTTAACGATGAATTTATTTTCTCCATAAAATGATATATTATCCATGCATTAGAAAGGAACAAAATTACCCTCTACATAAGAGAGGGGGTCAGGGAACAAGTTTTGTCCCATGTTGATCATTAAAAAAATATATTCATTATATTTTGGACAGATGGGAGAGCCCATTAGCCCCACTATTGATGTGGCAATGGGGATCAGCAAGTAGAGTGATGTGGCGTGGGTTCATTAGGGCGTTGTGGTTCTTTAATATAAAAACTAATTGAAATGTTGGATTTGGTCTTAAAAATTAGGATCTTAATCTAGTTTATGCTTCATATTTATTATACTTTTAAACTAGTTTATTTGGCAGAAAAAGTAGGGAAAATTCGAATAAAGGACATAAAAAATGATATTTATTAAGAAGGAACTTAAAAACTATTATTATTGAAGGACCAAATATCAAAATATAAATTTATACATACTAAATTGCCCCTAACTAAATACCTAATTCCTCTCTACCACTACCACATCTATTAATGATTAAATAATAGTACTTTTAAGGTAATTAAATTATGTGAGCCGGGCGAATAATTTAAGTTTTTTTTATGATTTTTCATCATAAAATTTTCACTATTGATTAATTTAGTGGCCTTAAGTGCCCATAAATTTTGTACTATGAATGCAATTCTTTTTCACAATTTTAATCTGAATTCTTATATATATAAGATATTTTCAAAATTTAGTACTTTATAAAACTAAATTTATAAAAAGTATAATAATCCTTAAAGTCGCACTTAAAAAAATTCTTTGTTCGTCCTCTCATAATTTTATTAAAATCTTAGGAAATTCATACCTTTTACCTCTTTAACTGGTTTTTTGTACACGTATTGTTGAATTAATTAATCCAATCTCTTTTTCCTTTGAATTTTTCAGTTCCTTGACTCCTCCCTTCAAAGATTTAAACTTCCACCCAACAACAACAAAAACAATTATTTCATGTTCATCTCTTTATATGTATCAGACCGTTTGGGGGAACCAAGAAGTTTTTTCCAAGAAAACTTCATAGATTGGATAATTAGATTTGAGATTGCTTGGTTGTTAATAATGGCTTCTAAATCTATCTATATTCATTTTCTTAAAATTCTAAATATACGAGAAACTGGGTTGTTTGATTAGGGGTAATTTAGTTTTTTTTTAATTTGTATTCTGATTTGTATTCTTCTAAATAATTACCATTTTTAAGTTCCTAACTCCTAACCAATCAATATTATTTCGTTCTAGTCCTTTTCTCCAACATTAGCAATAAAGTAGCAACGGCCGTCCATGCCATATAACAGCGAAATTAGTAAGAAAGTAGCGATGGAATAATTAACCTGTCTATCTCTAAATTTAGCATAACCATATATAACAGCGAAATTAGTGAAGGATTTTATCTTTTGCTAATTTTAGATTTTATAGAATTTAAAAAGTTAAGAAAGTTACGTTGTTAAGTATAGTTTATCCAAAATTTCATATAAATTCTTTATTAAAGTCCTTTTCAAACTTAACCGTTACATAATACTATCGTTGTTTCATCATATCTTCTAATTTACTTTCCGTGTTCTTTAATATAAGATTTAGTTAAAATTTAATAAAAAAAAATTAAATAAATTACTTAATTATGCTGTATTATTAGATTATATACTAATTTATAAGTCTTGCAAATTAGTTTGAAGAAAACAATAAATAAAAATTCTTTAAAATAACTTATTTTCTTCTTTAATCCTTTAAAAAAAGAAGTTTATTTAATTTGGTCTTATATCAAAAGTAAGTGAATTAATTTCTTTTGTCGCTTTTCATCCTCCTATTAGGCTATTACCAACAAATCACAGTCAAGGAACAATAAACACAGAAAAGTATAGCCAGCGCTAATACAACTGGAAATAATATGTAAGAGTGCTGAATGTCACTCAACCAAATATTCCATCCGCACTTAATATAGGATTCAATTTAGAAGTTGATCTTAATCCTAAATATAAGGTCTATTTCACATATTTACCAATTTTTCCCTTAAACAATCCTATTAATATTCCTTCAATAATAGTAAAATAAAAGACGAAGAAAGTCGGATCATTTAAGAAGATAATCATGATGTTTTAGAAAAAATATACTATATAAGCTAACTTGTTTCATTTAATCAAATTAGTTAGATATATATAATATTAAGAACCAGATGATGTATTTATTTTTTAAGATCCAAAGCAAGTAAAATGGGAAAGAAAAACAGAGAGAGAGGGGGGGGCAACAGAATGTATGGAATCTGACCTGAAAATGCTTCCATGGGCGCCGGTGCAGCGGTGGCAGTCGGCATCGTCGTCGCCTCATGATTTCGCCATAGAAATGCAGACCAAACAACCCCTAAAACCATTATATTCACCATTTTGTTCTTCATTCTTCTTCTAAAACTTCATTTTTCTCTCTCCCTTCGCTGATTAATTATCACCAAAACCCAAAAGCCTCCTCCTTATATATATATCTATAGACATAGGCACAAGACCTCCTTTGTAATACCCCGAATTTTGAAACTTGAGGCTAGAGAATAAGCCTGAGATAAGTGGACTGCTAAGCCCCGGTTTAGCAAGATCCTAAATTGTGATTAAGAGATAATGACTCCAAAAGTGGATGTGGTTAGTGATAAATAAACCCTTTTGGAGATTATGGTGTGAGTTGGCACCCGATGTGATTCGCATGTGCTGTGAGCGGCGCCAAAACCCTGTATTTAAGCGCAATTATGGATTAACATCTAAATTGACTTAAAATAGAGGGAAGGCGCATATTGTGGCTAAATGAAAAGATGTGAAGTGTTGGTGGTGATTCAATGAGAATTACCGTAATCAGGGGCAAAACGGTAAAGTTACCGACCTATTGGTCAGTTACCGAAGAGGAAACTCATTGGTAACTTCAAGATCAATGGTTAGGATTGATTTGTGTGATAGATCAAAAGGTGGAATCATGTGTGCAAGTGCCTATGTGAGCTCATGAAGATGGATCAAGATCATGACAAGTGGCAACTTGTGAGCCTTAGATCTTGGTCAAATGTTCAAAGTGCTTTTTCTCTTCCCTCTCCTTTATTTTGGTCGGCCAACACATGAAGCAAATGGAAAAAAAATCTGATCACTATCTTCATCATCTTCATCTCTCCAAAGCCTCCATTTTTGCCTAGCTCAAGGAAGAGAAAACTAGAGGTGAGTTTTTGGTTGGCTTGTGGTTCTCTAATGCTCTAATCACCTTCTATAAAGTTGTTCATAATGATGAGAGCTTCATCTCTATGGTTTTAGATTCTTGATTGGAGGTGTTTAATGGCTTGAGGAAATTTGGAAAGATGGAGAATCAAAGAATTGGTTTGGGAAAGAGGAAGAGGTGAGTATTTGAAGACTTTTGATCTAAGTTTTGTGAGTTTTGGTTGAGCTTTGTGAATTTCGAATTTTGCCCTGATTTTCTTGTGATTTTGGATTGGATGAATTGGGTTGTGTTTTATGTTGAAAATGGTGCCATGTTGTGGTATTTGATCATTGGAATTGGTTTGAATTGGATTGGACACAATGGTTGAAAAACTGGAAATTCTGTCCAGTGAGAATTCTGTCTGGGTGGTCTGTTTTTGATGCCGTTTTGAATGGGCAAATGATGTTGGAAAATTATGAAACTTTCCAGTTTTAAAGTTCACATCTCAAGCTTCAAAATGGACATAAATTTTGTGTCATTTCGCTTTTTGAGCTGGGAGTTTGAACTGACCAAAGTTTGGCATCCAAACTGGACCCTGTTTTGGCAAGTCTGTTCTGGACAGTCAGATGACGTGGACGTTTTGACTGGGCAAATGATATTCGAAAATTATGAAACTTTCCAGTCTTAAATTTCACATCTCAAGCTTCAAAATGGACATAAATTTTGTGTCATTTCGCTTTGTGAGCTGGGAGTTTGAACTGACCAAAGTTTGGCATCCAAAATGGACCCTGTTTTGGCAAGTCTGTTCTGGACAGTCAGATGACGTGGACGTTTTGACTGGGCAAATGATGTTCGAAAATTATGAAACTTTCCAGTCTTAAAGTTCACATCTCAAGCTTCAACATGGACATAAAGTCTGTGTCATTTCGCTTTTTGAGCTGGGAGTTTGAACTGACCAAAGTTTGGTATCCAAACTGGATTCTGTTTTGGCACAACGTTAGGTTTTTGGTAAATCTGGACTTTTGTGGTGATCTCTAGTAATGGCCAATATTTTTCCTAAAAAGAGGACTTAAATAGCTTCCATTTGGCTTTGGAATCACCTTATTTCGATTTTTCCTGAATTAGTTATGATTTTTGGAAGTTCAGCCAAGAAACTGGATTTTCTGGGCCGCAGCCAACCCCCATTTTCAGCATTTTGAGATTTTGAAAGGGTTCAGTATTCGTTTGGTTAGCGAGTAAGCGGAGCTGGAGCATACGTGGAAAGAAAAGTGTAGGGAACTTACCTCTCCTGCATGTATTGATATTTGTGTTTGTGTATTGATGCATGTTATTGCTTTGCTTGATTATGTGAAACATATATGAATGATTGAAGCTCTGTTTCTATTTATGCTATGGCCATGAGTATGTTGTTGAAACATTGAGCATGCGAATATATCATTATGTGAACATGAGTTATTGTGATGCAAGCATGTCATGCATTAAACACTTATCTTGCATGCATATTGGTATCTGTTTCCTACTGGGATTCTCTAGAATCTCACCCTCCCCTACCAACATTTTAGACAGGTCAAGTGGCTCAAGGAAGGAGCAAGTGACCAGGGGCGGCGAGAATCCCTTATGGGCATTTGTATTTGGTAGTTTGTTATCGTTATATGCTGGGATAATTGTATATGTTCGGATGATAGTTGGGATGTATATTTGGATATTGTATTTGTATATTGGATGAGTAATGAGTATGCATGTATGGAGTTGAGATTTGTGTAATCCCCGTTTGAAGAGTTGTAAAGGGCGAATGTGTCCTATGAATTCTATGTAAAGGTATGAACCCGGGAGTTGCCGGGAAGTTATTGTTGTACACTCTGATATTTTTATAAATGTGATATTCCGCGTAATGTAATTGTATTCGAAATTGAATATGAGACCACGTAAATTATATTTCGAAAGTTATCTGTGAAAACCCTGTCGTGAAGATGGGATTTTAAATAAGTTTTGTTTCCTATTGGTCTCTATTTCATTTTAATTGAGTATTTCGGATATAATTACGGCAGGGGGTTACATTTTGGTATCAGAGCTGTAGTTCCTGGCAAGTAAAGGATTTGCTAGGATAAAGGTAGTAGTTGCTACCTTAAGTCATAGGAGATGACTTTGTTTGTTGTGGTATACACATTTTGGTCCCTGTTGTTTGTGGATATATGAGAGTAAGGGATGTGTGTATACATTATCTGTGATGTGGATGTGGTGAATCAATGTGGTTTACCTGAGAATCTAATGTATAAACTCAGAGGTGGAAGAAAATGATTTCCCAGGAATGTGATATTGAGCTTCTAGGTGTTATGTCTAACCTATATGTTGGGTAAGTAACCTAGGGTGGTATGATGTTACATGTAGTGATATCATATTGAGCTTGTGTGTGTAAAGGCCTTAAGACCTAGGGGACCAGTGTGCCTTAGGCTGGTAGAGATATCTGGATTTGTATAGGATTTGTGATGCTCCGTGGAAATGAGGGAAGTGATTTCCCGGTTCAACTAAGGTTCAGGTTTGGGTAGATGAGTTGTGATCCAAGGATCAGACTCCATAGCTGGGCTGATTCTTAGGAATTCAAAATGATCTGAGGATGGTTTTGATAGAACCATGAATAGTTAAGAGATATGGTCTCAAGGTTGAGACAAAGAATGGGATGTGTAAATGGCTTCTGAGTTCTCGTTACAATGATACCTTTATTTTGAGACAACCAACTGGAAAGAGCTATCTACGAAGGATTCAAATTGGAAAGGGCTACTTGCGGAGAGTTCTGATAGGAAAGGGCTACCTATGAGGAAATCTGATCGCAAAGGGCTACCTACGGAGAGTATTGTACCGTAGTGTGGAGCCACCGAGATGATAACCCTAGCGTGCAGCCGCCATGATGTTGAATCGTAGATTAGCGCTGTGGAAGTGTTGGCTCTCAATGATGGTATATTGCAATGAATCCCACAGTGAATGGGTATTCTGGAGATAAGAAGTTATATGGATCTAAATGATTCAATTTGAATCGGGCTAAGGTCTGGCACAAATAAATATATGTTGTGAATGTTGTCAGTTGTAGTGGGAGATTCCTATGGGACTCCTGTCAAATCAACTTGACATTGTGAAAGCACAGATGAGGAGAAAGACCTCAGAGTGTGCAGCGGAAGCATGGTGAATGTGATGTGTATGAATACTGCGCTGAGCAGGAGCTCGAGTTTGCAGAAAGTGCAATGTGTTAGTGATGGCTTCGGGAAGTAAAACTTCAGGGCCATATAATTGTGCGAGAAGGGAATCTTGGAGGATCCCTGTTTGATTTTTGTGAAGTACCATAATGTGTTGTGAACAAGCAAGGGTTTGGGTATATCCTACCCAGCTTGATGGCTTATGTGAATTATGATGAAATAAAGCATTGGTGATAAGTATACCCGGTTCCAGCTTGTTGCGATTGTGTACTGTGAGTCCATCTCCCTAGTTGGGCCAGATCGGTTTGGTCTGGTGGGCTGCGTCTGATAGGCATAGGCTCAGGATGTGACTGATATTTGTGAGTCTTTCACCTGCGGCCCATTGGGTGATTCCGGTGGGAGGACCGTACCTTCGGGGCGGTAGTTTACGGGGGATTGGCTATTTGTGAAGGTCGACGGGCCATTTGTGAAAGTCGGATAGCTATATGAGCTATAAGGCTATGTGTATGCACTGTCACGCCAATAGTCCCTCAGTAGCTAACAACGGTTCGGGTAAAGACTGTGTGTCTTCCCGGCGGAGAAAGGGGATGAGGGTGGAGTGTGATGTGGAAGCCGAAAGGCTATTTGTGAGCACCGCTACGCCAATAGTCCCTGAGTAGCTAACAACGGTTCGGGTAAAGACTGTGTGTCTTTCCGGCGGAGAAAGGGGATGAGGGTAGGGTGTGATTGTGGATCTACTATTGTGAGCCATAATGGCTATATGTGTGCACTGCCATGTCAATAGTCCCTGAGTAGCTAACAACGGTTCGGGTAAAGACTGTGTGTCTTCCCGGCGGAGAAAGGGGATGAGAGTGGAGTGTGATTGTGAATCTGTTACAGTTGTGAATAAGCTGGGACTGAGGTATAGTTGTCTAGTAGAGCAGAGCTAATTCAACTGATGGCTAATTCGACTACATGATCGGGGGGGTTCTCTATTCTGAGGGCACTACCCCGGCATGGCTAACCTGGCTAGCCACCATGTTGGTTGCACCGGTATTGACCCCAGGCCGAAAGGCGGTGCATAAAATTAGAATCTGCGATGTGTGTTGTTGTAAATGTGAACTGTGATGTGAATGTCGGATGGGCAATTTGTATTTGTGAGACAGTGAGAAGCTGTCGTATTTGTGCAAGCGGCGGAAGCCGAGGCATTCTTGCAATGTGATATGTGTGCAAGTGGCGAAAGCTACGTATCATTGTGTATCTAGCCATGGGTGCTGTCGTTTGGTGAAAATCATCACGCATTAATGTGAATATGTTGTGGACATTGTGTAATACCCAAAAGTTCCGGATGTGTGAGGGTAGCGCCGTGAAACTTGATACGGCAATGTGATATTGTGATTGTTGTGGACTCCCAAAAGTCCTGGTTACCACTAGCAGAGGTACTGGTGGGTGTACGGGTGAGGGTAAAGCTGTGAAAGTGGATATAGCGAAAGCTGAAATGTTTGTGTATACAGCTGAGGCTGTCGTGTGATGCATTGAGGTTGTGGTGTTTACTCCCGGAAGGGGTAACTAGATTAAGTTGAGCAGAGTGGTGGCCTATGCTACCCAACTGCCGAGATCTTATGATATGGCTCATGATTTAGAACCTCCGGGTATTGTGGTTATGTGATCATAGAGTTTTGTGCAACCGTGTGTGGAGGCGATTGCACTTGTTAGTAAATGTGTGGAGATTGTGTTTGTGTGGCAATCGTGAAATGGGCCGATTGCAATTTGTGGCAACTGGGTTGCATTTATTGTGTAAGATTCTTTTGAGAATCTGAATTGTGATGCACTAATTGTGGGGGTGGTCTAGCAAAGACTTTCCCGAGATAGAGTAATTGGTGAAACAGAAGCCGTCATGAAGAGGCAAACGAGTTTATGGTTTATGTGGTGCGACAAATTTCGAGGACGAAATTTATTGAACAGGGGGAGAAATGTAATACCCCGAATTTTGAAACTTGAGGCTAGAGAATAAGCCTGAGATAAGTGGACTGCTAAGCCCCGGTTTAGCAAGATCCTAAATTGTGATTAAGAGATAATGACTCCAAAAGTGGATGTGGTTAGTGATAAATAAACCCTTTTGGAGATTATGGTGTGAGTTGGCACCCGATGTGATTCGCATGTGCTGTGAGCGGCGCCAAAACCCTGTATTTAAGCGCAATTATGGATTAACATCTAAATTGACTTAAAATAGAGGGAAGGCGCATATTGTGGCTAAATGAAAAGATGTGAAGTGTTGGTGGTGATTCAATGAGAATTACCGTAATCAGGGGCAAAACGGTAAAGTTACCGACCTATTGGTCAGTTACCGAAGAGGAAACTCATTGGTAACTTCAAGATCAATGGTTAGGATTGATTTGTGTGATAGATCAAAAGGTGGAATCATGTGTGCAAGTGCCTATGTGAGCTCATGAAGATGGATCAAGATCATGACAAGTGGCAACTTGTGAGCCTTAGATCTTGGTCAAATGTTCAAAGTGCTTTTTCTCTTCCCTCTCCTTTATTTTGGTCGGCCAACACATGAAGCAAATGGAAAAAAAATCTGATCACTATCTTCATCATCTTCATCTCTCCAAAGCCTCCATTTTTGCCTAGCTCAAGGAAGAGAAAACTAGAGGTGAGTTTTTGGTTGGCTTGTGGTTCTCTAATGCTCTAATCACCTTCTATAAAGTTGTTCATAATGATGAGAGCTTCATCTCTATGGTTTTAGATTCTTGATTGGAGGTGTTTAATGGCTTGAGGAAATTTGGAAAGATGGAGAATCAAAGAATTGGTTTGGGAAAGAGGAAGAGGTGAGTATTTGAAGACTTTTGATCTAAGTTTTGTGAGTTTTGGTTGAGCTTTGTGAATTTCGAATTTTGCCCTGATTTTCTTGTGATTTTGGATTGGATGAATTGGGTTGTGTTTTATGTTGAAAATGGTGCCATGTTGTGGTATTTGATCATTGGAATTGGTTTGAATTGGATTGGACACAATGGTTGAAAAACTGGAAATTCTGTCCAGTGAGAATTCTGTCTGGGTGGTCTGTTTGTGATGCCGTTTTGAATGGGCAAATGATGTTGGAAAATTATGAAACTTTCCAGTTTTAAAGTTCACATCTCAAGCTTCAAAATGGACATAAATTTTGTGTCATTTCGCTTTTTGAGCTGGGAGTTTGAACTGACCAAAGTTTGGCATCCAAACTGGACCCTGTTTTGGCAAGTCTGTTCTGGACAGTCAGATGACGTGGACGTTTTGACTGGGCAAATGATATTCGAAAATTATGAAACTTTCCAGTCTTAAATTTCACATCTCAAGCTTCAAAATGGACATAAATTTTGTGTCATTTCGCTTTGTGAGCTGGGAGTTTGAACTGACCAAAGTTTGGCATCCAAAATGGACCCTGTTTTGGCAAGTCTGTTCTGGACAGTCAGATGACGTGGACGTTTTGACTGGGCAAATGATGTTCGAAAATTATGAAACTTTCCAGTCTTAAAGTTCACATCTCAAGCTTCAACATGGACATAAAGTCTGTGTCATTTCGCTTTTTGAGCTGGGAGTTTGAACTGACCAAAGTTTGCTATCCAAACTGGATTCTGTTTTGGCACAACGTTAGGTTTTTGGTAAATCTGGACTTTTGTGGTGATCTCTAGTAATGGCCAATATTTTTCCTAAAACGAGGACTTAAATAGCTTCCATTTGGCTTTGGAATCACCTTATTTCGATTTTTCCTGAATTAGTTATGATTTTTGGAAGTTCAGCCAAGAAACTGGATTTTCTGGGCCGCAGCCAACCCCCATTTTCAGCATTTTGAGATTTTGAAAGGGTTCAGTATTCGTTTGGTTAGCGAGTAAGCGGAGCTGGAGCATACGTGGAAAGAAAAGTGTAGGGAACTTACCTCTCCTGCATGTATTGATATTTGTGTTTGTGTATTGATGCATGTTATTGCTTTGCTTGATTATGTGAAACATATATGAATGATTGAAGCTCTGTTTCTATTTATGCTATGGCCATGAGTATGTTGTTGAAACATTGAGCATGCGAATATATCATTATGTGAACATGAGTTATTGTGATGCAAGCATGTCATGCATTAAACACTTATCTTGCATGCATATTGGTATCTGTTTCCTACTGGGATTCTCTAGAATCTCACCCTCCCCTACCAACATTTTAGACAGGTCAAGTGGCTCAAGGAAGGAGCAAGTGACCAGGGGCGGCGAGAATCCCTTATGGGCATTTGTATTTGGTAGTTTGTTATCGTTATATGCTGGGATAATTGTATATGTTCGGATGATAGTTGGGATGTATATTTGGATATTGTATTTGTATATTGGATGAGTAATGAGTATGCATGTATGGAGTTGAGATTTGTGTAATCCCCGTTTGAAGAGTTGTAAAGGGCGAATGTGTCCTATGAATTCTATGTAAAGGTATGAACCCGGGAGTTGCCGGGAAGTTATTGTTGTACACTCTGATATTTTTATAAATGTGATATTCCGCGTAATGTAATTGTATTCGAAATTGAATATGAGACCACGTAAATTATATTTCGAAAGTTATCTGTGAAAACCCTGTCGTGAAGATGGGATTTTAAATAAGTTTTGTTTCCTATTGGTCTCTATTTCATTTTAATTGAGTATTTCGGATATAATTACGGCAGGGGGTTACATCCTTCACTGCCTTCCCGTTTGTTTTGGACTTTTGACATATATGTCGGCCATATATTGCCTTCACTACCTGGGAATATATTTCCTTGTTTAGTGCATTCTGCTCTTTTCCTCTCTACTTTTCTGTGATAATCTACTCTTAAATTTGTTTCTTTCCAAGTTTTCCCTTGTAATGAGACCTTGAGAGATAAAAAAATGAGTTGTGAAATTAATGAGAAAATAAGTTATTGGTTTCATGAATAAGTAAATGGAGCAAATATTTTTTTTACCCTCCATTCATATCCATGTATATACATTTAAATTTTTGAAAAAGCTAACCATCCAATGAATAAGAGTCTTAAATGCATTTATTACTTATTTGTGAATAGTAAATTATTTATGCCTGGAAAAAATTTGAAAGGTATTTTAAATACTGTGAAAAGACAATAAAAGAGATTCAATGAAGAAAAATGAACCTAGAGATTAGGAGATGAAGCTTCAATTACCGAAGAAGATGCAGAAAGAAGCATAACTGAATTCTGATCCGTTATGAATCAAAACGAGGGTCCTTTTATACATATATGGTTATATGAACAGTAACTTCTTTTTTATTGGTCAAAATATACATATAATAATTAATTTCGAGTCAAATGCATGCAACTTCTATCTTCTTAGCAGTAATTTAAAGCCAATTCCTAAAACTTTCAATTTTTTTGTACTATTAGCTATTTATCCTTAAAATAACTGTTACGTCCCATCTTTAATATAAGAGTTAGATCATTAATTTATAAATATTAAAAATTTAGTTAAGTTAGTTATTTGTAATAAATATATGTTGATTTCTTTAAATTACCCTCCTTAATCATGTGCTTCATGCACGTTTGGATAATCAATAGGGAAAAATTATAAATTATTTAAGAGACAAAGTAAATGAGCTCTTATATTTAAGACCAAATAAGTAAAGTAAACTCTTTATCGAGCTCCTATATGATTGATAATAAATTAATAATGAAATTTGCCATGTCAGACAGATAAAAAAAAAAACTTGACATGCATGAATTTAGAGACAGAAAAATATAGTGGCCCGATATGGAAAATGTGACTAATATATAATGATTACCTTTTTCGGTCTTTTTCTAATTGATCTCTTTACAAATATGCTCTGCAGGAGCTGAGGTCCATATATATATATATATATAGTTTTCTAGGATTTAACTTTATATAGATGCTTTCAAGGCTTCACATTTGTTACTAGCTGATTGTGGGTCATCACATTCTTTGAGAGATGAGATTGTTGACATGTGAGAGCTCTAATCTCACTACAACATAATATAGATTCTACTATTTTAAAAGACGTCTGTTTTTTTTGAAAAAAAAAAAAAGAAGTAAAAAACAAATAAGTAACTGAATAGCTTAGGTGTCCCCAATTCAAATAGAAATGTTTAAAGTGTAACTTTAAAGACTTTAGATGTCCCTGTTTGAATTGGAGATATCTAGAATAAAAAAAAAAGTTTTTTTTTTTACTTTAGGCGTTCCCAATTTAAATAGGGATATCTAAAGTCTCTAAAGTTACACTTTAAACATCCTTATTTAAATTGGGGACATCTAAGGTAAAAAAACAAAAATTTAAAATCAAGGCGTCCCTAAGATATCAAAGACGCCAAAATGGCATCCCTGATGATATATATTAGGGATGACGCCATCTAAATATTATATTAGGGATGCCCTTGATTTAAAAAATAATTTTTGTTTTACTTTAGACATTCCTAATTTAAATAGGGATGTCTAAACTATGACTTTAATTTTTTTTTTTCATTTTAACTTTAGAGGTTCCCAATGCATATAAGGACGTCTAAAGTGTGATTTTAGACGTCTCTATTTGAATTAGGGATGTCCAAAGTAAAAGAAAATTAACTAGACAACTTTAGGAGTCATTAAATTAAATTTAGGACGCTAAAAACAATTCAAATTTAAAACTAACAGTACTTTATTGGTCAGTTTTATATTCTTATACTCATCTTTCTCTTCTTTTTGATTTAAATGGAAGACCCTTCCCATCGCAGCAATCACAAGAAGAACAACTACCAACACGTCTTGTAACTCTTGCATCTTCTTCTTTATATGCTATTTTTACTCTTGCTTCTTCCTTTCTCTCTATTTTTTTCATTTTCAAATCTGTTATGCTTTCTTACCATTTTTTATTATTTTATCTTCTTTCTCTTTTTTCTTTGGGTTTTCCTTCTATTTTATCTTCTAACTTGTGTTGTTATGACCAAGGTAATTAAACCCGGACCGGTCAGTGAACCAGTCGGGGTACTGGGTCAAGGGTCAGTAAGTTAGACCAGAGTCAAAACGGAGCTAAACCGGGACCAAACTGATGAGAAATGAAATATTTTAGGCTTATAGTATGAAATTCTAAAGAAAAAATTTTTTAAAAAAAATTCAAAAAAAATTGACCCGGACCGATTTAGTGCCCGGGTTGCCGGTTTCCGATCCTGTTCGGCCAGTTTGGTCCGGGTCAAGTAACCTGGGTTATGACTTGTAGATCGAGACTCTGAAACATGCTTCATGACCACATTCCTGCCGAGAAAATGAGGTTCATCTCTCCCTATCACTCTTCTCTATTCATTATTACGAGAAAATGAATTTCAATAATAGAAGGAGATAACTTTCTTGCAACTAATTCCTCTTATTGTTTTCATCTTCTGCCTATGAGATTTCAGCTTTTGAGTTATTATTGTGTAGATTTTGGATTTGGAGTTCAGATACTAGATCTATAATTTTATTGATGATGATCTGTAATTTCTAGTTTTAAATACTGTTTAGTACATATCTGTAATATAAATGATTTTTTTTAAAAAAAAAACACTTTAGACGTCCCCATTTAAAATTGGGGAAGTTTAAAGTGTGGGAACGTCTAAAGTGTCAGTGTAGCACTTTAATCGCCCCTTTTTAAAATACGGACGTCTAAAGTCCAGACCTTAGGTATTTTTTTATTTATGAAAGTTATTGTCATTTTTTACTACGTCACTCACATAGACGTCCCCTTATTTTCAGACCTTAAAAGGCCTAAAAAAAGACGTTAAAAACGTTTTTTTTTTTTGTAGTAGTAGTTTCTTCTCAAGTCACGACCCCAAGATTATACGTATACTCATAGGGAAGCACTGAAATGTGCATACTATCTTGCCAAGAAGGCTCATAAAAGTTGGGGCGGATTTGACTCTTCTTATGAGACCACTAGGTATTGCTTAAGCTCAGCTTGACTTAGATGTGATATATAGCTCTGAATCTCTATCTTGCTTGGTAATCCCTCCTCTCCTCATTATAAGATATATTTATTTAATTTGATTAAATTAAGAAAAATTAATTTTTTAATATAATTATCTAGTATCCGGTTCGATATTCTTAGTTGTCTGTCTCAACACAAGTGTCTCTTCTTTGAAACTCAAACTTGAGACCCAGAAAGATTTAACGGGAGCCTTACACAGCTAAATAAACTCTATGTTGGTTTCAAGGAAGTGAGTTAATATGACATGTATTATCTAAAACACCCTAGTCATCTTTCTTAATTCCTTTTCTTCCTTGATTATTGTTGAGGAAGTATCAATATGGATAAATTAGAAAAATATTGATAAATATAAAACTATGTCTTATATTTAGAACTAAGATCTAACTCCTCAAGTATATATATCCTACATTAAGGAGTGGAGGGAGCAATTGTTTTTGTTTAATTGTTGTATTTCTCGAAGGGAAACTAGTAATTGGCTGATTAGGTTGTTAAAACTTCATTGCATGAAGAGGATGTATTCCGGGGAATGGATTTCTAGACCTGATCCTTTACAATTACGTTGCAGCAGTTGATTTTGAAGGAATGTAATGCGTTTAGATTTGATTCAGGTTAACTTTTTGAAACAGAAACGGAAAAACAGAACAGAGGATGTGAACGAAACAGAACAGAGGATGTAAACAGATAATGTGAACAAGCAGCCATTGTTGACAAACAGTGATGTAAGCACTGACGTTGAGAAGTTTGGTGAAGGTTGCCAAAACTGACTTATGTATTATTTTAAGAATTTATAAGGTTTTAGTTTTAGTATAAATAGGGGGTTGTTTTTCATTGTAAATCATCAAGAATTTGGATAAACATATTTGAGTTTGGTTCCTATACCATTTTGGTACCAGAGCTGAGTTCTAGAGAGCCAGAGAGCGAAAGAGTGAGGAGTGGGTGAGAAAAAAAAAACGTGAGAAAAAGGGGGTGTCGGATTTTCACTCTCGGAGCGTTTTTTGAAGAAACCGACCTCACCATCGTGTTCAGAAGGCCGAAAAACCTAGGAATAGCCTCGGTCACCGCCGAAAAACACCTCCACGCGCCTCCACGGACGTCGCCGGAAAGTTGCCGGAAAAGTCGCCGGAATTTCAGACGGTCGCCGGAGTCCAGAGGTTGAAGACGACCCAGTCAGCTGCCACGTCATCACTGTTGACCAGTCAACGCAACGCTGTACAATCAGATTGCGCCACGTGTCAATATCGCCACGCCAACGGCACCGTCAGCATTGCCACGTCACCCAGTCCAATCAGCAGCCACGTCATCAGTCAACGCAACGTGGACCCATCACTGACTGCCACGTGTCCTAACCGCCACGTCATCAATCCCAGTCAGCACAACTTTTAGAAATTACATTTTGGCCCCCAAATTTCTGCCAAAATTATATTTCTGACCCCAGAACTTTCTGAAATTATATTTTGGCCCCAGATTTTTTCCAAAATTACATATCTGACCCCAAAACTTTTTGAAATTACATTTTGGCCCCAATTTTCTGCCAAAATTACGTTTCTGACCCCAAAACTTTCTGAAATTACATTTTGACCCCATATTTTTTTCCAAAATTACATTTCCATCCCTGAAAGTTAAGAAATTACCTTTCTACCCCATTTGTCCATAAAATTTCTAGTTTTACCCCTTACTTGCCATAAAAAAAAAAAAAAAAAACCGGTCCTATCCTTGTACTTTTCCATCCTATACCTAACCTCACAAGAACAATTCCAAAAATGCCTCCAAGACGTAGAAACACACGCGAGATTGAGATGGACGAGATGAGACGTCGGATACAGGAACTGGAAACCACTGTACAAACGCAGCAAGCCATGCTAGAAACTCGCAGTGAATATCCAGAGGATGATTCAGATAACAACAGTTCGTCGTCCACTGACTACCGCCATCGTCCTCAACAACAGTCATTCCGCCTTAATGACATTAAGGTAGATATACCTGAATTTGAGGGAAGACTTCAACCAGACGAATTCGTTGATTGGCTTCAAACCGTCGAACGAGTTTTTGAATATAAAGAGATTCCCGATGAGCAGAAAGTCAAAATTGTCGCCATCAAATTAAAGAAACATGCATCTATATGGTGGGAGAATCTTAAAAGAAGGCGTGAAAGAGAAGGAAAAAGCAAGATACGAATGTGGGACAAGATGCGACGCGAGCTCTCACGTAAGTTTCTTCCAGAAAATTATTATCAAGATAATTTCCTTCAGTTACATCATCTTCGCCAAAAGGCTATGTCTGTAGAGGAATATACGAGGGAATTTGATAAGCTCATGATGAAGTGTGATATCCAAGAAAGGGAGGAGCAAACAATAGCTCGTTATCTTGGAGGGTTGAATACTAACATTGCCCATCCAGTGCAGCTCCAACAATACTGGACTCTAGATGACATCATTCGTCTAGCCATACGTATTGAGAAACAGTTCCCCAAAAGGTTTCCGTTTCAACCGTCTTCCTCCACTGAAATTCCTTTTGATGAACATGAAGCACACATGCATCGGCCTACACAAATGCATCAACATAACTCTTCAAGCAAGCCTACACAAGAATATCAGTCTAACTCTTCAAGCAAGCCTCCACCAAAGGCTATCAAGGAATTTAGTTCCAAAGCACCTAAGTGCTTCAAATGCCAAGGGTTCGGTCATATCGCTTCAGAATGTCCTACCCGCAGAGTGGTTACTATTATTGAAGGGGAAACTTTTGCAGTTTTTGAAGAAGAAAATGAGCTCATACCCGACAAAGAACCTGTCTTTGATGAAGAGCCAATTTTTGATGAAGAAGTCATTCCTCCTGATCAAGGTGAAACACTTGTGATTAGACGAAGCTTGCATACAGCCACAGTAAAAGAAGAGCCGTGGCTACGTCACAACATTTTTCATACTCGCTGCACTACTCAAGGTAAAGTCTGTGACGTCATTATCGACAACGGAAGTTGTGAAAATGTAGTCTCTAACTACATGGTAGAAAAGCTGCAACTACCAACTCACAACCATCCGTACACATACAAGCTCCAATGGTTCAATAAAGGAAGCGCGGTCAAAGTGTTAAAACGATGCCTTGTTACTTTTTCTATTGGAAAAAGGTATCACGATGAAATTTGGTGTGATGTTGTTCCGATGGACGCTTGTCATCTTCTTTTGGGAAGACCTTGGCAATATGATCGACGAGCTCTATACGACGGGTATGCAAACACATATTCCTTTCAGAAGGATGATGTGAAGATTCAGCTCGAACCATTGCCACCAGATAAACACATCAAAATCAAAAATAAGTCCAAGTCCTTTTTACTTAAGCATAAGGTTTCGGATTTATCTCCATTTATTGATGATGATGTTGTTTGTGACTCGAGGACGAGTCTTGTCCAACCCCGGGAGAATGAAACAGAAACGGAAAAACAGAACAGAGGATGTGAACGAAACAGAACAGAGGATGTAAACAGATAATGTGAACAAGCAGCCATTGTTGACAAACAGTGATGTAAGCACTGACGTTGAGAAGTTTGGTGAAGGTTGCCAAAACTGACTTATGTATTATTTTAAGAATTTATAAGGTTTTAGTTTTAGTATAAATAGGGGGTTGTTTTTCATTGTAAATCATCAAGAATTTGGATAAACATATTTGAGTTTGGTTCCTATACCACTTTTGGTGGTCTTGGTTTAGTTTATCTTTTTCTTTTTGGTCGGTGTTTTATTTATTGAACTCGCCCTGTATTCCTTTTCGGTTTAATGATATGTTCCTTGTTTGGCGGAAAAGAAAAAATAATAATAAGGCTTGTCTTTTTGAAGCAGGAGAATAAAAAGTTCATTTGCCGGCCAGTAATAGTTCTATCTGCTTTTAAACTTTGATCTTTTGAGGGTGAGCAAGAGAATGACGAAGTTGGAAGTCAATGATTTAAGATATGGATAAAAGAGAAGGAGAATTTGGAACACAGTTTTATTTATTTTCTTTCTTATATATTTTATATATCAATAATCAATTTTTATATTTTTCATTAAAAGTCTTATGTTTCTCATTTAATTTTTTATTCGTTTTCAATAGAGTAATTTATTTTTGTATATTTTTAGGTGTTATTTTTATATTATGTATTATGGTATTTACAGTAAAATCCTTTATTTAATTAATTCCCATTTAGTATTCAACCTTCTTTTAAGTGAAATCATTTAAAACTTGTATGTATTCTTGTAAATAAATTTCAACATTTAAAAATTTGATTGTGAAAATTTAACATTTTGTGTCACATATTTAATAAAATGCACATGCCATATATCTATTCTTCAATACACATATAAAATAAATCAAGTTGAATTTCTTATGGTGGTGTTGATTTTCTTTATGGCAATAAATTGAGTTGGAATTTAATAGTAGCAATTCTCACCTAGTGGCTATATTTCGCAGTTTTGGGGGTTCGGATTTGTAACTATATTCTTATATATTGCTGGCTCCATCTTTCAAAAGACTATTATGGGTTATTAGCAAAGAAGAATCTAAAATATTTGTCATGGTCGATACCATGCGGTTCATTGTATAGTTGACGGCTTCTCTATCTTCATCTTTGTTACTGGTATTTATGAGTGTTTTTCCTTCCATGAGATCTTCTCATGGAGTTTCTTCAACAACCAATTTGGTTGCTTTATTGTCGATAAAAGCGGCGGATCATTTGGGATGGTTCTTTAAATACCACTTCTTACAATAGCGTGTTACCGGTGACGTCATTTTTCTACCTACAGATTCTAGTGAAGGGATTATAGAAGGTGGTAAGGTCCTTAGCTTTGGCAGCAGCTCCTTCTTACCTATTTTAGGGTTATGTTATTTTTAGGATTTTTTCATTATTATGTATTTAGACTTTCTTTTTGCAAACCTTTTTACTTTAGACTTTGGACTTGTATATCTAATTAGATTAGTTTTAATGAAATACTATTTTTCCGGGGAAGTACATATAAAATATGAATGCCAGCCATGCAGTACAAATAAGGATTTCGTCATCATGAATTAAAAAGCTGGCTTTGGGGGGGGGGGGGTTGGTTATTATATTTGTAGTTGAATATTTTTTTTAAAATATTGTAATAAATTTAGAGTCAAACTTAGGGGGCAAAAAACACAAATGATGCCAATAAATGTGGCAACAGACAGAAAGAAACAGAAATGACCTTTTTTGAGAATAATGATGTGACAAGAACTAAAAATTAATTATAATTATAAATGGATAATTAGAACTCCATGTAGATGACTCTGTTTCCTGCAGGCCTGCATTATCGTGATCTTATTTAGTTTAGTTAAACCAAATTATTTAATTCAACATAAGTCAATATGATGAAGGTGACAATTTATCCGACAGTGGGTTATTATCAATTCCTACTTTAGTAGCGGCCGGCTTCATGAGAGACAGAGATATCTTCTTGATATATATATATATATATATATATTGCCATTGCTTGCATGTGAAGTAGTAGTAGAGAGCTAAGTTTGTGCATTGAAGGAAGAGAGATTGAGATTGCAGAAAGGAGTGAAATATGGAAGTAAGTAAAAGTGGTGAAGTGACAAGGATTCATATAGTTTACTTTCTCAGTTTGATGGGTCGTTCTCAAGAACCTCATCTCATTCGTCTTCATCATCTTGCTCGTAATGGAGTCTATCTTCGAGGTGCCTTAATCACTCTGTTTTTATCCACTACAATTCCATAGATTTTCTTGCACATTGCTATTCTGTTTCTCACTTCCAATGTTGTATGCTTCACTCTTCTGTTTCTTAATACTCTGTTTCTTTCTGTTAATATTAAGGTTTTGGACTTCACTTTCAAACATGAAAACCACATTACCAAGTTTGTTTGTTTTTTTTGTAATTCAAGGTTTGATTTAAGCAAGCAGATAAAAATGGAAAGAATTTTTTTTTTTTTTGGTCAAAAAAAAAAGGAAAGAATTAAGATTGTGGTTTTGAGATGGTGGGTTTATAGACTATACGCTCCTCTGTCTCTGTGTGTAGTACTCTGTTTCTGACTCTCACAGGTCATGATTTATGAACTTTTGTTTATGTGATGAAAGATGTGAAGAGATGGATAGGAGAAGTGAGAGGGAAGGATTTTGCAGACACATATGCATGGTCCTACAAGAGGTAGAATAAATAATAGTAACCCTTATACTCTGCTTTTGATTTTGTATAAGTTAAGAAATGTGTGATTTGTGAATTTAAATTGTAAGTAGGAGGTACAAGACAGGGTACGTGTGGCAAGACTTGTTGGATGATGATCTCATTACACCAATCTCTGATAATGAATATGTCCTCAAAGGATCTCAAATCCAGCCTCCCTCTTTTGGTATGTCCTTGAAATCAAATAATAGTGTGCGCGCATATATATATATATATATATATAGTCCTTTAGTCACAATTCTCCAACAACTAATGATGTTAATAAGTAGCATCTAGCATCATAGATATATTTTTTCAAGTTACATTCAGTATTCTAAATTAGTTTAATTATTTTTCAGTATCGTAAATTAATTTTTAGTTCATGTAGCATCAATTATTTTTCCACATGCACCCAACATTTAAAGTAATTTTTGGTACATTTAGCAACTTAAATATTTCTAAGCAACATTTAGTATTCTAAACTAATGTTTAGTCCATCCAATACAAAGTATTTTTTAGTAGCACATAGTAATTTCAAAAAAATTTTAGTACATCTAGCATTTTAAAATACGAGCTCTGGTCCTTAATATAATATCTAATTTATAATGTAAAATGCACAATAAACTAGATTTTATATTAAGAATTGGAGATATCATATTTTCAAAAATATCAGTATCCGGAGTTTATGATGCTCATTGCTACCGAGAAAAAAATTGATCTAAAATTTACTTTAAGATACTAAATGCTACTAGAAAAATATTTTAGAGTGTTGAATGTGCTAAAAATTAGTTTCATGTACTAAATACTGCTGAAAAAATACTTCAACTTACTTAATGTGTGCTAAGGTGTATAAGTATTTACTGAGAACTTCTTTGATCATGCAGAAAACTTCATGTTTGGTGAAAGGAAAGCTTCCTTATTGAACGAGGAGATTCCTGTTCAAGTACATGATACAGATGGCAAACAACTGAAACAGAAACAACCATTGATACCACAAGAACTTGAACTTGAAAGATTTCCATGTTTCAAAACAAATTCTCTGTATCAGCTATCATTAACACATGAAAGTGAGTGTTGTAAAGTTGAACCAGACAAACTTGTCAACACGGGCAAACACAAGACAAATGAAAGCAACAAAACTGACACACCAGAGACATCATTTTCAATATCATTATCATCTTCTTCTTCATCATCACTATCACCCGCAAAGGGAAATAGTAAGAGATTTTCAACAGGAGCTTCTGGTTTGATCCGCAACTTGATCACCTGTGGGGCCTTAGATTCAACAGACGACGTCTCGGTCGTGCTGAACCAAGCTCACAATAAAACTGTCCTCTCCAAGAACTTTATCACCCTCGATGATAATAATGCACAGATTCGCAAACATGATAGATTCGGAGGATCAGCCAGGAATCTTGGAACTTGTTGCAATCCCCAGCAGAATGATGAAGCCAGGTAAGTAAATAAAGAGTTGCCCTAATAATATTTCAAGTTAGAGATCATGAAAAAGATCAAAGTTTGGCATATTTTGTATATATTTTCAGAAAAAGCTGTGATGATCAAAAGAGCAAAAACAAGAACAAGAAGAAGCTAGGCGAGTTTCTGAACCAGCTTTCTCACAAACCATTTGCTGGTGGGTCAATTTTCTCTACATGAGAGGATCTAAAAAATACAAGACAATATTTTGCAAAGAAAAAACAGGACAAGATTGGAACTAAAAAGCGATTAGAGTGAAAGATTCAACTAGTTGGACCATTATATACAGAGCATCGAGTATCAGATTTCAATTTCCATGTAGTCATACATGTTAGAGAGGTTAAACTCATCTTAGTGAATTAGTTGAGGCCCTTCTCTTTAATTAATGTGTGTATTTGTGAAGGATAATTGAGTCCTCACCAAATAGATACGTTAAATCCTCTCTCATGCGTAATCCGAAGAATTTGGGGTTTGATTACCGGTAAGAGGGTTTGTTATCATTTGTTTATTAATAGGCATATGTATTTTTCTATTAAAGATAATCTTGTTTGACGTACTATCGATATTAAATATGAGCATCTATTCTAATTTATTTTGTAGATTAAAGATGATGATTATCTTTTATAATTAATGACTTATTTCATTTTATTTGTCACTCTTAAATTAAATTATATTAAGATTTCAATCCATCTTTGAGCTATAGTTTGGATTAGTAAGTGTCTATTTGTATTAGCAATGGAGAAGCAGTTTTTTTTTTTTTGCAGATGGGCTTTTGAAAAAGTCAGATATTAAAAAAATCATATTGTAGATGTGATTTGTATTTGGATTGATGGTGGCAAAAATGACTCTTTTTCAAACCTTAAACCTGTTTGGATTAGTGTTTGAAAAGTTCTTTTAAATGGGAAATAACTAAAAAGGGTATGAATCTTATTGAATATTACATATATATATATATATATATTAGTTGTTTATATTGTGATAATTGAAGTAAAAAAAATATTTAAAAAATTGATACAATAAAAAAGGTGAAATTATTATTGAAAAAAAGAAAGAAAAATACATGAAAGTACTTAATTAAAAATGAATAAATTTATATTTAAATTAGAATGCATACATGAAATGGATCATTATTGGATCATCTGCCCCTAACAAGTTGGTCTCTGATTGTATCATGAACATAATTTATTTATGTTGAAGATAATCTACGGATAGTTGATGTGAATGCTAGATCAACTAAATCATTATTATCTTCATCACTTCTCTTTCCTTAATATCATGAAAAATAATAATAAGAAAATAAAAGTCATATAAGCATTTTTCTCATTTCCGCAACAGGCAAGTGTGCACAGTAACCCTTTTATTATTTACAAGCAATGTGATGTCAGCAAGTAAAGAAAAGAAACAGGGGTCAAAAGAGATTGAGAATTACTGCCATACTATTAAAGACTTGAAGCAGCTTCTCAACACCCGAAAAAGCATCTTAGCTGAGCTTCTATTAGAAACTCCTTTTTATTAAAAAGCCCAATGCCAGCAGATGTTTTGGGATTCCAAGCCAACTGAGCTTTTAGCATCTAACTGGACTTTTGGGTCATCCTATGTGTTCCCAAACAGACCTTAACTCTGTTTGACACCACAATGGTGGCATGTAAAGTGACTTTTTGAGTCCTTAAAAACTGCTTCAAGCCTTTCATATATAGGAGTACGTGTATGTGTGTATTCGGCATAGCGTTCTCAATAACTCACTTCCAGTCCAAACTGATGTTTACACTGAGGCAACCTTTTGTTACTTTTGCATGACGTCTTTTTTTTTTTTGGGCCCGCGCATGACGTTGAATCATTAGATAACATTAAATGCATTTGAATTTTTGACCAACCCATTTGTCTCTTCTCCCTCACACACTATTATCTCCTTCTTCTCTGACCAACAACACATTAATTCTTGGAAAAATTACCCTGAATCCTCTGGAGCCATTTAATATCAAACAGACTCGAAATTTTTTGAATTTTCACTGTAGCCCTAAGCACTAAACTGAAATTAAAATTTGTGGGTGAAAAAACAATTTCGCCCTTACTTTAAAAATCAAATATGATTATTTACAAGACACATATGAGAATTTATAAGTTAAACATCCTTATTTACAAACAAATAAATGAAATTATAAGATCATCTGGACCATGTATAAGACAAGGAGCATATTCACCAGAATATATGCGATTTATAAGACATATGTGAGAATTTACAAATCTAATATGTTTATTTACAAGACACGTGTGGGAATTTAAAAGACCATCTTGGCCATGTACAAGATAAAGGCATAAATGTCTTTTCAGCTAAAAAACTTAATTTCATTTTAGTCCTAGAGATGCAGTAAAGTTGTTAGAACCGGCTGACACCCAAGAGGGGGTGAATTGGGTGTAAGATAAAAATTTAAGAACTTTGGAAAACTTTTCATATCTTAATGAAAACAGTAAATATGAAACTAATAAATCATAAATCAATTAGATAATATATGTTGGAAATATAAGAGCTTAAGGAAGAGAATATGCAAACTGTGATTTATCCTGGTTCGGTCCAATCTGTGATGGCCTACATCCAGTCCCCTGGCTCCTCCTGAGATTTTCAAATCCACTATCTTCTTGTTTAATCTAGGCATAAGAAAAGCCTTTACAAACTACAAGTTTAACCAGGCACTTGTGAAGCATTTTACAAATCTCTCACCGAGATACTCTCCCTTACAGCAAGTCTTACGAGTAGAACAATCCCGAAGATCTTTCCCTCCTGCTTACCCGTGCAAGTCTTACGAGCAGCAACGTTCTCTTTTTGCTTGCACCCCTGTAAGTTTTACGTGTAGCAATGTTCTCTACTGCTAGCACCTTGTAAGTCTTACGAGCAGAAAGTCTTACCAGGGATTCTCTCAACAGCTTTCCCCGTAAGAAAAAACAACCCACTCAAGGTCCCTCTACCTTGAGATCAATTCAGAAATATAGTTGAAAGTGTTTACAGACTCTCTCACAGAGTGGATATAATGCTCACTGAAGTACAATACAAATAATCACTTTCTCAATGATAAGTAATATAGAAACTGCAGAACAGAGAGTGTTTGGACCGAGGTGTATGACTCATGATATTCGCATGTTGGCGTCGTTGCTCTGTTCTCTGTTCACTATTTTTCTCTTCTCTGAATGCTACTATATTTATAATTGAGTTGTAGAAGATAACCGTTGTAAGCATTCGTCTGTTGGATTCCTATTGCTTCATTTGACCGTTGAGCACATTTGAAAAACTAGCTGCTATGAACTGTCTATTGCAGAGTTGAGTGTCCCGTTGAAGAGTAGGATGTTTCATTATGAGCTGTACGTCACGTTGTGGAGCATTGGTATTTTAGATATTTGTTCATGGTGGGTCAATCTTTTGTCATGGTAGGTAGCCGATATTCGGTGTGTAATGATGCCGCCCACCACAATTGACTTTCTCATTTGAAACTGTAATCCGAACGTTCATCTTCCTATTTTACACTTGAAATATTTGTTAGTTAACGTTTAGGAACAAGAACAAGTGAGAACACAATGATTCAATAACATTTAACCATATTCGGATTGTTCGTTGAGTGATGATATTTGCCATACGTGACCTCCATTCTTAAAGATGCAGTCCAAATGTTTAATCTCCTATTTCTCACTTGAAATATAAGTTAGTTAACATTTAGATATGATAACAAGTGAAAACATAATGAATAAATAGCATTTAACCATGTTTGAGTTGATTACTATGAGGCTCTGTTTCGTTTATGCTATGCACATTCGTGAGTTTTGCTTCGTCACTCGAGTGCACTAGGTCTCACTCCAGTGTACTTCATGCTTTCAAGCTTTAGCTCACTCTCGGATAAACACTTGCTGCTCCTCACTTGCAAAACTCGAGTACAAATCTGGACATAACTCGAGTGCAACAATTCCTCACTCTAGTGTGGTTCTCGTTTTCACGTACTTGCTTCTTCTCAGGTTAACACTTTCATGTCAACACTTGCATGATTTGAGTGCAATTCTGATCCTCACTCGAGTGTGTTGTTCAATGCCCGAGTGTTGCTAAATTTCTCCACGCTTCAACCGCTTCTGGACAACACTCACATGACATTTTTCAAGAGTGCGTTTTTGGACTCGTGAGTGATGTGGGGCCATGTCAGACTCAATTTATTTATTTGATTCTAAATATGGAAAATGATATATCATAAGAAAGTTCTTGTCATATGCATTCCAATACAAAAAGAATCAGCTCCAAACTCCTTGTATTCTGCAAGTTATGATTGAAAGAGTGTTTGTCGCACTAGACTGCACAAGTGTCAACTTCTAGAAGATATAGCTCCTAGAATATAACTTCAAATTAGGAAAATTAACTATCTATGGAAAGCTTTTTGAGTCTAGTTTCATATGGCTCTAGTTTTGTCTCAATCCAATGAATCATTTGTGAGTTATGTCCAAAATACCGAACCTGTATTGAAAAGTGATGGTGATTTCAGTGTCATCTTCCAAGGATCATATCTCCTTCAACAGAGCTTCTTTTAATGTGATATTGGTGTACGTTTTTCGTGTTGTGAGTCTTCTTTTATATGCCACCGGTTTTAGGTCAATCCGACGTGTGGTTTGAGAGATATGGCCAAAATACCAGACATCTATCAGGCGGAACAAAAAACAGAGCTGAACAGAGAAGCCCCGACACTCGAGTGTGTTCATCCTGCACTCAAGTGCAACACCTCTGGCACTCGAGTGTTGAACTCACACTCGAGTGAAACTCCTCTAGAAGTGTCATAACTCATATATAAGTTATATTAGCTTCATATTAACCCATTACAACCATCATTTGATCATAGAAGCCTCCGGCATCATTATCGAAACCTCCAGTATTACTTCTAAGAGCTTGAAACTTGATATTCACATTAGATCTTGCGATTTCTTCTTTCTTCAATCTCTTGCTTCTTGATTTTTTTCGCGATGATCATTCTCCATAACCCAACAAGACAACTTCTTTATTTTCTTGATTATCTTCAATCTTTGCTTGACTAATCTACAAGATATGCAACATTAAACACAATAATTAGTCAATGTAGAAGATTGATATATTATGCAAACTTTTTACTCTTAATATATTTAGCATCTATATTTGACATCATCAAAACTAATCATATCTAACAAAAGTTTCAGAAAATTTTGGGGCTTTTTTGATAAATAGTTACATAAGGGATGAAAATGACATTTTCCCTTAATTCTTTTTATTTTTATAATTTAATTTTAATTTTAATATTTCTATTTAAATTATCACATTATATACCTATAATGTGTGTATATTTAATAAAACTCATGTCCTTTTCATTTATTTTTAATATAAACCTTCTTTTCAAACAATTATGCAAACAAGTTTCAATATGTGAACCTGACCTTTTTTTGCAAAAAATTTATCTAAACATAAATCACAATATACTAATAACCTTTACCCCAACTCAAACGTCAATTGCATCAAAACTCGCTTTTATCAATATAATCCAAACGAACACTGATTCTTATACCCTCCAATGGACTCAGGGTTGACCTGATTGTCATATTTATTTTAAAATTTAAATATCAGTCCAAATCTAAAATTTTATAACTTATTATTTAATTCAACTTTTAAAATCATTATAATTCTAATGAGTGTTTGGTTTAATTTAAGTTATTTTAAGCTATACAAAATAAATAAGTGAAATGGGTTTAATAGTGTAAAAATAATTTTAAAAGGTGTTCCCAAGCACGGGCTAGTCTTGCGGTCAAACTTAAAAAAAAAAAAAAAAAAAAAAAAAAACCTAGCTCATTCTCACCATGAGAACCTTCAAGCTTAAGCTTAATTGTGTGAATGCAGAATTAATGGCTGCTTCTATTTATTCAGCTAGATAATTGATTAATCTCCTATGATCATTAATTTGCCAGCATGTTGAACCACTTTTTTTTTAATCAAAAGTTTTCCCTTTTCAAGCTTAGAGTGCAAAAGGGTTATTGCATTTTTCAACAAGTATGCATCCCAATGTTTGAACTTATTATGTTTTTCACCTTATAGTGGTAAGGCCGCTTACCACATAAACCAACACTTTATATAGACAAAAGGTGTGATAGCTTCTTATCTTTGGTTGCATTTGCTAACTGATATGTTTTCTTATGATAAACAAAATGTGTAAAATATTTTATTTAAAATTATCATATTTGATAACAACATTAAATTGATGTAAATTAACGTAACTTGCATGGTTAGCATTTGCAAGAGATAGTAGAAACAAAACTTACCGGCCCTTGATTTTCACTATTTTTTATCTCTGTGATAACAAAGTTCAAAAAGTTTGTATTTGTTAGGCACATGTACCTATTCCTATTCAGGACAATTCTGAATCTTAAATATCGCCACATCTCCCAATAGAGATTTGGACTGAGAAAAAGAGAAGAGTTAAAAGTAGAATTTTATAATAAAAAAAAGTAGCCCGAACATGGAAAGGCACATGGACAGGCTAGGCTGTCCAAAACCAGCCCATTTTGTAGATGGGTTGTCTCAGCCCACATGAGAGTTGCAATATGAAAATTTTAAATATTTATTACTTTTTCGGTATTTAATATAAGATAAATTTATTTAATTCGATTAGATTAAGAAAATTGATTAATATGACATATTTTTTTAAAATACTCTAGTCGTCTTTTTTAATTCTCTCATTTCCTCTCCTCCTTGATTATTATTAAAGAATCACTAATAGAGGTAAATTATAAAAAAAATTGATAAAAATGAAAACCATATTTTATATTTAGAACCAAGATCAAATTAATAAATATATCTTATGTTAAGAACCATAGAAGTAATATTTATATTATATATACATTCTCTCTTCACTATTTTTTCAAACTGTCCGTTAGGGGTGGAAACAGGCCAGGCCAGGCTTTTGCCTTAACAGGCCTGGCCTGTTAAGGCACAAACTGGCCTGAGCCTGGCCTGTGGCCTGTTGGAGGCCAAATTTTAGGCCTGAGCCTGGCCTGGCCTGAAGCCTGTTAAGGAGGCCTGAAGTTTTAAAATTTTTTAAGCTAATTGACAGGCCTACAGGCCACACTGCAAAACAGGCCAAAAGGCCACAGGCCGAAAACAGGCCTCCTTAAACAGGCTGAAATTTACATAAATTAATATCAATGATTCAAAATACATCAAAATACAAGAGAACAAGTGAGGAACACATATTAGAACCAAGATAACTTGTTAGTCACATACTTTTACAGAAGAAATAACATACACTTGTTTGATACACAGAAATAACATACATAATTTGTTGGTGCTTGTTGTTGGACCTCAATAGTATTAGGAGGAACTGAAGTAGACGACATTGTTTCACTCTCAAATGGAGATGACATTAACTACACCTGAAACATTAAAAGTAATGTATTAGTTAAAGTGACAAGAGCAACATAGAGAAGTTCATGAACCAGAAACATATCAGCAAATAAACCTGAACAGCAAAAGCAATCATTTTGAGAATAAACCAGAAATAGACCAGCAAATGAACTAGAAACAGATCATTCGCTTGTATTTTTTGTTTTCTACATTACCATGAAATTAATATATAGATAATTCAATGAAAAATTATGGATCCTCAATTATTTACAGCATAGACCTGATGAATATTTGAGTTCATCTATTAAAAATATATATACATATATAAAAAAGCAAATGGTTGACCTCTAGCCTTCAACTTCTGTTGAACACAAATTTCACAAGGGAAAAAGCACATGCTGAAGTGAAAAGGATATGTCATTAGCACAGTTAAAAATTGAGCACACACCACTCTCCAAATTGGTTTATGCGAATTCCAGAAGCAAAAGGAGAAAACTAACACTATTGGACAGCAAGCATGTGTGGACAATTGGGGTTTTAAATCAATAAGTGAATAATTGAAATAACCTTCCAATGGAAAGGGTTTTAAATCAGAGCATTAGTTCAGATAAAGCATGTTTCATTTGAAAGACTTTAAATCTGAAAATTAATTTTTAGATTAACTTGTAAGCCAATTTGCCCCAAAAAGAAACCTCTAAACCAATAATCATTTAGACTGTCTTAGCAATATCTGAGAAAATGCAAATCAACTATTCCTATTGTTGCAGAGTTGGAAATATCAAAAGTGTTTGGTGTAAATAAACAAGTTGGAAAGCAATAGCTCACACTCTCAATGTCCTTACTGAACATACACAGATACACTTATAGCAGAATCACAAAATCGAAAAGGAACCAGAAATGAACCACCAAATGAACTAGAAACAAATGAGCAATTCGCAGATTCCAGAAATCCACCTAAAAAAAAAACCAGAAATCTGTATCCTTACTTAACGAATCAGAACAGCAGAAGTCGACTGAAACAGAGGCCACAAGACGACGGAGAGACGAGGGACTGACGATGACGGAGACAGGACGGCCATGCGCTTGTGCTAGATGCGACGCCGTGCGCCTGTGCGATGCCGAACAGAGTCAGAGAGAGGACAGGCTGTGCGAAAGGAATAGGGCCGAGATCGGAGTGACGGTGATCGACTGAGAGAGTGAGAGTGGGTGTATGTCGACTATCGAGCGGCTGAGCTGAGAATCCGAGATCTGAGAGAAGGAGTGGTCGAGAGAGAGAGACGGAGATGAGAATCCGAAATCTGAGACAAGGAGTGGGAGTCGAGAGGGAGAGACGGAGATGGGAATCTGAGATCTGAGAGAGGGAGTGGGAGGGAGTGGGAGTCGAGAGGGAGAGACGGAGATGAGAATGAGAATCCGAGATCTGGACGAAGTTGAGTCTGTGAGTGAGAGTGAGAATCCGAGATCTGGACAATTTTTTTTTTTAATAAATGGTACCAGGCCGGCCTGATAGGCCTAAAAGGCCTCCTAATAGGCCTAGGCCTGGCCTGTTTAGAAAAACAGGCCTTCAAGCAGGCCTGAGCCTGGCCTGTTTTTCTGACAGGCCAGGCTGCAGGCCCCTGATAGACGGCCTGGCCTATTTCCACCCCTACTGTCCGTCTCATAAACTTGCTATTATGATAAAATATATTATGAAATTCAAGTTAGTTCTAACAATAGAATGGACGACTATAATTTTGTCAGCACTACAAAACTCAATGGGAAAATAAAATTTAATAATGATATGCTTTTTACCCTTGACCGAGATTAATGTTTATTACGGACAAAAAAAATATCCTGATCTTGTAATTAAGAAACACTTATGTACATGTAAAGTTGAATCACTTGAATGCATCCAATCAATTAAGAATACTGAATCGTTAAAGAATATCATTCAACAGTTAGACCATTGATTAGATTCGCTAACAACTTGTTTTATAGTCCTTTTGATTTGTAATATAACACCCACTTTAATGAATAAATTGAACTATAAAATATGGATCTTATATTAGGATAAGAGATAGTACTAAAAAATTATTTTCATATATTTAAACTGCTATTGAGGAAGAATTCAATTGATCTAAAAAATTGTTTCCATTTTGATAAAAACACTCTATCAACTAAGCACATAATGCGAGCATCAATTTAACATTAAATCGTTAAAACATATTGGTAAGTAGGGTAGGATAAAGCAAAATAAATAAAAAAAAAAAAACCATATTTTGATAGCATGAAAAAAAAGTGTTGACAAATACCAAAATTTGTCTTCTAGCGATATTATGAGTACTAAGAGAGAAAGCACGCGTAACCACAACCTAAATTAAGACGCACATTTCCATCCAACCAAAATTGACTCAACCAATTCTCTTTTGATTGAATTAATTACGTTAAATAGAAATAAATAAATGAAAAATGTTTAAAAACTAAATTTTATTATTTATGATTTATCTTGCTTTCAACCTATCAGTTTTAATTATCTTCTCGAGCGTACACATTTTTTAATATATATATATATATGCAGAGGTAAGAAACTATTCATTAATTTATTTCAAATTATTTTTATCATTAAAATTAAAGAATAAATAATATTTTTTCATTTTTTTCTTACGAACTCCTTCTCATTGGTATAACATTATAATTATTCCTGTGGTCGTTGCATGTCATTATTGTCGTATATCCCCACTTTCATAAAAGTTCCAACCAATAACGACAACCACCCCATCCTTCAATGATACTACTATTAATGTTATGACCATAAATAATACCTTTTTGGTTTTATTTATAATTCTAAATTACAAAATTCTTTTATATTTTTAAAAAAATTAGTTAACTCAATAAATATGGACTAAATTAATAAATTTTATTAATATTATCATTATTTATGAATAAATATTTTTCACATCTTTCTTATTTCTCTATCTTTAATAGGAGTAAAATTGTAACACTCTCATTTATTGCTTTGAATCTGAAAAAGGAATTTATAAGAACCAAATTTTTTTTTCCGAAAATGCACTTATGAACAGTGTATTGAAAACTGGACTGGACCGACCGGTTCGAACCGGAAACCGGTGAACCGGTCACCAGTCCGGTCCAGTTCAGGGGGAAAATCGGGGTCAACTGAACCGATCGACCTGGTGTGAACCGGACTGAACCGGGATAACCCGGCCTAGTAACTGGTTGCCTTTTTTTTTTTAACTTTTTTGTAAGAAGCAATTCGATTCTCAAGCATTTCTCTGATTTCTGAGGTTTTTTGCAAAGGAAAAGAAAAGGGGAAGCAAGAAGAAGAAGAGGCTGAAATTCGTAGATAATGTAAAGGAAGAAGAAAGCGAAGCCGAAACCAAGAAGAAAGAGTATCGAGCAGTTGCAGACATAAAACCCACAAAAAAAATGAACAAAGAATGAAACTTTCTCCAAGAAACATCGATCAGAAAGGAAAACGAAAAAAGAAAAAATAGGGGAAGAAAAGTAAAGCATACATATTTGAGTATAAGCAAGATGAGAGGGCTTTCTTAGAATTTGAATTTGAACTTGAATGATAGGGAAGAGGGAAAGTCTTCTGCTGGAGGAAGCAAAGATAGATACCAATGCTGGAGACAAGCATGGCGGTGGTGAGAAGTGAGAACAAGACCTTGGGAAATGGAAGCCATGTGAGAACTGAGAAGAAGCAGAGAGTTGGTGTTGACCAAAAGAGAAAAACCAAAGAAATATAGAGAGAGAGAGAGGAAGAGGTAAAATGAGGGGTCACAGGAAAATACAAAAATGGGGTGGGGTGGGGTGGGGTGGGGTGGGGCCGTGCGGACAATGAAAGGGGAAAACATTATTTTCCTAAAAATTGTTAATTTGTAAATGACTTTAAAAGGATTGTTTGGTGCGAGAAAACTCCTTGTTTAATAATAATTTTGTAGGTATTAGATTCAAGAGGTTATATTAGACTATTGGTTGAAAAAAATTCTCATGTAATTTTTTGAGTGGTATGTATAAACATTTAAATTATATATATATATATATATATATTTTTTTTTAATTGACCCCAGTCTACCCCGGTTTGACCCCTGAGTTGATCCCAGTCTGAACCTCTGACCCTTAACCTAATACCTCGACCGGTTCAATATCCGGTCCGGTTTTCAGTACATTGCTTATGAATAGTACCATAGTGATAGTGTCGTATTTCATTTTCATACCTCTGGATGTGTCTAATTAATTAAAGATATAGAAAAATAAATATATATTACATAAACTTAGTTAATTTATTTTGGTGGTTTAGATATATTGTATATAGGTATGAGAAATGGCAAAAATGGAAAGCTTTTAAAGGAGATATGACTTTGTAACATATTATAGGTCTTGAACAGATATATGGAATGAGAAAAAGAGATATACAGATAGAGTATCAACTTCATTTGATAAGTGGGATCTACCACTTTTTCTATCTTTTATTATATTCCAGTACTCCCTCCGGTGCTGTATACTCGGTTCAATTAATTCCCTAAAACAAAAAATTAGAGTTAATTTATTAAATTTGTCTTAAATTATTGAAAATTTTCAAATTCTTCCCATATTAAATGAGGTTTTGATGGAGGGAGAAAAATATAATGAGTCATATTTAAGTATTAGTTATAAGGGCAAAATTGACAAATAAGCATAATTAGTCTCAAAGTGACTTATATCTAAGGGAGTATATAAGTTACCGGTATGTAGATAAGAATGTTGGTTAAAATTATTTAAAAGAAATAAATTAAATTTGTAACAAGTGTAAATTATTTTTCAAAATATACCCTTACTTATATACGGAGATAGTAGGTGAAAGACAATGAGTAATAATGAGAGAGAATAAGTGGAGCACTTTCATCTTGGTTGGTAAAAATGAAAAGAATTGATTAAAATTTCATATAAAAAGGAAGTCTGACTTAAATATAAAATCAGCTCTATGTGGAGAATGTAACTTATATATAAAAAAAGAGCGAATATAAATTACTTTCAACCATCCCATCATAATAAAAAAAGAGAAAAAAAAATATGAGAGTTAGATTTAAGCATTAATTATAGGGGTAAAATTGATAAATATGTATCAATTACTCTCCAACTAATATTATGGATAAAAAAATTCTTCTAGAATGTGACTCAGACCAAAGGCAGTATGTCTTAAATTGAAAAAAAAAAAAAGAAAATTCAACTTTTCCCTATTCAAACCTGCCTCTCATCTTGATTCTTTCTCCATATCCAATGTGTACAAACAATAATAATATTAATTAGTTGTCCTATACTCCCTCCCGTCCTTTTTATATCATCTCTTAATAAATAATAAGTCATTTTTATAAGAGCCCGTAAGTAATACTCTTTTATGTGACTTATATAATCTTTAACCTATGATTACTTCTAAAATTAAAGCTGCCCTATATTCTCTCTTATCTTTTTCTTAAGAGTCCAATATTTCAATTGTTTTGGTCTTTTTTTATAAGAGCCCGTCAAAAATTGTCTTAATATTTAACGAGCTTTTTTAATTTGTGCCCCTCATTAATTATGCATATTACATTAATTAAAGAGTTGGTGATGCTTAAGTTTACTCAATTTTTTTCTCATAATTATCCCATATAAAGAAAGGCATATTTGGAAAAATATTTATTTTGAAACATACTTATTACTTTTAACTAATTTTAACTACTTTCTTAAACTACGTAATTTAATTATCGGGCTATTATAAATAGTACTAGAGGGAGTATTTTGGATTGGAGGGAGCTACTAGTACAAAATATTAATTACTTGTGTGTGTATAAATACGCATGCTCACATATGAACAAGTACGGACCATGCAGGAAACCTACTAAAAGAAACCAAAGAGTAGTGATATCCCTGCAACACACTTAACAAACAATGAATCCTTACTTGATGAGGTCCCTCCTCTCGGCTTCTGCACCACCTCAAAACTGTTCATCATCATTTTATAAGAGTCACCCTGTGATTCTTCAATCGTTATTCCCATATGATAATTGTTCTTTCAACACTCTTAACTTTGAATATAAAAGGCATATTCAGAAGAATCGTAGAGTTGTTTGCAGCCAGAAGAGCAGTGAAAGCTATGGCGGAAACCTCAGTACTACAGGTGTTCTTGAGAAGCCAAGAAATCAGAGTCTTGACAAAGACGACGTCGTACATTATGCCTTCAGAAATCAAACCCTCTGAAGTAAATATAGGCGCTTTTGCTTTTGTGATAAAACACAAGTGGCAATAACCTAGTAGTATAAAAACTCCCTAATATGTGAGAGGTCACGGGTTTAATCCCGTCTTTAATCACCCCTTCTAAATAAAAAAAAAATCTTGCAGGTGCTTATTTGTGTGAAATATTTATGTGCTGATGATTATGACAGATAAAAGAATGTGAGGTGTTCAAGAAAGTCAAAGAAGCTCATGGGAAAAGGTGCATGGAGTTCATGATGAGGAAGCTAGTGCCAGTGGCTGGGACTGTGTGTGAAGCTGACCTGGGGATGGATGCTCACACTGCAAATTATATTGCAAAGCAAGTTCATGTGGTTATCAACTCTGCAGCCACCACCTCCTTCGATGAGAGGTTAGTCATCATATCATAGTTTAGTTATATACTCCCTCATCTTTTTTATAAGACGTTTCTAACTAATTTACACATGTCAATAATAACAGTTCAAGACATTAACTTTATCAAAAAAATTCAAATAGTTTCCAACGTCACTTTTATTAATCACACTAAATTCCAATAATGTATTAATTTCTACTCTCTCGTATTATCCTTATTAAATATGAGCATAGATGAAAACAAATATTTAATGATCATTGACATTATCAAAATGTCTTGTACAAGGACCAAAAATACCTTTTAGAAGACCCTTTATATTCAATGCTCATAGATTAAAAAAAATATTTAATGCTGATTGAAATTACCAAAAATCCCCTAAACCGGAGGGAGGGAGTACATGTAAATTTATGGCATGATACTGATAATATAAAATTGGTGGCGTTTTCGAAGTCAAAATCTTATTTAAAGCTGTTTTAATTAGTTTCACATGGATGTGAGTTTTATATTCACGTGAAGTTTGACAAATACCTAGAGGTGGTAATATGGGTTGGGACCATGAGCCGAGCCCGCCCAACCCGACAAAATGGGCGGTTTGGGTTCTATAAAATTGGGATCATATTGATGCGGTCCTTTTTTACCCGAACCCATATGGTCCCAACCCGTCACGGGTTGGACCACTGGGTTGGCGGGTTGACCCATATTTTTTTTTAACTAAGAGGGAAAAGGAAATGCCATTAGCCAACAGTCCAAGTCTCCAAAACCGTAACCCCAAAGTCTAAAGTCCAAAGTCCAGCCGATTTCTTCCCATTTCCTTCTTCCTGATAATGTTCAAGTCTTTATATGTACACGTAATTGGATGCTTGGTTTCCCAACGGAAGATTCCCAACGGAAGATGTTATTGATGATGGTAATATAATTATATTTATTCATTTATCTCATTGTCATTTACTCGTTCATTTAAAATTTGCATAATATTTTCTTTCACCTTGTTTTATTATATGTGGTAGTGATGGATTTACCTGGGCAGAAGCAAAGTGATCGAGCTCAAAATATGGCTTCACATTCACATCGTGCTTCAAATTGAAACGCCTTTAATATTAAATAATTATTGATTATTGTTAAGTTATACTGATGACGTGTGGATTTATATTTATTTTGTTATGTATGGACATATGATGAATGTTTAATTTGTAATGTATTTTAATTTTGTTATGTTTAAGTGTGTAGAAAAAACAATCTTATTGTATAAAAAAACAATCTTAGTATATTGTTAAAAAAATTGAAAAAAAAAATATGGGTTGGCCCGCCCAACCCGCCAACCCAGCGGTTATGGGTTGGATTGGCTAAACGCCAACCCATATTGATGCGGTCCTTTTGGGACCGAACCCATATGGTCCCAACCCGTAGCGGGTTGGCCCGAACCCACCGGGCCGGACCATATTACCACCTCTACAAATACCCATACTGATATATACTCCCTTGTTCCATAATATATATAAGTCGTTTTCTAAAAAAAATTTTGTCATCCTAAATGCTCACTCCGTCCTTATATATAAGGTCATATTTTTTTGAATGAGCTTGTCCCTCTTTATAAGATCCCATCTAGTCAGAATAATAAATACAATTTTTTCTATTTTATCCTCATCTTCTCATATCATTTATTTACCGTACATTCTCTTTCCTCCTTTTTTCATCATTACTCTTTCTCTTTTATTCATTAATAGGGGCATCTTTAGAAAAAAATATTACATTTCCTACATATTTATTATTTTTAACTAATTTTAACTATTTTCTAGAATATCGCAATTCTGTTGAAAGGACATTATATATAGGGATGGAGGAGTATAAATCATTTTATTAGAGTTTGTGTAGCATCAAGTGTTTTATTTCAAATATATCCTCCTGAATTTTTATGATGGAATAGAGAGTATATATTTTTTAAATTAATGGTAATAATTAGGGGTAAAGATGGAACTCAAAATAATTTTTATAGAACTTTAATGATGTAATTTAATTAAATTTTCTTCTCTACTAAATTAGTTATTAGTGACTTGTATTATAGATCATAGTGAGTATGCGATAATAATCAAAAGTCACTTCTCAGCACTCGTATATTTAATTTTATTTGTTTCTCCATTTTTAAATAGATTGATCTCCAAACACTTGATTTTTATATTATAAAGAATCTAAAAAATAAAATATATTTTATGATTTTTGAAAAATATTATATTTAATATATTAAATTTTCTATCTTAATAAATTTGGATAACTATTGAACCTAGATGGTTCAAATTTAACTAAATTTGTTAACTATAGAGTGTATCTTATATGTAGTATTTATTATAATAAATAACAAGATATTTTGAACTCCTTGAATGGGTACAACAACATATCTTTTGTTATGGGAAAATTACATGTCTTTTGTTTTGCACATAATTAAGGATAAGTTGCACACAAATGATGGTATATTGCACCGGTTGAAGATAGGCTATACCTAGGTTCTGAAACAAATTTTGGTACCTTTAGAAAATAATTTTTATATACTTTATCAAAAAAAGAAAATAAATTTTATAATGGGAGTTTTTCAGCTTTTTTTTTTTTAAATTAATATTGATCCTCACAAATTAAATTTAAATAATTTAAATCTCATCACAATGACAGAATGAGGACTGATCAATGTCAATATCAAGAAAAGCCTTAGACACTAAAGAATTTGCAATCAATTCAGTACAAATTATAGTAATTGAGAATTGTTTACGCTAGAGACCATTGAACCAATCTGTCACCTAACCCCTCATGCACAAAAAACGGAAAATATTTGTTGATTTAAAATATCAATTAAGAATTCTTGTTTCATTAATGACATGACATTTGGAAAAAAATGCCAATCAACAAACATACCCTGCTTAAGGTGAATTTGTCTTCACTTATAAAAAGTATTTTTGTGTTTCATGAAACAAAACTCTCCTAACATTTTTATCTCATATAACGCAAAATTATTTAAAATAATTGAAACCAAGTAAACTCATAGAAAAATCTTCTTGTTATAAATTCATGTTGTGAATTAATTGACTCTCAGGTACGATGTGGCTCTGAACACAAATACCAAAGGGCCTTTTCGTTTTCTAAACTTTGCGAAGCAATGCAAGAATCTTTGTCTTGTCTTTCATATATCAACAGGTTTGAGACTAGAACATACAGTAATATTTAATTATTTTATTTGATGTAAATAAGTGAACTTTATACATCCTATATATATGTGTGTGATATTCAGCTTATGTTGGTGATGGAGAAAGACAAGGGATAATAATGGATAAGCCACTTTACGTCGGACAAGGAAGAGTTAGGGCAATCACAGAACAAGATATAGATGCTGAACTAAAGTTGGCGTCAGAAATGGTCAATTCAGTCAAACAGAATCAAGCTACTCAGAAGATGAAAGAGTCTGGTATTAAGAAGTACGTAGTAGGTGATTACGGGACTTTTTTCATATGTTAGTCTTAGGGTCCACAATCAAAAATTAATCAAGAATTGTGTATAGGCAAACCTAAAATCGTTCTCTTTTCATGATGAGCCTTTTATTAAATCCTAAGTAATCTAAATGTCATGCAATACAATAAAACAAGGGGAAAATGAAGTTGGGTTTTTCAAATTAATAAACTAAAAGAATAATTCAAATTAATTACAAGCTAAGCTATTATTTTTGATATTTTATAAAAATGGATGGATATGAAGTATGAATGAAGTGAATTCTCTTGATAAATTGGTTCAATGGCTGTCCTAACTCACTAAATGATATGGGAGTTGAAATTCATCAAGTCTTAATTAAAAACCCCAAGCAAATGTGTTGAGTCCAATTTATTTAATTAATGACTAATCATACGATTGCATTCATAGTCATCTCTTAGATAAATTGTTAAAAACTACTTGATGTGTGAAATGGATTAAATTAATGCAATTATTTCCTCTAATATGAATGCACAAACGCGCCTCTCAAATTAACTCAAATCAGTTACACAAACTAGTAATCACATAGTAAGTATAATCTCATTGAATTAATAGGAAATACATATCTATTAATCAACCAATCACAATAATTCCAATCCAAACACAATATAAACAATCTTAGTTCAACAATATGGAATCCAAATAACTCAACAAAAGCCTACTGAAAATACTTTAAAACACAGCTAGGAATTATAATAACAATAGAAAATTCATAAAGTAACTAACAAAGAAAACACCCCTTTGAAGCTCCTTCAACTCAAGCCAAATCTCCAATCCTCAAGAGTTGAAATGTTAGCCACTCATTGGAGCTTTACAATAATCACGGCTTGTAATTTGAGCACTTGCCGAAATCTGGAAATTAGTCACCGGAAGACTCAAGAACACCTCACTGGAAAACACAGAGAGATTAAGAAGGAAGTAAATGAGAATGAAGAAGGTGATAATAGTGGCTATGATTTTCCGAAGAATGTGGCAGTTGAGGAAAGAAGAAGAGATTAAACGAGAAGGAAGGATAAATGATGAAGTCCGACGGAGGTGGTGGTTTTTTTCTTGACCCAACGGCACTGTAGTGGTGATGAAGAAAGAAGACTGTGGTGATAGATTCCCGAAGGTGAGAAGGAAGGAGAGATGATGAAACCGCCGGAAATGATGGATAGTGTGGTTCTCTTCTCCCTCTCCTCTCAAGCTTTCTTGGCGATGAGGCTTAACTCCTCCAAACTCTGCTCCGCGGCGCCACAGTGCTCACTCTGTCTCAGGTCTGTGTGTTTCTCCTCTGGTTCAAAAGGTCGCCGGTGACCTTAGATGAAAGAGGAAGAAGGTGGTGGTCTAAGATCTCTCCCCCAACTCTCAGCTCTCACCCGTGGCTCCCAGCTCCAGCTCCCTCTCTCAGCTTTCAATCTCGAGTCTCACCGTCCCGATGAAGAAGCAGGCGGTGTTGCTTAGTGGTAGCGGAGGAAGGACGCTAGCGGCGACCGTGGTGGAGAAGTAAGTCGCCGGCGAGGAAGGAAGAAGAAGGCGAACGTGGGTTTCAGAGGATCCAAGGTCCTGGCGCGGCGCCTCTGCTCTCAATACCCTCAGCTCACGTGTTTTATCCGTCGGGTCTCGGGTCTGTCTCTTTACTTTTTTTTTTTTGATACATTCTGTCTCTTTTCTTTTGCTCCAGATGCATGCGGCAAGCCCACAACAGTAGCCCTGGTCAAAACCGGAGTGTTGACCAGGGACCTAGTTGAAATGTTTAAAACCTTTGATTAGGAACTACAGTTAAACATTTTGAAATATTTTAGAGCTAAATGTAATTTCCTAAACTTGTGGGTACTCTTCTGTGATTTTTACTGACCCCCTTTTCTGCACAAATTGTAATTTTCAGAATTTTTGGGTACTTTTCTGTAGTTTAATCAAACCTTCAAAATAATTAATTCTAAACCTCCAAAATCTTCAGCCTCTTCTAAAATACCTATAATGCAAGATTAAGCACAAGGTAGCATAAAAAGTCCAATAAAAAATTTTACAAAATAATTAATAAATTATGACAATTTTGCCCCTAATTGCAATTAATTCAAAATAATAGTCCCTAATTAAAATTAGTGTTTAATCATGCAATAATGTCCCATAAAATGCATTAAAAATCCTAATTTAATTATAAAATATCATATAAAAATATGGTTCAATAAGTAGGATACATATTTTTACATGAAAATTGAAGATCAAGTTAATTATTTGGCTCATGCATGATTAATTTTTGTTAAGAGTAGTGTGATAATTAAATATATATGGAAAGGGCAAATATGTATGGATGGCCAAACACATACTCATTCACAAAGGTGATGGGAGAGATGTTAACAAACAGCTTCAGAGATGGGATACCAATGGTCATTCTTCGTCCCTCTGTGGTTGAAAGCTCTTATTCTCAACCTTTCCCTGGTTGGATTCAAGGATACAGGTCATAATAATTATTTAATTTAATTTCAAGCCAAACCACAAGAATAAAATGAAACTCATAATAATTATTTTTTTATCTATTAATTGTATTTTTTTTCCTTTCATCATGAAACAGAGTTCTTGATCCACTTATATTTAATTATGGAAAAGGTCAACTTCCAGGATTTCTTAGAGATCCTAATGCAGTTATAGATGTGGTAAGGCCTCATTCACACATAATAATAAAGGTTTATGTTAATTTTCCATTTTAAAATCAACATGTACATATGTAGGCGAAGTTTACTAACAGATATCAATATTCTGCTTAAGCTTAATGACTCAAGTTCCAAGTATGTACGTAGATGACATATCTTTGGATAATCTACATTCATTTGGAGCTTAACCTGACTCTATCTGTATTAGTTAGTGTTAAATATGACTTTGAATACCGGGTGACATGCATGCTATCAAAGTAATACACACACACACACACACACACACACACAAAACATAGGTACATTTGCTTATATATAATAGGTCTCATTCTTCAATCAGATCTTGCAATGTAGACTTTTCTTAATAATAAAAATTCACATGGATGAAATTTCAAATTTTTTTGGACCATTATTAATAAGGAAAGAACTTAGGTCAAATTACTTATAACAATTTTGTCAAGTAACAACTAATAATAATAAAATAACAAGTGTCTATATTTTTATAGGAGCATTTACACGTGCACATATACATATTTTAACAACTAATAATAGCAAAATAACAAGTGTCCATATGTATGAAATTTACAAATCGTAATTTATATTATTTGATTTGATAAATAAATTTACAAGCATTCATAGGTGAATTATTACAAGTGCAAATACATATGCATTTATCAACTAAAAATAGTTGTAATTGGAGAAATTGACCTAAGTTTTGGCCTATTAATAATAATATCAAAGATGGCAAGATTTGATTGAAGAATTAAACCTAATAAATAAAAACAAATGGACCTAAGTTTTAGCCAAAAGACTAATGATTCAAGGGAATGCATGCAGATTCCAGTAGATATGGTTGCGAATGCCACAATGGCAGCAATTGCAAAACATGGAGCTGAAGCAACACCAGATTTAAATGTGTACCACATTGGATCTTCTGTGGCAAACCCTATTTCATTTGGAGCTGTGTTTGATTGTGCTTGTAGCCATTTCAAGTCTTTTCCATTGGCACAACCCTCAAATAATAATGGGAATCAAACTCTCATTCAGAAGATGAACTTCTTCAACTCCTTGGATGACTTCGCATCTTACATTTCAATGGAGATGGCTAAGCAAACTGGATTGTTGCATGCAACAAAGCTTGAACCAAATCTCCATAAGACCCTGCAAAAGAAGTCAACAATGAAAACGCAGCTTTTTATTCACTTGGCTAAGCTCTACGAGACATACATGTTTTATAAAGCATGGTAAGCAAAACTCTCAAATATGTCTATCTTCTACTACCTCCGGTCCTAAATATAAGACCCAATTGACTAATTTGGGGAGATTAAGAATTAAAGCTAAATAAATTACTTTAAAGTATTTATATTTATTATTTTTCTTTAAACTAATTTTCCTGACTTATAAACTTATATGTAATTATGATACATATAAGTATTTCTGAGAAATTATGTAGCATATGTTATAATTAAGTAATTCATTATATTTTATTAATATCATCAAATTAATCAACTGGGTTTGATATTAAGGACCGGAGGTAGTTTATCAATAAGCACATTGTCCTTCCTTTATTTTCTTCTTGTTATTCTAATTAACATGATTTTGACATTTTACATACATACATACATACATACATATATATATATATATATATTCTCAATTCAGAAAAGAGATGTTTAGCTTTTGTAGAGAAAAATTGTGTTCTATAGTTTGAAGAATTGTGCGTACTGTGGGTTCATATGTAGGTTTGATAATGGAAATACCCAGAGGCTATATGGAGATATGTCAGCTGAAGAGAAGAACTTTGGATTTGATGCGCAAAGCATAAATTGGGAGCAATACATATCCAATATTCACATCCCAGGTGTAATAAATTAAGCACCTTTTGAAGTGTTGAATCTTGAAGAGAGGGCTGTGTAATAGTAATTTCATCACTTGATATTCGATATTTATGAATTAGTATTATTATTACTGTTATTATTAAGTATTTAATTATGCTTATTTCGGTGTTCTGCTTGTAAATCAGTGAATGATGTGGAAGAAACAATGTGTGCTTTTGATTTCGTTATGATCACTCATTTCCCATTCTTCCTTACCTGATAAGGAAATCTCTTTCTACATTACGGTCGTTGTAATCAACATCTTACCAAAGTATGAAATATTATTAAGAATTCCTCTCAAGTTTGCGTTGAATTTGCTTTTTCCCTAAAATATTGCAATAAAAATTCTAGGAAAAATTTGGACCTTTCCTAGCTAATTTGCAGTGACAGACCAGAGAATTCTATAAGGAATTATACATATATACTTGCTTTTGTTAATATTCGCAGAAACATCCCCATAACATTAAATTATACAAGCACTCTCTGTTGACTAGTTTTTTTTTTACATCCTGAAATTATTCAAACCTTCAATATATTTCAACTATGCAAAAATAAAAAAGGTGATCTGCGTCATTTACCCTTTTTTTCATAGGAGGTTGTCCAATGTTGTGGTAAATCAATTTCATACGCTACTCTAAATATATAATTGCCGTAAAATGAATTGAATATATATATATATATATATTTAATTTCAACTACTTAGAATGTTTAAAAAAATTTTCATTGACCTCAACGAGCTATAAAGTAAACATCAAAGCATTAAAGAAGTTTGGCTGAGTTTAAGAACACTCCTCAACTGAAGGTGAAATTGCTGAAGATCAGACATACGCCTGTTTATAATCTATTTCACCAATAAATAAGAACTTTTATATTAAGTTAGAGGAAATTAAAAAAGCTATAAACTAGCTAAGAGAAGGATTTGAATGTAAGTACTTATAGCTCTTCAAAACATGCTTTGCAGGATTTATCTTTTCGTGTAATGCTTGTGATTACTGATTACCTTATCTATCAACTTGATACATAGACCGATAAACGGTTAAGGACCACAGAGAAAACCTCTAACAGAGAATATGTAATGAAATAGCTAGCCTTCTGGCTTTAGGGGAATTACTCATTAAGTTGCTCATAATTTTGTTTTTCAAATGGAAAGAAAAGTCGTAAAGAGAATGGTTGAGAGTGGCGAAGTAAATAGGAGGAAAGTGATGAAGGAAGTTAGGTTGTTTTTTAGACTTGTAACCATTTAATATGGTATGGTTCTAGTATTTATTAAAAAGAAAAAAAGAAAGAAAGAAAGTGGTGAAGTAGACGAATCCCTATTGGGTTTGGTATAGGGTTGGATGCACGAATGGGCCAAGGCCCATTGTTGAGGAAATGAGTCAGAGGTTAGGAAATGAAAGGCCTAACAACAACAACAACCACGATAAAAAGAAGATCCTTAATAATATAGAACCTATTTATCTAATTTAATCAAGAAGATTAAAGAAACTAAATAAAATATTTAATTATAACATATGTAACATAATCTATCTAAAATACTTATATATAATATAAGATTATATATCTATATAAGTTATGTAAATTAGTTTAGAAAAAATTGATAAATATAAGAGGTAAATTAGAAAAAAGGCCTTACATTTAATTTGAGATTGAAAGAGTAATAAGGATATTGAGTGTGTAGCTTCCTTCCTGCTAGCCACCGAGGCCAGGCCCCTTAACAATCACTCCCCTATATTTTTTGTTTTGGTCAATGGTATAATCTCTATTGAGGGTTAGAGCGTAAAAAGTTTTTACCTCTCCTGATAAGTGCACTTCCCGAAATTTAAATTTGTGTTCTTTTTCTCATGGAGTGAGGCCGCTTACCATTTCAGCCAATAGCTTGTTGATCTCTATATTTTATTCCACATGTAATGCAACACAACTCGTGTGCTTCACTTGCCCTCACAATTTCATACTAATTAAAACAAATATCTTATGCCAATCACACTTATTTCCTTAGGGCAAACACCCCCATTATCACCACATAATCATGATTGAAGAAAAGTTGTATATGAATAGAAAAGATGGATGCGCATAATCTCACTACTAAAAATACATACACACATATATAGTCATATATAATCATGATTGAAGATAAAGCACGATATTGTGTGGAAGGGGTGGCCCATGTATTCCCCAAACCAACCAAAAAAAATCAAAAAAGAGGAGATGCTGATGTGATAAGTATAAAAAGGGGACACAACATTTACGACTCATGTTTCCCACTGAGATGTGCCTTTTCCACCAAGTTGCCCCAAAAGCCTCTTCTCTCTCCCTCCCTCCCTCCCTCCCTCCCTCCCTCCTCTCCTCATGTGCTTCCCACTCCCTCTTTTCCATATCCGCTTAATTTTATTTCTTCTGTATTTAATCAAATCCTACACGTATCCCCTTTATGTTTAATTTAATTAATTCCCTCAAACTTATCTAGATGCATTTACAATTACTTCAATCATCACTATAATATATGCTGATAGGAGTTCTGTGTTGTGCAAGTTCATTTGAAACAGGATTGATCCAGATGAGATGGGGAATAGAGAGATCATTGAAGTAACTAACATTTTTATAAAGTGGAATCATTTTTGGCACGTAAGTCAGTTTAACTAGAAAATCAAATAAAAAAGTATACAAGTACAATAGAACCAGACAAGTTAGATATTGGTAGCCCATATAATCATTAAATAATCTACTGGAAATTGGGAGAGGGTGATGCAATTAATAAATTGAGTTATGCATGGAGTTGGACGAATGTAAAGCATCTGGACAATAACAAATAATTATTTATCAAGCAGTCCTTTCTGTGGAAGATAATAATTCAGATATAAATCAAGCAAGCAAATTAAAGAAAATATAGAAATAAATGGAAATAAAGGGAGGTATATATATTCACAATTTCATGGAATTCATAAAAAGGCCCTGCACAAGTTCACGCACCTTTCAAACAAAAAAGGGAGCAAGGTAATGTAATGGACTTACGATAAAGGCGAAAAGTAGAGCCCCAACAACACAAACTCCCAAGCAAAAAGAGTCTATTAGAGAGAAGACGGACACCAGAAACATTACAAAACCTTGCAAAATTCAGAAAATAAAGGTTAAAAGAAAGAGTTCAGAATATTGATTCATCATCCATCCATCATCATCATCATTATTATTTATATCTATAGCTACCACATACGAATTAATTAATTGAGCTATAGGAAGAGATTCAATTCTTCATCGATCATAATCATGCATGTACGCTTCAATCCTTCTTCTTCTTCTCCTTTCTTTCTTTCTTTTTTTTTTTTTTTTTTGGTTATTAGACGGCAATTCTTGTATGTTAGTAAAACCAAAATAACAACAATGGATCAAAGAGATATGGATGTAGATAGCTGTACGCAGAGAATTGATTAATAATGAGGAAGGTAGCTAGCTAGGGTTTCCATGCGGAGGCCCAAACCACAGGCTCATCCTTCCAATTCAAGTAAATTCCGTCTTCTGGTGGAGACGCCGCCGCCAGCGACCACCCCGGTCTATACCTCTTGAGCAATGCCTTGACATCATCCAAAACGTCGTCGCTGAACGGCACCGCCCGAAACTCATGGCTCATCCTCTCACTCCACTGCCTCCCTCTCTCCCTCCTCTCACACTCTTCATCTCCTCGAGCACTCTCTCTCGAGCATCAATCTCTCGTTACTCGTCGCGCCAAAGCTCTCTTCTAGAGTCTCAAAGTATAGTGAGAAGAACCTCAAGCACTCTTCAAACTCTCCTTCACAAACTCATTCCTATTGCTCGAGAAATTCGCTTCCTCTTCCACCACCGTCACCACCCTCGGATTCGGCGATCTGAACATTCCGATCACTCCTCCTCGCTCTTCCACTCTTACTCTTCTTAGCGTACCGATGCAGTTCACCGCCACGGCCTCCACCTCTTTCACTCCCACGCCCTCCTTGGTCAGCTCTCCCAGATGATTCAGTCCACTTATCATCTTTAGCTCAAACGGCACTCCCATTAGCCTTGCGAACTTCTCCATCTCACTTCCTTCATCACCGACCGCGCCCCTATGTTTCCTGTGCCGCCTGTCAAAACCACGGTGAGCTAAAGGTGCGGAGTTTCATCGTTTGAGGTGGCCAAGGCTTCCAATAGGGTAGGCCACACTGTGTGCAGAGAGTGTTGCCTATGTCAAATATGTGAAGCTTGATCTCAATTATACATTTCAGGGTTCATGGATGTCTCAGAAATCAACGCAAGCTCAAGCATGATGTCGTCCTTGTCTCAGGAAAGGTTCAAGCATTTCGGATTCATCTTGGATGGCAACAGAAACAAGTTACGTGTGTCGCTGCCGGATCATGCTGGGGACGAAGCAACTCAAGTGTTAATGAACTTTGGTTTTGGTGGTTATCACTCTGACCTTGTCAATAATGGCTTTTACTCCCATGAGAAAATTGGTGAGTTCGCTTCAAGTTTCTATCCTCATGAGTTGGCTGTTTTTGGCTATGATGCTGACATTAAGCCACAAGGACGAAATTAAAGTGTTTGATTAGTAGAAGAAGGATTATATGAACATGCGAATTAAGCGAGAGAGAGAGAGGACCGATTACAATTAGTTCTTGTATGGGTGAGATTTAATTTAGTAGTTCTTTTGTGTGTGTTAGGGGTGTTCAAATCCCGGGACGGAACCGGGAATACCCATTCCCGGTTCCCGTCCCGGGATTTCCCGGGACTGGGATCTCATTCCCAGTCCCGGTCCCGGTCCCGGGAAATTCCCGGGACAACCGGGACCGGGAATTCCCGGGTCCGGGACCGAGAATTCCCGGTCTTAATAATATAATTATATTAGTTAAATTTTTTTATAATCTAATGTTTAAAGTAATTATTTAACACCTAATAAGGTCATAAAAATCACATAAATTGAGTTAGAATTGAAAAATAACATATTATTATCACATTCATCATTTTTGTTATTATCTTTATACATTATATAGTTAGGATTTGTATCACGATATATACAATTTAACTCTAACTAAATATGTGATATACATTTTATCAAATGATAACTTAATTTATGGGGTAAAAAATACAAAAATAAAATAATAACCTATTTTTTAAGAAAAAAAGAAAAAAAAAGAAAAAAAAAACCCGGGACCGGGAATTCCCGGGATCACAAGGTGTGATCCCGGTCCCGGTCCCGGTCCCGGGTTTTTACATCCCGGTCCCGGGTTTTCCCGGTCCCGGTCCCGGCCGGGACGGGAAATTCCCGGGATAAAAAATCCGGGACCGGGCCGGGACACCCGGGACCGGGATACTTTGAACACCCCTAGTGTGTGTGTGTGTGTGTAAGTTCATATATATGAACATATAAATGTAGGCAGGTCAAAGTTTGATATTGGAACATATGATTAAAAAAGGTTAAAGATTATTTAATTAGTAACATGTTGCCCTCTCTGTGTTAAGGTTCATGCATGTTGGTGGACATTGTCAATGTGGGGTCCACGAGTCGAGGTTAAATATTTGGTGTTTTTTATGAAGGAGATTGAAATTTAATAAGCAAGAGCCTAAGTGGGATGACATAAGCATGTTGGGCAGTTCCTAGTTGGTCAGTGGTCACGAATATTGCATGGAACTGAGGCCAAATGAGACCGTCGATGTCTAAGGCAGGTTCAATTGGATCCAACTTCATCTTTCCTCTTCTTTTTATTGCCTAAGTTTTTTTTTTCCTATTTAAAAGGACATACCCAACCTCCCACTCATAGAAATAAACTTCATAACTCATACCACTAGGTCAGCAAGGCATTAGCAAGTCTATAAAAAGAATTTAAATATTATATGATTTCAAAGCTTTGCATGAATCACATCTACAGTTTTTTGAATCCAGGCGGATATAAAAAATGAAGTGGGAAAATGGTTGTAAATATCATACATAATCTTGGCCCAAAAAAAAAAATCATACATAATTTGTACCAGTCCTTCAAAATACACAATTCCATAATTATAAAAACGTCGGCCGAAAAAGCTGTAAGAACTCTAACTTAATAGATGAAAATTGATAGACATTGAATGTCTTTGTGATGGAAGAGAAATGCTCAATAATGTCATATACAGTTTCTGGATATCAAAAAATTATGTTGCTGAAAAAAACTCAAACTTTTTTAGGGACAATGAGACAAATTCATACTTTATTGTTCATAAGTAATACAAAAAAAAAAAAAAATCAGAAATATCAATTCGATAATGACACATTGATACTATCTTTCAATATCTAAAACAGAGTTTTTGTCCTAATACAAAAACAACCACTAACAATAATTCTTGAGAGAAGAACATTAACAATAACTTGAATCAAACTCTATCGCATTAAAAACAAATACAACAGACAAAATCGAAAATCCTCATGGAGGAATGAATTAGCAAGAGATGCAGAGTACAAGGAAGCAATAAATTATCAAAACAAGTATTTGAATCTTTGAATTATAGTGACACCAATTTCAGTGAGTGTTTATGATCAGTCCATTCTTATGCATAGTTACACATACCAGGGTTTCTAACACACCAAAGTGGCTGAATTGGCTCAGCCCCAATACCTCTCCTTACCATTCTGCTTCTCCACTCATTCAATCTATCTGTGGCCTCTGCATATCTCTTCATGCCCTTCTCATCTATGTTTCCGGACCAAAGTGACTTGGCCATAGCCAATGTTCTCGGCCAAAGTCTCGAATCCAAAACAGTTTGATCTGCTTGCTCAGACCACAATGCCACTTCCCCACCAAGAACCAGCTTAGCCTCATCTTCACTCAGACCATACGTGATATCATAGTTATAGATAAGTTGCCAGGACTTGAAGGGCCCACACCAGGACCCTCCATCCCCTTGGTTCCCACTTTGAATATCATATTGAGAATTATTCCCAACAAAGTCCCCATGTCCACAGTCCAGGTAATAGAAATCTGCAGATGAAACAATGGTCCGGTATCAGGAAGAACGAGGCGTTTGGTGTTGCTGTGTCCATTGGTGTAGCTGTGTCCGTTGTTCCATGTCTGCAGAATCACGTTTTTTTAGGAAGCATTGAGGAGGGAACATGAACTTGGTCGGACACGAAAACATCTTCCCAATAGATGACGGTTCGGTTGAGGGATAAGATATAAGGGAGAGTTGAATTGATGAATGTCTCGAGGAGTTGGTTGAGGGTTCCATTGTTGGCCAAGAAGGTTTGAATTGTAGGGTCTGTTTCCCAGCAAGCTGGGATGACCTCATCAGCACCACCATGGTAGAATGGTTCTGGAAATAATGAGGTAACATCATTGATGACATTCTTAAGTACAGTGTAGGTCTTAGGATTTAGGGGATTTAAATGTCCTGTTCCAGGTTCTACGGCAAGTGGAACGCCTCCCGGCGGATTCCAGAACATGTCGGCACATGTTACAATCTCTGGGTATGCCAATGCCCAAGATCCTGTGTGCGCTGTCAAATTTACAGTTCCTTTTAATCAGTAATCATGGTAATCTTACAATTATAAATGTCAATTTGCGTGTTTGGATCAGCTTATTTTGAGTGTATTTACACTTTATGAGGAAAAATATGCGAAGAGAGTAGCTTAAATTTGTAAAGTGCAAAAGCACTTAAGATCCTGAACAGCTTGCCAATTCACTTTTTTTTTTTTGAACAGTAATCATCATTGTCTAAATTGGCTTTGTATCTTTTCAAGTATACAAGCTTTATACCATGGCTGAGTTATGTGAAAAGGGCATGTTTTTATATTAGAATAAAGGTTATAATGAAATATCAGTACCCCAATCTTGCAATAAACTAACCATAAAAAGGCCTTATGAGTGGAATAAGTTGATTACGTATTTGAAAATAAAGGGATAAGTTGACTTGTACACCATCTCATGGTCAGTCTTTTATGTTTCTCCCTCTTACTGGGGTGAAAATATGCAATTTCACAAATAATTTTTTCTTGAATTTTAATTTTTCTGAAAAACACGACGAAAGTTTTTGAGCTATGTATAAATATAGTCACACAATCTCATATTTCAAAAAAAAAAAAAAAAAAAAATCCATGCCCGCGGTCTGAAAATTATTTGCCAGGCAGGGGCCTCAAATTCCAAAAAACAAAACATTCTTGCATCTTGGGCAAATATATCTTGTGTTTCTCAATCCGTTGCAAAAAAATGCTAATAAAAAATTGGGGGCACCGAGTCAAATAAGATAAACTAACCAAGTGAGTCAATTTCAGGCAAAACTCTGACACCATGATCAAGCCCAAATTGAACAATCCTTCTAGCATCGGCCGGAGAATACAGCATATCGGAGCCATACGAACCCTTATCGGCCAAATTTGGTTTCGATGGAACCACCAACGGAAAAGAAGGCGAGTCTGTAATATGCCAGTGAAACACATTCATCTTGTTCATACTCATCGCCGATATCATCCTCAGAATATCGTCCACCGGAAAGTAATTCCTCGACGTATCAAGAATAACCCCTCTATGAGCGAACATCGGCGCGTCCCAGACATACACTCCCACCGCCACGCGCGTCGGATTTCCCCATACGAGCTGCGAGAACGTCTCCAATCCTCGGATGGCGCCCCATGGCGTTGCGGCGCTGAGATTGGCGGGTCCGGTAGTTGGAATTGTGAGAGAGTAGGACTCATCGACGCCGTGGTGGAGCGGAGCGGCGGGTTCAGCGACGGTGATCGTGAGGGATTGTAAGGGAGGGGTGTTGGTGGAGAAATTGACAGCGGAGGGAGGCACAAGAGGACGGTGGTGCTCGGTGAGGATGAGGCGGAGGTAGCGGCTGACAGCGGCGGTGAGGTGGATGTGGTGGTTGACGTTGGTGGTGATGGTGAAGGAAGGAGAGAGGATAGTGGCTTGTTGAGGTGAAGGCCATTTGAGAATTCGTGGTTGAGGCCACACAGTAATGCTAGCGGTGGTGCTAGCAGCAGATTGTCCCTTCGCTATCGGAGAACTGAATATGCACAGTGCTATTACAAGAAAGGAAGGTGCATTGAAAGCCATTGTGGGTAGAATTGACAATTCAGTGGACTTGGTGGTGCTTCAATTCAATATATATACTAAATTTTTTTATGTTTATGGAAATTATTTTACTCTAAAAAAGTGCCACTACTCGAATTCAAATATTTATTAGAAATAAAATATAAAATGAATAATTAGAGCAATTCTCCCTTCTAAGTGGCGTGATTCATCCTATCGTGTACACTATCTTAAGTTTATTTTTCTAATAAATTTTAATTAAAATTTGTTTAAAAGAAATTTAAAAAACAGTCTTTTCTCTTAATGCACCTATTCTTTAATATTATTTTAATTTTAAGAGAAAATTGGTAAAAACATCCATGTTTAGCAATTTTATTGGCTACAAATGCCTAATATCTGTTTATGCAAAGAAAGTGAAGGTACTCGAATTCAAATACTTATTACCAATAAAACTTTTGAATAAGAACTTTTCACCAGTTTTCTCTAATTTAAATTGTATTTTTTTTTTTTGTTATAAAACAACATGGAAGCACATCCTAAAGTTAAAAAAAATAAAAAACGGTTACGAAAGCAAGCTTAGCTTAAAGCCTTGAATACAAATAAGAAAAGAGTCTAATCGCCCCATGGCATTCAGTATATGGACGGTTTATGTTCAAGAAGCATCCCAAGACACCCATTTGATAGCAAATGTAAAAAATCGAATAAAAATAAATTTGTCAGACATATTACATTCCTTTTATATCACTACTCTTATTAAGTACATTATATTAAATTCATAATTAAAACTAAGGGTAAATTAAAAAATCATTAATATATCAAATAACACTTAAATGTGACTTATATTTTTGAAGCATAATGTATGTCGTTGGGATATGACTCCTACTAAAGTGAGTATTATAAAAATGAATAATGGGTCATCAAATCAAAGAAAAAGAGGTTAAAAATAGATGGGTGTAAATAGAAATTAGAATAGTGGTATATATATATATATGAACATGTAGCTTTTGTTTTCTTATATTTGGCTTGTTATTGATTGGATTTAATAGACTCATGTGATACTTTGTGCTCGTTTAGGATAGCTTATTTTTTTATTTATAAGTGCTTATAAATCATGATTTACGGTATACGAGATAAGTATGTGAGAGGAGTTTTATCTCGACTTACGTAATAAGCACTTATAATGAATCCATCGCTAATTTATTTTCTTAAAATTTTAAAATGCCAGGTGGACTTTCTCAGGAGAAACCATGTGTCAGGTTTTGAAGGAGGCCACCTCATCTCTAGCCCCTCACCAACTCCTTCATGTGTCACCTATGTTGACTGTCCCTCATAATCGGGCGCCACTACATGTCAACTACACCAACTACCATGTGTCCCCTCCTCGCTCCTAGCGTGTGTCTCCTCTTCATACTTTCTGAAAATGTGACTTCTTTTTTTTTTTTTTTTTGAATAAAACACTGGAATTCATTAATCTATCAGAAGATTAATACAAAGGACAACTCAACAGAGAGATATCTAAGGATCCATCATCAACCACCGCCTGCTAAAAGAACAGGTGGTGGTTGATCATAGATGACAAAATGTTCAGTGCTACTATGAACTAACTTAGCCCACAAATCGGCTTGGGCGTTCTGCTCTCTAGAGAAATGGTTAATAAGGACACACCAGTCCTTAGCTAACCATAATCTAGCCTCATCAATAACTTCCTTAAAAGGTTGCCTTTCATCACACCCCCTAGTAAGTAAATTAATCTCCCATCTCGAATGAGCGCACCACTGTGTTTTTTTATTATAAACTATATATACTTTAATATTATCATAGATAATTATATATATATATATATAATGTTTAAAACTAACAATAAATTAAATAATAATTTGAAATAATTTTTATTTATTCATTATAATTTTTTAACATAAATTAGTTTCAAATTAAAAAATTTTAAATCTTATATAATTCTTCTTATAAATATATTTTCAGCCAACTTTTTGAAATTGAATTTTATTTTTAATTAACATTGATTAATAACCAATATTATTATATTATAACATTAATTTAAAAATTTGTCATGGAATGACATGGCTAATTTGGCCACAAAATAATTCCATGAGAAATTCCGTCAGAAAAATTTCTGATGGAATTAGCATAAGAAAAAAAAATCTTGTGACTAATTCTGTTGAAAATTGAGTATTTTTCTGCAGTGCTTCTAAATTCCTTTCCTTTTAATAATATTTAGTGGGTGTTTGTTTTGTCCTACAATCAATTAAAAAAAAAAAAGTTGTTTTGCGTTTTAGGAGACAAAAACTCATCCAACATACTTATCACTTATGATACCAAATAAGTTAATCCAAATACCATAGAGCCAGTTGGATCAAAGTTCACCAGTTGTCATCATATCATGATGAGTTTTGGAGCCCCTACATTTGATGTTCTCCTTACTAATAAGGAGCATATGTTTACTATATATTCATTTTAAGTTAAATTAACATCTAGTATCCTGATATTATTTCCAAATTACATCCAAACACCTCAATCTTATTCACATTCCACGGGGCATCTAGCAATGGGGGTGTGATTTTTCTAACACTTTCAAAAAAGATAACATAATTGAAAAATAACCTCATGAAGTGTTTGGTGCATTACAAAAAATAACATAATCAAGCTGATGGATGCGTCAGAAAAATGACATCAGGGTGTGTTAGACGCATAATAAATAAAATTAATTAAGGTACTTAATGTTACTGGGAAATAACATCAGATTCTAGGGCTACTTTATCCTTAATTTAATTAGTTTCAAACTTCTGCCTAGTGTTTGGCAACATGCTAATGTATCGCACGAGTCTGTGTATTAGTTTTTTTTTTGTCAAAAGCATTCAAACGTAATTAATATCTTCAAGAAAATTTTTAAGAACAAGCAAGGCACTCAATAATTTGATTAAAACAAGCAACTTGTAAAGAACGATTAAATCAGGTAAAAAAAAAAAAAAAGTAAAGAACGATTAAATATCTCAAGACCTTTCTTGAGTTCCCCATTTGTTCTTCCGCGAGCATTAATGGTACAGTTTTAGCATAATACATTTTAAGAAATTAATAAATATGATTCAATATCGACAGTATATTTATTATATTATGAACTCCGTTCATAATTTTATACTGCCTCCCGTCTCTAATAATATAAAACCTGGTTGACTCATTTGGCTAGGTTAAAGAAATAAAATAAAATGATTAATTTGTACAAATGAGATTTAATTTCCCTGAAATATTTTTATATAATATTAGATTATAAATTATATATCAATTTATAATTAATGTAAATTAATTTAAGAAAAAAATAAATATAAAAATATAATAGATTGAGATATTATATTTGAACTAAATCCAACTGTAACTAGTTCTCATAATTAAACCCAGGAGATAGTATAATTTAATTGATGAATTAAATTTTGAAACATGGCCTTGGAACGTTGTTTTCGTCTCATTAAAGCCATAGAAATTAAAATATCAGTTGCCGACCTCCCACGTTATTCAAGAGTTATGTTTGACGAAGAATCCGGCCAAAAAATATTTGACGAAGAATTGTCTTTGATGGACATCCAAAAACAATGGTCCCTTCAACTACTTTGTTTTTATTTGTAGGTAGCAGGCTTTCATTTCCTTGGTTTGTACGTTCACAAACAATAAATTGTTGAGCCTAAAAAGAGTTAACGCATGTTATATAACAAATTATTAAACATCATTCATGTTTGAAATATAAAAGCCCTCCTAATTAATTCACACCTACCAATGAAAATAATTAAAGATACTAAATTTTGTCATAAAATTTAATTATTTTCAATATTATCTTTATTAACTAGTACCTTAAACTCCAATATCATGCTAATTTCTACACTCTATATCACTATCTTCATTAAATGAGTTTCTATGAAAAAAATATTCTATTCTCCTTAAAACTACTAAATGTTTTACTTATAAGAAGGACCCAGAACACTTTTAAAAAAGGGCAATGGAGCAGTACAATTTTAAATTTGGAATCTTATGTTTATGAAAAAATGCAATATATTATCATGTTATTTTTATAAATTGAAATTTCAAAAAAATTAAATATTACTCAAGAAACATATACACAAGCTCTCACTTGAAATAAGATACCAAAACTAAGCCAGGCTAGGTAATAGTTGATCAGTAACCCAAGCAACAGCATGCCTTCATCTTTATTAGACGTTTTTTCATGAGTAACAAGGTTATTTAATTATCAGTCCTAATGAATTTGAGCTCTTTCTTTACCAAAAAGAAAAAGAGGATACCAAAACCAAGCAATTTTAACACGAATGTTTTTTTTTTTTCAATTTAGTAAAAGGCATTATAAGGAAACATTAATTTATGTTTGATACAATTATTCTACTGGTATTTTTATCAATATTATTATTTTACTTGATTATGTTTGGCTAAAAGGCATTTTTCTAAAAAAATTATTGTGTAAAAAAAGCATGAGATTTATAGCCGGAATCAGCCACCCAAGAGTATATAGGGTGATAGTTTATTGTAATTTTCAGGAGATTGTTGATGGACTCATACTTTCCTCTAAAGGTTCAAAGTCTCTTGGCTGGGTTTGCTGGCATGCAAGAGAACTCAACTTCTGATGGTTTGATGAATTTGAGTAGTCTATGAATGAAAATAGGACATTATTCTTTCATTTATTTGATTGCATAATGGAAATAGAATTACCTTATTATACATAATTCTGATTCGGATTAAAGTCTAATTTTGCCCCAGTAGTTTTGTGTGAGAATTGTGAGTATCTGAAAGTTGTTTTTAATCAATTCCACCATGAAAGTGTTAAACAAAATAGAGCAATGCCACTTTTGATCGTTAAAAATATTAATAGTCAATGTTAATGTTTTAATGGTTAGGACGATTTTACTTCATTTTTAAAACTTCTAGGGCAAAATTAATTAAGAAAAACTTCCGAATATCCACAGCTCATATGTGAAAACTGATAGGGAGAAATTCAACACCAACCCTTTCAATTAAGATATGCATAATCCTTATCATAATGGAATAAAGAAATGCATAACAAATTTTTGGTATTGGTTTTTCTATTTCTTATAAATTGCTTTTCTAGTATTTCAGGCAGAAATGAAAACCCTCTATTTGAAATTTTGAAGGTCTCTATACTTCTTTCAGTCTTTACATAGTAATGACTATATAGTCTTTACACGTGAGGAAACTTTGATGTATCCACTTGATCCTCTCTTAATCCCTTCCTCTAACAGAACCTGATCAAGTAATTTGCTCCTTGGCAAGTGAAAGTGCTGGTTGCATCATCATAAGCACAACTATAAGCCAAAGGACAAGCTGCCTTAAAGGCCTTTGAATAACTTGATGGCTTGCATTTGCTAGGGCTATTGAAATCTCCAGAAGAGCAATATTCTGACTTGTTAAAAGCCAAACATGCACTCTTGCATCCCACAACTCTTCCATTGTTCTTAAGCTCCAATCCTTTTGGGCATCTTAAATTCAAATTTTTAAGGCATTTTATAGCCTTACATGTCCCAGATCCCCCAGAAGGGAAAATTGACACTAGCATGTTATAACCATCAACAAGGCTAAGATCATAGAAATCCATGGGACTATATAGAGTGAATTCTGCGAGTGTCACCGGTGGCGATCCTCCGGCTCCATGGCATTTGAGCTTGCCTCCGCACTACAAAAAAATTGTGATTTAGTAGAGGTTAAAAGTGTGTATTTGTAGCGGTTCACGAAACCGCTATTAAATACACTGTTGCAAGTGTATTTGTAGTGGTTATATTTAACCGCAACTCGAGGGAAAAAACCCGCTACTATATTAGTAGTGTCTAACTAGCACCACTACAACATTCTCAATCTGAGGAACTTTTCATGATAATTTGTAGCGGTTATATAACCGCTACAAATTGCAAACAATGAATATTGGATGGCGGGAAATGAAAATCAAAATTTATCATGATATTTGTAGCGGTTAAGAAACCGCTAAAAAATTGAATTTAAAAAGGGCGGGAATTATTGGCAGCGGTTACATAACCACTACTAAATCCAACAAAATTTAAAATTGGTGCAAAAAATTTAGTCTATATTTTAAAAATATATTTGTAGCTGTTATAAACCCGCTACAAGTTTCAGAAAAATAAAAAAAATTACAATTATCAGTTTCCGTTTTGTTAATATTAAATTAAATATTTTATTATTTTAATAGTTTAGCTTATTTAATTGGCTTATTATTCATGAGTTTAGGTCATTTATAATTTTAAAGGAATGATTTAATTAAATTAGATAATTTTGTAAATTGTATTGATAATATTATTGGGGATACGTAGGTAATAAGGAACTATTATATTGTCTGCTATAATGTGATTATGATTATGTAAATAAATATCTGGAAAAAAAATAGTGAGAATAAATATTATGTGAAAGAAAAAAGTATTGAAATAAATAATTTAAAAATTTATTACTATATTTGATCACCTTTTTAAGCTCCTCGGCTCATAGAAAAAAAGTGAAAATGAGAGAAGATGAAAGAGAGGTAAGGTAGAAAGAAATGGGGGAATGCTTGAAATGAGATGTGGTTAGGGTATTTATAAGGATTTGCGGGATACTTGTAGCGGTTAGTGTCACCGTTTTGTAGCGGTTTTAGTCCTGTAGCTGTTATTTTGTTATTTATAGTGGTTTTATAACCACTACAAATATTTTTTAAATTTTTTTAAAAACATTTTTTAAAAAAAACAAAAACATAATTTGTTTTAAAATAAACACATAATTTGTTTCATCAGTCATCTGCACCATCCCTACAGAAATTATATAGAAAAATTGTTAGCAATGTGTTTTTTTGTTAAAATAAATTTAATTAAAATGATATGAATTTAAAAAACACACCGAACTATAGGTAAATTGTGATCACTTTCAGGGAAGAAGTTTTCAAAATTGGCGGGCTAAAACGGCTCACTCTCGTAGGCGAGGTTATCACCATCACCCATGTCATAAAGGTCTCGAGGCTTCAAATGAACAACAATGTGCCAATCCCTATGTCTCTCATCCTCAACATAATAAACCTGGTATGCCTCTAAGGCAAGAATATATGGCTCATCATCTTGAGAATGACTAGTGTGAATTGGCCTCGAGAAATTTATCGATGTGATGCCTAAGTCGTCAGTTGTGAGTCCCCGGGAAGTAGTGGCATTTGCCCACAAACAATTGAATAGCGTAATGGTGAAACGGCCTTGGTAATTAAGTTCCACGACATCAAGAAACTTTCCATATAGTAAGGGACGCCTTCGAACTGCATGTTGGTGTCACTGCTACTCGCATAACTCCTTGTCCCAAAGGTGCCATAAACACCTAAAATTTGAGTTTGCAATCCTTGATCACATGAAACCATGCAAAACTTGAAACCATTGACATTATAAGCTGTAAACCTTTTTGCATGGTCAAGAGGGCTAATTGCGAGAGCTCTGAAATCTGGTGAATGTGGATTGTGAACATTCAGTATTCTGTGCGCAAACCAGCTTGGGAATTCTCTGTGGACTTTTTTGTCAACTTCGGAGGATGTTTATGTACAGATCCTGAGTTGACGCTTAACATGATTTCTGAATTCCTTGCAATTAATCATGGGAATGCAATAGTAAAATGAAAGTGAAAAAAATTATGAAAAATATAGAATAACATGTGAGTGTACAATTCTTACTGTATGAAAGTTTCAACTTGAGTTCAATTAATCAAGACATGTCTATGTGCTTGCAACTTCTCAGTTGCCGTTAGTTTGAAGTTCTCAATTCCTCCAACTGGTTTACCAACACGAGGGATAAATTCTCCTGATATTGGCGCAGGTTCAGGATAATCGTCTACACGAGGCGGTCGGTTGAAGGTGGTCTCAATGTCATCAAAGTACCTTGAACAGAAATACAGGACCTCATCCCCTATATAACATTTAGCTATAGAACCTTTTGACCAAGACTTATTCCTTACGTAAGATTTCATTTTCCCAAGAAACCTACAAAGTGAAGAAGGGCAAAATGATACAAAATGCTCAAAAAGGCGACTAACAAACATAAGAACTATTAATGACACACATTTATAAAATGAGTACCTCTCAATAGGATACATCTATCGATATTGAACTGGGCCAGTGAGCTTTGTTTCATGAACAAGGTGGACTGTAAGGTGAACCATCACAGTGAAAAAGGACGGAGGAAAGAGCATCTCCAAATGACAAAGTGTAAAAATAATTTTAGACTGCAGTTGATCGAGCTCCTCAACGATCAAACCTTGGAACACAATTTCTGAAAGAAAGAACAAAGCTCTACCAAAACAATTGACACATCGAGAGGAAGTGCATTCTTTATAGCCAACGGAAGTAACTATTACATAAGCACATGTGAGTCATGACTTTTCAGGCTAGTAACCTTTCGAGCCTGTATGTCAATACATCATGAAATGTTGCTTGAATACCCATCTGGAACTTTTATTTTCTTCAACGTCGTGAGGAAGATTTCCTTGTTCGGTTTTGTGAGGGTGAACTTTACAGGTTGAAATTTGTCATGCTCATCTGGCGACGTATCTTCATGAACTCCCATGGCACATAAATCTTTCCTCACTTGAAGATGATCTTTTGACTTTCCCGGTTTGTTAAGCAACGTATATAGCATATTGTCACATGCATTGTTTTCAATGTGCATGGCATCAAGACTATGGCGAAGTGAATTAGAATTCCAATATGGAAGAGTGAAGAAAATGCTTATCTTCCTCCATTGCTAAGGTGTAAAAGGCTTGTCCCTTTTTTGGTCTGCTTGTGCTGCATCGTCACTTTTTCTGAACTTGAATTCAACATCCTCAAGCTGTTGTAAGATGTCTGTGCCGGATAAAGTCTGAAGTGGCCCTCTTGTTTCCCATTGAAGCGATTCCGTTGCAATCTAAACTTGTGCCTTCCATCGAGAAACCTCCGATGCCTCATAAAGCACCACTTCTGAATGTGGGGAAGGCGCACCTTATCAAAGTCAAAATTGCAAGCTGGACAAGCCAAGCCAGTATGCACATTCCACCCAGATAATGTTCCAAGGCTAGGAAAGTCACTCATCATCCACATCAAGGCTGCACACAAGTTGAACAATGTCTTCCCGAAGGCGTCATATGTCTCGATGACGACATTCCATAGATCAAGCAATTCCACAATAAGCGATTGGAGATACACATCAATGTCATTATCCGGTGCCTTTTTTTCTAGAATGATCATAGACAAAATAAAGGAGCTTTGTTTCATACACATCCAGGGGTAAATTATAGGGAACTAAGACTACCGGCCAAATATTGTAACTTGTGCTAAGATTTCCAAATGGATTGAAACGGTCGGTTGCCAAAGCAAGTCTAAAATTTTGGGGGGTCAATAGCGAAAGATGGAAAGTCTTTGTAGAACATTTTCGAGGCGTTTGCATCCCGAGGATGTAATAATTTACCATCTTTAATCTTATCAACCTCGTACCACCTTATGTGTTCCGCCGTTTTAGACGACATAAACAATCTTTGTAAGCGCGGCTTCAAAGGGAAGTATATGAGAATCTTTGCAGGTTTCTTCTTCTGCTTTTTTCCCTTCCGAATTGTCTTGTACCTCGATGTGTGACATCGATTACAAGTTTCGCTGTTGTCAACGTCTCCCTAATACAGCATACAATCGTTGGGGCATGCATCAATTTTTTTGTAGTTTAAGCCTAATCTGTTAATAATCGTTTTGGCCTTGTAGAACGTTGTGGGAATCTCCACGTCGAGGAACGCATCTTGTAATAATTCCTACAACATCGACATTCCCTTATCTGTGATTTCACACAAGCACTTGATATGATGCAACTTGATCAAGAAATATAATTTAGAGTATTTTTGACAACCTTGATATAAAGGACGATATGCTTCATCCATCAAGCTAAAAAAATCCCGAGCGGCTTCGTTCCGTATGAACACCGGCTCTAAGCCCTACACTTCTTTGTTGAACTTGTCATCTTGAACACCAAATGCATTATACACAACATCATTAGCAGGATCATCTTTATCTAGTTGAACTCCTACTTGTGAACTTCGAGGAAGAGCATCATCATATCTCATACCGGCCTTCTCACCATGAACTACCCAGAACGTATAGTCTTCCGGGAAAGGCTTCAAAAGCAAATGTTCCTTAACAACTTCTCATGGATGCCACTTCTTAAACTTGCATCTCCGACACGGACAAACGATCTTGCAATTATAGTAGGCGTGAGTGAATGTGAAATACAAGAAATTGTTTAATCCATACAAATATTCCAGAAAATTGCGTGGCAACCTGATCCATGACTTATCCATAGCTACTATTGAGAGAGAAGAAAGTATAGAGAAGAAGATGAGTGAATAAAGAATGATGAATGCCTAGAACCTTATATTCTAAATTTCCAACGTTTAATATTTTGTAGCAGTTCAGAAACCGCTACCAATTTTCAAGTCATTTGAATCAAATTGAAGAATTTTTTTTAAACTTGTAGCGGTTCTGTAAAAAAAACAGCTACTAATAAATATTTGTAGCGGTTATAAGTTCTTAACCGCTACAAATTTCAGGTGATAGAAGAATTTCAAATTTCAAAAATTTTAAATTTGTAGCAGTTAGAAGAAATAAACCGCTACAAATATTATTGACTGTTGGACAATTTTAAAACAAATTTTTTTTTTCAATTTGTAGCGGTTAATGGCATAAACCGCTACAAATTATAACAAAGTGGGGGGAATTTCAAAATTCAAATGTTGAATATTTGTAGCGGTTATTACTATAACCGATACAAATATTCAACATTCGAATTTTGAAATTCCCTCCAATAGTTCATTAATTTGTAGCGTTTTGAACTCATAACGGCTACAAATATCCAACAGACTTTGTAGCAATTATTACTTGAACAGCTACAAATATAGTTCAAAATTTTTTTTTTAAAAAAATTGTAGCGGTTTTATTATAAAACCGCTACAAATATATATAATTAATTTTTTTTGTGGTTAGTTTTTTAGAAATATAAATAAGACTGTTGTAAATGCAATACAAATTTAATAAGGTGGTCTAAAAATATAAATATAACTATGGTAAACGCAATATGAATTTAAGTTCTGAAAATAAAATATCTAGATTTATTTACAAATGTTTCAAAAACAAAAAATATATATGTCTTAAACTAAGTAGTAGGAGGTTGATCATTTGGTCCTCCTTCAGGTTGGGCTCCCTCAGGTACTGGTGGATTGGGGTGCTAGTTAGAGTTAACAGCACCATCATCATCAGCAGGAGGAGGAGGAGGAGGCTAGGTGACGAACTGAGGGACAGGGGGGAACTTGTGGATGTTGCTCGTCTGGGAACAGGCAACTCCATGACAGCTCGAGCATGAAGTTCATGATATCACGCCACTGCACATGCTGAGTGTAGTAGTAATCGGCGTGCTGCTACTGGTGAGCCATTGCAGCCTGTGTCAGGGCCAAATCTGAGTACAGCTCCTCGACAGACTCATCCCTCAGACGTCTGACCCTGGACGTCTGTGCTCTAGAGCTGCCAGCCTCAAAGGCGGCGCTCCTACCGTAGACCATGCTAGGTCTGGTGCTTATCCCCATCCCTCGCACACGTCTAGGGTGCTCAGCCTGACCCACACCTGCCTTCAAAGGAGCAGTGGGGTCCACAAACCATTGTGACTCCTCAGCCTGGGTCTCTCGTAGCTCAACCTGCGAATGCTGCATCAACTCCTGCCATTTTATGAAACAATTACTTATTAGCATTTTTCATAATAAAGTTTGTTTCATAAACAATATAATAATGAAATCACTTACAATGCCCGCCTCTACCTGCTGAAAGGTCGGAGTCTCGTCACAGTGTCTGTGTGTGATAGCGAACAACTCCCCATAGTCCGTCTGACGGTTCTCCTACTATGCCTTCCTCTCCTAAAACAATTACAAAATTAAATTAGTATTATCAAAACAAATACATTCTTTATAATATGAAATAATTAGCTAAAAGTAATTGAAATTGTGAAAAGCTACCAACTCATTGTATGTGATAGCAAAGGTCTTTGATGCTGCTGTGTGGTGGATCGTCTGTTGCCCACGGCACCTCGTGTTCCTCTAAGAAAGTACCTGACAAAAAAAAACAATATTAAATGTATTAAAAAAATATAAAATATTTATAATTAATAAAATCATAAAATTAATTAAATTTAAATTATAATTTAATAATTATATATAATTAATCTAATAAATAAATTACTAGCCCCTTAGCGCTCCTCCTGAACTGGACGAAACTCGCCCAGTCGTTCGGCGGGACGCTGTCTGGGATGTTCTCGATCAGTTGCTCTAGAGGCATCGTCCCATCCTTATCCATACTGTGGAAGAGACGATTCCTCCTGTTACTCCAGCTGTCGCCCATCTTCATCAACGTGTACCTCTTCCGGTTGGCCTGGACGGCAAACCTTAGCTGTAAAAAAACTTAAATATGATTAATTACAAATAAGACAATTAAAAAAATTAATTAAATAGAATTAATTACAAAAAATATAGTATAATTAGATACTATTAATTACCTGTACCACCTCCTCCCACGCCAGGTCCTTCGACCCCTTCAGAACGTTCCTCTACGTCTTGAAGTGAAGGGGGAACCGCATCCAATTCGAGCCTAGGTCGTTTAGGAAGTGGTCGAATAAGTGACCCCCATTGTCGATGGGCTAGTCCGTGCCCTCATTCCACGGCACTACAACTCGTAGTGTCCAATCCATACTGTTCAGACCGGCCACGTCCAACCTTCTCGTGGGCACATTCCCTTGCTCATCTGCACAATTTACAACACATTAGATAAATTTCAATTCAAATTTAACATTTCCAATTTAAATATATAATTTATTAAATAAAAAAATATATTTACCTTAGACTCGTACCTCAAACCCAGTACACCGCGAAGACGACCCTCGTGAGTTGTTCTACTCTCACACCTCCTCCTCATCGAGGAATTGTTTCATCTCTCTTATCCCAATCGAGATCACGAAGTCCTCGTTCACGTCATAGTCATCGATGCTGAGATCTCCCTTACCTAGATTAGGCACCTCTGGTGCGGTCGTCTCCTGTGGAACCGTTTGCGGTGGCTGTGGTAGGATCAACACCTGTGGTTGCTGTGGGGAGATGGGCTGAAATGACGCGGTCACCCTCCCTCTGCACTGGCCCCTCCTCTGCTGTTGCCACCCCGCAGAATTTGTCTAGGGACCTTGGGCTCCTTCCCCCTATCCATCCCTGAAGCAATATCAACTACAAAAATTCAAAAAAAAAACCGATTTAGTCACATTTATATGTAAAATTATAATAAAAATAAAATAAGTGTTGTCTGTACCTCAAGTGATAATGAAAAATGCTAGAGAGAAAACTCTCCGACAGACGTCAGAACGCTCAGATCTCAAGGAAAACTCTCAGAGAAATTTTAGAAAACAAAATGGCCAAATGGGAAAATGGAGAGGTGGCGGCCCTTTTATAGTTGTGGATTTTATAGTGGTTATTTCAATAACCGCTACATATCCCGCTACAAAAAGGCTAAGGCGGAAAAACTTTGTAGCGGTTATCAAATAATTGCCACAAATTAGATAGCCTTTGAAGTTCTGTAGCGGTTATGAAAGTATAACCATTACAAATGTGATGACCTTTGAAGTGATGTAGCGTTTATGAAAGCATAACCGCTACAAATAGGCGGCTATTGGTATTTTGTAACGGTTCAATTCGTAGTAACCGCTACAAACAGCAGATACAATATTGGTGCGGCTAGGTGGCGCCAAGTGGCATGAAATTTGTGATGGTTTATTTGTTCTAACGGCTACAAAAGAACCGCGACAAATTTTGGCAGCAACTCGCTCCTTCTTTGTAGCGGTTTTTTTCTATTAACCGCTACAAATAAAGTTCCTAATTTGTTGCGCCACTTGGCGTGTACATTGCTGCTACAATATTATAGCAGTTTATGTTAAAACTGCTACAAATGTCAACATTTGTAACAATTAACATTAACCGCCATAAATTCACCGCTACAAAATACCATTTTTTTGTAGTGCCGGTGACAAACATTCCATTGCTAAAGGTGTCAAAGGACCAGTAGCGCCGCCCCTAGAACCGCCGGACCACCTCTTTGGAGCGATGATGTCTATGGCTTGGGTAGGCCTTAATTGAACCCCGCCATCGATTAGTTGAGGTTTCGCTATAGCTGTTAGGATTGCAGGCCATATTGTCTCCCTACATTTATTTTGCAGAGTGAAAATTGCTGCTTCTGATCCTATAGAAAAAGAGCCCATCAAGAAAATAAAATGTCATTAAATTATCATAAAATTATCATAATGGAAATTGCTACTTATAAATAGAAGACACCTCACATCGTATATGGCATCCTACTTGACATTCTTTTAAACTAATAATTTTATAGTAATTATATCATTTTTAAATAAATGTTAAAAAGTCACATAGGATGTGAGGTGTCTGCTTTTCATATGACATGGCAATTTCCATTAAAAAGATAACAGTAAATTAATGGCTAGGGTCCATAATAAATAAATAAATAAAATATTTGGGAGGCTAAATTTAAATTTTGAAATGTTAAGGAGGCTATATGCAACTGCCTCAAAGTTTAGGGGAGTTTTGTATAATTTAGGCAATCATTGCTTTGGTAGTTTAAAAAAAAGGTGTAAAATCGCCCTAACATTTTAAAAAAACCAACGTTGACAGTTAAAAAAATAGTGTTGATAGTTAAATATTGATCCAAAAAACTTCTAGATACCCATTTTCTGCATGAAAACTTTTAGGACAAAATTGGAGCTTAATCAGGAAACAAAAGTACTTCCACCAACATAGTTTATTTAGCTGAAACTTGAATTATATTTTTATTCCTGATTAAATATGAACACAAATTGTAGGGGTGAAAACAGGTCAAGTTTTGGCTAAATAGGCTTGAGCCCTGAGCCTAGGGCAGAGTCTATATATAAGCTTTTTTTTAGGCTGAGGTCTGAGACTTTGAAAAGCTTATAAGGCCTAAAGCCTTTTTAAATGCCTCACATATCAAGTCTTAAAGTCTTTTAGCCTACAAATGCCTATATAAAAATATTTTCATACACTAATAAAAATAAAATTGAAAAAAGCTTTACAAATTCTATTAATCAATTCTCTTTCTAAAAAAACGTTGGCAAATTTGTGCATACTTATATTCATGCCTAACAATACAGTTGAAGGGATTTGGATCAACTGAACATGTTTTCGTGTGAATTTCATTCATGAGGAGCGTGAATTGCTGTACATTTGACACATATATTGATATATACATTGATGATTATTATCAACTTCATCTCCATTCCAGTTTTTCTTCATCTTCGGACCTGTGGGCCCTTCTTCTCCCAACACTACATTTGGCAAACTGTTCACTATATTCTCCACAAGCTTCTTCAACTTCCCAGGCAACCATTTCACTTTCTTCAGCTCTTCTCCAATGTCATAGCTTCTTTTCGGACCCTATTCTCTGAAATAGTTCAGCCATGGCGGCTCCAATATTTCTGATCCCAAATAATTCACAGAAATCACTTCATACCCCAATCCCATATCCATTACCATATCACTCTTTGGAGTAATATCGCTCCCTTGATGATGAATTCCTCGTTTGGGGTAAAACGCATGGCCGTGGAACGAAGAATAAATGACGGGTTTGTTTTTGTTCTCGAATTCGAGCTTGGAGGAATCCACCCAGGTACCTGCACTGTGTTTAGAGAAATATACTCTCTTGAGTTCTCCATTGAAATTGCTAACTCTCAGTGTCACAAGTTCCCAGTCCCCCACGTGTTCACCAATTTTCCCCAGTGAAATGGTGATGAACTCAACTTTTATTGTTGTTGGTCCATTGAACGGGTAGTATACCCAGAAGACTATGTCTGTGAATGTCCCACCAAACATGGGTTTTATATGTAGATATGCTTGAAAGCTTTGTAAGTCACCCCTTTTAACTCTTTCTTTGTCGGCTTCATCTTCTGGAAGATCCAGCCAATACAAACTGTCATTGTTATGATCATGAGGTAGATTAGTGCCATTAGGTTGTATTGGGGTAGGTTGTGATGCATGTCCTCTTTTATAGAGTAATCCACCATTGGCGAAAAACCAGTTTACAGAGGAAGGAAGGTTTTCTTCATGAGGATGTAAGTACATTATTGGAGAATAAGCTTGGACTATAGCTTGAATTTGTTGTAGATTTGGCATAGAGGCTAAGCTTAAATTGGTGTTTTTAAAACAGGATATAGATAGAGGACTGGTGTTTCCACCATTTTGGGACAAAAATGTACCTACAACAAGTCCTTGAGCTTTAATTCCTCTGTTTCTTGGTCTTGTTTCATACATATTGAACTCATTGGAATCACTAAATTTTCCTGGCCCCCAAATCCAATTATATGTCTCAATATAGTCAGTAAGGTCTGACCGAACAACCCGAATTTTATTGAGCGAAGGCTGGTCTGTTGTAGTGGTCACTACATGGCCCACTGCTTTATAGCCATCAGGAGGAGTTGGTAACCAAAAGTAAGCAGGGCTAGTTTGTCTAATTTGCATGGAGTTGGTGCTCCATATTAGTGTGTAATCAAGTGGTTCCTTTAGTGCTGGTTTACTGGTTGAAGATCTATCTTTGGCCACAAGAACCCATCCAAAAAGGGCCTTGTTATTAGGTTGACTATAATAACCCAACATAGAGAATCCTTCTGGTAATCTTGTTGGTTCAAAGATTGTAGCCCCAAGATTGTCTGGGCCACCTTCATAAGATATCCATACTTTATTGGATGTTGAAATCTGAGCCACTTGTATCTCACCCAGATTGATGATCCCACTAGCAAATCCATCACCTATATGTAAAGGAGTAATCCATCACGAATAAGAATTGATTATATAGATAGAGAAGCATATAATTCATGCATGATATATTTTGACTATATCTGGCATATCACATTACTTCAGCTTTGTTTTTGAAAGGGCAGTCCTTAATATAAGACATATTTAAGGAGTTGATATTGGTCTTAAATATAAGACATATTTTTCAAATTTGTTAATAATTTCCTAATTTACCCCTATTAATGCTCTCTTAACAATAATCAATGAGGAGAGGGAATGGGGAATTAATGAAGATCACTATGGTGTTTTAGAAAATACATGTGATATTAATAACTTATCTAGCTAACTTCCTTAATCAAATCAAATGTGGTAAATATGTCTTATATTAAGGATGAGAGAGAATAGTACAAATGTGGAACATAAAGCTGAAGTGTCCTTATTTCGAACACGTAATTTACATTCCAAATTCAAATTGTGCATAGCTACGAGGAATCTGTTGTATTCTGTATCTCTACTTTTGAACAAATAATCGAGACGTAAAAAAGAGGATAGTGGTAATTTACCGGGTGGCCAAACTGTTGTTGGAGCAGGAAGCTTGAAAGTGGTATCAATGGGAAGAGTTTGATCTTTTTTGGAGATAACCTCTGCACAAGAGAGAGTATAAGAAAATTTCTCAGCTCTGTTTTTTTTTTCCTTCACAAGAAGATTAAGTCCCAAAGTATATAAGTAGCATATTCCTTTGATGCTAAATGTGACGGTGAAATGCGAGAAGCTATGTAATGTAACAATGTCATTAAAACGATGTCCCAGTGATGTGTCGTTCAAGGAACTGCCGTTTTGTCCCCACAGGCTCTTCTTCTAAACCTTATGGCTTATGGTATACTCATTTATTTATTGAATTTCTTGTTGAGCCTGAACGCTTTTTGACTTAAGATGCTAGATTTTATCATGCATAAAAGAATATTCATTTTAGTTGTTTTCTACCACGTAGTGCGTATTATATATGCAAGTTACCAGACAATTACTAACGTTTAAAGAAATAAGTCCAATATATGGCTTAATATTTTATTTAGCTTCTTATTAGGTAAATTGTAAAATCTAAACTTTAAAATAGTTCACCAACATCAAATGAGAAAAATAGCTACCTTCCATCAAAACCTAATATATAAAGCTGATATATTAAATATTTTAATATATTATTTTTAGGCATAGTTTTTATCACTAAATTTAAATGAAATTAATTCATTTCATTTATTGATTATAAATATTTTATTATATTTATACTATGATTCTAATCATTTTCTAATAATTTCAATCTTTTTTAATTTACTCTCAAATTAGATTAAATAAATTATTTTCTTACTTAATATAATTAATTTTAAATTTGATATTTATTTAATTGTTTTCACTATGTATAAATAAATGTGAAAATGTATAAAATTATGGGAAAATAACAGAAAATGAACTTTAAAATTGTAAAACCCCAAATTAAGTTTGTTACTAAAAATTGATAAATAATAAAAAAAACTTAATAAGCAATTCACAACTCATTTTATAGGAAATATCTAATTTAGGAATTTAAAATTTCAAAGTTCTTTCTGTTATTCTTCCTAAAATTATAATGTTTATCATTTTATATCAAATTAATATTTGTATAGATAAATGTGAAAATGTATAAAAATAATAAAATATTTTGAAGATTATATTTTGATTTTTCTTGTATTTAGAAATTCCAACAAATTAGCTAATATGTAAAAGTTTAAATCACCCCACAATTTTTTCTTTGAAAAAATCTTAGAAAAAGACCTTCAAAATTTTAAAATATCAAATCATGTTTGTTTTATTACAATTGATTAGAGATTGACTACACTTCATAAGAAATTCATAACTCAATTTAGTAAAATTATTTATTTGAGATTTTGAAATTTCGGAAGTCATTTATGAAAATTTCCCTTTTTCTTTTGTTCTTTTTTCCTCTTTTGACCCTCACATTGCCTACCTAGAAATCTCATACAAAAAAAAAAAAAAACCAACATAGTACAATAGAACTTAGAAGTTTAGAGATCCAAAGAATTTAGGAAACGTAACAAAACGGAAGAAAGGAGCAAATTCTACGGAATCGCACCTGAGAATGCCTTCAACCTCCCGGCTGCGGCGCTGGCTAGTAGCTTTACTCTCTCATGATCTCCCCATAGAAACACCTACCAGACAAATCCTAAAACTAACATATTCATCATTTTCTTCACTCTTCTCCAAGCCCTACTTTCTCTCTCCCTCCACATATTATCAACAAAACCCATAACCCTCTCCTTTTGTGTGTGTGTGAGAGAGAGAGAGAGAGAGAGAGAGAGAGAGACCAGATTTCCTCCACAGGCTTCCCTTGTTTCGATAAATATGTGTGCGTGTGTACAAGTTTATGTATTGTTTTAATATGCATGGGAATATTAAATCATTGAATTCTTGTTATTAGTATATTCTTCTCTATCGTTTTCTTATGCCTTTCTTTGATAATCTCAACTGGCTTTTCTTGGAAACGTACGTAGAGAAGTGAGAGATACTTAAATGGAATGTAATTAATTATTAATATTAGTTTTGATTTCTAACATGAGGGGTTTGACTGACGATGCACAGATACTTTGACGACTTTTGCACCTTCACGAAGCTCAAAGCTAATCCGTTAAATTGAACTTCGTTTTTGACTAGCGTGTTAATTACTTCCTCCGGTCTTATTTATAAGCAACTTTTGTTTTTGATTGTGCATGTAATATCCCAAAATGTACTCAAGGGCTAAATGTACAAAATAGATGATGGGATTAATGACAAAATTACCTCTAGAAATTTTGTTATAACTTTAGTTAAATTTCACATGCAAAATTGGCAACTAAATATCATATTGCAAGATGATATTTTACAAGATCTTCTTCTTCTTCAAAAGGCCATGATTCACGTATGACAAGGGGGAAAACCAAGAGAAGGCAATTCTAGCCAAGTAAAATAAAGAGTTGAAAAAGTCAATAATTGTGGCTTGACTTGAAGGAAGCAAGAAGGGAGCATGTTGGTCAACATCTCTTCTCCCTTTTTCTTGAGGACTTCGTCCAAAACAAAGAGGCAAGAGAAATGGAGCTTTTGATCAATGTAATCACTTTCTCTAAGTCAAACATTTCGGCCAAAACAAAGGCATATCACAAGAGAGGAAGTGAATAATTAATTAATATGCATCCTCTTCTTTTTGAGGAGTAAACGTCGGCCAAGCATAGGCATGAATAGGAAAAAAAAGAGGGAACAAAAGAAAAAAAAAAAACGGTGACAACTTTACAAGGAACCATAAGAATGTGACATGTGGTTTTTCTCTTATTTTTTTGGTGATATTCGGCCAAGCATATTAAGTGGCTGAACTTGGATGATCTAAACACATAATACTCTCTCTCTCTCTCGCACACAAAGAAGGTCGGCTAAGGTGGAAGAAAGGAAAGAGAAAGTGAAGCTTGAAGAACAAAGACACAAAGTGAGCTTTTACCTCCAATTTCACTTGGTAAATCACCTCTTATGCTCAAAGACCCTTCATGAAACTTGTTCCTCTCTTCCTTACCTTCATTTCTATGGTTTTTGTTTTTGAAGAAGATGAGTTTTCAGCCACCTTGCAAGAACAAAAGCTGAAGAATCAAAGAAAGAACTTAAGGAGAAGTAAGAGGTGAGTATTAGCATCAATTTGAGCTATTGGTTGTGTTGGTTGAATGAGAATTTTGGCATGAGTAAATCTGCCCTGATTTTGGCTAAACAAGGGTTTGGGTAATTCATGATGTTTTGGTTATGTTATTGGTGGTTTATGATGATTGGAAACCATTTGACATAAGTTTGATGCTGAAATTAGAAGTTGGTAATTGTTGGGATTTATCTTGAATTTTCTGCCAAAACAGGACATGGAGAATGAGTGGGAATTTGTTAATTTTGATGTTGCCATTGTGTTCTACACGAAAAATTATGTGGGAATAGCCCTAGGTTGTGAATTTTGGGTCATTGGAACTCAAAGTGTAAATTTGGGTTTTCAGCCTGAACAGAATTCCAGCGAGGTACTCTGCTTGTGTGGTGTTTTTGGATAACCAAATGATCTCTAAAAATTGTGAAACTTTCCACTATTAAAGTTCACATTTCAAGCTTCAAAATGGACATATAAATTGTGTCATTTCGTTTTTTGAACTGTGAGTTCTGGTTGCCCAAAGTTTGATGTCGAAACTGGACTTAATTCTGGAGCAGTGTGGGATTTTGTGTAATTCTGGAATTGTGTGGTGATTTCCAGTAATGATTCATATTTTTCCTATGAAGAGGACTTCAATAGCTTTCCATAGGACTTGGGATCACCTCATTTCGATTTTTGTAGAATTAGTTATGATTTCTCAAAGTCTGGAGAAAATTCTGGCAGATTTGGTCTCTTATGCGAAAATTGAAAATGTAATGGCATAATGTAGTATTGTTGAACTTTGAGGTTAGGAATTGGTCTCTGAGGTTAATTGACCACTTTAACTCCTTAGTTGATTTGATTAATGTCCCTAATGATAACCAACTTGAGTATTTGAATTAAAGAATTGGATTAAGTAATAACATGTCGCCCGAAATTCTAATTATAGGATTTGACATTTGCCCTGCGCGTGATAAAGCAGTGCCAGTGCACGAGCGGAAAGAACAAGGTAGTGACTCTTTCTCTTATTCTGTGTATGATGCCTTGCATATATGTCATTTCATTAAATATGCCGTGATGTAACATTGCCGTTGTGAAATGCCGTTGTTGTGCTGTTGTGAAACATGCTGTTGTGAAATATGCCGTTGTGAATGCAATGAAAGCTGTTGCAGAAATGCCGTTGTGTTGTTGTTGTTGTGATTTGCTTACATGCTTTGTGATTGTACATGTTATAAGTGAATTGTTACTACTGAGATTCTTTTGAATCTCATTCTTTCCAATGACTAACCTACAGCAAGGGCAAGCGGTTCAAAGGAAAAGCAAGTGACAAAGGGCGGTTAGAGCTCCTAGCTAGGAGTTTTAATTTTGGTAGTTGGTTGTCATATTTTGTTGGGGATTAGTTGCACATGTTGTATATATTGAATAGTGTTGTGTAATCCCCTATATGGGAAACTAATCGTTGTAAACCCTTTATTACGTAATGAAACCTGAGCGTTGTCAGGAATTTTTGGTTGCACTCTGATATGTATGAATGAAACCGAACTGGACAGACCAATTATATTCGAGATGTGAATGTGAGACCGTACTAAACAAGTTTTGGAAAAGTTTTAAATTAACCACTGGTCTCTATTTCAACTTAATGACGCATTCTCGAACTATAAATTTGGCTATTAAGGTAGGGGGTTACAGTGCAAAACGAATTGGTAGTTAAAAGCAATAAATGTGTCAAAAATGTCATGTTTTTTCATATATGCATCTGTTTATGAAAAGGGTATAGGAGAGAGACTAAGTTAAAAGTATGAGAGATAGCTCTTAGTGTGTGTGCTAATTAATTATATAAATATATGTATTTAATGAGGGTAAAATAGGAAAATTAAGCTTATATTTTCAGACACAAAGTGAAAGTTGCTTATGAAAAGGACCAGGCCCAAAAGAGAGAAAGTTGCTTATGAAAAGGACCGAAGAAAGTAACCTTTTATGGTTGAAATAACTAATTAAACTAATACCGGACATTTGTTTATATATATTCAGCCGGCATGCATATGGCATAGAAATACGAGGATCTCAATGATTATTTCTACGCCGAGAATTATTCAATTTGGGGGGAAACCAGAAGGAGATATATGACTTTAATTTGGTGACGTGAAAAGAAAGTAGGGCAACCGGAGAGAAGATGACATACGTATGTTAAGTTTAATGGGTAATTATCTCATAATTTGGGCAATGTCTTGAGGCAGGAGGAAACTATTGGAGTATACACTTAATCTATGTGAGATGCAACGACTTCTAATTTGTTTGGCATGATAAATTTTAATAATGGAGCGGTTCATGGTAAATCTTTCTTAGAGGGTTATTTTAAATATTAAATCGTTAAATTCTGTTTATTAGTATATTCTTCTCTATCGTTTTCTTATGCCTTTCTGTGATAATCTCAACTGGCTTTTCTTGGAAACGTACGTAGAGAAGTGAGAGATACTTAAATGGAATGTAATTAATAATTAATATTAGTTTTGATTTCTAACATGAGGGGTTTGACTGACGATGCACATATAAGTTGACGATTTTTGCTACTTCACGAAGCTCAAAGCTAATCCATTAAATTAAACTTTGTTTTTGACTACCGTATTAATTACTCCCTCATGTCCTATTTATAAGCAATTTTTTCTTTGATTGCGCAAAACGAACTGGTAGTTAAAAGCAATAAGTGTGTCAAAAATGTCATGTTTTTTTCCATGCATGCCCCTATTTATAAAAAGAGTATAGGAGAGAGAATAGATAAAAAATATGAGAGATAATGAGTATGAGATATGAGAAAGAATAAGTATTTAATAAGGAAAAAATAGGAAAAAGAAGCTCATAGTTTCAAACCAAAAGTGAAAGTTGCTTATAAAAAGGATCAGCCCCATGAGAAAGAAAGTTGCTTATAAATAGGACTGGAGGGAGTAACCTTATGCGGTTGAAATAACTAATTAAACTAATAACGGAAATTGGTTTATCCATATGCAGCCGCCAGCCGGCATGCATATGACATAGCAATACGAGGCTCACAATGATTCTTTTTACGGAAAGAATTATTCAATTTGGAGGGAAACCAGAAGAAGATATATGACTTTGATTTGGTGACGTGAAAAGAAAGTAGGGCAACCGGAGAGAAGATGACATACGTATGTTTAGTTTAACGGGTAATTATCTAATAATTTGGGCAATGTCTTGAGGGAGGAGGAAATTATTCGAGTATACACTTCATCTATGTGAGATGCAAGGACTTCTAATTTGTTTGGCATGATAAATTTTAATAATGGGCGGTTCATGGTAAAACTTTCTTAGAGGGTTATTTTAAATATTATTTTTAAGAAAATGACCATTACATTACTCAAAATTCAAATTCAAAGTAGTTATAAACTTCCTCTAGTCTTAAATATAAGATCTAGTTGACTTTTTCTTTGGAAAGATTAAAGGAAGTTAAATAAGTTATTTAATCATATTATGTACTGTTTATCATTAGATTATATATCAGTTTATAAGTTAGGTAAATTATTACTTTGGAGAAAAACGATGAATGTAAATACTTTAAAATAATCAATTAGCTTCCTTAATCCCTTAGAAAAAAGTCAATGGAGTCTTCTATTTAGAGGCTGGAGGTAGTATTTTATTATATTTTCAACATTGTCATGCCTTAAAAATATGTTAAAATGCTTATGATAGAATGAAATGAAACAATCATTATTGAAGAAAAATGGAATGATGTGAGATGAAATGGAATGGAATTAATGTTCCATTATTTAAAAATTTTATTCCTGTAGAAACCATTTCGTTTGACCATTGTTTAAGAGTTAATTAATTGGGAAAAGCCTGATAAAATCCAGTTAAAATGATCAAAACCAACATGGTACCTATACTTTTAAAAAAATTTTAAATAGGCCAAGAGGCCTAATTAGAAATTTTTTAATGTTGTTAAAACATCAGAATATCCCTGTTTTGTTAAAAAAGAACATTGAAAGAAGTTAAAATGGACAAAAAGAAAATATTTTTAAATTAGGCCTCATCCAACTTAAATTAATTAATAATTATTTAATATAATCATCATCCCTTTGTTGTTTAAACTTTAGACCTTTAACAGGCTTTTTTTGTTTGAAAAATATGATCGTGTGTGTGTACACATAACACATGAAAATTTTAGCAAAACAGTAAGTTATAAATAATACCACTAATAACCATTCACACTAATTTAAATAATAAAAATAAAATACTTAGCATAATTCAAAAATTTTCTAGCCCCTGACTGTGAAGTTTTTTTTTTTTTTTTAAATAAGGATGATTATGGAATTTATTCAAAAGTCAGAGTCGTACACTAAGAGCAAGCAATTTTTATAATCAGACTTATTAACTAGTTTAGAAGGATATATGATTATGAGTAAATTCCTTGGTATATAATTTCTCAAAAGCAAATTAGGGAGAATCACTGTAATTTGCAACGCGATTCTAAAATTGTGATACAACTTAATGACTTGTTACATAAATACCTGCCAAGACTTATAACTCGAGTCCAAGATTGTTGTGCCAAGGATTTTATCCAAATGTGAAATATAGAAGAAAGCATGCGAAAGTTTTTCTTAAGCAACATTCTGCAATATGCATTATAAATATCAATACAAATCTATTTGCTTTATTTTTCTTCATTCACGGAATATTTCATCTCTCAATCAGAATATTTGGATCTAAGGAATCTGTGCTGTGAGATCTTAATTGAAGATAAGTTTTCTTCAATTATCAGTCTTGAATCAAAACACAATATCAACCCAAAATTAGTTTCGTCTAAGCGCAATTCTTAACACTTCCATTCAATTCAACTTGTGAAACTATAGTAATTATAATACTGATATTTCATATTCATAAGAAATAATACATGTACAGGTCTATATATCCAATCAACGAATTATCACTACAAAAAAACATCCGATTTCAAATTTTTTTTTTTAAATTTACAAATACCACGTGTCTCTCTCTCCTGGGTGCCACATGTCTCCTCCTCCTACTACCACGTGTCCGCACCTCATAATTCTTCCAAGTGCCTCTCCTCCCGTTTGAATCGGCGACCTCAGGCTGCTGACTCCTTCGCGGATGAGTCTTTGCCAGTTACACTGAAATGAACCTGTTTCATATTATTACATATATTATATATATAATATTATCATATACATATAAACATACATACATACATACAATTAATTATATACATATAATTAATTATTAATTAAATATAATATTATTAAAAATAATAAAAAATTTAATAAAAACGAAAAAAAATATTTATATATTTAAATTAAACGATTTTTTAATTAAAATTACTTAATAAATAATAATTTAATATTATAAATATTATTTTAGTAGAAAATTTTAAATATAATATTAATAAATAATAATATAATTTTAATAATTAAGGTTAAATAGAATTATTTAATAATTAATATTTTAATTTTTCCGACGGAATTTCAGACGGAATTTTCCGTGACAAATTGCCAAGGAAATTCCATCCAAATTTGCCACAGAAAAATTTCATCGGAAATTCCGTGGCTAAGTTTGTCACGGAAAATTTCGTCGAACATTTTTTCCAACGGAATTTGCTACAGAAAAGATTTGGTCAGAAATTCAGTAAGAAATCAGGTGTTTTTTATAGTGTATTTCATCTCCATTCCAATTGTTCTTCACCTTGGGACTAGTGGGTCCTTCCTCTCCTAACAGTTCATTCGGAAATTTCTTCAAAAGCTTCTTCAACTTCCCAGGCAACCATTTCTCTATCTTCTTCAGCTCTTCTACAATATCATAGCTTATCTTTGGACCCCACTCTCTAAAAAAATTCAGCCATGGCGGCTCCACCATCTCCGACCCTATATACTCCGCAAAAACCACTTCATACCCTACCCCCATATCCACTAGCATATTACTCTCTACAATATCATTCCTAAGTCCAACACAATTATTCCCCTGAGGATTCAACCCTTCTTTAGGGTAAAATGCATGGCCATGAAACGAAGAATATACGACGGGTTTGTTTCCATTCTTGAACTCGAGATTGAAGGAATCAACCCAAGTACCTCTACTATGTTGTGAGAAATACAACCTTTTGAGTTCTCCATCAAAAGTGCTTACTCTTAGTGTCACGTGTTCCCAGTCCCCCACGTGCTGGCCAATTTTTCCCAATGGAATAGCAATGAACTCTACTTTTGCTCTTGCTGGTCCATTGAATAGGTAGTATACCCAGAAGGCTATGTATGTGAATGTTCCGCCAAACATGGGTTTTATGTGTAGATATGCTTGTGAGCTTTGTAAATCACCCCTTTTAACTCTTTTCCCGTTGGCTTCGTCTGCAGGAAGATCCAGCCAATAGGAACCGTCATTGTTATGATCTTGGGGAAGATTAGTTCCATTTGGTTCTATTGGGGTAGGATGTGATTCATCTCCTTTCTTATACAATAATCCTCCATTGGCAAAAAACGAGTTTACGGAGGATGGGAGGTATTCTTCTTTAGGATGTAGGTACATTATTGGAGAGTAAGCTTGGACTATTACTTGAATTTGTTTCAGATTAGGCATAAAAGGCAAGTTTAAATTGGTGTTTTTCAAAAAGGATATAGAGAGAAGACCGGTATTTCCACCTTTTTGAGCTAGAAATATGCCTTCAAGAAGTCCTAGAGCTTGAGTCCCTCTGTTTCTTGGTCTTGTTTCATAGAGATTGAACCTATTGGAGTCATTGGATTTTCCTGAGCCCCAAATCCATGTAAATGGCTCAATCTCATCAGTGAGGTCTGACCGGACGCATCAGATTGTATCGAGGGAGGGCTTGTCTCAACATGGCCTACTGCTTTGTAGCCATCAGGAGGGTTTGGTAGCCAAAAATAGGCAAAGCTATTTTGATTTATTGTTAGGGACTTGGTGCTCCACATTAGCGTGTAATCAAGTGAGGTCTGACCGGACGCATCAGATTGTATCGAGGGAGGGCTTGTCTCAACATGGCCTACTGCTTTGTAGCCATCAGGAGGGTTTGGTAGCCAAAAATAGGCAAAGCTATTTTGATTTATTGTTAGGGACTTGGTGCTCCATATTAGCGTGTAATCAAGTGGTTCCTTTTGAGCTGGGTTGGTGGTTGAAGGGTTATCTTTGGCCACAAGAACCCATCCAAAAAAGGGCTTGTTGTTAGGTTGGCTATAACAACCCAACGTAGAGAATCCATTTGGTAGTCCTGTTGGTTCATAGACTGTAGCCCCAAGATTGTCTAGACCACCTTCATAGGATGACCACATTTTGCTGAATGTTGAAATCTGCGCCACTTTCAGCTCTCCCAGATTGATAATCCCATTATCAAATCCATCACCTGCATGTAAAATGGTGATAATCCTTTATAGATGACGACGAGACAGTATTTGAAATAACACATGCTTCAAATTGTACTTGAGCCTCACATATTTTGAACTAAACTATAGTTTCATACATGTTTTAATTTTAAGATATGATATACAACTTTGTTTCTAGATTTTAAATATTGATTTGGAGAGAGATGCTTCAAATATGGAATTAGCAGGCTTAAGTATGTTTAATAAGTGTTCCAGACTTGTGGCAGACCATGACATGCTAAATTTTTGATAACTGCTGTACATCAGTTGAGTTTCATATAATTGCTTTCTGTAAAAGTAAGAATTTGACAACCAGAAAGGATAAAGAACCATATGAAGATAATGGCTTTATCACTTGATGGCCAAAGTGGTTTGGGAGCAGGAAGCTTGAAAGTGGTATCAATGGGAAGATCACTTTGGTCCTTCTTGGTGAGACAATTGCCCATCTCTATTTTTTATGAAAAAGAAAACTGAATCCGAAGTAAAGGTAACGTGAGTAATAGTAATGCTCTTATACAATACATACGGATTTTGCAAGAAGCATATATCATTTGGTGAGAGAACAAGTTTGAGTGCAAACAAAAGGGATGGCCCAATCTAATGATGTGTCGTGCAAGGAAGCCTTCTCGCTCTCTATATATATATATATCTATGTATGTATGTGTATACTTATCTATTTCTTTCCGTTCTTGTTAGTACTGCCTTATTCGAATACTCCTTCAAGATGCATGATTTTTTAATTTGAATGCATGACGACTCTGATTTAGGACAAGTGTCAGTGGGGTCATATTATAAATAAAGATATGCATGATTTTTAATTTGGTAACATGTATTTTTTGGGTTTTTTTAATGAGGTTATCAGACTATGTAAGAAAAGGCATAAAGATGAGTAATTTCTTTGCTTGCCAATGAAATTGGATTTTGAAAGTTGCCATTCATAATGAACTAATACTCAATGCCTCACTGTCTTTCTTTCTTTGGTTTTTCCAGTTTTATTCTTGAAAGACTTAAACATCTCGCGATAAGGCAACATCGTTAAACAACGCTCAAGGACTATATCTTTTGTTTTTTTTAATTCCATGTTTGGTATGATTTTTGAAAGTCATAGGCATCAGTTTGCTGCCAAAAAGTTGGTTGGTGGGGGGAAAAGCAAATGGTTAGATAAACGCTAAAGCAAATATGGTTTTAGTTAAAAAGCTACGTTAAGTCATGCGCTCCCAAATTTGAAGATTCTACAATCGAAAGAAGGAAAAAGCCAGTTAGAAGGGAACAAAAACCTCTCCACCATCCACTACTTCTCCCTCTACTTCTTTATTAATGCTTTTTATAGGATATCAAATCTTAACTATTCAAAGTTGCTCTAACACACATATTATAATACTTTTTCTAGGATATCAAATCTCAATTGTTCAGAGTTGATCTAGCATTGAGAATAAAGAAGTAGAGGGAAATGGATAATAAGAAAAGCGGAGAGGATCATTTCCCACTTAGAAGGAAGAAATAAGAAGGGTCTTTAAAATGGATTGTTGGAGAATATAAGGGCATGTTTGTTTCTGTTTTATGTTGTTTTTTTGTTTCCAAAACAGTTTTACAAAATTGTTTTTAAAAACAAGTTTTGAAAAAAAAAATCTGTTCGGATAATTGTTTTGAAAAAAATTATTTTTGAAATGACATGGCGGCAATGGCCTTCGCCAATAGTGACATGGCGGTGGTCATCGCCGACGGTGACGTGGTGGTGGTTGGCTCTGATGGTGTGGTGTCAAAATAATGGACATGTGGCAGCCTTAAGAAATAAGAAATAGAAAGAAAAAAACACCAAAAAAACATGCTTTGATATTTTAGTTTTTGAAAACAAATTTATATTTTTTTGAAAAACAACTTAATAAAAACAATTTTTCAAACAAGTTTTATTGTTTTATTTTGGAAAACTATTTTTTGAACAAAGAACGAACAAACCCTAAGTTTCCATCTTGGAGCTTAGGAGAAGAAAAGACTTCACTTCAAACAGAGTAGAAAAGATAAGAGAGTTAATTAAAGCCATTGAGGATAGGGTCAAAAATTGATGGAGCAATTTTAAAACGACCATACGCTTCTTTAGTATGAAAGCTTCTTGCCCCAAATTAGTTGTACTCATGTCGTTTAAAGTGAGGCTCACCTGGTGGCCATCACATGATGAGTATGGAAACAGGTTCTGTTTGGTTTGACGGAAGTGGAGGGGCTTGGAGGGGAGGGGAGGGATTTGCTCCCCTCCCCTTGATTGGTAAGGGAAAGAGTTAAAGAGTGGGCACCATACCTTACTTTAATGAAAGAAAAGATAAAATTACTCAAAGAGACCTATTGCAGTATAGCTTGATATTTTCAAAAACTCTCTAAGAAGAAAAAGAGTTAATTAATAAAATTTAATGATGAGAATCGCTCCAACCATAACTTGGGTCTATCATTGCTCTTTAACTAAGTTCTGAGAATAGGTAGAAAATATAATAATATTCAATAACGCACACATGTAAAAAGCTAACATTAAATATATCTAATTCAGTGTTTTCAATATTTACAATTATTTCATTAATATATTAACTCTTTTTTATTTTTATAATTTTAATATTTCTCTTAGAGCTAGTTACCAATTCATAAACATAATATATATATATATATATTTGCGGTCGCGTGTGTGTTTTTAATAAAATTTATGTCATTTTTAATCATTTTACATTTAAACACAAATTTTAATTATATCATCCAAACAAATTTTACTTTGTTGGACTAATTTTTTAATACAAGTTGGTCAAATATAAATCACATTACACTATTTGATTTTCCTCCAACTTCAGTTACCGAAGTCAATTGTAAATTACAACGAGTTTTTTCTTGCAATTTAACTATGGGAAAATCCCATATAAAACTATTTAAAATTGGAAAATTCTAAATCAGGTTGGTAAATTCAACAAATCTAATTGAGTGATTGAACCATATTTTTATATGATTTTTTATAATTAAATTATGATTTTTAATGCATTTTTTAGAAACATTATTACATGATTAAGCACTAATTTAAGTTAGGGACATTTGCATTGAATTAATTGTAATTAGGGGCAAATGGTCAAAATTTGTTAATTATTCAAGTAAATGATTTCTTAAACTTTTGATGCTGCTTTATGCTTAATCTTGCATTAAAGGTGCTTAAAAAGGAAATTGGAGATTTTAAAGGGTTAGAATTAATATTTTCAGGACTGGGAAAAATTATAGAAAAGGGCCCTAGAAATTCTAAAAACTACACATTTGTGAAAAAATGGGTCAGGGAAAATGGGAGAAAACCCATAATTGTTTGAAATTTCATTTTACCGTAAAATATTTCAAACCTTTTTACTGTAGTCCTTCCATAAACTTTTAAAACTTCTCACTTTAGTCCCTGGTCAAAACGCCCTTCTTCCTTTCAAATAAAATAGACCCGGAGAGCACAAGGAGGAGCGCCGCGGATCAATTTTGGGGACAAGCTCAGAACCTTCGACCATTCCTCCTTGGTCGTCGGTGACCTTCCCTTCCTTCACCATGCCCGGCGACCCTCCCTCAACCACCATCACCTCCGTTTGCAGTGAGAGCTCAGACCAGTGCCGCGCAAGAGAAAAGCTCGACCAGAGCTTGAGTCTTCGGGAGAGCTAGAGATTTGAAACAGAGAGAGTCAAACACAGTGAAACGAAGACCTTCAGTTTGGGAGAGAAGGAAGACCATCGGAACCACCGTCATTCATCACCGCCGCCCGATTCTCGAAGACAGAGAAGGATCTCCAATTTCCAACGAGCATTTCCAACTTCGGCGACTGTAGTTCTTCCCTGTCCATCACCCACACCAACTACCACTATCATAACATTACTTTCACCACCGGAAATCATTGTTCTTCCCTCACTCTACTGTCACCTCCTCTCATTTTACTCCCTTCCTCACTCAAACACCACACCTTCCTCCACCGTCGTATCTCCCCATCACCATGTGGTTTTGGACCTTCAGAGCTTCAGAGATCAAGTCACCAATGTCAAACCACCCCTTCAATCTTCCTCTGTGAAATCCGTCGAGATTTTGTGAGTTCCGGCGATATCTATAATTCTCCAGCGATTCTTTGAGTTATCCGGCGAGTTTATGAGTTTCCCGGCGAGTCTTTTTCCAGATTCCAGCGACTATACCCAGTTTTTTCAGAGTTCCAACAAGTTGCTATCACTACTACTGAAATTCCAATAGCTTTTAACTCCTGAGGATTGTGGATTTGGCTTTAGTTCAAGAGCTTCAACGAGGAGTTTTTCTTAGTTCATTTATGAATTTCCTATTGTTATTAGAATTCCTAACAATCTAGTTTTAGATTGTAGACATATTTCTTTTGGATTGGATTGATATTTTGGAATATTTTGTGCTTGACACAATTGCTAGAATTTTTGTTTGCAAACCTTTGGATTGCCAATTGAATTATTAATTGAGTTTTTGTTATTAATTTAATTGTCAATCTGGGTTTATCTTCTTGATTGTTAAATTGGGTTGGTTAATTGTTTAGTTGTTAAATTAAGCAATTGTAAACAAGATTTTCAAAATTATTTTGAAATTAATTGTGATTCGTTTTTAGTGAGTTTAATTAACCATTGCTTATTTCATTATGAGTTTTATAGTGGAGTAAGTGTTATTGAGCTTTTATATCTCAATTAGGTGATTAAATTTATTGATTCCAATTTTTCATCAACCTCCCTTTGGTCTAATAAATTGAATGGCTAAGAAAGTTAAATCCACATGAATCATAAGTTGTCCCCTTCATTATCATAATTGAGTTAAATCTTTTTTGTTTGTCTTGCTTTCTAACCAATCTTTTGCTTCAGATTTTAATTCTTCTTTCATAAAAAACCCCAAAAATTGCATTCAAATTTATATAGATTAGTCTCATTCTCCTATAGGTTTTAGAATTAATTGCATTCGTGCATTTAATTAGTTTAATTGCATTTAGGTAATAGTGTCTTGCATTCTAATTTAGGTCCATTAGATTGCATATTTCGTCACTTAAAATTCAATCCTAAAGAAAACTCATAGCTTGCTCCTTGAGAGAATGACCTAGGTTGACCCTAAACTACATAATAATTTAGGATCTAGTTTAACTGATTGATTTAGAAACAAAAGCACACATCAAGTGGTCCTTGAATAATATTTCTAAGCAATAACTATGAATACGATCGTAAGAGTAGCTATTGATTAGGAGTGTTAGACCCAATGTGATTACTTAGGGTTTTTAATTAAGACTTGATGTATTTCAACTCACATATCATTTAGTGAGCTAGGATAGCTATTGAACTAATTTCTCAAGAGAATTTACTTCATTCATATTTCATTAACCATTCCATTTTATAAAGAAAAGACAAAAAATAGTAGCTTTAGGATTTTAATTAAATTTTGCACTTACTTATTTTCAACAAAATCCAAAACTAATTTTTCCTTGTTTTCATTACATTTGCATAGCATTTAGATTACTTATGATTCAATAAAAGGCTCCTCGAGAAAAGAAAACGATTATTATAGGTTTGCTTATATGCAATTTTTAGTTAAATTTTGATTGTGGACCTCAAGGCTAAAGGCAAAAAGGCCCTAATCATTGAGTCATAAACCCAATTTGAATCTTCGAAATTTGGGTAAAATGAATTTAATGTCATCTCCACTCTCCTGGCTCTAGCTACGCAAGAGGTCCCACCTGAGTCTCTTGAGCCTAAAATTTCAGATTTCATTGATGCATTGGGTGCATGGTGTAAGCAAGATTTCTCTCCTTTTCTTCCGAGCGTTGTTGTGAATGAAATCTTATAAATGCCAAGTTTGAGTGATAGAGCGCCTGTTTGGATTAGCGGTGGAGAAGAAGCTTTTTTTGCATATGAGTTTTTGGAAAAGTCAGATGTGAAAAAAGTTAGATTATAGATGTGATTTGTGTTTGGATTGGCGGTGGCAGAAGTGGCTTTTTTTCTAACCTTAAACTTGTTTGGATTAGTGTTTGGAAAGCCCGTTTAAATGAAAAATGACTGAAAAGGGCATGAATCTTATTGAATACTACATATATATTATTTATATATATTGTGATAATTGAAATAAAAAAAAATATAAATAAAATTTAAAAATTTCAATTATTATTACAAAAATACTCTAAAATACTTAATTAAAAGTAGAAAAATCTATTTTTAAATTAGAATTCATACATGTAATGAATCATTAAGGCGAGAAAAAGGTACACTTGTCTAAGTCCAGACTTGCAAAAAATGAAAATAATAATGTGAGATTAATTTCTGGTATTTAAAAAAAAAGAGCGATAAGGAGCATAATTGTGTCACATGCACGTATATCAAGATAATAGAATATACCAATTACATTCCCACACACGACCACTCAGCTTCTCAACGCCTTCAACCGCACCTCAGCTGAGCTTCTATTGGAAGCTCCTTCTCTTGTTGAAGCCTAGTGTAGCCTGACACTCTCCCAAATAGATGCATTTTAGCCAAATGGGCTTTTGGCTTGTCACTAAGCTTTTTTTGAGACCTATCGTGTTCCCAAACAAACCTAGAGAAGATTGTCCTATATGGAGGTGGTCAACCTTGGGTTCTTTCTCTACTCGGACAGCATATCAGAGTATACAGAAGCTCCACATGACATAGTGATGTAAGACGTTCCTTTGGTTGTGTTCAAGAAATCGTCTTTTAACAAATGAAACTAGATTAGCTAGAGGTTTGTCTGAGAATGGGTCTGTGATTTATGCCCGACACGTTAAGAGAGTATTTTGCATGTGCTGCGAGATTGTGGGTTATCTTTAGAGGTATGGCTGCACGTGCTTCCTCAATCATGGTCTAGAACTTGGTGCCTGTTTAGTATAGCAGTAGAAGCTACTTTTTCAACTTGATTTATGTCACTCCCTTATCTTATTTTAACCTTTTTCAGAGTATTCATGAAAAATGATATGCGGTACGGTGCTCAATACAAGAATAGCATAAATATACTGATATTATGTACATGATTACTAAAATTCTCCATAGGGTTTCATATATAATAATCACGCCCAATGTAGCCGCACGGGCTACACGAACTTCTAAAACCGTCCAAGTGGAACAGAGACATCTTCTTGTCTTTATTCCACCACTGTAATCCCCTCGTATAGTACTCTGCATTTATCTTAGCATATCTTCTGTCTGAATTATTGTTAGGGGAGGGTGAGATTCAAGAGAATCTCAGTAGGAAATAGATACCATAATACATGCATGATAGATATTATGTGTATGACCTGTTAGCTTTATCTAGATGCATGCCCTATAATGACATTTTTTGCATGCTCAATGTTTCATGTAACAAAACTATGGCCACAACAAAACAGAAACAGAGCTTCATTTATTCAAATATGCTTTACTCAATCAAGTAAAGCAATCACATACATCACTACACAAGCAAAGATATAAAAACATGCAAGTAAGGTAAGTCCCCTACCTTAATCCTTTTCCGCCTTGAAACGTGTGCCTCGTAAAGCGTGTCAATCGCTCAGACACCATATTCGATCATCAACCTCCCACTAGCTTTTCCTCAAATATGGCTGAAACCCTAACCTTTAAACAATAGATTTTTGAGCCTCCAAACCTTGCAAGATTTCTTCTCCTTTCTCTCTCTAGCGTTTCCACACTTTCTCTCTCTATTCAGGTTTGTTATGTGTGTGAAATGCTGAAGGAAGAAGGTGAGGATGATATATTCTAATATCATATATTATTTTAATGATTTATGGAATTTTAAAAAAATTCCAAAACTAATTTTTACTACATAACTTCCTACATTCATGTTACATGGTGTGCCCGGGAAGCAAATAGTGTTGTTGACGCACTGGCCAAGAAGGAGCTGTCGGCAAGGTTCTGAAACCTGGACCAATCACTGAACTGGCCGGGGTACTGGGTCAAGGGTCAGTGGGTTAAATCAGAGTCAAACCGGGGCTAGACCAATGAGAAAATGAAAATTTCAGGGTTATTTGTATGAAATTTTGAATAAAATATTCAAAAAAAATAAAAAACCAATTGAACTGCCTAAAAACTGGTCAAACCACACAAAATCCAATCGAATCTAGGGTCAACAACCGGATGGAACCGATTAGACCACTGATTGACATGTTTCTAGTTCAAATCAGCAGTCCAGTCTGGTCTGGTCCGATTTTCAAAACATTGACTGTACATTGCTTGGTTGGGGTAGTTTTCATCTCCACTATATTTCATTTATGAGGAGCTGAAGAGAGATGCTATGTATGAGATGTAATAGGTATAGTCTTATGTCATAAAAAAGATCTTTTTATCTAAAATATCCTTAGAAATATAACGAATTTGCATACATCTAAAATAAAATATTAATATTAATAATTTATATTAAAAAATAAAAAAGTTAAGAAATTGAAATCTTTACTGCGTTATCTTTTAAGGAGCAAAGAGGATAGGACATTAGAGTTATTTTACTAACATTTCGATATTTCAAATTGGATCAATAATTCAATTACGGATTTGTTGAATTTACAACCTTAATTTGGAATTTCTTCATTTTAGATAGATTTATATGGGATTTTTCATATAACTAAAATTATAATTTAGAAAAATTAGAAAAAACAAAATTATTTATATCGGTATATTGTACAGATTTTACAAATTCTTCATTTGAATGACCTTGCAATAGTACGTGCCATGAGGCAACACTTCTCAACAGCAAAAAAATGGGCTAAACCGGAGGCTTAAAAGGGGTAGCTGGTTTCTTTGTTTTTTTTTTTAAAGTAAAAATCAATTTATTTTAACAAACAGATAAAAGGATACAAATAAACCCACCAATTGATCAAGGACTAGTTTGTTAGGGGGGGCTTTAGTTTTAGATTATTTTGGAGGAAATGTTTTCCTAAAATTATCATTTCTCCGAAAATTTTAATTTTTTATTTAAACTTTATTTTTCAAAAAATAAAAATAAAAATCTCAAAAAAATGTTGTTTCCCGATGTTTTTTCAAAGTTACTTTAATCAGTTTTCTCTGTAAAATTTCTGTGGTGGTAGATAAGAGAGAAAAATGATTATGATCAGGAGCGGAACCATGTTATGCACATGGGAGCTATGGCCACCTGCAGGTCCCACCACTGAATTGAAAAAAAAAAAAAAATCATGACTTGCATATATACTTTCAGCCTTCTAATTTTAGTCATACAGAATTTAATGTAATTTATTCTCTAATCATTTTTAAAGTTATAAAGTTATATAAAAATTTAATTATTATAAATATTAATAAATATATAAATATTATTACAGATAAGGATGAACCGATATAATACTTGTTGTGAATGAATTGGGAGAAATACTTATATACTTTAGAATATCACATCATTTGAACTCTATATAATGAAAATATATCAACTCAAATCATTTTAATCTTAGTTGGGGAATAACTCATCTGAAACAATTCACATTTTATTTTGTTTTTAAGAAAAGTGAACATCTTAATTTGATAAAACAAAAATGAAATTGCTTCTCATCCCATATTCAGGTGGTGGCAAAGTCTCGCTCTCTAGTTTCATGCTCTGGCAGTACTGTTGGTGGCACTCAGTTAGGGAGAGAATGTTCTGTTGGCTGGGAACCACCATATGTGGGCTGGATTAAATATAATGTTGATGGAGCAAGCGTGTGGGTTGACAAGAGAGCAGCCTGTGGCGGGATTGCGCGCACTCATGACGGTCCTATCGTTGATGGCTTCACGTTTAACATCGGCGCAGGTTCTAGTTTACATGCTGAAGCTTGGGGAGTTCTGTGGGGTCTCAAGCATGCCTGGGATCTGAAATATTCGAAGGTCCTGATCGAGACCGACTGTTGGGAACTTGTGGAACTTGTTTCACGGGGTTGGGAGGACGACCATCCGGTGCAGGATTTGCTGCATGAGATCCGACGCAGACTGGATATGGATTGGGAGGTGAGCCTCCTTTGGTGCAGTAGGGAAGCTAACGGTGCAGCGGATATCCTGGCGAAAGAAGGTCTGAGTTGATGTGTTTTAATTGGACAAAATACCGTGGTACTCTAAGGGCATGTAAATATTTCTCATGAATAGTATTAAGTGTTTACTGATGTTTATCATATCAGATACACTAATTCAGTGTTTATATGTATCATATCATAAAACGTAAAAATAATTTTTAAGCGATTGAAAAAAAGTGAGATATGACGAGAAAGGAGAGATATTTCTTATTGGACCATTGACCATTTGGCGAACACTATATGGCTACCCTATCCCCATTTTGCGGACACAATTTGTTCCGTCTTAGGTGTGTTTGGATATGAAAACAAAAAGTGTTTTTATGGTTTTGTGCTAAAACACCGAAATGCTAAAAAAAAAAAAAAAGGGATAATCCCTTTTGTACCAAATTTTGGGATAATCTATTTTTTTTGCTTTTTTATTATATGAGCCCCACCCTCTTTCTCTTATTGATCATTTTCATAATGTGGGCCTCATGCTACACTCTCTCTCCCATCTTGTTTTTTTTTTTTTTTAAAAATTTCAACGTACTCCCTGTGTCTTTTTTTTTTTTTTTTTTTTGAATTTTAAAATTTTAATGCTCCCTCCCATCCTTAATATAAAACTTATTTATCTAATTTAATTATATTATAAAAATTAGTTAAGTTAATTAACATTACAGATAGACAAATTTATTTCATTTTTGGTATTAATTATGAAATTTAATGTTAAATAATGGGTTAAGATGCATCCTTTTTAATGCCGTTAGGGGTTATCTTCTCTTATAATTTAACGCTGTTAGGTCAAATTTAATGGTTTTGTCAAATTTTCATCTTTTTTAATTGTTCATTGTTATTTTTGCATCTTTCAGAACTTATTTGTACCAGACACCTCTCAGAAAAAACTTGACTGTTAAATTTGGACCTTAACCCTTAAATAATACATAAAATATAATCTTATTCTTTATATGTAATTATCACAAAAGTCAATATCTTTTTTAGTAATTTGACCATAAAAAAAGCTATTCTGATCACTATACCTAAACACTCTCATTTTATCAAAATAACCTTTTTGTCATAATCTATTCTTCTTAGAATCTATTTTTCAGAAGCTATTCTCCACTTTTTCTCTAGAAGCTATTTTTCAAAAGCAAATCCAAACACACTCGTAGTGAATCAAATTAATCTACTCATCACTGTTTCTCTTCGGAGTTGATCGTCCGCCATGTTTCAATCCACAATTTGAAATACCATTCAGTAATCTCTCTCTCTCTCTCTCTCTCTCTCTCCCTCCCTGATTTCTTCTTTTCAATTTGATTTTTATCTTCGCTTGTTACTTCTGCTTCTGCATACTTATTCATTTTAATTTCTACTTCTAAGTTAGACAGATTCAAGATTCATTCTCTGAATAGTCTTCATTCCGTAATTACTTTGTTATATAAACTTGCATGCATATTAAGGTCAGGTAGATAGATATGATTTGGTATATATATGTGCATCGAAAAAGTAGATGCTTGCATATACCCAAGGAAAATTAGATTATACTTATTGACGGAAATTCAAGCCCCATCATACTTTTTTTTTTTTTTAATAAAGCCATAATCTGAAAAGTTATAAGCTTCAATCTGTAAACGTATTTTGGAATTGTCTTTATTACAGCACGTCTTCTTATAAAATATTTGCTATTTTCGTACTAAATATTTTTTAATATATGCCCCATATTTAATAAGAGTATTGATGATGTGGATTAGAAAATAATATGATGCTGGATGAGTCAGAAGTTGATCACTTATGTTTATGACTAGAGGGAGTATAAGATACAATTTTTTAGAAGGCATGATCATGTTTATAAGATAAGGATGTTTGCAATTTTAACTAACATTTTTTTCATTTTTATCCCCATAACTACATACTCCCTCCATCCATTTTATAAGAGCTCAACAAGAGTTATCTTAACATTTAATGAGTTTTTTTTCCCACTTTGCCCCTCATTAATTATATGTATTGCATTAATTAGAATGTTGGTGGTACTTAAAGTTACTCTATTTTTTTCTGTTACTTGCCCCATCACAAATAAGGGTATACTTGAAAAACACGCTTGATTTCAGTCATACTTATTATTTTTAACCAATATTAACTGCCTTCTTAAATTACGTAATTCGGTTATCAAGCTCTTATAAATAGGAATAGAGGAGTATTACTATATGACTAGGTTAATTATGATCTCTTGCATCATATTGCATGCAGAATCAAATCTCATATTAATAAAGACAAAAGGCAAAGGCATTCGACCATGTACTGGCAAAGCAAACTCCAATAATGATACTGAACATAACCTCCTGCATTCTCAAGGTACGTAATAATATACTCCTTTCAGTTTATAATATCAATCACTTTAATTAGTATACACTAACTCGTTAGAATTAAATATATCTTAAATTACTTTTTCTACTTATAATAAATGAGGTTTTAGAAGAGAGAGAAGAATACACAGAGCCACATTTTTTTAACCATGAACATGGAGTCACATTTAAACATGAATTATATGAGCTAAATTGATAAATAAACATTAATTACTATTCTAGTTTAAAATATAAGAGCCAAATAACTAAATTACGCAATTCAAAAAGTTATTTAAAATTGGTTAAAGACAATAAATATGTAGAAAAATATAACTTACTTTCCTAAAAAAAATCTCTATTTATGGAAAGGGTGAGTGGGAGAGAGCATAAGTGAAAAAAGAGATAAGAGATAAGGAGTGGAAAAAATAGTCCTGAGAGACAAATAGTTAATTCGGGGTAAAATTGAAAAAAAAAATGATAAAACAAAAACAAAATAGCTTTTATATATAATACTATACACCCCCTCACAAGTTTGGTTTTTATGCTTTGAACCAGAGGAAGTACTATCTAAGTGATTTATATTGTGGAGGGAAAGATTCTATACCTTCTAATCTTTTCTAAGGTACAATGTGAGATATTTATTACATCAATCCCATATTGCCCTTATTTAGTATTAATTCAATTTCTCAAGGTTACACAATATATGTTTATTAAATGAAGATAAAGTTTTGAAATTCCTTTGATTTTCAGGCAGAGGTAAAGAGTTTTATATCTTCCCTTAATAATTCTGGTGATAATAAGTGCCCGATAAAAATGAGTGATTGGAGTACATATAACTTAGTTTAAATAACGAATAATCAAACTATATGTTGTCAATCCTTTTGTACTCTTTTGCTAGTTTATATTGCCAGAAAATTAGGAAAATTTGAATAATGTAAAAAATTTTATGACCCCAAACTCAACCTGTAATATCCCAAAATTTAATAAAAGTCATATTTTTTCAAAAAAAAAAAATCGACGAACAATAATTAGATAATAAGTCAAATTATAGAACCTAAGAAATTTAAGGAATCTTAAATTAGAAAAAGGAAAAAATTAGGGCCTAGTGTGTGTAATTAATAGAATAAAAATATACCTATATATATATATATATTAAAAGCTACCGACACAAGAGACGATCAACGTACAACACACACTCATCCAACATTTTCACTTTTATTTTGGAACCACCATAGGCTAACACTTCATCTCCTCTACCATCATTGAATGGACACTTGTTACACACACACTCATACTTACATACACACATGCATACACACCTATTAAATAAGATCACATTAGCCTCCTCACTCCCACTTACGTCTGCAACCAAAAAAATAGAGAAAGAGAGAGTGAAGGAAAGAAAGAAACAAAATAAAGGAACAGAAAGAGAAAGAAAGATGTGAGCGAGAGAGAGTTAAACTGGAGGAAGAGGAGGCTACAAATCACACATGCAACTCCACATTCTTGTGTAGGTGAGTCGTTGGCCTGTTACAGTGGTATCAGAGCCGGGGCTCAAGTCGGTGTGCAAGTGAGGACGCTGGGTTCCTTTTGGGGTAGGTGAGAGTCCCATATTGGCCAAAGAGGGGAACGAAGTATTCCTTATAAGGGTGTGGATACCTCTCCCTGTGGACACGTTTTAAAACTGTGAGGGGGCCTGGGGTTGCTTAGAGCAGACAATATTCACGTGGTGAGTCGCTGGACCGTTATGATGGTATCAGATCCGAGGCTCAGGTGGTGTGCCAGTGAGGATGCTAGGCTCCTTTGGGGTGGATGAGAGGGGAATGAAGCATGCTTTATAAGAGTGCTGATACCTCTCCCCCATGGACATGTTTTAAAACTGTGAGGGGTCTAGGGCTACTCAAAACGAACAATATTCATGTGGTGAGTCGCTATGCTATCACACGTCTTCTTTAACACATTTTGTCAGACCTAATCATCCTTTTTTGCTTTTCTTTATTTGACCTTTCAAATTTCAAACTCCCCGTTACGCCCTATTACTCATTACGCACTATGCAATTAAGCTACTTAATTACTCAACAATAATAACATGGGAAATTGAATTATCTCCCAAATGTTTGCCTATAATTTACCTCTTCAGCCGCTTAATTTGTTTTGTTGGGTCACAGCCCAGCGATTCATCACGTGAATATTGTCCTCTTTGAGCAGCCCCAAAGGAGCCCAGCGTCGTCGCTGGCACACCGACCTGAGCCCTTACTCTGATACCACTGTAAGAGGGGAATGAAGCATGACTTATAAGGGTACGAATACCTCTCTCCATAGAAACGTTTTAAAACTGTGAGGGGCCATGGGGCTATCCAAAGTGGACAATATTCACTCGATGTATCATTGGGCTGTTACAATGGTATCAGAGAGTCCCACATCGGTTGGAGAGAGGAACGAAGCATGCCTCATAAGGGTGCGGATACCTCTCCCCGTGGACACGTTTTAAACCTGTGAGGGGCTCTGGGGCTGCCCAAAGTAGACAATATTTATGCAGTGAGTCGTTGTGCTGTTATAGTGGTATCAAAGTTGAGGCTCAGGTCGGTGTGCTAGCGAGGATGTCGGGCTCCTTTGGGGTGGATGAGAGTCCCACAATGGCTGGAGAAGGGAACGAAGCATGCCTTATAAGGATGTGGATACCACTTCCCCATGGACACATTTTAAAACCTTGGGGGACCTAAGGCTGCCCAAAGATAGTGCTGGGAAAACGGGCCCTGCAGGGCCGGCCCGTGAAGGGCTCGGGCCTAAACGGGCCGGCCCGTTTAGGCCCGAGTTCAAATTCGTACGCTTTTAGGGCGGCCCGGCCCGTTTACGTTTTTCCGTTTTTTTTTTGCCATTCTTTTTTTATTTCTTATTCTCATAAAGACTAAAATACCTAATTTAAAACATAAATATCATCAACACTAATTTAAAATATAAATATTATCTAAGTTTAATAGAATATAAACACTAAAACTTAAGTTCAAACCATAATTAATGTTCATAACCAATTAAATAAGTTCACAGCCATAATCAAACAAGCCTACAAGCTTCAAATATCAGTAATAATATAACACCTGATTTGGATTTTAGCGTATACATGCAAAAAAAGAAAAAAGAAAATCAAAGAAGAGAAGCTTCAAATGAGGTCTGAGTCAGTGTGAGAGCATTTCTGATATGATGGTTAGGTTAGGTTAACTTTACCCTCTGATCAATGCTTGCTACCCATTGCCTTGTGCACGTTTATTAAAAAAAGAAAAAGAAAAAAGTTAAACGGGCCTAAAAGGGCCGGCCTTGTAGGTCCGCTTCCATTTTTAGCCTCTAAATCATAGGCCCGGCCCTTGACGGGCTCGGGCCTAAACAGGCCGGCCCGAATTCCCGGCTCTACCCAAAGAGGACAATATTCATGTAGTGAGTCGCTGGGCAGTTACAATGGTATCAGAGCCAGGTTTCAGGTCGGTATGCTAACGAGGACACTGGGCTCCTTTGGGGGTGGATGAGAGTGTCACATCGACTGGAGATTCATTCAAGTTAGATGATTTTACTATTACTTGGGGTTCCCAAGGCAACCAATTAGTTTCAATTTAATATGCAAGAACAATAATAATGGAAAAGGCAGGTGGAAGGCGAAAGGATGAAGTGTAGCAACACATTAAGCAATTGGAGGGATGATGAAGAGTGAAGTGTAATTATTGTGGGTATGAATTTGTAGCAAGTACTAGCAGAACCAAATCTCATATTAATAGAGATAAAGGCAAAGGCATTCGAGTATGTCCCAACTTCCTCCAATCTCACCATTTTGGTTCTGATAATAATGATAACTCCAATCATTCTCAAGGTATATACTCCCCTCGATTCAACATATATTTGTCATTTTTAGAAGAATTTTGTTGGTGCGTAATATAAGCTTTTAGAGTAATTAATGTTTAAACATGCCTATTCACATATTTCTTTTTATTTCTAGGAAAAATTACACTCAAGTCCTAAGAAAAAAGATAAATAAAAAAATGGTCCCTTAAAATTGTAAAATGAAAAAATGGTCTCATTGACAACTCTAAGAGTGGGTCATTGACAACTTCATGGGTGCTATTAACAACTTCATGAGACTATTTTTTCATTTTGTAATTTCAAGAGACCATTTTTTCATTTCTCTTCTTCCCTGGGACCTGAATGTAATTCTCCTTTTCTAGGCCTTATTTAATATGAATAAAATTATAATGTTTTTAATTAAATTTAAGGCATATTTAATAAGTAGACTATTCTTTCTTAGTAAAGGCATTCCTGTATGTACTAGCTTTCCTCAATCCCCAATCTAACAATTTTAGCTCTAGCAAAGGAAACTCCGTTGATCACAAGGACAACCTCCTATATTCTCAAGGTACGAAATTACATATTTTTATGGTCATGTTCATAAGACAACTAGGAAAAGTTTTTATTTATCTCGTTTATAAGTCATATTATTAAATTTTTTTATATGAATATATAGTGTTATCATTCATTTAATTATTGTATAGACTTTGTACTCTTAGAATAAATTAATGATATATTGAATAGGGGAAAAGTTGAAAAGTTGTAGTTAATTATATATTTAAGACTTTTCTAGATTCAAATAACATATGTTGGAAGTGATTTATAAATGGGATCAATATTATTATAGTTTTCCCTATCCTTGTCATGTGTCAATACTACTATATGTTTAAATGAAGATAAAATTAGAAACTCCTTTGATTTTCAGACAGAGGTAGAAAGTTTTAAATCTTCCCTTAATAATTCCAGTGATAACAAGTGCCCGATAAAAATGACTAATTGGAGTACATATTACTTAGTTTAAACAATGAATAGTCAAACTATATTTTGTCAATCTTTTTGTATTCCTTTGCAAGTTTATATTGCTAGAAAATCAGGAAAATTTTATTAATGTAAAAAATGTTATGAGCCCAAAAACAACTCAACAAAACAAATTAAGAGGCTGAAGAGGTAAATCACTGGCAAACTTTTGGGAGATAATTTAATTTTCCATGTTGCTATTGATGGGTAATTAAGTAGTACAATTGAATAGTGATATTAGCAATTAATATACTGATTGAGTTGGGGGAGTTTCTCATTGGACGGTCTAATAGATCATATTCATAGCATGTCCAAAACGAAGCAGGACAAATCCAAGCCGATGATGCTTAGGATCAGGAAAGGATTCAAGACTTGTAAATGATTAAACGATATGTGTTTGAATGTTTAAGGTTAGATGCAAATTTAGTTTCCAACTATATATATGCTTCTAATATGTGTAATATTGTTGGGGGGATTTGCATGTATTTTCTTTAAGTTTTGTTTTTTTGAATCAATCTAATTCTTTTTGTAAATCACTCTAATTCTTCAGACCATAGGGTTATTGTTTCCCCACTTTCATATTTGACTCAAGGAGAATTTATCACATTTAAACCACAGACACCTTTGGATTCATTAGTAAGTATTCTTTTTTACAGTCTTATATTCTATTTTAATATTAATGACCAATTTTTTAGTTATTATGTTAATATTTAATTTCATGGATTCTTAGGTAATAGATATTTCTGCAGAGATACGAACTGATATTGAGTGAAAGGAGAAAACGGTTCCTTCGAATTGGTATCTGTTGGATGTGGGAAAATTTAGTCCCACATCGCTTAAATTGTAAGGGAGGGGGCAGAAGTTTTAGTATAAAAGGGACCCCCTCCTCTCTTTCTCTTCACCCCTCAACAACTATCTCTTAAGGTATTTGTATATTCTCCTCTCTTGTAGTATTTCACTTGTGAATTATTTAGAGTAAAAATTAGATTCTGATATTTCTCTTATTGTTTTTCTATTTATTATTTATTAGCTGTTATTAGATATAGTAGTTGTGATTTATTATATTATTAAATTACGTCTAGAAACTTTGTTTCTAGTTTGTGATTTTTTAGTATAATTGGTTATGCTCTATATATCCCGCTTCCGCAACAATTGGTATCAGAGACTGGTTCTGTCTCAATATGCTATGTGGTTGCAGTATAATCTGAACTTCCACATCAGAAAAGAATTACTTTGGGCCTTTGTATTGACAGCTATTAAATAGTATCTGGAGCAGAAATGGCGAACAAGAAGATTGAAGAATCCACATCAAATGTCGACAACTCGTCATTGACATCTTCACTTATGACAAGAATTGTGTCAAATACGAAGGTTGCAGTTGAAATATTTGACGGATCTGGACATTTTGGGATGTGGCAAAGCGAAGTTTTTGATGTCCTTTTGCAACAAGCACTATACTTTGCTATTGAAGAGAGAAAACCAGATAGCATGGGGGAAGAAGATTAGAGGAGGATCAATCGTGTATCTTGTGGTACCATTCGATCATTCCTTTCAAGAGAAATGAAGTATCCATACACAAAGGAAACTTCTGGATATAGACTGTGGAAGGCACTGGAGGATAAATTTTTGAAGAAAACCAATCAGAATAAACTTCATATGAAGAAAAGACTGTTTCGCTTCATCTATGCACCCGGTACCACAATGAATGATCATATTACCAGCTTCAATAAGTTGGTAACAGATTTGCAGAATCTGGACGTGACCTTCGAAGATGAAGATCTGGCTTTGATGTCGTTGGGATCACTTCCTAATGAGTACGAGCACCTAGAGACTACTCTACTTCATGGCAAAGAGGAAGTATCTCTTAGAGATGTTTGTTTTGCGCTATACAGCTATGAACAATGAAAGAAAGTGAAACAAAGAGGCGGAGAAGCAAAGGCACTAGTCACAAGAGGACGTACTGAAAATCAGTCGAGATCGAGGAAAGGGAGATCCAAATCAAGGTCCAGACCTAGTAAAGATGAATGTGCCTTTTGTCGAGAAAAGGGCCACTGAAAGAAGGATTGTCCAAAATTGAAGAACAAATCCAAACACAACAATGGGAAGGCTGCTATGGATTCAAATATAGCTGACTGTGATGCTGAAAATTCAGATTTTTCACTATCTACAACGATATCGTCAAAATTTTCAAGCGTATGATTGTTAGACTCAGCTTGCAGCCATCATATGTGTCCCAACCGAAACTAGTTCACTGATTTCCAAGAAGGAGGATGTGGAGTTGTCCACACAGCAGACAATACTTCACTTACCGCATATGGCATTGGTTCAATTCAATTGAGGAACCATGATGGATTGATCAAAACATTGACAGATGTTCGATATGTACCGGATTTAAAGAAAAATCTCATTTTTGTGGGAACTCTGGACTCAAAGGGATTCAAAATCACCATAGAAAGTGGAGTAATGAAGATACTTTCTGATGCACTGGTGGTAATGAAGGGTATACGAAAGAACAATAACGCGTACCACTATCAAGGTAGTACGGTTATTGGAACAGCAGTAGTGACATCTAGTGATGAGAAGGAAGTAGAAGCAATGAGTGGAGGTAAATCCTTAAAAACTCTATCAGATCAAGGGTTGTTAAAAGGATTAAAGCATTGCAGTTTGGATTTTTGTGAGCACTGTGTAAAGGGGAAGTAGACAAGGGTTATGTTCGGAACAGCTATCCATAATACAAATGGTATTTTGGATTATGTTCACTCTGATGTTTGGGGTCCTTCCAAAACACCGTCATTGGGAGGAAAACATTATTTTGTAACCTTTGTTGATGATTTTTCCTGAAGAGTCTGGGTTTATACAATGAAGACCAAGGATGAAGTGTTGGGAATCTTTTTCAAATGGAAGGCGATGATAGAAACACAAACCAGCAGGAGGATTAAATGCCTTCGTACAGATAACGGAGGAGAATACAGGAATGATCCTTTCTAAAAGATTTGTGAGGAAGATGGCATCGTCAGACACTTCACCATCAGGCATACACCACAACAGAATGGAGTGGCAGAACGCATGAATCGGACTTTGCTGGAGAAGGTTCGGTGTATATTGTCCAATGCTGGCTTGGGCAAAGAATTTTGGGCTGAGACAATTACATATGCGAGCCACCTCATTAATCGTCTACCATCTTTTGCTATTGGTGGTAAGACACTATTGAAACAGTGGTATGAAAAACATTCTACAGATTATGATTCTTTACATGTATTTGGCTCAACTGCATACTACCATGTGAAAGAATCAAAATTGGATCCGAGAGCAAAGAAAGCCATTTTTTTGGGAATCACTTCTGGAGTCAAAGGATATCATTTATGGTGTCCCGAGATAAAGAAGATTGTATTCAGCAGGGATGTTACCTTTGATGAATCTGCCATGGTAAGAAAGGTAGCAGCTAAAGGTACTAAGCAAGGTAATGGTGTTTCAAAGCAGGTGGAGTTTGAAGGAAAGTTGATTTTCCCAGTACAAGGTGCAGACAGGGAAAAAAAAGAAGACTTTCCTGTAGCAGATGAAGAGCTAGTTGAAAGGGAGGTTTCAACTCATGAACCTCAACAGCAACGTGAATCAATAGCAACCAGCAAGCCAAAACGAACAATAAGAAAGCCTACTCATTTCGAGGACATGGTGGCTTGTGCAGCCTCAATTGCAGCTGATGATATTCCTTCAACTTACAAATGGGCTATCCAGAGCTCAGAGAAGGATAAGTGGAGGAATGCCATGAATGAAGAGATGGAAATGCAGTCCCTTCATCATAGCGGTACATGGAAATTGGCCAAACTCCTGAAGGGTAAGAAGGCAATTGGTTGCAAATGGGTATATGCAAAGAAAGAAGGATTTCCTAACCAAGGTGATGTGTATGCTACAAAGCAAGATTGGTAGCTAAAGGCTATGCTCAAAAGGAGGGAATTGATTACAATGAGGTATTTTCTCCAGTTGTTAAACATTCCTCCATTCAAATTTTATTGGCTTTGGCAGCATAGTTGGATTTAGAACTAGTTCAGATGGATGTTAAAACCGCATTTCTAAATGGAGACTTGGAAGAGGAAATCTACATGACTCAACCAGAAGGATTCAAAGTTGCTGGAAAGAAGAATATGGTGTATAAACTTGAAAAATCGTTATACGGATTGAAACAATCTTCGAGACAATGGTATAAATGATTTGACAAGTTTATGTTGCGGCATAAGTACAAAAGAAGCAGATACGATCATTGTGTTTATTTGCGAAAGCTTGAAGATGGATCTTTTATATATCTCTTCTTATATGTTGATAGCTTCAAAAAATCAAGCAGAAATTGAGAAGCTGAAGGTTCAACTAAAAGGGGAATTTGAGATGAAGGACTTAGGAGAGGCAAAGAAGATTCTCGGCATGGAGATAACAAGAGATAGACAATCAAAGAAACTCTTTTTATCTCAGAAGGAGTATTTGAAGAGAGTGCTCAATCGATTTGGTATGGATGAGAGAACGAAGCCGGTTAGCACTCCACTTACCCCTCATTTTAAGCTTAGTACTGATATGTCGCCAAAGGATGAAGATGAACGAGAGTATATGTCAAGGGTACCATACGGAAATGCTGTTGGTAGCTTGACGTATGAATGATTTGTACAAGACCTGACATTTCACAGGCTGTTGGAGTTGTGAGTAGGTATATGCATGATCTAGGAAAGGAGCATTGACAAGCTGTGAAATGGATTCTACGGTATATATGTAATACTGTGGATGTTGGTTTGGTTTTTGAGCAGGAAGATGATCGATCTTTAGTTGGGTATTGTGACTCAGATTTTGTAGGTGATTTGGACAAACGAAGATCAACTACTGGTTATGTGTTTACTCTTGCAAAGGCACCAGTTAGTTGGAAGTTGACTTTGCAGTCAACAGTTGCTTTGTCTACCACAGAGGCAGAGTATATGGCAATAACAGAGGCTGTGAAGGAGGCAATTTGGCTTCAAGGATTGCTTGGAGAACTTGGCATTGGTCAAGAAGACATCATAGTATTTTGTGACAGCCAAAGTGCTATTCAATTAGCAAAGAACCAAGTTTACCATACAAGGACGAAGCACATTGATGTTCGATATCACTTCGTACGAGAAATTTTAAAAGAAGGTGGAGTCATGATACAGAAGATACGGACAAGTGAGAATCCTGCTGATATGCTAACAAAGGTGGTGACTTTTGTCAAATTTCAACATTGTTGAACATTGATTGTTGAATTGTAAGTACAAATTGTAATTAGAAATGTGAGAATTTTCCCAAGGTGGAGATTTGTTGGATGTGGGAAAATTTAGTCCCACATTGCTTAAATTGTAAGGGAGGGGGCAGAAGTTTTAGTATAAAAGGGAGCCCCCTGCTCCCTTTCTCTTCACCCTTCAACAACTGTCTCTTGCATTTGTATATTCTCCTCTCTGGTAGTATTTCACTGATGAATTATTTAGAGTGAAAATTAGATTCTGGTATTTCTCTTATTGTTGTTCTATTTATTATTTATTAGTTGTTATTAGATATAGTAGTTGTGATTTATTATATTATTAAATTACGTCTAGAGACTTTGTTTCTAGTTTGTGATTTTTTTAGTATAATTGGTTATGCTTTATATATCCCGCTTCCGCAACAGTATCTTCCTGTGACATTTTCGGTGATTTCCTATTCTCTCTTTTCTATCATATGAGGTACAATTATAGTTTTCTAATTAAAACAAGTTCATTGAAAATAGCTTTCAATGGTTCTTCCATGATATAATTATAGGATGCAGGAGTCAAAGGCAAGGTAGGTCACTTCTTGAACTTTGTCCATGGCCAAAAAATGAAAGAAAATTATATGTCTAACCTGCAATCCTGTGAGAAGGTATGCCTTTTCAACTCTTTATATAAAAGTTTATTTATCAACATGATTATCTTTTTAACACTATATATCAATTTGATTTGTGTTATCACAAATACTAGATTTTTATTCCTGTTCATGTTGGAGCAAGGCCAAATGGAGGGCACTTTTACTTATACATTATCCATTTAAAGAATAAAGAGATTGAAATATGGGATTCCCTACCCAACACATATGTGGCTGAAAGAAAAGAGACAACAAAAAAATTGGTGGGTGTAAGATAATTGCAATATTGATAACATTAATTGATTAATTATATATATATATAATAGTTTTCTTTATACGCAGCATGTCTAGTTGCTTACCATGGAAAAACTCTTCGAGAAAGTAACATTTACAGAATTTCATTTGAAGATGGCAGACGATATCCTCTTGCAACCACCTAATAATGAGTGAGTGGACCATTATTATGTAAAATTATATAAGCTTTAATAGAAGAAGTTTTTATCATGCAGAATATGATTATTCTAATGAAGAAGATGATGATTTTGAAGACATCGATGGTTTGGAAAACGGTATGAGCATCGATCCGCATAAACAATATATCCAACTCATTTAAATGTCATTTAAGAAATTTATTACAATTAGTTGAAGGTTTTGAACTTTTAAAAGTGGTCATAACTTTAAAAAAATTACTCTCCCTATAAATTGTAACTTCATCTTAATTATATTTCCCTTATCCACTCTCTTTTCTATAACTTTTTTATTATTTAATGACCGACAAGTGCATGAAAATATTTAATGCTGGCTAAATTTTGCGGTAACTTGCTTCTTGTATACTTAAAATCTTCCAAATGCGATTTACATGCATAAAAGGACTGAGAGGGTATATGACCGCTAAAATTTGAACGAAATATTTTTTTTTTTTATTGTCACTATTTTTACTTTGTTATTTATTGTTATTCTTGTTGCTACGAACCTCTAAAGCTTATCTATTGCCTACACAGATTTAATAGGGCAGAAGTTTCAAGGATATACTGAACAAATAAGCAAATAGATAGAGGATGACAAGGTGTCAGCAATTGGAGTTTGGCGAATGGGAGGTTCAGGTAAAACAGCTTTAGCAAGCCATATATATGAGAAGCTTTTAGAAGAAGCTAACATTAAAGTTATCTGGGTAACTCTGTCACAAAATAGCATCTACAAGTTGAAAAAGGTCATAACTAGATTAATTAAGTGGGATATATCTGACGAGTTTGAGGTTAAAAGAATTGCCAAGAAATTAGTTCAAGCATTCAAAGAGATGACAAAATGTGTTGTTATTTTAAATGATGTTTGGGATCATTTCTTTGCAAAGGACGTTGGATTTCCTATGTCAGATGATTGAATTAAATTGATTTTGACACCTCGCATATGAGAAGTGTGTCAAGGTATAGGTTGCAAGGAATATACATACAATAGATGTGGGATCTCTATGTAAGAAAGATAGTCGGGCTTTGTTTAAAAGGACTATGGGATTCTATGAAGGACTGTCTTTGGAAGTGAAGAAAATTGCATGCAATGTGGCATATGAATGCGAGGGTTTGCCCCTTGCTATTGTCAAAATTGCGACAAGCATGAAGGGGAAAAAACAGGTTGGAGAGTGGAGCCATATGTTCGAATGTCTTAAAAACTTGGGGCATGGGTAATATGAAATGGACAAATAGGTATTGATTCGATCATGTCTTTACCTCTCGGGGTCAAATACAAAATTTCTAATTCAAGAATTATAGTATAATACAAAATTCAGGTCGTCTCACTTAAAGAGTCTTTTTATTTTAACTTTCTAAGTAGAACTAAGTGCTAAGAGAAATTGGTTAAAAAGGCCTTTTAGAAATTAAATATATATATATATATATATATATATATTTATTTATTTAAATTAAATGCATTAAACAAACACACCAAAATAAAAGAGAAAATGTTATTTAATTAAATACATAAACAAAAATGCCACCCAATTAAATCATAAGAAAAGAATATATATAAATATCCCACAAGTACAAAATTAATCACACAAATTTAATTCACACATTTATACAAACAAAAATCAAACAAAATATTTGAATAAAAAATCAAAACAATGACTTCCCTGCGATGTTCCACGTGCATGAAGAAGTCATAATAGGAGAACACATACGGATGATGTTAGCATGCATGAATCCATTGTTGTACTCCAACTGATTCGTGGCTTCATGATTATGGCAGACGATGATGGTTCCAGATCCAAGCTTTTAGTTCTCTATCTTCGGTTCAGGTCCTTTGGTGCAGTGTCTGTTCGAACTCGCCGGGACTGAAACTCGCCCGAAGTGGGGGTCGGAGTTGTGACGCGGTGGTGAGAGACGAAAGCTTCCAGTAGTTTGCTCTGATTCTGTTCAATGTGATTCGGTGATGCAAAGGCGAACGGTGATGTTCTCCGATGAAAGAAGAAGAGAGATGAAGTGAAAATGAGAGCGGAGATGGATGTCGCCGGAAATGGGAAGGTCCGCCGGTGTGGTGAAGATGACAGTGATGGTAGAGAGGGACGGTCGACGGTGATAGATAACAGAGGTTAGTGGTGGTGATAGTGATATGAAGAGGATGAAGGTTGTGGTTGATGATGAAGATGAAGGTGCGATGGTGAGATGATGACGGAAAATGGTGATGTTTTGAAGATGAAATGATGATAAAATGAAGTGAAGGTGACGGTAGTGTTTGGGAACAGAGGAAAGAGAAATGTGATGGTGCTAAGGATGAGGTTTTGATACGAAGAAGACGATGAAGAAAAATAAAAAAAAAAAAATGATGAAGATGGAGAAATGAAGAAGAGGAAAATGCCAAGGGTGGTTTAAGTGAATGGTGGTGATGAAGGGAAGAGGTCGGTGGTGATAATAATGACTTCGTTCTTACTTCAACTCCCCATTCTGTCGAACCTCGGCAAGGAAAAAAATGAAAGAAGAAAACTGAAGAAGTAAGGAAGAGCTGCGGGTTTTTTTGTATGCTGGGATGTGGTGAGAATGAGGGGTATTTATACTAAGCTTATCTCACTTTCTCCAGTTTTCTGCCAACAACACCCACTACTATTTGTCACGCTAGGTACAGCTCAAATGGGTCCTTTCTCATTCATTGCAAGCCGAAAGGAGATTCAAAAATATTCTCTGTTCTTCTTTTCATCGTTACCAGCCGAAAGCACTCTCTCCATTTGACCAGGGACTATTTTTAAAGATTCAAAAGTTCTGAGGAAGGACTCAACTTCCACGATTTAAAATCGCTGCGAGATCTACCACAATTTCTGAAACCTTGGGTCATTTTCTATGCTTTTCTCCAGTCCCTTTTTCTTCATTCACTTAAAATTTTCACCAAATCTAGGGACTTTTTCTGTAATTTGCCCGGTCCTCCAAATTATTAAATTGACCTCCAAAAAGTACCAATTTCGTCCCAAAATACCTGCAATACAAGATAAGCACATGGTAGTATTAAAAGTTCAAGAAATCATTTGTATAATTATTTAATAATTTATGACCGTTTTATCCTTTAATTACAATTAATCCAATACAAATGTCTTTAATTAAAATGAGTGCTTAATCATACGATAATACCATGGAAAATACATTAAAAATCCTTATTTAATTAAGAGAAAATATATAAAGTATGGTTATATCAGGTATTTCCAGTTTTGAGGTCTAGCTATGATTTCTTAAATAACAAATTGCAAAGATTCTTCTTGTATTGTGTCTTAAGTACCACCAACAAATATTTTGATGATGACGATGCTGGTCATTTGATTAGAAGATTTGTTTATGAAAGCATAGATGAAACAAAGAAGTTGAGGGTGCTGTACAATGAAGGGTACAATATGTTGGAAAAATTAAAGAATCATAGTATGTTGGAACCATCCTTTTGGGGATTGAGGGCGAACAAATTTCTTGAAACCCTGGCTATTGGCGTTGCAGAAGATACTTGTAAAATTATGGCAAATGCTGACAAGAATTTGACAGAAATACCAAGTGATGCCCAATGGAGAGAAGGTCTAAAAAAGGCTTTTTTGACAGGAAACATGATAAAAACAATTCCAGATGGCACGTGTCTTATGTGTGCTCAACTGTCCTCATTGGTTTTAGATGGTAATGCAGATTTCAACTACATCTCAGATGATTTTTTAAATAACGTGTTTGCTCTTGAGACACTTGATTTATCTGGGACTTCGATCACACATTTGCCTGAATCAATATCCAACTTGAAATGTCTCACTGTATTACTACTTTCAAGATGTAGAGAATTGAGCTACATTCCTTCGTTAAGTAAATTGAAACGGTTAATATCATTGAGTCTATCTATGATTGACATCACTGAGGAACCTATGCTTGGAATCATTGGTCAATCTTAGATGCCTGAATCTACTTGGCACATATATGTTAATGTCACCATCACCCATATCCAAATTGATCAAACTAGAACATCTACTTGGGCCGAAAGTGACAGGAATAGATATACAAGGTTTAGATAATTTGGAAGTTATAGTGGCGCTCTTCCAAGACATTAGCGTCTTCAATACATATGTGAGCTTCTGGACAAAAATTGTAAACTTAGGAGCTTTCATTTAAATTTATGTGTGAAGATGTGGAGTATTTGGTGGACCTAGAAAGATATTGTGCCACCAAATGCGAGTGTAGGATGTGTGTGGTCTCATCTCACAGATCTCTCTATTAATCGATGAGACAGCATGGAGACTCTGATGACGCCAAAGTTATTAGCACTCCTCCAAAACCTACGCACCATTTACGTTAGTGCATGTGAGATGATGAAAGAAATAGTTGAAGAGGATCATTCTCAAACTGCTAATGGCGACCTGATGGCCCTTGTGCATAACCACCTTTCTGACCCAACACCTATCACTCTTCCCAAGTTGACATCTCTGAAATTACAAGACATGCCACAATTAAATTTTGTATACAGAGGCCTCATGCTCTGCCCTTCTCTCCAAACATTAGATGTTTTCACTTGCAAACAACTTAATCCCCCTCGGATAAAGATCTCAAATGGATGTGATGAGCTTCCCATGGAGAAGACCTTCACTGGATACTGTTGGCAAATTAAAACTGATTAATCAGGTCCATATCTGCACCACTATAATTAGACATCCTTTTATATTATATATATTTTTATGATGCTGATTGAATATTAACACTTTATGAATATTGTTATTGTTGGTGTTCGTTTCTCCTCACGCTTCTCTCATGAGTTTCTCATCATAGATAAATCTCAATAAAGTATAGGTGCAAAGTTGTGAATATATCTCATCTCCTATATAAATTCCTAACGCTCTTGTTATTTATTCACTCAGTTGAAAAAGTCGTTTGAGGCATGCGTCTCAATTAAATTAAAGGTGCATTTTTACTTGCAATTCTGATTCTAATTCCATTTGGTAATGTAATGTGCAGGACATGGTTCTGCTGTGTGTGACACTGAATCTGACCTACCATCATTTAACTCATCAATTCAGAACTGTGCTTTTAATTGATTCCCTATTCATGTTTGTGTACTTTTGTATTGTATTTCTCCAATTAAGCTTTTTTCATCTGCATATTTACAATGAAGCCTGGTTTGGGACGTTTTCAAACCTTTAGCCAATAAGTTTTTCAACACTATATTTTATTGAAAGAATGACACGTGTCCCCTCTCAAGGACTTATTCAAGGGACACATTTACATTTGACTCACCAGAAATTTATAGGCAAAAATACATATAAACCTTAAGTAATGAATTTATTTATTCCCACTTTTTTTTTTAAAAAATCCGTACAATTAATTTTTTTTTTAGCTTCTTTTAGTTTATTCCTCTGACTTGGTAAACATCATCTAATTGATGCCCGCAATTTTTCAATTCATTTTCTAATTGTTGATAGGTAGAGGGTTTCTAAAGGCAAGGACATTATATGACTTACCAACCATTGAAGGAGAATCTAACTCTTCATGAAAAAGATATTTCAATTAAACCTACTTTATTTACCTCTGTTTTGTTCCCTAAAAGCAGAGTTGAACAGAGCGTCATTTTATTTTAATATGACGTCTTATGATCTCCGGTAGAAAAGGTATGAATGCATTGCAGTAACCAAAAGTAAGCAGGGCTAGTTTGACTAATTTGCATAGAGTTGGTGCTCCATATTAGTGTGTAATCAAGTGGTTCCTTTAGTGCTGGCTTACTGGTTGAAGAGCTATCTTTGACTACAAGAACCCATCCAAAAAGGGGCTTATTATTAGGTTGACTATAATAACCCAATATAGAGAATCCTTCTAGTAATCTTGTTGGTTCAAAGATTATAGCCCCAAGATTGTTTGGGCCACCTTCATAAAATATCCATACTTTATTGAATGTTGAAATTTGAGCCACTTGTATCTCACCCAGATTGATGATTCCACTGGCAAATCCATCACCTATATGTAAAGGAGTAATCCATCATGTATAAGAATTGATTATATAGACAAAGAAGCATATAATTCATGTATGATATATTTTGACTATATCCGGCATATCATAGTACTTCAGCTCCGTTTCTGAAATAACAGTCCTTAATATAATATATATTTGGGGAGTTGATCTTAGTTTTAAATATAAGACATATTTTTAAAATTTGTCAATATTTTCCTAATTTATCCCTATTGATGTTCCCTTAACAATATTCAATAAGAAGAGGGAATGAGGAATTAATGAAAATGACTATGGTGTTTTATAAAATACATGTGATATTAACTAACTTATTTAGCTAACTTCCTTAATCTAATAAAATAAAATAAATATGTCTTATATTAAGGCTAGGAGAGAATAGTATAAATGTGGAACATGAAGCTGAGGTGTGCTTATATTGAACACGTAATTTACATTCCAAATTTAAATTGTGCTTAGCTATGAGGAATCTGTTGTATTCTGTATCTCTACTTTTGAACAAATAATAGAGACGTAAAGAAGAGGATAGTGGTAATTTACCTAGTGGCCAAACTGTTGTTGGAGCAGGAAGCTTGAAAGTGATATCAATGGGAAGAGTTTGATCTTTTTTGGAGATAACCTCTGCACAAGAGAGAATATAAGAAAATTTCTCAGTTTTGTTTCTTTTTTTTTTTTAATTCCCACAAGAAGATTGAATCCCAAAGTATATAAGGAGCATATTCCTTTGATGCTAAATGTGACGGTGAAATGTCATTAAAACGACGTCCCAGTGATGTGTCGTGCAAGGAATTGCCGTTTTATCCCCACAGGCTCTTCTTCTAAACCTCATGGCTTATGGTATACTCATTTATTTATTGAATTTCTTGTTGAGCCGGAACGCTTTTGGCTAAGATGCTAGATTTTATCATGAATAAAAGAATATTCATTTTAGTTGTTATTCTACCACGTAGTGCGTATTAATATATGCAAGTTACCAGACAATTACAATAAGTCCAATGGCTTAATATTTTATTTAGCTTCTTATTAGCTAAATTGTAAAATCTAAACTTTAAAATAGTTCACCAACATCAAATGAGAAAAATAGCTACCTTCCATCAAAACCTAATATATAAAGCTAATATATTAAATATTTTAATATATTATTTTTAGGCATAGTTTTTATCACCAAATTTAAATTAATTTAATTCATTTCATTTATTAATTATTAAAAAATTAGTATATTTATACTATGATAATTGCAATCATTTTCTAATAATTTGAATATTTTTTTATTTATTCTCAAATTAGATTAATAAATTATTTACTTAATTAATATAGTTAACTTTTAATTTGATATTTATTTAATTTTTTTCACTATGTATAAATCAATGTGAAAATGTATAAAATTATGGGAAAATAACAGAAAATGAACTTTAAAATTGTAAAACCCCAAATTAAGTTTGTTACTAAAAATTAATAAAATAATAACAAAACTTAATAAGCAATTCACAACTCATTTTATGGGAAATATCTAATTTAGGATTTTAAAATTTCAAAGTTCTTTCTGTTATTCTCCCTAAAATTATAATGTTTATCATTTTATATCAAATTAATATTTGTAGAGATAAATGTGAAAATGTATAAAAATAATAAAATATTTTGAAGATTATATTTTGATTTTACTTGTTGTTAGAAATTCCAACAAATTAGCAAATATGTAAAAGTTAAAATCACTCCACAATTTTTTCTTTGAAAAAATCTAAGAAAAAGACCTTCAAAATTTTAAAATATCTAATCAGGTTTGTTTTTCTACAATTGATTAGAGAATGACTACACTTCATAAGAAATTCACAACTTATTTTAGTAAAAATATATTTATTTGAGTTTTTGAAATTTCGGAAGTCATTTATAAGATTTCCCCTTTTTCTTTTGTTCTTTTTTCCTCTTTTGACCCTCACATTGCCTACCTAGACATCTCATACAACCAAAAAAAAAAAACAACAACAACATGGTACAGTAGAACTTAGAAGTTTAGAGATCCAAAGAAGTTAGGAAACATAACAAAACGGAAGAAAGCAGTAAATTCTACAGAATTGCACCTGAGAATGCCTTCAACCTCTCGGCTGCAACGCTGGCCGGTAGCCTCACTCTCTCATGATCTCCCCATAGAAACACCGACCACACAAATCCTAAAACTAACATATTCATCATTTTCTTCACTCTTCTCCAAGCGCTACTTTCTCTCTCCCTCCACATATTATCAACAAAACCCATAAACCTCTCCTTGTGTGTGTGAGAGAGAGAGAGAGAGATCAGATTTCCTCCACAGCCTTCCCTTGTTTTGATAAATATGTGTGCATGTGTACAAATGTGCGTGCATGCAAGTTTATGTATTGTTTTAATATGCATGGGAATATTAAATCATTGAATTCTGTTTATTAGTATATTCTTCTCTGTCTTTTCTTATGCCTTTCTGTGATAATCTCAACCGGCTTTTCTTGGAAACATACGAAGAGAAGTGAGAGACACTTAAATGGAATGTAATTAATAATTAATATTAGTTTTTATTTCTAACATGAGGGGTTTGATTGACGATGCACATGATACTTTGATGACTTTTGCAACTTCACGAAGCTCAAAGCTAATCCATTAAATTAAACTTCGTTTTTGACTCCGAATTAATTACTCCTTCTGGTTCTCTTTATAAGCAACTTTTCTCTTAATTGTGTAAAATGAACAGGTAGTTAAAAGCAATAAGTGTGTCAAAAATGTTTTTTTCCATTTATACCTCTATTTATGAAAAGATTATGGGAGAGAGAATGAATAAAAAGTATAAGAGATAACTCTTAGTGTATTTGATAACTAAAAATATATGTATTTAAGAAGGGTAAAATAAGGAGAGAAAAAAAGTTTATATTTTCAGACACAAAGTGAAAGTCACTTAAAAAAAGGATCAGGCCTATGAGAGAGAAAGTTGTTTATAAATATAACCGGATGAGTAACCTTTTGCGGTTGAAATAACTAATTAAACTAATACCGGAAATTTGTTTATATATACTCAGCCGGCATGCATATGACATAGAAATACGAGGATCTCAATGATTCTTTCTAGGCCAAGAATTATTCAATTTGGAGGGAAACCAGGAGATATATGACTTCAATTTGGTGACGTGAAGAGAAAGTAGTGCAACCGGAGAGAAGATGACATACGTATGTTTAGTTTAATGGGTAATTATCTCATAATAATTTGGGCAATGTCTTGAGGCAGGAGGAAATTATTGGTGTATACACTTCATCTATGTGAGATGCAAGGACTTCTAATTTGTTTGGCATGATAAATTTTAATAATGGAGCGGTTCATGGTAAAACTTTCTTAGAGGGTTATTTTAAATATTATTTTTAAGAAAATGACAATTACATTACTCAAAATTCAAATTCAAAGTAGTTATATACTTCCTCTAGTCCTAAATATAAAACATAATTGACGTTTTTTAAAAAGATTAAAACAAGTTAAATAAGTTACTTAATCATATAATATGCTGTGTATCATTAGATTATATATCAATTTATAAGTCAGGCAAATTACTTTTAAAAAACGATGAATGTAAATGCTTTAAAGTAATTCAATTAGCTTCCTTAATCTCCTAAAAAAAAGTCAATTGAGTCTTATATTTATGATCGGATGTAGTATATTATTTTATTTTCAACATTGTCATGCCTTAAAAGTCTGTTATAATGCTTATGATAGAATGAAATGAAACAATCATTATTGAAAGAAAAAAAATGGAATGGAATTAATGTTCCATTATTTAAAAATTTTATTCCTGTAGAAACCATTTCATTTGACCATTGCTTAAGAGTTAATTAATTGGGAAAATCTTGATAAAATGTGGCTTAAATGATCAAAAGTAAAATTGGGCCTACACTTTCAACAAAGACCAGAGCACCCATGTATTGTTAAAAACCGAAAATTGAAGGAAGTTAAACAAGAAAAAAATGATTTTTAAATTAGGCCTCCTCCAACTTAAATTAATTAATAATTATTTAATATAATCGGCATGCATTTGTTGTTTAAACCAATGATTTGAAAGCCGGACCGAACGGTCTAGCCGGTCCGGCCGTTGCCTGTTGAGCTCAACGGCTCGTTCAACAAGGATAGCCCATTCCTGAGGTTAGGCTGTTTTGAGCCGCTCAAAACCGGCGTTTAAGCCGGAAATCTGAGTTAAGCCAGGAGTCGGAACAGATCTGGCAAAGCCAAACGGTCTAAAAAATGAAAGATGTAGAAGAAGATGAAGAAAGAGAGGTAATAGGAGGTCAGAAAAATCTAGAAAAAATATAAAACAATCAATATTATTTCATAACAAATAACTAACCCAGATCTACTTCAGTTACAAACCAAAATCCATTCTTGAAGTCTTTTGCTAGCAGAAATGTGAAACAGCGGCGAAGAAAATGCAGAGTCGCGGATGTTGAAGAAAGAGTGAAGATGAAAGATGAAAATAGGGTGACTTTTGCTTTTTGGTCCCCACTTATCTCTTGCCAGTTGCCACATGTCCCTTTGAGTTTAATTTTAAAATTAAATGAAAATTAGGTTTGGAAGATACTAAGAGGTTCTGCACTTCCACTTTTATCTGGTCAAACAAATTGGGTATAAAATCAATTTTTTTATTGTGACATTCTTGCTACAGCATTAAAAAGCGAATTTAATATTAGTAAATATTATTTAGTGTTGATTATACACGTATATATATGTTTCTTTTCCAAACAAATTAAGGAAAATTAAGGATTAAAAATATTAAATATTTTATCAATTTTTCTTAATAAAAGCTTACACAACAATTTTAAATATTTAAAATATTATCCACATCAATATAAAATAGATAAGGCATATGTCCTCTCTTTCTATTTTAAAATTTTATATTAAAAATTGTAAAAAACTGCATAATATTTAATGTTTAAATACAAAATATCATTAAAATTATAACTATTATCTAATTTATTCTTAATGATTTCATTGTGCAATATAGCACATATGTTATATGTAAATTTTTTCATGTTTTTTTTCAAGTTGTGTAAATATTTTATAGATATGTCTTACTATATTTTTATATATATGTGTACATAGTATTATATTTTTATTTAATTATTATGTTACTGGTCCGACCGCCTGTTCAACCGGATGAACTATGATCCGTTGACTTTTCCGGCTTGACATCCGGTCCGGCTTTTAAAACATTGGTTTAAACTTCAGACCTTTGACATTTTTTTTTTTTGAAAAATATGATCGTGTAGTTATATATTTATATTTATATAATATGTGTGTGTGTGTAACTTATGAACATTTTAACAAAATGGTAACTTATAAATAATACCACTTATTTTTTATATTTCGTATAACACAAAAAGCATTCACACTAATTTAAATAATAAAAATAAAAATACTTAGCATAATTCAAAAAATGTTTACCTCCTGACTATGAAGGTTTTTTATAATATGAGTTGATTCTGGTTCAACGTCTTTACAAAACATCAATCATTTTATTTTATATTTTACTACGTTTAATATATATATATATATATATATATATATATATATATTAATGAAAAGTGGGACTACATGCCACAAACAACTCAAGTAATGCCTGCACTATTATTCATTAGTCAATTCCCAATCTTTTATCTACACATATATACTCTTTTCTCTCATGCAATGGAGCAAAATATTATAAATTATTGTTGTATTATTTTCTGTGAAAAAATTAAGTTTGGTTAAAGCAGAGAAGTTATGCTAGAAATTATATGTTAAACCCTCCAATTTTTTATTATATTTAAGTGATTTTTTCCCTTGTTTGACATATGAATATGATGCTGCGGTCCGCAAATAATTTATAAGTATATCATCATTGATATAGATATAAATATATAAATACATTATCATCTTTTTTTTTCAAAAATAAAATCTTTCTCACGTCAAAAGTTAAAATTGATTATATTGAAGAATTAATAAATAATTTAAGTTAGATTAGGCCTAATTTAGAAATCCCTTTTTTACTTTTTAACTATGTACCTTCAATTTTCCTTTTAAACAACAAAGGGGCATTATGGTGTTTTAATAACATTCAAAAATCCCTAACTAAGTCTCTTGGTGTTATTAAGAATTTGTTAAAAGTGTAGGTCCAATTTTGGTTTTGATCATTTCAGTTGGATTTAATTAGGATTTTACCTAATTAATATAATGAAAAATGCTATAGCTATGATTTTTCAATTTCAGACTTATTAACTAGTTTAGAAGGATGATTATGAGTAAATTCCTTTTGTATATAGTTTCTCAAAAGCAAATTATGGAGAATCACTTTAATTTGCAACGTGATTCTAAAATTGTGACACAACTTAATGACTTGTTCCATAAATGCCTGCCAAGACGTATAACTCAAGTCCAAGATTGTTGTGCCAAGGATTTGATCCAAATGTGAAATATAGAAGAAAGCATGCGAAAGTTTTTCTTAAGCAACAATCGGCATATGCATTATAAATATAAATACAAATCTATTTGCCTTATTTTTCTTCATTCACGGAATGTTTCATCTCTCAATCAGAATATTTGGATCTAAGGAATCAGTGCAGTGAGATCTTGAAGGTAAAGTTTTCTTCCACTATCAGTCTTGAATCAAAGCACAATATCAACCCAAGATTAGTTTCGTCTAGGCGCAATTCTTAACACTTCCATTCAATTCAACTTGTGAAAAAATAGTAATTATAATACTGATATTTCATATTCATAAGAAACAATACATGTACAGGTCTAAATATCTAATCAACGAACTATTTCATCTCCATTCCAATTGTCCTCCACCTTGGGACCCGTGGGTCCTTCCTCTCCTAACAGTTTATTCAGCAATTTCTTCAAAAGCTTCTTCAACTTCTCAGGCAATCATATCTCCATCTTCTTCAACTCTTCTGCAATATCATAGCTTTTCTTTGGACCCCATTCTCCGAAATAGTTCAGCCATGGCGGCTCCACTATCTCCGACCCTAAATAGTCAGCAGAAACCACTTCGTACCCTACCCCCATATCCACAACCATATTACTCTCAACAGTATCATTCCTAAGTCCAACACAATTATTCCCCTGAGGATTCAACCCTTCTTTAGGGTAAAATGCACAGCCATGAAACGAAGAATATACGACAGGTTTGTTTCCATTCTTAAACTCGAGATTGAAGGAATCAACCCAAGTACCTCCACTATGTTGTAAGAAATATACCTTTGAGTTCTCCATCAAAATTGCTTACTCTTAGTGTCATGTGTTCCCGGTCCCCCACGTGCAGGCCAATTTTTCCCAATGGAATAGTGATGAACTCTACTTCCGTTGTTGCTGGTCCATTGAATGGGTAGTATACCCAGAAGGCTATGTCAGTGAATGGTCCACCAAACATGGGTTTTAAGTGAATATATGCTTGTGCGCTTTGTAAATCACCACTTTTAACTCTTTCCTTGTTCGCTTTGTCTGCTGGAAGATCCAGCCAATAGGAACCATCATTGTTATGATCCTAGGGAAGATTAGTGTCATTTGGTTGTATTGGGGTAGGATGTGATTCGTCTCCTTTCTTATACAATAATCCTCCACTGGCGAAAAACCAGTTTACAGAGGATGGGAGGTATTCTTCTTTAGGATGTAGGTACATTATTGGAGAGTAAGTTTGAACTATTGCTTGAATTTGCTTCAGATTAGGCATAGAGGCCAAGTTTAAATTGGTGTTTTTCAAGCAGGATATAGAGAGAGGAGCGGTATTTCCGCCATTTTGTGCTAGAAATGTGCCTACAAGAAGTTCTGGAGCTTGAGTCCCTCTGTTTCTTAGTCTTGTTTCATAGAGATTGAACCTATTGGAGTCATTGGATTTTCCTGGTCCCCAAATCCAACTATATGTCTCTACATGATCAGTAAGGTTTGACCGGACACACTGGATTTTATCAAGGGGGTTTGTTTGATGTTTTGGTCACAACATGGCCTACTGCTTTATAACCATCAGGAGAGTTAGGTTGCCAAAAATAGACAGGGCTATTTTGATTGATTTTTAGGGACTTGGTGCTCCATATTAGAGTATAGTCAGATGGTTCCGTTAGAGTTGGGTTATTGCTTGAAGAGCTATCTTTTTCCACAAGAACCCATCCAAAAAGGGGCTTGTTGTTAGGTTGGCTATAACAACCCAATATAGAGAATCCTTCCGGTAGTCCTGTGGGTTCAAAGATTGTAACCCCAAGATTATCTAGACCCCTTTCATAGGATGCCCATACTTTGTTGAATGTAGAAATCTGCGCCACTTGCAGATCTCCCAGGTTAATAATCCCACTAGCAAATCCATTACCTGCATGTAAAATGGTAATAATCCTTCCTCAATGTGACAGTATTTGACATAACACATACTTCAAACTGTACTCAAAACCTCACATGTTTTGTCCTAAACTAGAACACAATCTGTGACACATGGGATGTTATACATAAGATATGAAATAACGGTGTTTCTGAAGTCTAGATGCTTTGCAGATAGATGCTTCAAATTTGGAATATGAAGCTTAAGTATGTTTGATAAGTGTTACAGACTTGTTCATAACATGCGGAAAATTATTCATAACTGCTCTGAATCTGTTACGTTTTGTATCTTTTCTTTTGAACAAGTAAGAATTTGAACAACCAGAAAGCAGGAAAAACAAGTATATGAAGATAATAGTTTTTATTACCTGGTGGCCAGAGTGGTGTGGGAGCAGGAAGCTTGAAAGTGGTATCAATGGGAAGACTTTTATCCTTCTTGGTAAGACAATTGCCCATCTCTGTTTTATATCAAAAAGAAAATTGAATCCAAAGTAAAGGTAAGGTGAGTAATGGTAATGATCTTATACAGTATATACGGATTTTGCAAGAAGCATATTTCATTTGACGATGGAACAAGTTTGAGTGCAAACAAAAGGAATGATGATGTTTCGTGCAAGGAAGCCTCTCTCTCTCTTTCTATATATATATATATCTATGTATGTATGTGTATACTTATCTATTTCTTTCCATTCTTGTTAATACTGCCTTATTGATTAATAACATCGAATACTCCTTCAAGATGCATGATTTTTTAATTCGAATACATGACGACTCTGATTTAGGACAAGTGTCAATGGGGTCAACAAATAAAGATATGCATGATTTTTAATTTGGGAACATGTCTTATTTGGTTTTTTTTTTAATGAGGCTATCATATCAGACTATGTAAGAAAAGGCATACAGATGAGTAATTGCTTTGCTTGCCAATGAACTTGGATTTTGAAAGTTGCCATTCGTAACGAACTAATACTCAATGCCTCTCTTTCTTTCTTTCTTTTTTGGTTTTTCCAGTTTTATTCTTGAAAGACTTGAACATCTCATGTTAAGGCAACGTCATTAAACAACGCTCAAGGAATATTTCCTTTTTTTTTAATTCTTTATTTGATATGATTTTTGAAAGTCCTAGACATCAGTTTGCCCCCAAGATGTTGGTTGGTGGGGGCAAAACCATATGGTTAGATAAACGGCAAAGCAAACAAGGATTTTGTTAAAAGCTATGTTGAGTCATGCACTCCCAAACAAAGACAGTTAGAAGAGGACAAGAACCTCTCCATGGTCCACTTCTCCCTTTATTTTTTTATTTTTACTGTTAGATCAATTCTGAAAGGTTGAGATTTGATATATATAATATATAATACTTTTTATAAGATACCAAATCTCAACTAGTCGGTCAGAGTTAATCTAACCATGAGAATAAAGAAGTAGAGGGAAATTGACGATAAAAAAAGTGGAGAGGTTCCTTTCACACTTAGAAGGAAGAAAGAAAAAGGGTCTTCAAAATGGATTGTTGGAGAATATAAGGGCATGTTTGTTTCTGTTTTATGTTGTTTTTTTGTTTGTTTCCAAAACAGTTTTACAAAATCATTTTTAAAAACAAGTTTTGAAAATAAAATCTATTTGGATATTTGTTTTAAAAATATTTACTTTTGAATAAAAAATAGAAAAACAAAAAATAAAAGAAAAAACCAAAAAAACCTGCTTTGATTTTTTAGTTTTTGAAAACATTATGTTTTTTTTTAAAAAACAACTTAACAAAAAAAAATTCAAACAATTTTTAGTATTTTCTTTTTCTTTTCCTTGTTTTTTGGAAAAACTATTTTTTGAACCAGAACAAACAAATCCTAAGTTTCCATCTTTGAGCTTAGGAGAAGAAAAGACTTAAATTGAATAGAGTAGATAAGATAAGAGAGTTCATGAAAGCCATTAAGAATTGAAGGAGCAATTTTAAAATGACCCTGCGCTTCATTAGTATGAAAGCTTCTTCCTCCAAATTTGTTATACTCATGTCGTTTAAATTGATGCGCACCTTGTGCTCATCACTTCCATCACTTGACGAGTAAGAAAATCGGGTCCTTAAAGAGTAAGGCAGTCAAACCCGGACTGGTTATTAACCCGATCGGGGTACTGGGTTAAGGGTTAGTGGATCAGACCGGAGCTAGCCCGGGGCTAAACCAGTAAGAAATTGAAGAGTTTAGGATTATTAATATAAAATTCTAAAGAAAAAATTAAAAAAAATTGATTATTTAAAAAATAAAAAAATCAGACAGTACCAGGTCACCGAATCGGACCGATCTACAGGCTGGTTTGACGGTTTTCGGTCCAAACCGGCTGGTCTGGTCCAAGTTTGATTACCATGTTAAAGAGTGGGTACCATACCTTACTCTAATGAAAGAAAAGATAAAATTACTAAAAGAGACCTTTGGTAGGATAGCTTGATATTTGCAAAAACACTCTAAGAAGAACAAAATGTTGGTTAATAAAATTTAGGGTGTGTTTGGTTTTGGGGGGGTGGAAATTACAATTTTAGGTTTAAGAAACTTAAAATTTACCCTCTCATTTTTTTAAATTTTGGAATCCTGCTCAAAATTTACCCTCTCATTCCTTTTAAATTTTGGATTCCAATCCAAAATTTAAATATCTTTAACCCAAAAAGGTAATTTAACCCCCCTCTCCTCTCCTCCCCTCCCTCCCCTCAAACCCAACACACCCTTAGGGTTTGTTTGGTGTGAGGGATTTGGAGGGGACGGGAGGGGAGGAAAAATTTTTATGAGTTGAATTTTAAAAGATTAAAGAAGTGGGATAATAAAATTTTAATAATGAGAATATATAAGATAAAAGAGTAAGAAAAATTAATTAAAAAATTTTAAACCCACTTCTCTAATTTTTTTTTTAATTCAACTCAAAAAAATTTTCCCTCCGTCCACTTTCCCTCCCCTCCCCTCAGACCAAACAAGCCCTTAATGATGAGAATCAATCCAGCCATAACTTGTCTCTATCATTGCTCGTTAATTAAGTTCTGAGAATAGGTAGAAAATATAATAATATTCAATAACGCCCACATGTGGAAAACTAACATTAAATATATCTAATTGAGTGTTTTTTTATATTTACAATTTTTTCATTAATATATAAACTCATTTTTATTTTTATAATTTTAATTTTAATATTTCTCTTAAAGTTAGTTGTCAGTTCATAAACATATAATATATGTATATATGTATGTAATAAAACTTGTGTCATTTTTAGTCATTTTACGTTTAAACACAATGTTCAGTTATATCATCCAAACAAATTTTATTTTTTGTCAAATTAATTTTTTAATGCAAGTATGGTCAAATACAAATAACATTACACTAGTTGCTTTTTACCCCAACTTAAGTTAGCCAAGTCAACCATAAATTACAATGATTTTTTCTTGCCATTTAACTATGGGAAAATCCTGTATAAAACTATCTAAAATAAGGAAATTTTAAATCACGTTGGTAAATTCAACAAATATTTAATTGAGTCATTAATCTAATTTGATACTTTGAAATTTGGGTAAAATGAATTTAATGCTATCTCCAATCTCCTCTTAAAAGTATTTCATTGCTTTATAACTTATATTTTCAATACATATGTGTATATATATATATATATCAACATTATTATATAAGAAAACAAAATATGATGCATCCATAGTTTAAATATAAGGTGAAGGTGTAAATTTAGCAATAAACTATTTTTCTATGGGCACCCAACACAATTTAACTATTTTAGGGTGTAAATTTAGATATACTTAATTTTTTCGGTAGCATTTATAGCAATGTTGTTAACCTTGGTAAACTTCCATTACTTTTTACACTGTGGGTGTCACCCTTCTTCTCATTCTCTATTATTTTAATATATTTTTAGCAGGAAAATGTGTAAATTTAGCAATAAACTATTTCGTTATGAGCATCTAACACAGTTATCTTTTGTTAGGTCCAAAAGTAGACATAAACATTTTTTATCTTATAAATGCCCATCACTGTCTCATAAATTCTTTTATTTGTCTTATAAATAACCATATTTGTCTTGTAAAGAGATTTAAAAGAATCCAAGGAGTTAAAAAAATTTGGTCATTCACATATTTGTCTTATAAATGCCTGTATTTGTCTTACAAAATAACGTTTTTAACTCCCTGATTCTTTTAAATCCATTTATTTGTCTTGTGAATGCCCTTTTTTGTCTTGTAAATGCTTTTATGGAAAAAAAATAAAGTAAGGGCATTATTGTCTTTTCACTGACAAAACATAATTTTATTTTGATCCAAGAGAGTGCAGTGAAATTTCATGGGGTCCAAGTGATGTTTTCCCATTAAAAAGGAACATATTTCTAAAAATATATTAAAGTAATAGAGAGTGAGAAGACTAGTAGAACCCACAGTTAAAAATGCAGGCCGCACCTTGTGGCCTGCAGTTTTGTTTATAAACTTTGACAAATTTGATAAGTTTATCTCTTAAATTGCTGATTATATTTTAAAATTTTTTAAGAGGAATAATTGATGTTAGGAAAGTAAATTTAATAACTCATATATGTCTCGTACTTTTGGCTGTCTTTAAAAATAGGAAATTGCTTTTTTTTTTTCAAAGAAAAATGTGGGCCCTCAGGTTGGCTCACTACATGCACACTACTGGTTTGCCAACCCACAAAAGTGCGGGCCGCATTCCCAGCTCTACCCACGTTGCAAAAAGTCAGTGTTAACCGTGTTGCTATATATGTTACTAAAATAATTGATTATGTCTACTTTTACACTTCAAAATAATTAATTATGTAGTGTGCCCATAAAAAAATAGTTTGTTGCTAAATTTCCACCTTAACCCTTAAACATATTAACTATCATTGTAAGAACAAATTAAAAAGGTTCAATATTTTTAAACAAGGAGTTCATTTTATTAACATGAACCATTTTTTTTTTCAAAAAACTATAATATATATCACTATAAAAAAATGTTTTTAATAAATATATTGGGTATAAATTTTACTATATTTGTTTAATATATACATTTTTTCTTTTGAAAAATTTCTATATTTCAATAGGTAAATCATTTAATGAAATTTTAAGTGCATTTCATATCTTTTAGCATTTAATTGTTTATGATCAGCGTAAAATGGTCGTTTCTATTAGATTGCTTCAAAGAGCTGAATCTTACGGCTAACTTAATTAATGTGGTGGAGGGATGTATATGTTCCCCAAGTATGAAGCTTTTGTGGAATGGGATGGAGGGAGACATGTTTATTCTGTCTGGAGACCTCCGACAAGAGGATCCCATGTCACCATATATTTTTGTGCTTGTTATGAAAAAATTTGCACACCTTATTCAGACCACTATGAATGAAGAAACTTGGCGCCCTTTCCGGTTGAAAAAGAATGGTACACCTGTGTCTCATCTTTTCTTTACCGATGATCTCATTTTATTTGTAGAAACCAGTATAGAGCAAGCAGGAGTGATTAGAGCATGTCTTGATAATTTTTGTGATGTTTCCCCAATGGGGGTGAATAATGCCAAATCCATAGTATTTTTCTCTTGGGATGTGAATCGCAATGGGAAATCTGAAATTAGCCCATTCTTGGGTTTTACTTGCCACAGCTGATCTCGAAAAGTATCTTGACAAGAGAAGGGCTGGTTCGCGCACCTAGATGCGTGTAAAGAGCCGCTGGGAATCATTCAGGGATCTATGATTTGCTTCTGGGAATCATATTTCATTGACGCATCGGGTGCATGGTTTTCAACTGAGCGATGTTGTGAATGAAATTTTACAAATGCCAAGTTTAAGTGATAGAGGAGATTATCCTATGTGAAAGTGGTCGCTGATTGAACCACATTTTATATATGATTTTTTATAATTAAATTGGAATTTTGGTGCATTTTTTGAAACATTGTTGCATGATTAAGCATTAATTTTTGTTAGGGATAATTGTATTGAATTAATTGTAATTAGGAGTAAAAGTGTCATAATTTATTAATTATTTTATGTAATTGTTTCTAGAATTTTTTATGTTACGTTTATGTTTAATTTTACATTGTAAGTGTTTTGAAAAAAAAAATAGAAATTTTGGAGGGGTTCAGAATTAAGACCTGTTTGAGAAAGCATTTACCAATAACTAACGGTGCGGTGTCTATGAAAAAAGTACAGTGGGCCAGTAGGTGGTGTTTGGGAATACGATTACGCCACTGGCCTTTTAACCCAAAAGTGGCTTCCGAGTAGAAGCCCACAATTGCAGCTTCTCAATCGCGGCGAGGCTGGGTTGCGGAGAAGACGTTACTCAACATTTATTTTCCCCGCCTGTCCTTTGCAATGCAATTGCAGATCGCATCTATCTCCTTCTATTTCACGCCTCTCTTCTGTTGCTGCAACTGCTGCTTATCCGTGTTGATGTCACCGTAAATACTGTCGCCGTCTGTGGGTGGTTCACCGGTGGCGGTCCTTCTCCTAGCTCTGCTGTGTGTTGTCTTTTCTGTGGCGATATGTGGGGCTTTGAGCTTTTGCCTTTGTTTTATGTCGGCTTTCTTACTCGTTCTCTGAGTTCTGCCTTTGGACGGCGTCCGGCGGTGGGACTCTTGTGCCAACGGAATCCTGGAAGCTTTTGTTTTAACACTTTTTCTGATGCCGTTTGTACTTAGTCACAGAGCAAATCGGGAGGAGAAATATGGCGACACAGCCTACCACTTGCTTTCTTTGCTGGAACTTCACTCACCTCAGCTGCAATCACTCTAATGCAGTTCACTTTCCCTTACCCTCGCATCGGTTTCTCACCGCTTCTTGTAGAATGCGACAGCGTAATCTCAGGTGCTCACCGTTTACTTTATTTTACCACATGTTAATTGTTTTGGAAGCGTTGATCTATTTGATTAATTTTGGTTCGCCAGTAATTTTATTCAAGTTGATTTGGTTGGACGAGTTGGTTTTTTTATTGGGGCTTGGTTTTGATGGATTTTTGCATAATGCTTTTGTTGTCATTCTTTCGTCCATTGATTGAAGCGTGGTTTTTAATGAACATTTCATTTTCAATATTCATGGTGTTGTTGAACTCAGAAAACGCAATTCTTTGGTGCAGTATATGCTTTGCCTCTTTTTCTTATTTCTTAATCATAGTCAAAATGGGCAAGGGAGTAAACTATTAGGGGTTTGTAAATCTAATGTGTTAATTTTGAGAGTCTAATGCATCTAAAAGTAAATAAAACCACTTCATTTTATTGCGTTAATGAGTTTCTTTGAGGTAATGCTACGTACTTTTCATGAAATGTAGCATCTTTTCCTTCTGACTTGGAGTAATTTTAATTTAGCAGTCAATTAGAGTAAAAGTGAATGTTAGTCTACTTGAAAGAATGACTGGTTATCTTTATTTTGTTAAATTTTGTTTTGATTCTACTTCAATAAGGTGGCTACTGTACTTTGCTGGCTAGTAATTTTGTATATTTGGCGATTAGAATGCAATAACTCATTCAAATGTTCACAGTTCCCAGCACAAAAAGTAACATATCAAGAAAGCTTCTCATGGACCCCCTCCTACTGAAGGAGATCTCCATCCAAGTGAAGATGAGGACTCTGAGCTGAGAAAGGTTTCCTTGGATGGCATACCAAACTTGAACAAGGAAATCTTAGACACTACTGATAAGGACAGTGATAGCAGTGATCACATCGAGTATATCAATGTGGAGAATTTGAATAATCCTGCTGTACTAGCTGAACCAGCACCTTTGGTATGCTCTTCTAGAGCTTGAAATTGTGGATTTATCTCTCTGGTTTCTTCTTTAGAATTCTGTCTGTTCTGTTCAATTATTTTCTGTTTGGATGTTGGTCTGTTCAAATCCACAGATCTATGGAGTATGGACCACCTATTTAGATATTTCATGGTTAAGACTATATAGATTATCAATCTTACTGAGAAAATTGGGAGAGCAGAAAGTTCGGAGGAAAGGAGAAAGAGACCAAACTCAATATATGATTGAAAAATTCAATAATGGTACGTGCATAAAAGTGACCCTGCAATGTCTAATTAATAATATGTCTGCACTATGGATAACTTTTCTTTTGGCTGCACTATGGATAACTTTTCTCTTACAAGACTGACATTAATTTGTCACCTCGGAACAAGATACTCGAAGTAACTCTTGTCTTCATGTACAAAATTTTCCTAAATCCTTAATACCTAATAGCAAAACTATATCAAAATGTATAATATTTTGGCCTTCTTTTTCTTTTTTCTTTTTGAGTAGCACCCTACTGGGTGCGGGCCGGGATCGAACCCGGATGTTGAGGCACAGAGGCCTCATGCCTTACCAACTGCGTCATAGTGTACTAGGCTTGGCCTTCTTTTTCTAATATGTGTTTTCTTTGACTTTCTTCTATGTTTACTCTCTTGGGATCGCTTGTTGGGGAAATGTGTTAGCACACCATTTGCAAAGAACGAAATCATGTTTCAGCATGCTATAATTGATTCCATTAACCATCCTATCTATTGGATCTCTATTTGAAATGTCTTAAGAAAGAGGAAGCTAAAAGATTAATGTATCAATGGATTCTGTTGCTCTATATGCAGAAACTGAGTACAAACTGCATCAGAAAAAGTCTTGTCCAGCTTGTTCGCATTCATGGTGGAAGAATATTTTCTTCCACCATGTTTTCTATCTTTTTTGGAGACTCTTGTGCCATGATAATGAAATGGGGCAGATGAAGCATCTGAAACCAATTGAAATTTTTTCATTGTATCAAATTTTAATTTTAATTTTTTACTTTAATTATCACAATATATACAAATAATATGTGTGTGTAGTATTAAATAAGATTTGTGTCCTTTTCTATTATTTTTCATCCAAACTGACTTTTCAAATAATAATCAAAATAGGCTTAAGATTAGAAAAAAAGTTACTTTTACCACCGCCAATCTAAACATAAATCACATTTACAATATGATTGTTATCCTATTTTACTTTTACAAACGTCAGATTGCAAAAAAAGCCAATTCTGCCACCACTAATCCAAAAGGACTCTTAATTATTTTGATGACTAGGGCAACCTATAGAAAAGGCCCCTGAAATTCTGAAAATTTCATGTTTGTGAAGAAGAAAAGGGCCTTGGAAAAATAACCAGATTTTCAGGAAATTCTGATTGAGCCCCAAAACATTTCAAATATTTTATTGAAGTCACTCCAGAAACTTTTTGAAAATATTCATTTAGGCTACTGTTCCTCATCTCTGAGAAGGGAGGCAGACCCGATATGAACCAAGATCCAACATTGAATAGTAAAGGGGGCTGTGAGCTGGGAGTTTGGAAACGGGAGGAGAGCTGAGAGTTGAGATTGGGCAGGCACCGCTGAGAAATCCGCCATTACCACCGTCTTCGACCTCTCCCAACAACGATAATCACAGATGGTGCGGCGAAGGTGAACTTGAGAAACAGAACAGAGAGCATCGCGAAGCAAAACCAGTAGCTCGGATTTCCACCTTTGGTTCTCTTAACCTTCGACCTCTCTCTCTCTCTCTGTCCAAACCACCGTCCAAGCACCACAACCACCGTCAGCCCCTGCCCTCAACTTCGCCGGATTAGTTCTCCTATTCTCTTCATTCCACCATCACCGCCGTAACACCATTATCACCGCCACTTCCTCTGCTCTCTTTCACTCCATTACCATTAGCTCCTTCTCCTCCAATCATTTCATCACCATAGACCTTCCATTACCGTCTCTCTGCTCTTCAACACGTCACTACCTACTGCCTCTTCCATTCTCGGTCAGGATCCACGGCTTCAACACCACCACCGTGACATCCTCTTCTTCCCCTGTCCAGCACCACCATCATCAGTCCTTCCATTTTCGTCCTCATATTTTCCAAACCACCATTGCCTTTCACTCCTTCATTACGTCATCCTTATCATCAGAAACTACTTAGCCTAACACCTGCTCCTTTGTTACTGCCCCTTCAACTTCTTGAACCCATTCCATTTGCTCTTTTCTATAGTTGGCAGGAGATTTAATTGTGTTGCAGCTGAAGCTAGAGATATGAGTGGTTAAATTGCTTGGGTCTTAGTGGCAAAGGAGGTGGCTAAAGCTCTTTGCTATAAAGGGGAGTTCAATAATTTCCATTAGCTCAACTTATGCACAATGTTTTGGTTCGATTAATTTTGTATTGGTATATGTGTATTTTTGATATTTAGATGAGTACTTATTTATCTATGATGGATTGTTTTTGTGTTAAATTTTATATTGGTGCAATTGAATTTTATTGGATTTATTTCTTTTTGAATGAGCGAAGTTATGCATTTTATGTGATAACTAGAGTGTATGATGGATTTAATTCAATTTGAGTGTCACGATTGTGCTCTTTTTTAAGAGGAAGCAAATGCATTAAGATGATTTTGAAATACACATTAAGTGGTTTTTAACAATTAATCTAAAAAATGATTATGAATGCGATTGTAGGATTGGTCATTAATTAAGTAAATTGGACCTAACACAATTGCTTAGAGTTCTTAATTTGACTTGATGTAAAATTAACTCCCAAAATATTTTAAGAAGCTAGGAAAGCTATCAAATTTACTACCAAGACTCATTTTATTATATAATCTGTTTTTAATCCAAATCATGTCTTTATTATTTTCCAAAAATACCAAAAAGATTATAATTAACTTTATTTTCATAAATTTTAATTTAAAGAAAACCAATTTTAAAATCCTCTTTTCTAACCATGTTTATGATACTTAGTTTTATTTAAGGAAGTCAAAATAAAAGACTCCTTGATAAGAGAACGATCCCGAGTTATTTGTATTATATTACATTTAATTTATGATAATTAGTAATTTGAGCCCGAGGTGGTTAAGATTATGTCAAATCAATCACCCTGGGGTTCTTCCTCTACTCAGACTGCATATCAGAGTATGCTGTGTGAAGGAGACGAGGTTTCCAGATGATTTTTCAAGGTTATTACTTTAATCAGTTTTCTCCATATAATTTCTGTGGTGGTAGATAAGAGAGAAAAATGGTGATGATCAGAAGCGGAAACACGTTATGCACATGGGAGCTATGCCCACCAGGTCCCACCACTGAATTTAAAAAAACAAAAATCATGACTTGTCTATATACTTTCAGCCTTCTAATTTTAGTCATACTGAATTATATGTAATTTATTCTCTAATCATTTTTAAAGTTATATAAAAACTTAATTATTACAAATAAGGATGAACCGATATAATAATTGTTGTGAATGAATTGGGATAAATACTTACATAATTTAGAGTGCTACATCATTTGAATTTTATATAATTAAAACATATCAACTCAAATCATTTTAATCCTAGTTGATCAACAATTCATCAAAAATAATTCACATTTTATTTTGTTTTTAAGAAAAGAAAACATCTTAATTTAAAAAAACGAAAACAAAATGATCAATTTATATTATATTTTTGTTAAAAACAAAATAAAATATGAATTGTTTAAGATGAGTCAACAAACTTGATTAAAATGATATGAGTTGATGTGTTTTCGTTAGACAAAATACCGATGACATGGTACTCTAAGAGCATGTAAATATTTCTCATGAATATTACCAAGTGTTTACCGATATTTATTATATCAGATGCACTAATTCAGTGTTTATATTTATCAAATCGTAAATCGTAAAAATAATTTTAAGTGAGTGATTAGCATGGTATATATGATGAGAAAGGAGAGATATTTCTTATTGGCCCATTGACCATTTGGCGAAGACTATATGGCTATCCTATCCCCATTTTGTGGACACAATTTGTTCTGTACGTCTTGGCGAATCACAGCAACTCATCGCCGTTTCTCATCGGAGACGATCGTCTGCCATGTTTCAATTCACAACTTGAAATAGCATTCAGTAGTCTTCTCTCTCTCTCTGATTTCTTCTTTTCAATATTTTTATCTTCGTTTGTTACTTCTGCTACTGCGTGCCTTTGCATACTTATTCATTTTAATTTCTACTTCTAAGTTAGACAGATTCAAGATTCATTCTCTCAATAATCTTCATTCCTTAATTACTTTGTTCGATCAAATTGCATGCATATTAAGGTAAGGTAGATAGATATGATTTAGTATATGTGCAGCGAAAAATTAAAGTACGTAGATACTTGTATATACTCAAAGAAAATCGGATTAAACTTATTGACGGAAATTTAAGCCCCATACTTACAATTTTTTAGAAGGCATGATCATGTTTATAAGATAAGGATGTTTGAAATTTTAACTAACTTTTTTTTCATTTTTATCCCCATTAATTACATACTCCCTCTGATCTTTTTTATAAGAGCCCAAAATTTAAATTATCTTGATTTTTTTTATAAGAGCTCAACAAGAGTTATCTTAACATTTAATGAGTTTTTTTTTATTTTTGCCCTTCATTAATTATATGTATTGCATTAATTAGAATAATATTAGTATTTATATTTACTTTATTTCTTTCTGTTACTTACCCCCTCACAAATAAGAGTATACTTAAAAAACATGCTTGATTTCATATATATTTATTATTTTTAATTAATATTAACCATCTTTTTAAATTACATAATTCAGTTATTAGTTTCTTATAAACAATATGAAGTGAGTATTACTATAGCACTTGATTAATTATGATCTCTTGCATCATATATGCAGAATCACAGCTCATATTAATAAAGACAAAGGCAAAGGCATTCGACTATGTTCTGGCAAAGCAAACTCCAATAATGACACGGAACACAACCTCCTGCATTCTTAAGGTACATAAGAATATACTCTTTTTAGTTTATAAAATAAATCACTTTAATTACTATAAACTAACTCATTAGAATTAAATATATCTTAAATTATTTTTTCTACTTTACTTATAATAAATGATGTTTTAGAAGAGAGAGAAGAATACATAGAGCCACATTTTTTAACCATGAACATGGAGTCACATTTAAACACAAATTACATGAGCAAAATTAATAAATAAACATATTAATTGCTACACCGGTTCAAAATATAATAATCAAATAACTAAATTATGAATTCAAAAAGTTATTTAAAATTTATTGAAGACAATAAATATGTAAAAAAATATAACTTACTTTCCTAAAAAAAAACCTCTATTTATGAAAAGGGTGAGTGGAAGAGAGGATAAGTGGAAAAAGAGATAAAGAGAGGGAGTTGAAAAAATAATCTAGAGAGACATGTGATTAATTAAGGGTAAAATTGAAAAAAAAAAAATTAAATGATGAGACAAAAACAAAGTAGCTCTTGTATGAAAAACCACACCTCCTCACAAGTTTGGCTTTTATACTTTGAACAAGAGGGAGTATTATCTAAGTGACTTATATTGTGGATGAGAGGATTATATATCTTCTTATCTTTTCTAAGAACCATGTGAGATATTTATTACATCTATCCCATATTGCCCTTATTTAATATTAATTCAATTTCTCAAGGTTACACAATATATGTTTATTAAATGAAGATAAAATTAGAAATTCCTTTGATTTTGAGGTAGAGGTAAAGATTTTTAAATTTTCCCTTAATAATTCAGGTGATAATAAGTGCCCGATAAAAATGAGTGATTGGAGTATATATAACTTGGTTTAAACAATGAATAATCAAACTAAATCAAAGGTAAACATTTGGGAGATAATTTAATTTCCCACGTTGCCATTGATGGGTAATTAAGTATTTTCTCCAGTCCACAACATAGGGCACTTTTAAAAAAAATCATGATTCAGAATATAAGTTACCTTCAGTTTAATTAATGCTCTTTTTTCTATTTTGCCTATATAATTAATACTCACTTTCCAACTTTGCCTATCCCACTCATTATCTCCCCTCTCTCTAAAAATAACATTCTCAATGTAATTAAACACATTTCTTAAGAAGGGTAAAAGTGGAAAAAATTTATATTTCAGGACATATTAAAGGATTTAACTGTTATTTTTTATTTCTTGTAATATAGTTTAAGTGTCCTCTATTGTGAACAAGAGGGAGTAGTTTAATTGCATAGTGTATAATAAGTAATAAGGCGTAATAGGGAGTTAGAAATTTGAAAGATCAAAAAAGGCAAAGCAAAAAAAGACGGTTGGGTGGACAAAACTTGTTAAAGAAAGCTTGTGACTTGAATTTCTTATTTTTCTTGAATTATATTTTTTTTAATTATGACTAGTTTCACTCATATCAGATTTTTAAAACTTTGATATTTATCATACCAAGAACGGTGTTTGGAAAACACAAAAATCAATTTAAACCAGTGTTTTAAGGACCGGACCGGACCGGACGGTCCGACCGGTCCGACCGGTGGCCGGAGGAGAAGACGATCCGAGTTTCAGAGTTAAGCCGTTCAAAAGGTTAGGCCGGATTAGGCCGTCTAGAACCGCCATTTAGACCGGAAACCGGAGTTAAGCCGCCACCCGGAACGAATATTTGAAAGCCGGACGGCTTAAACACAATTAGCAGAAGAGAAAAAAGGAAAGGGAGGGAGAGGACGAAAGAAGAAGCGCACATCCTTCATCATCTACGCTGTCATGGAAGAGATTTTTAGCCTGAGTACCACTGCAAGATAAGATTTTTGAAAGGAGAAGTGAAGGAAAAGAGCCCATCCGACTGGTAGCATCTCCGACGAACTCGCGAATCTGGGAGGACGATGGAAAAAGTCTTGAGTGATGAAGAAAGAGAAAGAGGCAGTGTTGAGAAACTGAAAATGAAAGGGACGCCTTGAAATTCGGAATGAAGCGTCTTCCATACGCAAACTGAAATGATGGCCCCATGGGTAATAATTAATAATTAATATTTTTGAAATTTTTTAAACTGAAATGATTTAAAAGATGCAAACTCCAAATACAATCAGATTTTTGAACAAAAAAAAAAAATACAATCAGACTTGGGATTGGGAGTTGGATATATTACGATCTCATTCTTAAAATTTAATGCATAAAAATATCTCCTTTTATTTTGATGGCTGAAAATTAAATAAATTGTCATATTAAATTATTTCCGTTAATTAATACAAAAAATAATGATTTACTATATTATAAAGGCAATGAAAAAGTATTTACATTAGAATATCATGATTATTTTTAAAGATAAGAATTATTATAAAAATTTAAGATTTTAATTACAAATTTTTAATTATACTTATATTTTATGCTGGTTTATAATTTATATATTGTGTTTATTTTTGGGTTACTTTTTTTTAATTTATTCAACACTGTATATATATATATATATATATATATATATATATATATATATATATATATATATATATATATATATATATATATATATATATTCTCTTCTTATTTATTGAGATGGTGAGTGAGTTAATAAACTTAGATAATTTCTTAAAAAATTCTCTTGTATGTAAGAAATTCATGCTTGGATCAATTAAGAGCAACCAAACACCAATGTTTAACAAAGCATGAAATCATTATTATTTGTGATTTTTGTTAGGTTAATGGTTGATTTAAATGTTCTTTCTTAAATGGTGTTTTGTGACTTTACTAACTTCATATGAAATTAGATTAAAAATTAATTATTGTAATATATATATATATATATATATATATATATAATATTTTTAAATTTAATTATTACATCACCGGTCCGGCTCAACGGCTCAACCGTTCCAACCGGTTGAACCTTGACCCGTTGATCTTTCCGGCTCAACATCCGGTCCGGCTTTTAAAACATTGATTTAAACAAAAACTTTCTATATTTTATTTATCTTTTACTGCAAAAAATAACTTCAAATGAATAAGTCCAAAAAACACCCATGGCGAGGTACTAATCTGAGTCTGGAATTATTCTTGTGTACGTTCTGTATCGCTCTCCAGCTGTATCACAGAGTGCTTTACTTTCTGTATTGAATACTGTAACCGTAGGGCTATTCTTTGTTGACGCGTTTTCTTCTGTTTCTCACCTGAGAGTCGTCCGTAATGCTTCAGTTGAGTTCAGAACTTGAGATAGCGTTCAATAATCTTTCTTTCTCTGATTTATTCTTTTCAATTTCATTATCTTCCTTTGTTACTTTTGTTTGTGCCTTTGCATCTTAAAATAGCGATCGGAGTCTTAAAAAAAACAGCTACAATATTTTAGTTGGAAGCGCTTTCTAGACAAGGGCCATACAACTTAGTGCTCGTTTGGAAGAGCTTATTTTTTGTCAATAAGTGTTTATAATTCGTGATTCACTGTATATGAGGTAAGTATGTGAGAGGAGTTTTTTCTCGGCTTGCGTAAATTGAGCTTATTTTCTCAAAATAAGCTCTCCCAAACATGCCTTAATTATTTTTTCACTATTATAGAAAGTGTTTTTAATATCCTTTTTTTAAGTGTTTTAACGTCTGAAAATAGAGGAACGTCTATATGAACAATATAAAAAATAAATGATAATAACGTCCGTATTTTAAATTAGGAACGTCTAAAGTGTTATATTGACACTTTAGACTTCCCTTTTTAAAATGGGGAAGTCTAAAGTTCAGACTTTAAACTTCCCCATATCAAATGAGGGACGTCTAAAGTGGTAATGTTTTGTTTTTTTCCAAATAGGAACATTTAAAGTGTTTTTTTAAAAAAGTAGTTTATATTTTTCACTGTCCAGCAATTAAAACCTATAAAAAGAAATAGAATCGAACAATTCTTCATAAACGAAAATGTCCTTATAAATAGTAAAGGAACATCCAGTACTAGCTAATTAAATGTTGACTTCTACTAATACAATTTATAATAATTACCACAAAGTTTCAAAAAGTTGTCTACACAACTACTAACTAATAAAAACAAACTTATCAATTATCATTAACTTATCACAAAATGCCAAAAAGGAAACTCAAGATCCAAAAAAGATTAATATTGGTGAAGGATGATAAATCTAAATGTCAGCACTAACAAAATGCATCTATAATAATCTCAGTTCAAAACCTAGTTCATAAAAAAACAAAAATAATTAACCATACCTTTTAGCGACGGTGGGAGAGGGATGAGGGAGGCCAACAGCGAGGACGAACGGAGGAGGAACCAACGGCGTCAAAGATCGAGGAGGGACGATGGCGACAAGCTTCAACAGTGGAGAGGGAGAGAGGAGGACGGTGGAGGATAGTGGTGGAGAGAGACGAGGACGACCTTGAAGAGAGAGTGACGGTAGTGAGAGGGAGTGACTGTGGAAGAAGAAACTTGAAGAGAGTAATGGTGGAAGTGGAGGAGCTTCAAGAGAGAATGAGGGTTTTGAGGAAGTAGATCCTCTCATCATCTCATTTTCTCATCATCCCTCATGAACCCATCTGAACTGTTGATTTGGAAGAGGAGCCATTTGGACCGTTGATTAAGAAGGGGAGAGAAAAGTGAAAGGAGTGATAACTTGATGACGTGACTTATATTTTACCTTTTAGATTGATTAGACCGACATGATTTAGAGATTATGAGGAATTATGAGAAAATGGATAATGAGAGAAACCGAACCCGGGTTTTGAATAAAAAAAGTTAACTCGCGGGGATAGGCATGACTTTAGAGGAAATGATATCAATTTGACTGACATACATTACCTTTTTTTTTTTTAACTTTAAGAGACTCAAATGACTTTAGACGTCCTTATTTAAATTAGGGATGTCTAAAGTTTTTTTTTAAAAAAATTGTACTTTAGACGTCTCCAGTTCAAATAGGGACGTCTAAGTACACAATTTTTTTTTTAAACTTTAGACGTCCCCAATTCAAATAGGGACGTCTAAAGTGACACACTTTAGACATCTCTATTTAAATTGAGGAAGTCTAAAGTTTTTTTTTTTTTTTTTTGTATGCAGATTTTTCAAATCAAATCAAACTTAGAAGAAAAGGAAAATGGGTTCAAATTGCAGTTTTTTCGGAAATAGTTTGAAATAGAATAAAATAAGGTAATAAAAAATAAAATATTGGTAAACTGTAAAACATTTTTATAGTCGAAAATAAAATAAATTTTCAATTGCCGATTTTTCAAATCAATCAGGTAAGTAAATTATTTAAAATTGAAACATTTTTAATATGAAATAATAATTTATCTTTTCACATCAAAATAAATAAGTAATTTAAATTTAAAATATAAGTGAATTTAAATCAATTCCAAACATTGATTTTCAAATTAAATCTATATAATTTTAAATACTGTTCTACCGGCTTCCCTCTCTAAAATGGCTCATCATCAACTTAAGACACAGGTCACTATTCACAAGAGTGATCTGTCTTGCTTTTAAAAAAAATGCTTTGGGCTTTGGGATAGCCAAGCAGTTCATTAATGGAGCATGTGGCTCTGTGTTGGCTGGAAAGGTATGTGATTTAATTAGACTTGTTCAAATTTCAAATCCACCTCTAGCCTGTAGGTTTGATAGGTTCAGCCCAAATTTCCCTCTCTTACTTTCTTTACTCAGCCATAGCTTCCCCATTTTTAAATTTCAAATTTCAATTGCCATATTTTTTGAAATCTCTTTCTCTCTTTTCATTTAAGTATGATGTCTTCCCTTTCTTTGACCTCTTACTCCTCCGCACAACCTAGAGTTTTATTCTCACTCTCTCCGCTCTTCCTGAGCTTCACCCCCTTTTCTTTATTCCCTTATTTACCTAGAAGTGGACGGACGGTGGGCAGATCTGGCGATGCCGCCGGCGAAAAAGCTGCCACAAGGATGGTGGCAAGTGGATACAGAGACAAGGATGCGATGGTTACGGCTGAGAGTTTGAGATGAATTTGTTGTTTTCTTCAAGGTAATCTTTTGTCTTCAGGCAATGGAGATGTTATCAGGAGTTCAATGTTCCAGTTCCGATGATTTTTCTAGTTACATATGCATCTGTTGAGGATGAGAGACATATTTGTGATATTATGAACAAGAAATGATCAATAAAAAGTCGATATGCCCGCGGATTTGCACTTTCGGTATAGGTATGGTTTCCAATGTTCCCTGCTCCTCAAACTATTCGCTCTGTATGTATTGTTTGAGAAGCCTTCAATAAATTCTTTTCATTATAAAATTATTATTTTTTTGTTGGGTTGTGTTTGATATTTAAGAGTTCAACATTCTTGGAATATCCCAGGTTCGTTCTTCAATCATTATTTCTTGAGCATGCTTGCTACGATTGGTAAGAAGCATAAATTAATTTCCTGACATTTTACTATGTACACTTACATAATGAATTGATGAAAATGATGTCTCACTCCTATTTAAGTTGACACTATTATGTTTGAACCAGACAAGCCTTAGCAACCTAGCATTGAAAAAGTAACACACTGCTTATAATGTTTAACTTTCATTATAAGATATTGGGCATTGGCTACGCTTGGAAAATCATAATTGTTTTCTTACCTGCAATTAAGAAAAATTTTAATAATGAAATACATATGGAATTTGAGATATCTATTATTTTGCATAGAAGTGGTGAATATATCACACTAACGTTTGTTTATTGAATTGAGTTTGATTGATGCAAAATTTAGTTCTCAAATAAAAATTACTACTTTTACTATAGCAATCAATAAAAAGGAAAGACAATCAATAAGTCATGTTGACTTTATATCTATAAAATCCACCTTCTAAACAAATATAATCAATTGATTATCTTTAAAAAAAAGTATACTCAAACAATTATAATCTCAATCAACACAATGCTCTCAGCGCAACGCGCGGAGGAGTTTATGCTAGTTTTAACCAATAAGACGATAAGATAGCTGACAATCATCAAATCAGATTAAAAACAATAATAAAACGGAACATAAAATTGCAGATTTTTCAAATCAAATTTAGAAAAGGAGAATGGATTCAAAATTTCAGACTTTTCGGAAAGACAACAAAACTTCATAAAAAATCAAAATTTAAAACACACTTTAGACGTCCCTATTTGATTCGGGAAAGTCTAAAGTACAATTTTTTTTTGTACACTAGCCGTCCCCAATTCAAATAGGGACGTCTAAAGTTAAAAAAAGTTTACTTTAGGCGTCCCAAATTCAAAAAGGGACGTTTAAAGGGTGCCTTAGGCGTCCCAAATTCAAATTGGGATACTTAAAGCTACCTAGTTCTCAACCATAGTTACAAAAATACTGTTGCCTTTGTTTTTTACTTCCTTTTTTTAAAAACAGACATCCTTTTGGTAGTAGAATTTATATTCTGTAGTGGTGTAATTTGTTAAAAACATAATGTTAGCTATGGGGCTTACTCAACTGGCATTTTATTTTATTTTTTCCAAAATATAGGTATTGTGTGGTGCTTGTTTAGGTAAGGGTCACAGAAGCTTAACATTAGCTATTATAAACGCCACAACTTCTAAATATTTTTTTTTAAAAAAAATTTATTTGTAGTGCTTTTTTAAAGAAGCGTTACAAGTGGGGTGCCACTAAATCCCTCTTTTGTAGTAGTGGCTTTTTATCACTTTTGGACATGGAGTTGACTTTAGGGTGGTACAAGAACTATTTCAACGTTCCGGGAAAACTGTCATTTAGCTTTTGCACACGGTATTAGAGGCTTGCCTTAGTCTAGCAAGGGAAAATATCAAATCGTGTGATCCTAAATTCCATGGATGCCACCCAAAAATACTAAACAATCACCAATATTATCTATACTTCAAGGATGTTATTGGAGCAATAGATAGAACTCACTTAAAGTATGTGGTCAGTAGTCCCAACCGAGATAAATATATCGGGAGAAAGGGATATCCAACATAAAATGTCATGGATGTATGTGATTGAGATATGTGCTTTACGTTCGTGTTGGCAAGATGAGAAGATACTGCACATGATGCTCGTATATTTCACTCTGCTATCTCAAATACATCTATGACTTTCCCTTATCCGCCTGCAGGTATATTTTCGTCTACTTCAGTTAAATTGCTTTCATTTCACATTTGAATTAATCTCACACTTTGAAAATGATTTCATCATTTATTATGGAAATATTATTTGGTCAATGCTGGATATCCAACACCAGTTGAGTATCTTGATCCTTACAGATGTGAGTATTATCGCCTGCCAGAATTCAGGCGTTAACTTGGATAAATCATAAAGAGACCTTTAATCGTTATAATTCAAGTTTAAGGTTCACTATAGAAAGGACTTTTGGAGTGTGAAAAAATAGATTTGAAATCTTACAAAAAATACGCAAATACAACTATCAAACACAAGTCCACATAGTTTGTGCAACAATGGTCATACATAATTTTATTAGGAGAATTTCTCAAACTGATGTTAATTTCAAGCAAGCTGAAAATGAGAATATAGGTCGTGTAGATGATAATAGTCTAGATGAAGAGCCATCCTCGACAAATTATGTTGCAGCATCTTCAACGCAAATGAATCATATTCGTAACACAATTAGAAACCAAATGGCACAGGATATGTGATTTAATTAGTTATGTAATATTATTTGATCAAATTATGTATTTTAGCACCAATTTCTCCAACTTAACTTTTTCACTTTTTATAATTTTGAATTTAATTTTTATCTTATAATTATCACAAAAGTCACTTATGCTACTGTCAATCCAAACAAGTTTCACTTTCAAAAAAACACTTATGCAACCATAAATTCAAACATAAATTATATCACACAATCTGATGTTTATCCAATCTTAAGTTTACATAAGTCATATTACAAAAAAATCATTTTTCCCCATCGCTATCCCAAACACACTCTTGATATTTTTTGCTTATTACAAAGGCAGTGTGTGCAAGATTTAAGATGCTTATCAATAACATACCACTTTTTTCATATGTCAAAACACTTGTAGGGGAAAAAGTTTTTTTTTTCCTTCACCAACGAGAAAAGTTTGATTCTAAATATAAGTCATTTATAGGTAATTAATAATATTTTCAATTTTATCCACATTTAATTTCTAATAGAAAGAGAGATAGAGGAGAGAAATGTAAAAATGATTTGTAAACGTAAATAAAGACAATTTTAATATAAGGGAAGATGCAATAAATTTTATTAGTTTAACGCATTTCTTGATATATGAGCTGTGTCAATATTATAGCCCTATTCATTATCTTCTATTTCCTCTTCTTTTTTTTTTTTTGGTAAAATACCAGAGCATCTCCCCACCGGAACAGTGGGAGACTAATCTCTCGGGATTTGCAGAGGCCTAGGCATGGGAGCTACCCTCCCAAGCACGCCAGCTCAATTCCCATCCTCCAGCGGGATTGAACCCGGGAGTGATGGTTAAGGGACACAAACCCTCATCCATTTGTGCCATATTTCCCAAGGAACAAAAAACCGGACCGGACAATAAACGGGTCACGGCACAGGTTCAAGGGTTAATGGGTCAACGGGGTCTAACCGGTGATCGAACCGGTGATCAAACCGGTCATATTAAAATATTAGAATTTATTAGTGATAATATATCTATTAATATATGTTTAAACTCTTATAGATAAAAATGAAAATTTTTACAAAAAATGCTTAAAATCTAGTAATATTAGTTATGATGCCTATACTTATACAATGATATCTTTTTTCATATATAATTATTATATCCTTTTTTAAATAGATTTTTTGAAATTTTCACTTCCCACGTCATTTTTTCACAGCATACTTCCCTCCTTTTCTTTTAGTAATATGAACATATATATAATCTTTCCGTAGTAATGCCCTGCGTGGGGATAAGTAAAAGAACTCTCATGACAGCTGTGGAAAACGCAGGAAAAGGACGAAATAAGGCACCCTCTATGTCATAGCTAGGTTGAGGCTGCCATCATTAATGCTCACCAAATTTTTTTGACTTCTCGCAAAAGTGCAAAACCCTCAATGTGATATATCATTTATAGTTTTATACTCAATTTCTTTGCTCATCTCGGAATAAACTCAGGTCGCTGAACATGATCCCGTCGTGCATCGTCTCCCCATTCCATCTGGCGTTCTCTATTGATTCAATAACACCTGGTAAAAGCCTCCTTCTCATTCACTGCCATAAAACTCCGATGGAAAATCCAGCCTCCACAGTTGAAATCCCTAAGCATCCTTCTCCATTTTTTCTGATCATCTCCTCTTCTTTTCTTCTTCCTTTCGTCCTCTCCTTTCTTCTTCTTTTTTTCTGGTAAACATCATTCTTTCATGGAGTTTTTTACTGTACCGTTTGCGATTTTTCATTTTAAAATAGTGAACCGGATCACTTGCTAAAGCCGCCGGTTTCCCAAGTTAACCCCGAGTCACACCGGTTCAGGGCGGTTCTATAATATACCGGTTCAGATGGCAAACCAGATCGAAAAACTGGCCGGTTGGCCGGTTTCCGGCCTAAACCGGCCGGTCCGGTCCGGTTTTTCGTTCATTGATATTTCCTCTTCTTTGGTTGTGATTAATTCGGCCGAACACGTATCCATTTTCATCATCTATTGGAGACCAAACGCACTTTAAAGTTCAAAGCCCAATCACAAAAACAAAGAGCATAAGAAGTGGGTTATTTGAGAAAGAGGAGACAAATACAAAGTATATAATTGAGAGGATGTCAAGAGGCACGTGGTTGAGTGTAAAAAAAAGGGGTTAAGGTGCAAAAATACTCATGTGATTGTCCTCGAAGTGCACCCAACACCAAATACTTTTTTTAGGTGCAACAGTGACTATGTGGTTATAAAATAGGTGCAAAAATACCCTTTGACCGTTAGTTTGACTTTTTGACCTTAAAAGTGATGACGTGTACGATGATATGGATGCTAGAGTGATATTTTGGGAAAAAAAACTTGCTGATTGGTAAAGCTTTGCAATTAATATTACCCACATTTCACTATTTTAGTATCACCTTCTCTGAAGTAGATTCAAATCTGAGTGCAGAGTGCTTAACTCACTCAGCAGAGTTGTTACCCTAAAAAACATACTGATTGTTCAATTTTTTCCCAACCCTAGATTCCCAATATTATTAAATTAATATTATTATAATACATATATTATATTACTAATTTTTATTAAATTATATGATTTATTAGGAAAATTTGATTTTTAGCAAGTTTTTTTTTTCATAATGTCACTCCAGCGTCCATATCATCGTACACGTCATCACTTTCAGGATAAAAAAGTCAAACCAACGGTCAAACAGTCAAACTAATGGTCAAAGGGTATTTTTGCACCTATTTTGTAACCACATAGTCACTGTTACACCTAAAAAAAGTATTTGGTGTTGGGTGCACTTTGAGGACAATCACATATGTATTTTTGCACCTTAACCCTAAAAAAAATTAGAATGGAAAAACTAGGGCCTATTTATTTATTTTTGAAGTGATTTGGTGGTGGAGGTGGCCATTGGCCTTTGGCATCAGTAATATGGAGTTGGTCAACATCGACAAGGACATAGCATGATGTGGCAGTAGTTGGCGTTGATAGTGTGGTGCTGATGGTGGATAGATGACAACCTAAATCTTCAAATGGATAAGAAAGAATTTTCCTATTTTTCAGATAAATTTGAAAAGATGATACTCCCTCCGGTCCTAATTTATAAGACAAAGTTAATTTTTTTGGAGAAATTAAGGAAGCCAATTAAATTACTTTAGAGTATTTATATTTATATTTTTTTCTCCAAACTAATTAATTTGATTAATAAACTAATATATAATTTAAGGATACTAAAAATATAAACACTCTAAAGTAATTTAATTGGCTTCATTAATTTCTCCAAAAAAAAAATCAACTTTATCTTATAATTAGGATCGAAGGGAGTAGTAACGAGAGAAAATTTGAAAGATGTGTATGTGAACGGTGGAGGAAAGATGAAAGGGGAGACTATAGAATTTTTATTTTGGGGGCTAGAGGAGAAGAAAGACAGATATGGATGACAGAAGAGGATGAAAATCATGAAATTATGAAACTAGAAAGGGGAGAGAATGGGAGAAGAAATTAGAGCACATTTGGATGGCGGAAAATTTGGAGAGAGAAGGGGAAAATTAGATTTTCCTGCTTGTAGTGAGCATTCAGTTTGCATTTTCCAGCTGAAAATGGTTTCTGTTGGAACCAAATTTTAGTTACATAATTGAAAATGAGTTCCCATTAAAAATGGTGGGAACCAATTTTCTAACCCCAAAGAAAATAGGCCAAAGACAAAAAAAACCATTTGATGTGACCATTCTTATGATATAAAAGGTGAAGGCTTTGATATGTGTTTTTTGTTTGGGGTATTTTAATAATATTTATATTCTAAGGGTAAAATGACCTTTTAGCTCATTTTCCTATCTTATTTTCTTTAAACAAACCAAAAAAAATTTTTATCAACCCTTTTTTTTTAATGCAAACCAAACTCCTCTGTAGCAAAATATTTTTCATTTATTTTCATTCCATTCATTTCCAACCCTTTCTTTAAACCAAACGGGCTCTTAGAGAATGATGAGAGCTCAAGGAGGGAATATCAAAATTAATTAGGCACATTTTTTCATGAGAAAAAAGAGTTATTATGGAAATTTTAGGTAAGGGAGATCTCTTGCTGTCATAATTATTAAAATTGGATCGGACTGTCCGGTTTATGCTAGAAACTGACGAATCGGTCAGGTCTAGCCATCTGACTAGTTCAGTTTTTTTTATGTTAAAAAAATAATTTAATTTATTTTTTAAATATCTTATTCATAATTTCATTTTAAAAGTGTTGAAATATCTACTTTCTTACTTATCTAATCTCAAATTAATTTCAATTTGACTCTGATATAATCTAATATCGGGTTTAATACCATTACTTGCCGTTCAACTTCAAGAAGCTATGACTTTGGGGATGGGGATCTGAAAATATCAAAATGGGGGAGCAAATGAGTAATGGGGAGTGTTGACCAAAAAAAAAAATAGTAACGGGGAGTTTGAAATTTGATAGATCAAGGAAGGAAAAGCAAATATGGACGATGGGGTCTGACAAAGCGTGCTAAAGAAGTTTGTGACTTAAATTTCTTATTTTTCCTATATTAAATCAATTTAAACAAAAATTGTCTATATTTTATCCATATATTTATTTTTAAGTTAAGGTGTAAAAATACTTATGAATTTTTTTAAGAGTGCACTTAACATCATAAATTATTTTTAGGTATAAAAATATCCATGAACTTCTCAAAATGGGGCAAAAATGCTCACACTGTTTATTAGTACAAACATTTGTTTTATAGGACCCATATTATTAGTTTTTAGGTGTAAAAATACTCATGAATTATTCTCAAAAGTACACAGAATATCATAAATTTTGTTTTTGGTGTGCAAAAGTACCCATGAACTTCTCAAAAGTATCAATTAACGGTGTGTGCATTTTTACCCCTATTTTAAGAAGTTCATGGGCACTTTTGCATCCAAGAACAACATTTATGATGTTAGATGTATTTTTAAGGAAAATTTATGGATATTTTTGTACCTTAAAATATAATAAAATAGGTCCCACAAAATAGATGTTTGTATCAATTAAAAGTGTGGATATTTTTGCCCTAATTTAAGAAGTTCATGGACACTTTTATACTTAGAAAATTTTATGGAATTAGATCCAATTTTAAAAAATTTATAGATATTTTTACTCGTCGATTTTTTTTTTTCACTGCAAGGTAATAATTTGAGTCTGAAATGATTCTTGTGTACGTACTATATTGATCTCCAGCTGTATCTTTTCATTTTTTTTTTCCGGTCGAAAGATCTCCAGGTGTATCATAGAGTGCTTTAAGGAAAGCTTTTCCTTTTTGGCCGAAGTGGTGAATACTGAATACTGTGATTGTAGTGCTATTCTTTGTGGACGCGTTTTCTTCTGTTTCTCACCTGAGGGAGTTGTCCGCAATGCAGTAATCTTTGAGAACTTGAGATAGCATCCAGTAATCTTTCTCTTTCTGATTTCTTCCTTTCAATTCCTTTTTGATAAATTACTGATTTAAAATTTTAAAATTTAAGTGATATTTAAATAGAATTCTCTCAAAATTAATTTTATTTTAATTATAGAGTACAGTAAATCTTAAAAAATTGTAAAGGTTGACTGAAGTTAATTTGCTATCAAAGGGACTAACAGAAATATAAGCGTGTATGTGTATGTGAGTATAATCAATAGACATTAGATCAATGGAATCCCATTTTTTTTGTTTTTTTTCCTACCTGCATGGGTGTCTCATGCTCAATGAAAAGGGTTTTCAAACTCCAAAGCATAGGGAATTGAGAAAAGGGCCTTTTTCGAACTATAAGGTAAAGTTATTAAAGAATAATCTTTTTGTTTTTTTGCCAAACTATTAAAGAATAGTCAAATTTTAATATATTTCATTAGAGGCTGTTTAGTATTACTTTTAGGTTTTTTTGGTCAACGGCTGCGAAGATATATTAAAGAATAAGTAAACTGACAATTATCCATATTAATTAATCTCCTTGTTACTTTCTCTCCCACACATATTTCTTTTCTGTTTCTAGGAAAAGGCTCACACACCTATTATCCTCATAGAGGTTACTGTGTTTGGTATTAGTCTTTTTTTTTTTTAACCTGGAGTTTGGCATTAATTGATCCACAAGACTCTGACTGTTAATTAAGCTATGCTTATTTTGCATTCGTTATGTGACAAAGAGTATGTTGATTCACTTTTTGTAATGTTTAAAACTTTAAAGGATATTGTGTTAGTGAATAATAAAACCAAAGTCTTTTTTTTAAATTTTTTTTAAGTATGAGTTTGTGAGTTCAAATTTTTTTGTGAATGCATGAATAACAATAAGGAAAAATCACTTTTAATTACATTAATTTAAGATTATTTTAGAGGAATTTTTTTCCTATACTTTTTTTTAAAAAATAAAATCTTAAAAAAAATTGTTCCCAAATTATTTTTCACAGTTACTTAAATCAGTTTATCGTTACCCAAATAATTTCTTCAGTGGGCCGGTGGGAGATTGAAAGAGCAAAATGGTTTTTTCTTAAAATGAAATGGGCAGGAAATGGTGATAACCACTAACCAGTGGCAAAACCACGTTATGCACATGGGGTCTGTGGCCACCAGGTCCCACTAATTAGAAGGGTGGGGGGGAATTTTCAGTTTTCCTTTTAGTAGTAAATTAATTTCAGTTAAAACCCAAAATTTTTAAAATTTTACTACACTCCATGATCTTTTGGCTTATTTTCCTTAAACTAAATAAAAATTTTCTTATTAAGCCATTTTATTTTCCAATGCAAACCAAACTTTTCTATGGTAAAATATTTTCCATTTATTTCATTCCATTCTTTTCAAACCCCTTTTTTAGAACCAAACAGGCTATGAAAGAATGATGAGACCAAAGAGGAGGGAAAATCAAAATTAATTAAGCACAGTTTTTTATGTGAAAAAAGAATTATTATGGATATTTTAGGTAAGCGAGATCTCTCGTTGTCATAGTTATTAAAATTAGACTAGATTGACCGGTTTTAGCTAGAAACAGATGAACTGGTTAGGTTCGGCTAGTCTGACTAGTTTTAGTATTTTTTATTTTTAAAAATAATTTAATTCATTTTTTTAAAATATTTTATTCATAATTTTATATTAATAATTTTGAAATTTTCACTTTCTCACCGATCTAACTCTAGGTTAATTTTGATTTGACTCTGATCTAATCTACTATCTAAATTGGTTCAATGGCCGCTTCAAATTTAATATCCTTTCTCGCCGTTCAACTGCAAGATGTTGTGACTTCTAGGGGGGTCCGGAAAATATCAAAATGAAGGGAGCAAACGAGTAATAGGGCGTAACAGGGAGTTTGAAATTTGAAAGATCAAAGAAGGAAAAGCAAAAGAGGCCAGTTGGGTGTGACAAAATGTGTTAAAGAAGACTCGAGACTTAAATTTCTTATTTTTCTTGCACTATATATATTTTGTTAACTATGGCTAATTTCACTCCGGTCTGACTTTTAATACTTTGATATTTATCATATTGGGAGTGGTGTTTGGGAAACACAAAAATCAATTTAAACAAAGGTTTTCTAAATTTTATCCTCCTATTTATTTTTGGAAGAATTACAATCAGATCCCAAACAAAAAAAAAACTGAAAAAAATGGTCTTTTGAAATCTCAAAATGAAAAAATGTTATCATTAACAATTTCAGTTGTAGGTCATTGACAACTCTAAAATTCTCCATTAACAACTTTTTTAGATAATTTTTTATTTTAAAATTTTAAAGTATCATTTCTTCTCTTTGTTCTTCTTTTTAGCAACTAACTGTACTTTTTTTCCCCCAACACACGGAACTAACTGTAATTCGCCCTTTATCTTTTACTACAAAAAATAACTTCAAATAAGTAAGTCAAAAAAACACCCATGGCGAGGTAATAATTTGAGTCTGAAGTTATTCCTGTGTACGTTCTGTATTGCTCTCCAGCTGTATCACAGAGTGCTTTAAGGCCAGCTTTTACTCTCTGTATTGAATGGCTGAATACGGTAACTGTAGGGCTATTCTTGCTGAACGCGTTTTCTTCTGTTTCTCGCCTGAAAGGGAGTCGTCCGCAAACCGCAATGCTTCAGTTGGATATGATTCAGTAATATCTCTCTCTCTCTCTCTCTCTCTCTCTCTGATTTCTTCTTTTCAATTTCATTATCTTCCTTTGTTACTTCTGTTTCTGCCTTTGCACTATTAAACTTCATGCATCGTCTACTTTCAAGTTAGACTGACTAAAGATTCATTCAAGTTAGATGATTTTGCTGTTACCTAGGGTTCCCAAGGCAACCAATTAGTTTCAATTTTGGTTCTGATAATAAAGGAAACTCCAATCATCTCAAAGACAACTTCCTACAATATTCTCAAGTTACGTATGATCATGCACTAATCTCGCTTCAACACACACATCATTTTTTGAAGAATTTTAATGGTCGGTAGTATAAGTTTTTAGAGTAATTAATATTTATTTAATAACTGTATTCATGTAATTAATGTTTAAATTTGATTATTCACATTTTTCTCTTTATTTCGAAATTTTTGATTTAGGGCATATTTGATAAGTCGACTATTCTTCCTTAGTAAAGGCGTTCTTGTATGTACTACTTTTCCCCAATCTAACAATTTTAATTCTGACAAAGAAAACTCGATTGATCTCTCAAAGTTAATTAGATTTTAAAATAAAGTTAATTAGATTTAGGATTTTTCTTGATTCCAATAACACAAGTCAGGAGTGACTTATAAACGGGACCAATATTATTATACTCTTTTACGAAAGTGACTTATATATGGGAACAATATTATTATACTCTTTCCTATTCTTGTCATGTGTCACATAAAAGAATTTCTGTTTTTGCATGTTTTTCAAATTGACCATATGAGATATGTATTAGATCTCCCTCACATTAGTATTATTTAATAGTCACTCAATTTTTCAAAATTATACAAATAGGCTCAATCTAGCCTGAACCTTAGTAAATCCTCTAGTTATTATAATATTATATTGCCAGAATATCAGGAAAAACTTGAATCATGTAAACATTTTATAAGTCCAAGAACAACCCAACAAAACAAAGAGGCCGCACTGGGATCACACGGTAAAAAATTAATTAATTTCGCATGTTACTGTTGATGGGTAATTAAGTAATGTACTGATTGTATTGTGGAGAGGAAAAAAAAACAGGTTTCTCATTGGACGGTCTAATAGATCACAAAAAGTCCAATGAAGCAGGACAATCTGCTTTCTTAAATTATATAATTCAGTTATCAGGCTCTTATAAATAAGACTAGAGGGAGTATTACTGTATCAGTGGATTAATTATGATCTCTTGCGTGCTTCATATGGCATGCAGGAAAGTTAATAATGGGAAGGCCAAGGGATGAAGTGTGGCAACGAGTTACGCTATTGCAGGGAGGACGGAGATGGAAGTGTAATGATTGTGGAGGCGAATTTGCAGGAGGTGCTAGCAGAATCAAAGCTCATCTGAACATAACCTCCGATAAAGTCATCAAAGACAAAGGCATTGGACTATGTACTGGCAAAGCAAACTCCAATAATGATACTGAACACAACCTCCTGCATTCTCAAGGTACGTATGATTATATACCCCTCTCGATTCAACATATACATGTCATTTTTAGAAAGAATTTTATTGGTCCATAATATAAGTTTTTACTGTAATTAATGTTTTTTTAATAATTTTATTCATATAATTAATGTTTAAATATGTCTATTCGCATTTTTGTCTTTATTTGAAAATTTTTAATGTAGATCATATTTGATAAGTTGACTATTCTTTCTTGGTAAAGGCATTCGTGTATGTGCTACTTTTCCCCAATCTAACAATTTTAGTTCTGACAAAGGAAACTCCATTGACCTCTCAAAGTTAATTAGATTTTAAAATAAAGTTAAGTAGATTAGGATTTTTCTTGATTCCAATAACACATGTCGTGACTTGTAAATGAGATAAATATTATAATACTCTTTCTCTGAAGTGACTTATAAATGGGAACAATATTATTATACTGTTTCCTATCCTTGTCATGTGTCACATAGAAGCAGGACAAATCCAAGGTGACGATGCTAAGTGCGAGGAAAGGATTCAAGTTGGGTCATCTTTTGTTTCCAATGGGGAGAATGAAGACTTGCACATGATGAAACGATATGTGTTTGAATGTTTACGGTTAGATTCATACTTCCAATTATATATATGCTTCTGACTAGTGTGTGTTTTTAAGAATTTGCACTTATTTTTATTAAGTTTTGTTTTTTAAATCTCTCTAATTCTTTTTTTTTTATAAGTAAATATCTCTGATTCTTCAGACCTGAAGATAAGGTTTTTATTTCCCCACTTTCATATTTGACTCAAGAAGGATTTATCACACTTAAACCAGAGGCTCATTTAGATTCATTGGTGAGTATTTATTTACTCCATTCTTATACTGTATTTTAATATTAACGACCAAGGTTTTAGTTATAACAATACTTAATTTCATGCATTCTTAGGTAATAGATATTTTTGTAGAGATACTAACTGATATTGAGCGAAAGAAGAAAACGGTGCCTTCGAATTGGTATCTTCCTGTGACATTTTCGGTGATTTCCTATTCTCTCTTTTCTATCATACGAAGTACAATTATAGTTTTCTAATCGAAACAGGTTCATTGAAAATAGTTTTGAATGGTTCTTCCATGATATAATTATAGGATACAGCAGTCAATAGCAAGGTAGGTCACTTCTTGAACTTTGTCCATGGCCAAAAATTGAAAGAAAATTATATGTCTAACCTGGAATCCTGTGAGAAGGTATGCCTTTTCAACTCTTTATAGAAAAGTTTATTTATCAACATGATTATCTTTTTAACACTATATATCAATTTGATTTGTGTTATCACAAATACTAGGTTTTTATTCCTGTTCATGTTGGAGCAAGGCCAAATGGAGGGCACTTTTACTTATACATTATTGATTTGAAGAACAAAGAGATTGAAATATGGGATTCCCTACCCAATACATATGTGGCTGAAATAAAAGAGACAACAGCAAAATTGGTGGGTGTTCGATAATTGCAATATTGATAACATTAATTGATTAATTATGTATATATAAATAATAGTTTTCTCTATATGTCTAGTCTTTGCCATGAAAAAACTCTTCGAGAAAGTAACATTTACAGAATTTCATTTGAAGATGGCAGACGATATCCTCTTACAACCTAATAGGTGAGTGGACACTTATTATGTAAAATTATATAAGCTTTGATAGAAAAAGTTTTTATCACGCATGACCTTTTCCTATTTTCTTCCATTTGTAGATTTGATTGTGGTGTCTTTGTTATTAACTACATGCAACAATCTGATAATTATGTGAAGAGAGATAGTTCATTTCAGGTATGACCTCTTGCAAACATATATAGTCGTATATAGAGTCATGTGTAAGCACTCACACATCCTATACGAGCACGCTGGCACTTTAATTCTTTCAGTCATATAAATGATATGGACAACAATATAATGTAGTTTGACAGTCAAAAAGAAAGGGAGGATTTGGCTTTGAAGTTGCTCAACAATGACTTGAACGAAGAAAAGCAAAAGTTATATGACAAAGCAAGACGGCACTATGCAGAAGCTGAAAAGCAAGATGGCAATAAAAGATTAAAAGTTGATGATGATTCTGACGAAGACGATGATGGTTTGGAAAATGGTATGAGCATCGATAGGCATAAACAATATATCCAACTCATTTTAATGTCATTTAAGAAAATTTATTACAATTAGTTGAAGATTTTGAACTTTTAAAAGTGGTCATAACTTTCAAAAAATTACTCTTTCTTTAAATTGTAACTGCATCTTAATTATATTTCTCTTATCCACTCTCTTTTCTATGACTTTATCGTTATTTAATGACAGACAAGTGCATAAAAATATTTAATGCTGTCTAAATTTTGCGGTAACTTGCATCTTGTATGCTTAAAATCTTCCAAATGCGATTTACATGCATATAGGGACGGAGAGAGTATATATATGACTTCTTAAAATTTGAATGCCATATATTTAATTTTTTTTTTATTTTCAATATTTTTACTTAGTTATTTATTGTTATTTTTGTTGCTACAAACTTCTAAAGCTCATCTATTGCCTACAACAGATTTAATAGGGAAGGAGTTTAATTTCAAAGATATGCTGAACGAATAAAGGAATGGATAATGGATGATGAGGTGTCAGCAATTGGAGTTTGGGGAATGGGAGGTTCAGGTAAAACAGCTTTAGCAAGCCATATATATGACAAGCTTTTAGAAGAAGCTAACATTAAAGTTATTTGGGTAACAGTGTCACAAAATAGCATCTACAAGTTGCAAAAAGTCATAGCTAGATCAATTAAGTTGGATATATCTGATGAATTTGAGGTACGAAGAATTTCCAGAAAATTATTTAAAGCATTCAAAAAGATGAAAAGATGTGTTGTTATTTTAGATGATGTTTGGGATCATTTCTTTATAAAGGAGGTTGGATTTCCTATGTTAGATAATCGAATTACATTGATTTTGACAACTCGCATATGGGAAGTGTGTCGAGATATGGGTTGCGACGGATATACAATAAAAATGTCTATATGATGAAGATAGTTGGACTTTGTTTAAAAAGATGGTCGGATTCCTAGAAGATCTGTCTTCGGAAGTAAAGGGAATTGCACGGAATGTGGCATATGAATGCGAGGGTGTGCCCCTTGCTATTGTCAGAATTGCGACAAGCATGAAGGGGAAAAAACAGGTTGGAGAATGGAGTCATATGTTGGAATGTCTTGAAAACTTGGGGCATGGGCAATATGAAATGGACAAATGGGTATTTCCAGTTTTGAGGTCTAGCTATGATTTCTTAAATAACAAATTGCAAAGATTCTTCTTGTATTGTGCCTTAAGTACCAACGGATGTTTTTATGCAGACAATGCTAATGATTTGATTAGAAGATTTTTTTATGAAAGCATAGATGAAACAAAGAAGTTGAGCGTGCAGTTGAATGAAGGCTACAATATGTTGGATAAATTAAAGAATCATAGAATGTTGGCAAAATTCTCTGGGACATGGACGATGAACAAATTTCTCAGAGCCCTGGCTATTGGCATTGCAGAAGACACAGGTAAAATTATGGCAAAGGCTTATAAGAATTTGACTGAAATACCAAGAGATGCCCAAAGGAGAGAAGGTCTACAAAAAGCTTTTTTGACGGGAAACAAGATACAAACAATTCCAGATGGCACACATCTTCGGTGTTCTCAACTGTTCACATTGATTTTAGAAGGTAATGAAGATCTCAACTACATCTCCGATGATTTTTTCAATAACATGCCTGCTCTTGAGACACTTGATTTGTCTAAGACTCGTATCAAGCGTTTGCCTGAATCGGTGTCCAGCTTGAAATGTCTCACTGCATTACTACTTTCAAGATGTAGAGAATTGAGCTACATTCCTTCATTAAGTAAGTTGAAACGGCTAATGTCATTGGATCTATCTATGACTGCCATCATTGAAGTACCTATGGGCTTGGATTCATTGGTCAATCTCAGATGGCTGAATCTACTCCATACACATATCTTAATGTCATCATTGCTCATATCCAAATTGATCAACTTAGAGCATCTACTTGGGCCTAAAGTGACAGAAATAGATATACAAGGTTTAGATAAGTTGGAAGTTATAGTGGCCATGTTCCAAGACATTAGCGTCTTCAATAAATATGTGAGCTTCCTGGGCAAAAAATGTGAACTTAGGAGCTTTCATTTAATTTTAGAAGATGCAAATGAGAGATATGGTGATGATGAATTAAGGACATACAGAAAATATTATCCCAATTCCATTAAAAGGATAACTCTTCGGGGCATAGATTTAGGAAACACAGTACTCCCAAGAGACATGAAGGAGTTGGTTATAAATGATTGCCAGCTAGTAAGGACAGTTGGTAGCTGCGCATGCAGTTTTTATCATATGGCAAAATTGAACTGTTGGAAATTCGTCATTGTAATGATGTGGAGTACTTGTGTTGCTTCTCTAACATTTGCCTCTTTTGCTCCTTTTCCCAACTTGTTGGACGTCTATGCCTCCGGGATTTGAAGGACTTGAAAGATTTTTTGTCACCAATTGCTCTTCAATTCTTGAATCAACCTGACCTATTTTCTCGTCTCACTGATCTCAAGATTTGTTTTTGCAACAGCATGGAGACTCTGATGAAGCCAAAGTTATTAGCATTCCTCCAAGACCTACACACCATTGACGTTAGTGAATGTCAGATGATGAAAGAGGTAGTTGGAGAGGAACATTCTCACCTTTCTGACCCTACTCCTATCACTCTTCCCAAGTTGGCGTCTCTGCAATTAGAGTACATGCCACAATTAAATTGTGTATACAGAGGCATCATGCTCTGCCCTTCTCTCCAAACATTCAATGCTGACGAGTGCGAGAAACTAAATCTCCCTCGGATAGAGATCTCAAATGGATGTCAGCTTCCCATGGAGAAGACCTCAACTGGATACAGTTGGGCAATTAAAACTGATTGATCAGGTCCATATCTGCACCATTATAATTTTACTTCCTTTTATATTATATATGCTTATGATGCTGATTGAGTCTCAACAATTTATGAATGTTGTTACTGTTTGTGTTTGTTTCTCCTCACGCTTCTCTCATGAGTTTCTCCTCTTAAATCACAAAGATCGACACGCTTAGAAAAACCTAAAATTATTAGAGCCAAATAATCATATGTTGCTTATGTCTTCTTTAATTCTCTCCATTTGCCTGTGTTGCACTTGATTTTTGTGATCACCCTCATCAGTTTCTCAATTCCTACCAATAAATGTTCCAATAGTTGAAATTTTGTTTGCCATAAATTGTATCAAATAAAATCGTAAATGAATCTCAATAAAGTATAGTTGCAAAGTTGTGAATTAATATATCTCATCTCCTATATTAGTTCCTAATGATCTTGTCAATTATTCAGTCAGTTGCAAAAGTTGTTTGAGGCATGCGTCTCAATTAAATTAAAGGTGCATTTTTACTTGCAATTCTGATTCTAATTCTGATTCCATTTGGTAATGTAATATGCAGGACATGGTTCTGCTGTGACCGACACTGAAGCTGATCTATCATCCTTTAACTCATGAATTCAGAACTGTCTTTTAATTGATTCCCTATTCATGTTGTGTACTTTTGTATTGTATTTCTCCAATTAAGCTTTTTTCATCAGCACATTTACAATGAAGCCTGCTTTGTGACGTTTTGAACCTTTAGCCAATAAGTTGATCAACACTATATTTTATTGAAAGAATGACACGTGGCCCTCTCAAGGGCTTATTCAAGGGACACATTTACATTTGACTCACCCGAAATTTATTGGCAAAAATGCATGTTAACCTTAACTAATGAATTTATTTATTCCCACTTGTTAAAAAGGATCCCTACAATAATATTTTTTTTTAGCTTTTAGCTTATTCCTCTGATTGGGTAAACATCATCTAATTGATGCCCGCCATTTTCAATTCATTTTCTAATTGTTGATAGGTAGAGGGTTTCTAAAACCAAGGACATTATATGACTTACCAACTATTGAAGGAGAGACTAATTCTTCAATGAAAAAGAGATTTCAATTGCACCTACTTTATTTGTCTGTCTTGTGTCCTAAAAACAGTTGAACAAAGCGTCATTTTATTTTAATATGGCGTCTTATGATATTCCGGTTGAAACAATGATGAATATCATTGGAATTCTGGTATGAATGCATTTTTCTATGCAGTAACTTTCAACATTTCTGTTTGGGAAACAAAAGATGTGGAACTGGAAGCATTTTTTCTTATTCCCATTACTTTTACTCGTCCAAGGCAAGGAGGCTTGATATACAGTATGTGATGTCTTGATGAGTGTGAAGACCTTTTATTATGAATTTGAGTAGTAAGCGCAATTCAGAAGTTGCTGAATACACCATATGCTCAAATGTGGAGCAACAAAACCAGATGCAAGATTATGTTAATAACCTTAAATACCCCTTCAAGATTTTTTCAATTCGAATGTATGACTGATTTAGGACAAGTGTCAATAGGGTTGTATTATAAATAAAGGTATGCGTGATTTTTAATTTGGGGACATGTCTTATTTGGATTTGTTAATGAGGATATCTGACTACTTAAGAAAAGACATACACATGAGCAATTGCTTTACTTGCCTGGCCAATAAACTTGGATTTTGAAAGTTGCCATTCGTAATGAACTAATACTCTATGTCTCACTTTCTTTCTTTTTATTCTTGAAAAATTCAAACATCTCACTTTAAGGCAGCATCGTTAAAAAACGCTCAAGGAATATTTGTTTTTTGTTTAATTCCATATTTGGTATGATTTTTGATAGCCTTAGGGTGCAATTTTCCCCCAAATAGTCAGTTGAAGGTTAGAAAAATCAGATGTCTGGCTAAACGGCAAAGCAAAGGAAAGTCACAAGTCCTAATTTAAAGTGTGAGTATATTATATATATATATATATATATATATTTGGTTGATTATACAAATTTTGGAATAAGCAATAGACATTAGATCAATGGAATCCCAAGTTTTTTTTTTTTTTTTTAACCTGAATGGATATCTCATACTTAATGAAAAGCGTTTTCAAACTCCAGAGCGTACAAAATTGACAAGTAGGCATTTCCAGAACTATAGGGTAAAGTTATTAAAGAATAATCTTTTTTTTTTGGCCATTATTAAAGAATAATCAAACTTTAGTATATTTCATTAGAGGCTGTTTAGTATTGCTGTTTTTTTTTTTTTTTTCCGTTTTTGGTTAATGACTGTTAAGATATTATTAAAGAATAAGCAAAATGAAAACTATCCATGTCAATTAATGTTCTTGTTACGTTCTCTCTCACACACACATATTTCTTTTCTTTTACTAGGAAAAGGCTCACACACCTATTATCCTCACGGAGGTTCGAAATCACAGCCTCTTATGGTAAAGATTTATACTTATGAGGGTGTTTATTATCAATTGAGCAATAAGACTCTGACTGTTAATTAAGCTATATGTATTTTATATTCGTTATGAGATAAAGAATCTATTGATTCACTTTTCTTAATGTTTAAAACTTTAAAGGATATTATGTTTCTGTCGAGACCTTGTAGCCTATTGAATAATAACACCAACCTCATTTTTTTTAATTTTTTTAAATATGAGGTTATGAGTTCAAACTTTTGAGGAATGCATGAAAAATGATAAGGAAAAATCACTTTTAATTACATTAATTTAAGATTATTTTGGAGGAATTTTTTTCCTAGACTTTTTTTTAAAAAAATAAAAATCTTTAAAAAAATTTATTCCCATGTTATATTTCTAGGTTACATTAATCAGTTTCTTGTTCCTCTAACAATTTCTTTGTTGGGCCAGTGGTAGATGATAAAAGAGAAAAATGGTTTTTTCTTAAAAAAAAAAAGGGGCGGGAAACGGTGATGATTAGTGGCAGAACCATGTTATGCGCATGGGAGCTGTAACCACTAGGTCCCAGTTATTTTAAGGAAAAAGGGGGGAAATTTTCAGTTAGCCCCTTGGTAGTTAATTAATTTTAGTCAACCCCCAAAATTTTTTGAAACATTGCTACACCCCATGATTAAAATGAAATTAATTTTTGTGGGTGAAAAGATAATGATGCCCTTCTTTTATGTTTTTTAAAAGAGTATTTATAAGACAAATATGAGCATTTACACGACAAATAAAATGATTCAAAAGAATATAGGGAATTAAAAACACTTTGGCCATTAACAATTCAAATATGAAAATTCATTAGATAAATATGAGTATTTACAAGATAAATAAATGGATTTAAAAGACCCTTTGAAGTTAAAAACATTTTGGCTATTTACCAAAAAAATATGAAAATTTATGAAATAAATATGGATATTTACAAGATAAATAAAGGGATGCAAAAGAATCTAGGAAATTATAAATATTTTGGCTATTTATAAGATAAATATGAAAATTCATAAGACAAATATAGGTATTTATAAGAAAATAAGATAATTTACAAGACAAATAAAGTAAGGGCATTATTATCTTTTTACCCACAAAAATTAATTTCATTTTGACTATAGAGGGTACAGTGAAGTTTCAGAAAATTTTGAAGGTTTATTGAAATTAATTTGCTATCAAAGGGGGCTAACAGAAACTTTCCCAAAAAACTTTCACGTCTTCTAATTTTAACAAACAGAATTATATGTAATTTATTATCTAATGATTTTTAAAGTTATAAAATTGCATAAAAAAATTAACTATTATAACTATTATTAAATATATAAAATATTATTATAAATAATATTATCAAGATTAATGATTTTAAAATCCAATACTAAATATAGTTAATAAATTCACACTCAATTAACCAATACAAATATAAGATATCATTGATCCACTAGTCAAGTCACTATGAAATTAGCATAAAATGTTCACAAAATCATCAATCCAATGACTAACCAGCACAAAGAAATGATAATTAAGCTAATTAAACACAATATCAAGTGTTTAACAAAGGTTCAAGCCACATCCAATCTCCAAAAATATTAAAATAAATCAATTCAACATTACAAAATTCATCGTAAACCTAGAAATCACAAATATAATGTAGAAATAAAAAATTAAAAAAGAAAAACTCTCCAATTAAAGCTCTAAGTTCATACCATTACCTCCGAGGGATTACGGGAAATTTTAACCACTGTTAGCCATCAATTCAACTTCACCAAACAATTCCCCAATTTCAGACATATCAAAAACCAATTAAAGGGGTCAATTAATACTGATTTGAAGCCCATAAATCAGAGAATGCGCTGCTGTGATGAGTTCTGAGACAGAGGAAACCACGGCCTAAAACAATTGAGATTGTGAGAAGGTGAGGCTGGCCGGAAGTGAAAGACAATGGAGGAGGTGAGCCGACGGTGAAGAAAGAGGTGGTGATGAAGAAACGGCCTCAGCTCTGATTCCTCTCTGCTTCATGGTTCTTCTTCCCTGAAGCTCATTCTTGGGGTTGGTGAAATGGAAGGTCGCCGGCGACGATGAAGATGACAGTGAACGTCGCCGGCGACGGTGGTGAGCTCCAATGAAGATGAATGAAGGTGATGAGAGCCAAGATCCCCCCTCCAGTCGCGGCTCCCTCTGTTCTTAGTATATCCAGCTCCTCTGCAAAATCTGACCTAAACCCATACTGACAAAACGCGGTGTTGAGCTGCTGGACCAAATTGACATTTTCAAAATTCGTAGGATCAAATTGAAATTTTGCGCATTTGAGCCCCAAACTGTCATTTTCAGTTTTAATCCCATTTTTCAAATCCCTACAATTAAAAATAATTAACCCAACAGCAAATATTCTTAAAAATAAATGATTAAGAGTAATTACAATTTTTATGACAATTTTACCCTTTTTAGTCCTAATCCAATGTATCTACTCTTAATGCCAATTTAATCATAAAGAATGCATTTTAAACTCTATGAGTATGACCAAATCCTCAAATAAAATATAAAAATACATAATAAAATTAGGGATTTGTCAATTCGACCACACTTAAACTTTTGCACTCTAGAGCAAAATAAAACCAATATTTTCAAAAATATGCCCAATGTTGTAATCATCAGGTAATTCAAGAATGCAATTACATTAAGATTGAACATCCACAATTCCTAATCAATTATGGAAATGGTGCCTTGTTTAGTGTTTTGAATGAATTGAATTGAATTGAAACTTAAATGTAAAGTTTGGCACTTTGTGTTGGTTTTGTGTTTTGGGTCAAAAACAGGGCATGTCAATGGGTTGTGATTTCGGTCATTTTAAGGTTATCATTGTGTTCCTTGTGGGAAATTGTATGGGAATAGGTTTGGTTAATGATTTTGGAGTCATTGGACACTTTGATAGAAAAGTTGGAAATCTGTCTTGTGTGAACTCTGTTCTGGACAGTCAGTTTGCATGAAATTTTTGAATGACCAAATGGTATTGGAAAATTCTGAAACTTTCCAGTCTTAAATTTCACATCCCAAGATTCAAAATGGACATATAATTCATGTCATTTCGTTTTGTGAACTGAGAGTTATGCTTTGCCAAAGTTTGGGATAAAAACTGGACTCTGTTTTGGAGCAGTGTTGAGTTTTGTGTAATTCTGAAATTGTATGGTGATTTCTAGTAATGGTCCATATTTTTTCAGTAAAGAGGACTTAAATATCTTTCATTTGGCTTTGGAATCACCTCATTTCGATTTTTCTAGAATTAGTTATGATTTTTGAAAGTTCGGCTAAGAAACAGGATTTTTCTTGGCCGCGGCCTAAATGCTTTGGACCTGTTTTTGGCCGCTGCCTGTGGATTCTTGGGCCGCAGCCAACCCCCAAAAATGACATTTTAAACTTCTGAAGATGGTTTTTGGTATAGTTGTTTTCCCAACCCTTTAGGCATATGTTTGAGCTTTTAGTAGCCACCTAAAGGACATAAATGATAGCCAAATCTAAATGTTGTGAAGTCAATTGAGTCTTGGAATAGAGAATAACTCTTCGTCCCTAATTGTGGATTATAGGATTCGATATTTGCCTTGCTCGGGAGAGACCTGTGACAGAGTATGCACGGAACGAACCAGGTAGTGACTCTTCTCTCATGTTGTATATAATACTTGGTATGCATGTTTATCATTGTGAATGTGTTATCGGCCATAGGGCATTACAGCGCGAGCAATTCAGCGTGAGCCGTCGTAGGGGGCAATGCTTATGATACTTACCCCGGCCGTTTTATCTGTCGTTGTAAGTGCCGAGGCTGCGTTATGAAATCATGGATTCCTGTTTGAGTATCCAGCCCGTGGGGCTATGTGTTGTGAAAAGTTTTATATAGATCCTAGCTGTGGTGATATATGTGATATGTTCATGTGGATGTGCAATACAGCAAGTAGTTCAGCATGAGCCGTCTTAGGGGGCGATGCCCATGATACCTTCCCTAGCCATTGCAACTGTTGTTGTGATTGCTGTGCGTTGTATAGATGATTTACTTTCATACTTTGATGTTGTGCATATTATGAGTGATTTGTTACTATGGGGATTTCTTAGAATCTCACTCTCTCAAAAACAAATTTTTAGACAGGGCTGAAGGATCTAAGGGAAAGCGGGCAACGAAGAGCGGATAGAGCCCCGGATAGGAGTTTCATTCTGGAATATTTGGTTATCATACTTGTAATTGGTATTTTGGATTTTTCATTAGAAAACAATTGTGTATAATGGATATATGGTTCAGTATTGTGTAATCTCCTAGTAAGGGTAATGGATTATAGGCAATTGTGCATTGTAAAACCCTTATTTATTAAATGGAACCAAAGTGTGTCGGGAGTTTACATTGCACTCTGATATGTATAAATGGATTCGAATTGTACAAGCCATTTGTGTAATTGTATTGTGATTATGAGACCATTATGAATAGGGTTTGGTAAAAGCTTTTGTAAACCCTGTTTTGAGCAAAAGATTATTTTTATAAGTCCCAAATCATCTAATGGTCTCTAATTCAACATGATTATGTTTATTAAACACTAATCTCGGCCTTGGCGTGAATGGGGTTACATGCGGCAGGAGCGGCAGCCGGCCGGTGGGTTGTTTATTATTTTAATAAAAAAATAAGTAAGAGCAAATTGGTTATTTCCGTTGAATTTGTAAATTCCCGACAAGTCACCAAACACCTCTGGAGGATTTCAGAAATTCAGAGCACTTCTGCAGGATTTCATAAATTTCAGGTACTTTTTTAGGGATTTTCCCTTTATTTTAACTATAAAAGTGCAGTAAATCTTAAAAAAATTTCAAAGGTTGACTGAAATTAATTTGTTATCAAAAGGGCTACAGAAATTTTCCCAAAATGAAAAGTCATATTGCCTTTATACTTTTATTTTCACCTCTTCTAATTTTAACAAATATGTAATATATTATCTAATAATTTTTAGAGTTATGAAATTACATAAAAATTAATTATTATAACTATTATTAAATATATAAAATATTATTATAAATAAGGATGAACAGATATAATACTTGTTGTGATTTGTTAATGGATTGAATAGTATCAAGCCTTTATAAATAGGGGAAATTAATCTTTTGGTCCCTATAACTTTGATTCAATAATAACTCAGTCTTTATAGTTTTAACTCGGTCGTAATTCAGTCATTAAACTTTGACTCACTATAACTTAATCTTTATGATTTTAACCATTTTATAATTTAGTTAACAGAGTTAGTGACATAGTTATCATAGTTAATTAGACTAACTTCATTAGCTCAGCATAGTTGTACATATTAGTTAGAGTTGTAAGTGATGAGATGTCCTATCGTAGCAATCTGGCACATGTATATAAGCGTGTATGTACATGTGAGTATAATCAATAGACATTAGATCAATGGAATCCCTTTTTTTTTTTTTCAACCTGCATGGGTATGTCATGCTTAATGAAAAGGGTTTTCAAACTCGAAAGCATGGGGAATTGACAAAAGGGCGTTTCCAAAATTACAAGGTAAAGTTATTAAAGAATAATCTTTTTTGTTTTTTGGCCAAACTACTAAAGAATAGTCAAACTTTAATATATTTCATTAGAGGCTGTTTAGAACTACTTTTAGTTTTTTTTGGTCAACGACTGCGAAGATATATTAAAGAATAAGCAAACTGAGAACTATCCATATTAATTAATCTTCTTTGTTACTTTCCCTCCCACACATATTTCTTTTCTGTTTCTAGGAAAAGGCTCACACACCTATTATCTTCAGAGAGGTTCGAAATCGCACAACCTCTTATGGCAAAGAATTATACTTTTGTGTGTGTGTGTGTGTGTGTGGATTTTGGTATCAGTCTTTTTTTTTTTTTGACCTGGAGTTTGGCATTAATTGAGTCACGAGACTCTGACTGTTAATTAAGCTATACTTTTTTTGCATTCGTTACGTGACAAAGAATATGTTGATTCACTTTTTTTAATGTTTAAAACTTTAAAAGATATTATGTTAGTGAATAATCAAACCAAACCCTTTTTTTGAATTTTTTAAAGTATGAGTTTGTGAGTTCAAACTTTTTATGAATGCATGAATAATAATAAGAAAAAATCACTTTTAATTAAGCCATACTTATTTTGCATTCGTTATGTGACAAAGAATATGTTGATTCACTTTTTTTAATGTTTAAAACTTTAAAGGATATTATGTTAATGAATAATAAAACCAAAGCCTTTTTTAAGTATGAGTTTGTGCGTTCAAACTTTTTATGAATGCATGAATAATAATAAGGAAAAATACTTTTAATTACATTAATTTAAGATTATTTTGGAGGAATTTTTTTCCTAGACTTTTTTTTTTAAAAAAAATAAAATATTAAAAAAAATTGTTCCCACATTATTTTCACGGTTACTTTAATCAGTTTCTCGTTCCCCAAATAATTTCTTCGGTAGGCTGGTGGCAGATGATTTCGTGTGTGTTTAGATTAGCTTTTTTTAATAGCTTTTACGACTTACGAGATAAGTGTGTGAGAGGAGTTTTATTTCGGGTTGCGCGAACCATGATTTGGAGACTTACCAAACACACATGAAAGACCAAAATGGTTTTTTCTTAAAAGAAAAAGGGCATGAAATGGTGATGACCAGTGGCAAAACCACATTATGCACATGGGATTTGTGACCATCAGGTCCCACTGATTTAATAAAAAAAAGGGGGGAATTTCAGTTTGCCCTGTGGTAGTAAATTAATTTCAGTCAAACCCCAAAAATTTCTAAAATTTAACCGCACCCCATGATCTTTTGGCTCATTTTCCTTAAACCAAACAAAAATTTTCTCTTGTCAAGCCATTTTCTTTTCGAGTGAAAACAAAACTTCTCTGTGGTAAAATATTTTTCATTTATTTTCATTCCATTCTTTTCCAACCCTTTTTTTTTTTAACCAAATAGGCCCGGTGTGTGTTTGGAAGAGCTTATATTTGGGAAATAAGTCCTTATTACGCAAGCCGAGATAAAACTCCTCTCACATACTTACCTCGTATACCGTGAATCACGAATTATAAGCACTTATTATCAAAAAATAAGCTATTCCAAACGAGCATAGAATGATGAGACCAAAGAGGAGGGAAAATCAAAATTAGTTAGGCACAGTTTTTTATGTGAAAAAGAATTATTATGGATATTTTAGGCAATGGTGATCTCTTGCTATCACAGTTATTAAATTGGATCAGATTGGCTAGTTTAAGCCAGAAACCGATGAATTGGTCATCTTCGACTAGTCTGACTGGTTTTAGTATTTTTTGTTTTTAAAAACAATTTAATTCATTTTTTAAAAATATTTTATTCATAATTTTATATTAATAATTTTGAAATCTTCACTTTCTCACCGGTCTAGCCCCAAGTTAATTTTGATCTGACTCTGATATAATCTACTACCTAAATTGATTTAGTGGCCGTTCCGAATTTAATATCCTTACTCGCCATTCAACTGCAAGATGTTATGACTTCGGGGGGTCCCAAAAATATCAAAATGAAGGGAGCAAACGAGTAATAAGGCGTAATGGGGAGTTTGAAATTTGAAAGATCAAAGAAGGAAAAGCAAAAAACGACGATTGGGTGTGACAAAACGTGTTAAAGAAGACTTGGGATTTGAATTTCTTATTTTTCTTGAACTATATATATTTTTTTAACTATGGCTAGTTTCACTCCAGTTTGATTTTTAATACCTCGATATTTATCATACCGGGAGCGATGTTTGGGAAACACAAAAATCAATTTAAACAAAAGCTTTCTAAATTTTATCCTCCTATTTATTTTTGAGAGAATTGCAGTCAGGTCCGAAACAAGAAGGAAAATGAAGAAATGGTCCTTTCAGATTTCCAAATGAAAAAATGGTACCATTAACAATCCCAGTTGTAGGTCGTTGACAACTCTAGGAGCCTCCATTAACAACTTCTTGAAACCATTTTTTTATTTTGAGATTTTAAGAGACCATTTCATCATTTTTCTTCTTATTTGGGGCTTAACTGTAATTTTGCTTTTATCTTTTACTGCAAAAAATAACTTCAAATAAATAAGGCCAAAAAACACCCATGTCGAGGTAATAATTTGAGCCTGAAATTATTCCGGTGTACGTTGTGTATTGCTCTCCAGCTGTATCAGAGTGCAGGACAGCTTTTACCTTCAGTGTTGAATACTTTCAGTGTTGAATAATTGAATACGGTTACTGTAGGGCTGTTCTTTCTGGACGCGTTTTCTTCTGTTTCTCGCCTGAAAGGGAGTCGTCCGCAGTGGTGCAGTTCAAAACTTGAGATAGCATTCAGTAATCTTTCTCTCTTTGATTTCTTCTTTTCAATTTCATTATCTTCCTTTGTTACTTCTGTTTCTGCCTTTGCACTATTAAACTTCATGCATCCTCTACTTTCAAGTTAGACTGACTCAAGATTCATTCAAGTTAGATGATTTTGCTGTTACCTAGGGTTCCCAAGGCAACCAATTAGTTTCAATTTTGGTTCTGATAATAAAGGAAACTCCAATCATCTCAAAGACAACTTCCTACAATATTCTCAAGTTACGTATGATCATGCACTAATCTCGCTTCAACACACACATCATTTTTTGAAGAATTTTAATGGTCGGTAGTATAAGTTTTTAGAGTAATTAACATTTATTTAATAACTGTATTCATGTAATTAATGTTTAAATTTGATTATTCACATTTTTCTCTTTATTTCGAAATTTTTGATTTAGGGCATATTTGATAAGTCGACTATTCTTCCTTAGTAAAGGCGTTCTTGTATGTACTACTTTTCCCCAATCTAACAATTTTAATTCTGACAAAGAAAACTCGATTGATCTCTCAAAGTTAATTAGATTTTAAAATAAAGTTAATTAGATTTAGGATTTTTCTTGATTCCAATAACACAAGTCAGGAGTGACTTATAAACGGGACCAATATTATTATACTCTTTTACGAAAGTGACTTATATATGGGAACAGTATTATTATACTCTTTCCTATCCTTGTCATGTGTCACATAAAAGAATTTCTGTTTTTGCATGTTTTTCAAATTGACCATATGAGATATGTATTAGATCTCCCTCACATTAGTATTATTTAATAGTCACTCAATTTTTCAAAATTATACAAATAGGCTCAATCTAGCCTGAACCTTAGTAAATCCTCTAGTTATTATAATATTATATTGCCAGAATATCAGGAAAAACTTGAATCATGTAAACATTTTATAAGTCCAAGAACAACCCAACAAAACAAAGAGGCCGCACTGGGATCACACGGTAAAAAATTAATTAATTTCGCATGTTACTGTTGATGGGTAATTAAGTAATGTACTGATTGTGTTGTGGAGAGGAAAAAAAAACAGGTTTCTCATTGGACGGTCTAATAGATCACAAAAAGTCCAATGAAGCAGGACAATCTCCTTTCTTAAATTATGTAATTCAGTTATTAGGCTCTTATAAATAAGATTAGAGAGAGTATTACTATATCACTGGATCAATTATGATCTCTTGCGTGCTTCATATGGCATGCAGGAAAGTTAATAATGGGAAGGCCAAGGGATAAAGTGTGGGAACGAGTTACGCTATTGCAGGGAGGACGGAGATGGAAGTGTAATGATTGTGGAGGCGAATTTGCAGGAGGTGCTAGCATAATCAAAGCTCATCTGAACATTGACATTAAACGATGTCCTGGCAAAGCAAACTCCAAAAATGATACTGAACACAACCCCCTGCATTCTCAAGGTACGTATGATTATATACCCCTCTCGATTCAACATATACATGTCATTTTTTAGAAAGAATTTTATTAGTCCATAATATAAGTTTTTACAGTAATTAATATTTTTTTAATAATTTTATTCATGTCATTAATGTATAAATATGTCTATTCGCATTTTTGTCTTTATTTGAAAATTTTTAATGTAGATCATATTTAATAAGTTAACTATTCTTTCTTGGTAAAGGCATTCGTGTATGTACTACTTTTCCCCAATCTAAAAATTTTAGTTCTGACAAAGGAAACTCCATTGACCTCTCAAAGTTAATTAGATTTTAAAATAAAGTTAATTAGATTTAGGATTTTTCTTGATTCTAATAACACATGTCGTGACTTATAAATGGGATAAATATTATTATACTCTTTCTCGGAAGTGACTTATAAATGGGACCAATTAGTTTCCCAAGGTAACCAATTAGTTTCAAACTGTCAAATTGTCTTCTATTTTAATGACTCTCTCCGATATAATATACTCTACTTCCTATAGTCTCTATTACAGGTGGTCCTCTAAAAGGAATATTCTTCATTTACAGGGCATTTGCTAATTTCATATTAAATATTTTTTTTTCATATATCCCCATATTTAATAAGAGAAGTGAGGAGGAGTAAAAATTAATATGATATTTGAGTTTAGTGTAGTTAGGAAGGATAATAATAAAAATCACTTGAATTTTACGTTAAATTTAATCCTTGTAGCTGTCTTTTATTGATAAAGGGTTTTAAATATATTGCGTTAGTTCTGGTGATAATGTTGGAACTACTTTTTAAAAAGGACTTATTGGAACATATTACTATTAGTTTAAATATTGAATAATCAAATATAATTTGTTAATTCTTTTTGTACTCTTTTACAAGTTTATTCGGCTGTAAATCATATCCAGTTCTTTCATATCCTTTAAAGTGCTAACAGAAATCTCATATTCATTGAATCAAAGGCCCTCCTCAATCTACCAGTCTCAAAGACCAACTCATACATTTTGATCGAGGTATGACTTGATGTATTATTAGTTTAATATTAATGAACGTAAGTGCAGATTTTGTTATTCTTTTTGTGCTTTTTTGAGTTATTTACTTGGAATTCATATACCCAAATCGAACACTTTCCCACTAATTAACTCCATTTTAATTTAAATTGTCACTTAAAGACAATCTTAGATTATTAATAATCCATTTATTACTAATATAAGTAGCGGACAGTTTTTCACATATTTTGGAGTGAGAAATTAGGAACCAAGTGAGAGAGATAATTTAATTCCCATACGTCTGCTATTATATCTGGGAATAAATACGTAGTGGTAGATGTTTACTGTCTTTTTTAGTACCACATGTTTTAAGCAAAAAGTAACACCTGGAAAAAATGTAAATAGGTCCCAAATAAAAGTTATAACCAAGTCCTAAAGGGTTTGATGTTATTATATTACCAGAAAATCAGGAAAAATTGATAATTTAAAAAAATTTGTAAGCCCAAGAACAACCCATAATACAAAGAGGCCGAAGAGGACAACTAGCTCGTTGCAGAGGGCTTGTCCTATTTTAGGGTGAGAAAAAAGGAACCAATTAAGTGAGAGATAATTTAGTCGCAAACATTTGGGAGATAATTTAATTTCCCAAGTTGCTATTGATGGGAGATAATTGAGTTTACATATGAATAATCAATAGGGACACTTTAGAGAATGAATTGTAAATTTTGGAGACAAATTAAATTGGAGTATTATACTTAGGACCAAATTCAGTCCCCAACTAACTCTTATATTAAGAACAAGAGAGGTAGTACATCTCTCCCATATTACCTGTGTTTAATAGTAATTAAATTTTCAAAGTTACCCTGTATAAGTTTAAATGAAGATTAAATTAGAAACTCCTTTGATTTGCAGAAAGAGGTAAAGAGTTTTAAATCTTCCCTTAATAGTTCTGGTGATAATTAGTGCCAAATAAAAATGATTGATTAGGGCACATATTAGTTTAAACAATGAATAATCAAACTATATTTTTTGTACTCTTTTGCAAGTTTATATTGCCAGAAAATCGATCAGGAAAACCGAATAATGTAAAAAAATTTATCAGCCCAAAAGCAACCCAATAAAACGCGTATCTTTTGTTTCCAAAATGAAGCAGGACAAATCCAAGGTGATGCTAAGTACCAGGAAAGGATTCAAATTGGGTCATCCTCTTTTGTTTCCAATTGGGAGAATGAAGACCTGCAGATGACTGACTGCCTACGGTTAGATTCTCAGCTCTATATATATGTGTGCGCCCGTGCTTCTAATATGTGTACATATGCATGAATATATGTATAAATGCATGTATTTTAATTCAAGTTTTGTGTTTTTTTTTTTTAAATCACTCTAATTCTTCAGTCCCGAAGAGTTGGTCTTTCGATCCCCACGTTTATATTTGACTAAAAGCCAATTCATCACACTGCAACCAGCGACTTGGTTGGATTCAGGAGTGAGTATTTATTTATTATATCCTTATATTCTCGTTTAATATTAATGGACCAAGGTTTTAGTTATGTTAATATTTAATTTCATGCGTTCTTAGGTAATTGACATGTTTGTTGAGATATTAACCGAGAGTGAGAAAAAGAAAGCTACACCTTCAAATTGTTATCTTACTGTGATGTTCTCGGTGATTTCCTATTCCCTTCTTTTTTGTTATATGATTTAGTTTTTTAAATCTAAAACTAGTTCATTAACAATAACTTTTCATGGTTCATCGATGATGTAATTACAGAAGGAAGCAGTCAACTCTGTTGAACATAATTTCAAGGACTTTGTCCAGAGGCAAAAAATCAGAGAAAATTATCTATTTCACATAAAATCGCCTGAGAAGGTGTTTCTTTTCAACTCTTTAGTGAAAATTTTCTTTATCAGCATGATTACTTTTTTTTTTTTCTTTTGCCATATATATCAATTTGATTTCTGTTGTCACAAAGAACAGGTGTTTATTCCTGTTCACATTGAACAAGAGAAACAGGGACATTTTTATTTATACATTTTCCATTTAAACAAAAAAGTGGTTGAAATATGGGATTCTTATGCCACATTTGTGGCTGAAACAGACCGTGATGAGACAACAAAAAAATTGGTGAGTGTTAGATAATTGTAATATATTCATAACATTATAAATTATTCTTTTGATTATATAGAATTTTTGTTTCTATATATGTCTAGTTTTTTGCCATGGAAATACTCTTCAACCTGGAAAAGGGAGCATTTTCAGACTATCAAAAGAAAATGGCAAACGACATCCTCCCCCAAGACAACGGGTAAGAAGACAATTATTATGTAAAATTATAAACTTTATTAGAAAAAGCTTTTATCAGGTATGACCTTATCCTATTTTCTTCTATTTGTAGATTTGATTGTGGTGTCTTTGTTATTAACTACATGCAACAATCAGATAATTATGTGAAGATAAATCCGTTATTTCAGGTATGACCTTTTGCAAGCATATATAGTCACATATACAGTCATAGGTAGCACTCACACATGCCCACACATAGTCCTACACGAGACATGGGCACTTTAATTCTTTCATTCATATAAATGATATGGACAACAATATTATAATGTAGTTTGACAGTCAACAAGAAAGGGAGGATTTGGCTTTGATGTTGCTCAAAAACGACCTTAACCAAGAAAAACAAAATTTATATGACAAATTAAGATGGCACTATGCACAAGCTGAAAAGAAAGATGGCAATGATCCTTCAAAAGTGCCCTGTGAAGATGATGGAAAAGAGCCAAAAGGTATGAGCTAGCATTAGCATAAACTACATGTCCTACTTATTTTAAATGCCTTTAATTTATGTGAATTTATTGAAGTTCTTGAACTTGTAAAAATTGTCATAAATTTCAAAAATTACTCTTGATAAATTGTAACCTCATCTTAGTTAAATTTCCATTACCCACTCTCTTCTCGATAACTTTTTGATTATTTAATGAGGGGCAAATGCAGAAAAACATTTCCCTCTTTCATTTCTTCAATTTCATTATGTGACTAATTTCCATCTTCTTTTGCTGCTTCTGCTTCCGCCTTTGCACAACTTTTATTCATTCTCTACTCTTGAGTTTGACAGACTCAATATTCATCCTCTGAGTAATCTTCATTCCTTAATTACTTTGTTCGTTCAAATTGCAATCATATTGAGGAAAGGTAGATAATTTCGTGTATGTGCATCAAAAGTAGATACTTTTTCTGGGGGTATTGATCTTAATTATTGCCTAGGTTTCCCAAGGTAACCAAATTGTGGAATTCTCTTTAATTTTAATGACTCCCTCCGATCTAATATGCTCTACTTCCTATAGTCCACTACAGGACGTCTTCTGAAAGGAATATTGTTTGTTTAAAAGGCATTTGCTAATTTCGTATTAAATATTTTTTTATATATTCCCATATTTAATAAGAGAAGTGATGAGGAGTAGAAATTAATATTGATTTTGGAGTTTAGCGTAGTTAATAAGGATAATAATGAAAATTACTTAAATTTTATGACAAATTTAATACTTTTTACTGTTTTTTTTATTGGTAAAGGGTTTTAAATATATTGCGTTAGTTCTCTTGATGGTGTTGGAACTGCCTCTTCTTATTGGAATATATTTCTATTAGTTTAAATATCGAATAATCAAATATATTTTGTTAATCCTTTTGTACTCTTTTACAAGTTTGTTCGGCTGAAAATCATATCCAGTTCTTTCATATCCTTTAAAGTGCTAACAGAAATCTCATATTCATTGACTCAAAGGCCCTCCTCAATCTACCAGTCTTAGTTCCAGGCAAAGAATCATCAACGATCTCAAGGAGCAACCCATATATTCTGATCGAGGTATGACTTGATTCATTATTAGTTTAATATTGATGAACATAAATGCAGATTTTGTTATTCTTTGTGCTTTTTTGAGCTATTTAGTTGGAAGTCATATACCCAAATCTAACATTTCCTCACTAATCAACTCAAATTTAATTTAAATTGTCACTTAAAGACAATCTTAGATTATTAATAATCCATTTTTTACTAATATAAGTGGACAGTTTTTTACATAGTTTGGAGTGAGAAAAAGGGAACCAATTAAGTGAGAGATAATTTAGTGACAAACATTTGGGAGATAGATGGGTGTATGTAATTAAGTAGTTTACATTGCAAGTGATTTTCGCAATCAACGTACTGATTGTGTTGTTAAAAAAACAACAGGTATGTCAATGATGAACGGTCTAATACAAGATTATGGCATGAACAACGAAGCAGGAGAAATCCAAGCTGATGCCAAGTATGAGGAAAGAAATCAAGCTAGGTCATCTTCTGTTTCCAATAGTAAGAACAATGAAGACTTGCAGGTGATACAGTACGTGTTTGAGCATTTAAGGTTAGATTAATACTTCCAACTAGACATATGCTTCTGACAATTAATGAATGTGTATATATGCATGTATTCTCTTATAAGTTTTATTTTTTATTTGCTCTAATTATTTTTTTAATAACTGAATCACTCTAATTCTTCAGACCTGAATATGAAGTTTTTACTTCTTTTTTTTTTTTTTTTTTGAGTACAAAGGCAAGCAATGCTTGAAGTTTACAAGGACATAGAATTAGGTAGCACCTGATGATCGTGTGAAGACATGTCACAGTCGCGTGTAAAAAGGTTAACACATTCTGTAGGTGCTGTCGCAATTTCTGTGTAATCCTGGTTGCCCATATGAGCAGTCCTTGCTAAGTAATTAGCACAACTTAGATTTTCCCTATAGGTGTGGGAAATCTCTAAGTCCCAGTCCCTATATATAAGGGATCTAGTATCCAAAATGATGTCGTGTAGTGGGTGTTCTGCCCCACAATGCACAGTCAGAAGATGTATAGCCTGTATGGAATTTGTGAATAGCCTGATCTTAGAAAGACCCATCTGCTGGCATAATCGAAGACCTCTGTATATTGCATGGATTTCAGCAGCATTTGGGAAATTGTATCCTAACTTTTGTTGAAATCCACGTAGCCAGTTACCCTGGTGATCTCTGATGATACCAGCACATGTTGCATGTCCGTCAGTGGCTCTGGATCCATCTACATCAACACGTACAAAGCCTGGATCTGGAGGTTGCCAGTGATCTAGTCCCCTTTCCCGCACTTGGAATATCTGATGCCGAAATCTGCCATTCACCACGCCTTCCGAGAGGTGGTTTATGCATCTGTGAATTATCCCTTTTGCGTTGTCTGCAGTTCCATCAAAAGCTTTACTGCAACGGTTCTTCCATAAGAGCCAACATATAGTGCTGAACACTTTATGCCATGGCCATCTTGTTACCCTCCCGTTCCCTGGACGAAACTGTAGGTTCCATGAAATCCATTCCTGCAAATTACCAGAGAAAAACATAGTATAATATATATGGTTAGTTGTAGAAAACCACACTCTTCTCGCCTGATCACAATCTCTCAAAATGTGAAGAATACTCTCACCACTCTCACACTCAAAGGGACAAACATTTAGGACACTCAAATTGTGTTTCGCTCTTATTTCATTCGTAGGAAGTCTCTCATGGAATACTTGCCACATAAAGAGCTTAACTCTTTCCGGTATATCCCAGTGCCATAGGTTCCGCCAGTGAGTATGTTGCCCATGTTCGTGTTGATAAAAGATGATGTCATAAGCTGACTTCACGCTGAAATTCCCATCGGAGGCATTCAACCAACAAATTGCATCCTCCCCTGATCCCATAGGGGGGGTCACCATCATGATTTTCTCCACTGCCCAATTTGGGAGGAAGGAACCCCATTTTGCTTTGTCCCATTGGCCAGTCTGAGTCACAAAAGAGGAGACTGGAGCATCCATATCTACTAACTGCACATTTTTGTCAATGTAGAACATGATAGGTTCATCCAAAGGAGCCCAACAATCCTGCCAAGCCAGAGTGTTTCTTCCGCTACGTAGCTTCTTTCCCACGCCCTTCTTAAACAATTCCCACACTGCCACTATACCTCTCCACACAGCCGATTGGTTGCGCCGACTCTGTACTTTGGGCATTGGATCTGTCCCACAAAAGTATTTAGCGCGTAAGCACCTCACCCACAGAGCATCCGGCTGAGTAATCATTCTCCAACACAGTTTCATTAGGAAGGCTTTGTTCTGTGAATGCAAGTCTTTAATTCCCAAACCACCATTGCTCTTTTTTCTTTTTAATACATCCCATGAAAGTAGATGCATTTTCTTGGATTCTTCATGTTGATTCCAAAAGAAGTCCCTACTCATTTTCTCGATAGTTAAAAGAACCCCTTTCGGGATCAGAGTTGTTTGCATCTGATACTGAGGGATTGCTTATCATCTGATACTGAGTTTTTACTTCTACACGTTCATCTTTGGCTCAAAAAGAATTTAGCACATTTAAACCAGAGACTTATTTGGATTCATTGGTGAGTATTTATTTATTATATCTCATATTCTATTTTTAATATTAATTGTCAAGTCTTTAATTGTGTTAATATTTAATTTTTATGCATCCTTAGGTAATAAATATTTCTGTTGAGATATTAACCGATATAGAGAGAGAGAAACCTCCGCCTTTGAATTGGTATCTTCCCGTGATGTTTTCGGTAATTTCCTATTCCCTTTTCTGTTTATGGTGTCTGTTAATTATTTTTTTCATCTCAAATTAGTTCATTACAATTTTTTTATTGTTCATCCATGATGTATTTGTAGGAAGCAGCACTCAAACATAACGTAGGCGACTTCTTGGAATTTGTCCATGGAAACATAACAAAACATTATATGTCTGATGACTTGGAATCCTGCCAAAAGGTATTCCTTTTCAACTCTATAAAAAAGTTTTTTTTTTTAGTCAACTTGATTACTCTTTTTTCTCTGTTTATCATTTTGATTTGTGTTTTAACGGATAATAGATATTTATTCCTGTTCACATTGGAGAAAATCTTGGTGGGTATTTTTATTTATATATTATCCATTTGAAGAATAAAGAGATTGAAATATGGGATTCTCTATCCAATACAACTGTGGAAGAACGTGATGAGACAACCAAAAAGTTGGTGAGTGTTAGATAATATTGTAAAATATTATACATAACATTAACTGATTAATTATATTGAATATAATTTTTGCGTTATGTCTAGTTGTTTGCCATGGAAAAACTCTTCGAGAAAGAAAAATTTAAAGAATTTCATGTGAAGATGGCAGATGGCATACTCACACAACCAAATGGGTGAGTGGACCATACTATTATGTTAAATTATAAGATTTACTAGAAAAAGTTTATATCATACATGAGCTGATCATATTTTCTTGAATTTGTAGATTTGATTGTGGTATCTTTGTTATTAACTACATGGAGCAATCAGATAGTTATGTGAAGATAAATCCTTCATTTCAGGTATGGCCCCTTGCAAACACATAAATATAGTCATATACTCATACGCACTTGTGCACATAGTCCTACACGAGCATCCGGGCATTCTCTTTTAGTCATATAAATGATATGAACAATAATGTAGTTTGACAGTATTCAAGAAAGGACGCATTTAGCTTTGAAGTTGATTAACAGTCGCCTGAACAAAAACAAAGACAATCTATATGACGAAGCAAGACGGCACCTGAACGAAAAAAAAGACAATCAATATGACGAAGCAACACGGCACTATCACCGAAAAAGAAAAAGGCGCAAGACGCACTCTGAAAGATTCCGAGCTAATACTTCAAAAGAGCATTCTGAAAGAGCGCAAGAATCAGAATGTGGTGATTTTGATGGGAGAGTGAGCAGGCATGAAGGTATGACCATCAACATAAACTATATATTATCCAACTCATTTTAAATGTCTTTTATGAAAATTTATTACAATTAGTTGAGGGTCTTGAACATTAAAAAATTTTCATAATTAACTTTCAAAAATTACTCTCATCAAAATTGTAACCTCATCTTAATTATATTTTCTTAGCCACTCTCTTCACTATAACTTTTTAATTATTAATGAGGGGCAAGTGCAGAAAAAAATATTTAAAGCTGCCTAAATTTTGTGGTGACTTACATCTTGAATTCTTAAAATCTTCCCAAAATGCGATTTACGTATAGGGACGGAGAGTATATATGACTGCTTAAATTTTGAATGCCATATATTTAATTTATTTTTTATTCTTCTCACTATCTTTACTTAATTATTTATTACTATTCTTGTTGCTAGGATCGTCGAGTAGTTGTATATTGCCTACAACATATTTAATAGGGAAGGAGTTTCAAAGATATACTGAACAAATGTTGGAATGGATAAAGGATGAAAAGGTGTCCACAATTGGAGTTTGGGGAGCTGGAGGGTCAGGAAAAACAGCTTTAGCAAGCCATATATATGACAAGCTTTTAGAAGAAGGTGATATTGAAGTTATTTGGGTAACCGTATCACAGAATAGCATCTTCCACTTGCAAAAAGTCATAGCAAGGTCCATTAGGTTGGATATATCTGATGAGTTTGAGGTTAAAATAATTGCCAGAAAATTATTTCAAGAATTCGAAGCAAAGAAAAAATATGTTGTTATTTTAGATGATGTTTGGGATCCTTTCTTTCTAAAGGAGGTTGGATTTCCTATGTCAAATAATCAAATTAAATTGATTTTGACAACTCGTATATGGGAAGTGTGTCAAGAAATGGGATGTGATCCAAAGAATATAATAGAAGTGACATCTCTAGATAGAAGAGATAGCTGGGCATTGTTTGAAAAGATTATAGGATTCCATGATGATCTGTCTTTGGAAGTGCGGAAAATTGCAAAGGATATTGCAATGGAATGTGAGGGTTTTCCCCTTGCTATTGTTAGAATTGCGACAAGCATGAAGGGGAAAATACAAGCTAGAGAGTGGAGTCATATGTTGGAATGTCTTGAAAACTTGGGCAATGGGCAATATGAAGTGGACAAATGGGTACTTCGAGTTTTGAGATCTAGCTATGATTTCTTAAGTAAGAAGTTGCAAAGATTCTTCTTGTATTGTGCCTCAAGTACTGACGGATATTTTGGCAATGATGATTATTTGATTAGCAGATTTGTTTATGAAAACATAGACGCAACAAAGAAGTTGAGGGTGCAGTATGATGAAGGTTACATTATGCTGGATAGATTAAAGAATCATAGAATGTTGGACGGATTCCATGGGAGATGGTGGGTGAATAAATTTCTTAGAGCCCTGGCTATTGGCATTGCTGAAGATACTGGCAGAATTATGGCAAATGCTTATAAGAATTTGATAGAAATACCAAGTGATGACCAATGGAGAGTAGATCTACAAAGAGTTATTTTAACGGAAAACGAGATACAAACAATTCCAGATGGCACATGTCTTCGGTGTTCTCAACTGTCCACATTGTTTTTAGATGGTAATAAAAATCTCGACTACATCTCAGATGATTTTTTCAACAACATGCCTGCTCTTAAAGTACTTGATTTGTCTGGGACTAGTATCAACCGTTTGCCCGAATCCGTGTCCAGCTTGAAATGTCTCAGTGCATTACTCCTTTCAGGGTGTGAGGCATTGAGTTACATTCCTTCATTAAGTAAATTGAAATGGCTAATATCATTGAATCTATCGGGAACTGCCATCACTGGAACACTTACGGGCTTGGAATCATTAGTCAATCTCAAACACCTGAATATACTCTATACATACATGTTAATGTCATCATCGATCATATCCAAATTGATCAATTTAGAGCATCTACTTGGGCCGGAAGTGACAGAAATAGATATACAAGGCTTAGATAATTTGGAAGTTATAGTGGCGTTCTTTGAGGACATTAACGTCTTCAATACATATGTGAGCTTCCTGGACAAAAAACGTGAACTTAGGAGCTTTCATTTATATTTAGAAGGAAGTGAGATATGTGATTATGATGATGAAGAATTAGAAGCATACAGAGAATATTATTCCAATTCCTTTAAAAGGATAGCTCTTCGGGGTGTGGATTTGGGAAATAGAAAAGCAGTCCTCCCAGGAGACATCAAGGAGTTGTTTATAGAAAATTGCCAGTTAGTGGGGACAGTTTGTGGTTTCCTATGCAATGTAGATGATTGCCACAACATTACTCCACGCCAAATTGAACTGTTGCGTATAACCTGTAGTGACGATATGGAGTACTTGTGTTGCTTCTCTGGCAGTTGCCCCTTTTGCTCCTCTTCCCAACTTGTTGGACGTCTATGCCTCTCTGATTTGGACAACTTGAAAGATATTTTGTCACCATCTGCTCTTCTATTATCGCATCAACCTGACCTATTTTCTCATCTCACTGAACTCAAGATCTGGCGTTGCCAAAGCATGGAGACCCTGATAACGCCAAAGTTATTAGCAGTCCTCCAAAACCTACGCGCCATTGAGGTTGTTATTTGTGAGATGATGAAAGAAATAGTTGGAGAGGATCATTCTCAAACTGCTAATGGCGACCTGATGGCCCTTGTGCATAACCCCCTTTCTGACCCTACTCCTATCACTCTTCCCAAGTTGACATCTCTGGAATCACGGTACATGCCACAATTAAATTTCGTATACAGAGGCATCATGCTCTGCCCTTCTCTCCAAACATTCTCTGCTGTAGGGTGCGAGAAACTAACTCTCCCTCGGATAGAGATCTCAAATGGATGTCAGCTTCCCATGGAGAAGACCTCAGATGAATACAGGTGGAAAATTAAAACTGATTAATCAGGTCCATATCTGCACCACTATAATTTGACATCCTTTTATATTATATATATGTTTATGATGCTGATTGAATCTCAACACTTTATGAATATTGTTATTGTTGGTGTTCGTTTCTCCTCACGCTTCTCTCATGAGTTTCTCTTCTTTCATTACAGAAATCAACGCACTTAGGAAAATCTCAAATTATTAGAGCCAAATAATCATATGTTGCTTATGTCTTCTTTATTTCTCTCCATTTGCCTGTGTTGCACTTAATTTTTGTGATCATGCTCATCAGTTTCTGAATTCCTGCCAATAAATGTTCCGATAATTGAAATTTTATTTGCTAAACATTGTATCAAATAACATCAAAGATAAATCTCAATAAAGTATAGTTGCAAAGTTGTGAATATATCTCATCTCCTATATAAATTCCTAACGTTCTTGTTAATTATTCAGTCAGTTGCAAAAGTCGTTTGAGGCATGCGTCTCAATTAAATTAAAGGTGCATTTTTACTTGCAATTCTGACTCTAATTCTAATTCCATTTGGTAATGTAATATGCAGGACATGGCTCTGCTGTGTGTGACACTGAAGTTGACCAATCATCTTTTAACTCATGAATTTAGAACTGTGATTTTAATTGATTCCCTATTCGTGTTGTGTACTTTTGTATTGTATTTCTCCAATTAAGCATTTTTCATCGGCACATTTACAATGAAGCCTGGTTTGTGACATTTTGAAACCTTTAGCCAATAAGTTGTTCAACACTATATTTTATCGAAAGAATGACACGTGTCCCTCTCAAGGACTTATTCAAGAGACACATTTACATTTGACTCACCCGAAATTTATAGGCAAAAATGCATAGAAACCTTAAGTAATGAATTTATTTATTCCCACTTGTTAAAAAAAAAAAATCCCTACAATAATGTTTTTTTAGCTTCTTTTAGTTTATTCCTCTGACTTGGTAAACATCATCTAATTGATGCCCGCAATTTTTCAATTCATTTTTTAATTGTTGATAGGTAGAGGGTTTATAAAACGGAGGACATTATTGACTTACCAACCATTGAAGGAGAGCCTAATTCTTCAATGAAAAACAGATTTCAATTACACCTACTTTATTTGTCTGTCTTGTGTCCTAAGAACAGAGTTGAACATAGCGTCACTTTATTTTACCTTGTGACAAGGAGGCTTGACACAGTATTTGATGTCTTGATGAAATTTAAGTTGCAAGTGCAATGCAGAAGTTGCTGAAATTATTCCACCAAAAACAGAATTTAGCAGCATACACCATATGCTCGAATGTGGAGCAACGAATTAAACCAGATGCAAGATTATGTCATACAGCCTTTGATTAACTTTACAGAAATTGTGTACTCAGGAGCTTTGATTTAACTTTACGGGATGCAAGTTATCGTCCTTATGGTAAGGAAATAGATAGAGAACATTCCATGAAAAGGATAACTTTTATCAAGGGAGGGCTTGTCTGGTTTTGTGGCCTGCTGCTTTATAACCATCAAGAGAGTTTGGTTGCCAAAAATTGGCCGAGCTATTTTGATTGATTTTGAGGGACTTTGGTGCTACATATTAGTGTGTAGTCAAGTGGTTCCATTAGACCTGAGTTACTAGATGAAGAGTTATCTTCAACCACAAGGACCCATAAAAAAAAAGACTTCTTGTTAGGTTTTTTTATAACAACCCAACATAGAGAATCCGTCTAGTAGTCCTGTTGGTTCAAAGATTGTAGCCCCAAGATTGTCATAGGATGCCCACACTTTGTTGAATGTTGAAATCTTGGCCACTTGCAGCTCTCCCAGATCGATTATCAAAATGAAAATTGAATCTAAGTAACAGTGAGGTGAGCTAGTAATGGTAACGGTGTTATCCGGATTTTGCAAGGACCATATTCATTTGACTCAACAAAAAAAGGAACGGCCCAATCATGATGTGTCGTGCAACTATTTCTTGCCGTTCTTGTATGGTAATACTACCCTGTTAATAACCTTAAATACTCCTTCAAGATCATGATTTTTACTTTGAATGCATGACTTTGATTTAGGACAAGTGTCAATGGGGTCATATTATAAATAAAGATATACGTGATTTTTAATTTGGGACATGTCTTATTTGGGTTTGTTAATGAGGATATCTGACTACGTAAGAAAAGACATATACATGAGCAATTGCTTTACTTGCCAGGCCAATAAACTTGCATTTTGAAAGTTGCCATTCATAATGAACTAATACTTTATGCCTCACTTTCTTTCTTTTTATTCTTGAAAAACTCAAACATCTCATGTTAAGGCAGCATCCTTATACAACGCTCAAGGAATATTTCTTTTTTGTTTAATTCCATGTTTGGATAAACAGCAAAGCAAATACGCTTTTGGCCTTAAAAAGTTACAGAAAGTCATAAGTCCTAATTTAAAACTTCTACAATTGCATTTGCATTCACCACGGAGAGAAGGAATAAGCTGCTCAGAAAGAAGAAAATGGGTCTTAAAAACTAGGTACTACCTTACTTTATTTCTTGCCATTTAACTAAAATTGTAATTTTGCAAAATATAAAAAAAATTATATATGGTTGATTATACAAATTTTGGAATAATCAATAGGCATCAGATCAATGGAATCCCAATTTTGGAGTCGTTTTTTTTTAAAAACCTGAATGGATGCCTCATGGTTAATGAAAAGCGTTTTCAAACTCCAAAGCGTAGAGAATTGACAAACGGGCGTTTCCAGGACTATAAGGCAAAGTTATTAAATAATAATATTTTTTTTGCCAAACTATTAAAGAATTGTCAAACTTTAATATATTTCATTAGAGGCTGTTTAGTATTGCTGTTTTATTTTTGTCAACGACTATTAAGATATTATTAAAGCATAAGCAAAATGAAAACTATACATATTAATTAATGTTCTTGTTACTTTCTCTCTCACACATATATTTCTTTTCTTTTTCTAGGAAAAGGCTCACACACCTATTATCCTCACAGAGGTTCGAAATCACAGCCTCTAATGGTAAAAAAATTATACTTATGAGGGTGTTTAGTATCAGTTGAGCCATAAGACTGTTAATTAAGCTATACGTATTTTACATTCGTTATGAGATAAAGAATCTGTTAATTCACTTTTTTTTTTTAATGTTTAAAACTTTAAAGGATATTATGTTTCTGTCGAGACCTTATAGCCTATTGAATAATAACACTAAACTCTTTTTTTTTTTTAAATTTTTTTAGTATGAGATTGTGAACTCAAACTTTTTAGGAATACATGAACAATAATAAGGAAAAATCACTTTTAATTACATTAATTTAAGATTATTTTGGAGGAAATTTTTTCCTAGACTTTTTTTTTAAAAAATAAAATCTTTAAAAAAAGTTGTTCCCATATTATTTTTCTAGGTTACATTAATCAGTTTCTTGTTCCCCAAATAATTTCTTCGGTAGGTTGGGGGTGGATGATGAAAGAGAAAATTGGGTTTTTCACTTTTTTTTTTCTTGAAAAGGGATGGGAAACGGTGAGGATCAGCGGCGCAGCGCAACGACGTTATGCACATGGAAACGGTGAGGATCAGCGGCGCAGCGCAACCACGTTATGCACATGGGATTTGTGGCCACCATGTCCCACTTATTTTACAAAGAGAGCCGTGCGGCCGAGGTGGGGGGATTTCAGTTATCCCTTAGTGGTTAATTAATTTCAATCAACTCTTAAAATTTTTTGAAATTTTATTATACCCCATGATCAAAATGAAATTAATTTTTGTGGGTAAAAAAATAATGATGCCCTTCTTTTATTTTTAGCTAAAGTATACTTTTAGTCCTTTAAATTTGCATGAGGGTTCATTTTAATCTTTTAAGTTTATAAAGTGCATTTTTAGTCATAAAAACTTAATACCATTAATATTACTAACGGAAAAAGCTAACAAATTGAAATTAAGCGGTGACTGTGCAATGCTGACTAAAAAGACTTAAATTTTTTAAATGAGAAATACTTGTAGACCAATCAAAAAATAACATCTAATTTAATTTTAATCCTAACTGTGACCCTAAATTTTTGTTGAAAACCAGAAAAAAAATCCCTCCCCTAACCAAGAGGTCGAACGCAATTGTCCTGCAAAAGAGCCATGTCGCTCATGCTCTCATGGCCAAGGCCATGGCCACATGATTATTGGTAAACCCATAAAGTCGCAACAAAAGCAAATAATGATTATTGGTTGAGAAATCCCTATTTTTATTGTATATTTTTATATTTTAATTGAAGATTTTGTCATAATTATTGAGCCTAAAATGCTTTTTTTGAGATAAATGGAGATTGAGAGTAAAAAGATTAAATTAGGACTAAATAAAATAAAATTGGCAAAATAATCACAATTACTCTTAATCATTGATTCTTGGGAGGATTTGACATTGGTCTAATTGTTTTCAATTGAAAGTCCTTGAAATTTTGGATTATTGAAAATGACAGATTGAGGCTTGAATGTCATGAATGACATTTTGGTCTCACGAATTTTCCAAATACCAGTTTAGTCCACGAGTAAAACTGCTGCGTTTTATCCTCTGAAGTTAGTTAGGTCAGCTGAAAAGAATTGCAGAGCTTCATGGGACGAGACCAGAGACACCGCGCCGCGCAGAGGAACGGAGGGAGACCTTCCACATTTTCTCCTTCATCGGCTTCATCACTCAGTATTACCTTCTCCGTCGCCGGTGACTCTCGCTCTCATCACCATTGTCACCGGCGGCGGAGCTGCTACTCTTCTGCGCAGTTGTGAACAGAGCCCATCGTTCAGGCGCCGTGAGCAAATAGCTAGAAGGAGGAGGAGCTGAGAGACGCGGCTGAGAGTGAGAGTCAAGCCGAGGGGTGGATCTCTGAACTTCATCTTCATTGAATCCACCTAATCACTACACCACCGAGTCCCTTCACCGGTTCCACTCTGCCGGAATCTTCCTCCTCCTTCACCGTCGAACCACCACTGCACATCACCATCACTTGCGCCAGAAATCTCTGTGTCCATTGTCGTTCTTTTCTCTTCATCTTATCATAACCACTTCAGGATACAAAGCTAACCGTGGCACCCCTGTTCTGTTGTGGTTCCATTCCATCGTTAATCTTCATTTTGTTCTATCATAGATTTTGCTTTCTGGTGGTGTTTTCCATGGCTGGGCATTTAATTCAGATGGTGTTTGTGTTGGTTGGTGAAGCTGTGTTGATTCTGAATTCTTGATCCCTTTTAGCAAAAGGCAATGACATGAACTTGGAGCTTTAATAGGGAGTTTTTTTGCTCTTTCATTTCTCTAATTTTACATCATAATTGTAATTTCTAGGTCTTAGGATGAATTTTATAATGTTGAATTGATTTATGTTGATGTATTTTAAGAATTGGATGTGATTTGGATTTTTGTTAGATACTCGACATTGTGCTTAATTAGCTTAATTATTATTTCTTTGTGCTGGTTAGTCATTGAATTGATGATTTTGTAAACATTTTGTATTAATTTCAAGGTGGCTTGGTTAGTGGATCAATAGTGTCTTGTATTTGCATTGGTTAATTGAGTATGAATTTATTAATTGTATTTAGCATTGGGTTTTAACATCATTAATCTTGATTTTTCATATGGGTGGTCATTGTTAAATTAAGATTAATGAGAAAATCAAGTAATAATGCGAGGTGGCTCGGTTATTGGATCAAAAGCTAAATATGATTTTTAGGTTCATTTAATTGCTAGAGTGCTTAATCAACCTAATTTAGAGAGATTAATATGCAAGGTGACTTGGTATTGATCAATCTATATTAGGCCTAGTCTAAGGGGTGGCCCTTGGAGTTATTTTAGAACTAGCACGATATCATAATCATTTTAAGTGAGGATTGCTTGCGTCATTGCTATGAGGGATTGCTTATTCCATTGTTGATCTTCTTATTTCTTTCATTTCATTAGTTCCATCATCATTCCATCTCATATTTTCAAGAAAAATTCCAAAAAGAAGTAATTTAGGACCATTTTAATTCTAGTTGCAAAAGTAGTTTTTCATAGATAAAAGACCAAACCATTTTCTCCATTTTTTTAGTCAATTTTGATACTTAGTTTACTTAGGAATCATTTTTGTTTTTGGCTCCATAAAGTGAACACGACCCGAATTGTGCTGCTATGTTGCAGTATTATTCGGTATTTGAATCCTAAGGCGACTAAAAGGAGTTTCATTGGTAAGAATGTTTAATACGAGATACGATAGTTTCCTTGAAGCCATACGATAGTTTCCCAAAGATTCATAGAGAGGACGCAGCGGGTGCTAGCCATAATAGCCATGGAAAATACTGGGGCTGATCTTTTAGAAAATCACGCAACAAGGCAGTAGACAAAGAGCATAAATTATTGTTTGGTTGGCATCTTTGACGACCAAACTTTACTATGTGAATAAGGTTCTTCACGCCTCTTAGAAGAACATGTGGGAAAATAAGTCAATAACAGTTTCTCAGAGAAGTTAAAGCAAAAACTAGTTTCCATGGCCTTGGCCATGAGAGCGTGAGCAACATGGTTCTTATGCAGGACAATTGCATCCAACGACGGTCAGTGGGTTGGAGGAGCGATTTTTGTCTTTGTTTCCGACAAAAAATTAGGGTTACAATTAGGTTTAAAATTAAATTAGATGTTATTTTTTGATTGGTCTATAAGTATTTCTCATTTAAAAAAATTTAAGCCTACTTCGTCAGCATTGCACAGCTTAACTCCGCTTCATCAACATTTTCTATTGGTAACATTAACGGCGTTAAGTTTTTAGGACTAAAAATGTATTTTATAAACTTAAGGGACTAAAATAAACCCACATACAAACTTAAAGGATCAAAGTATATTTTAGCCTTTATTTTTTTTAGAAGAGCATTTACAAGATAAATAAAGCTATTTGCAAGACAAATAAAGTGATTCAAAAGAACATAGGAAATTAAAAATACTTTGGCCATTTACAAAACAAATATGAAAATTCACTAAACAAATATATTTATTTATAAGATAAATAAAGATATTTACAAGACAAATAAAATGATTCAAAAGAACCTTTGGAGTTAAAAATATTTTGGCTATTTACGAGACAATTATGAAAATTCACAAGACAAATATTTTTCCTGTCATCTTCATCACCACCGTCGCTTTCCTTCTCTAGTCTCACCACACCCATCAGCTTCCACACCTTAGTCGGAGAGACACAGCACTGGAGACACATTCGAAGCAGAACAGAGTCCTGGCGAGAGACCTTAAGAAGCGGAGAGCAGAGGAAGGGCTGGACCTGGGACTGTCGATCTCTCTCTCTTTTGTCACTCTCACCATCACAGACCAACCTTCACAGCCGTTTTTTGCAGATTCCGTTATCGTTTTTACCTTTTACTGGCCGAGGTATACCAAGTTCAATCCATTTCTAAACTTATTAAATAAATGAAAAAAAAGATAAATCCAAACGCAGGGTAGTTAAGATCATATCCAAACCTTCTGATAATGAACCTTGCGAATCTCCTTTTCTAAAGCTAACGTACTGGGGCAAAGAATATTAGCATACTCTGTGACCCCTCGGCCTGGGTCTATCGCAGCTCAGCTTGTGACTGCTGCATCCGCTCCTGCCATTTTATGAAACAATTACTAATTAGCATTTTTCATTATTAAGTTGGTTTTATAAAAATTATAATAATAAAATTACTTACAATGGCCGCCTCTGCCTGCTGAGAGGTCGCAGTCCCGTCACGGTGTCTGTGTGTGATGGTGTACAACTCCCCATAGTCCGTCTGACGGTTCTCCTGCTGTGCCTTCTTCTCCTAAAACAATTACAAAATTCAATTAATTAGTATTATGAAATAACCAACTAAAAGTCAGTGATATTTTGAAAAGTTACCAGCTCGTTGTAGGTGACAGCAAAGGTCTTCGATCCTGCTGTGTGGTGGATCGTCTGCTGCGCACGGATCTTGGTGTTCCTCTGAGAAAGCTCCAGGAAAAAAAACAATATTAAATATATTAAAACAATAAAAACATTTAAAATTAATAAAGTTCAAATTAAAAATAATTAAATTGAAATTATAATTTAATAATTAACAATTAAAAAAAGTATATAAATAATTTAATAAATACATTACCTGCCCCTCAACGCTCCTCCTGAACTGGACAAAACCCACCCAGTAGTTCGGCGGCATGCCGTCCGAGACACTCTCGATCAGCTGCTCCAGTGGCATCGTCCCGTCCTTATCCACCCTGCGGAAGAGACGGTTCCTCCTGTTCCTCCAGCCGTTACCCATCTTCACTAGGGTGTACCTCTTCCGGTTGGCCCGGACAGCAAACCGTAGCTGCAAAAAAATCATTTAAATATCATTAATTACAAAAATTCTATTAAAAAATATTAATTAAATAGAATTAATTATAAAAAATATTAATTAAATACTATTAATTACCTGAACCACCTCCTCCCAAGCCTGGTCCTTCGGCCCTTTCGGAACGTGCTTCCACGTCTTGAAGTGAAGGGGGAACCGCATCCAATTCGCACCCAGGTCATTCAGGAAGCGGTTGAACAGGTGACCCCCATTGTCGATGGGCTGGTCAGTGCCCTCATTCCACGGCACTATAACTCGCAAGGTCCGGTCCATGCTGTTCACACCGGCCACGTCTAGCCTCCTCGTCGAAACGTTCCCCTGCTCATCTGCACAGTTTACCGCACGTTAGATAAATTGTAATTCAAAGTTAACATTTCAAATTTAAATAAATAATTTATTAAATTAAAAATTTATTTACCTTGGACCTGCACCTCAAACCCAATGGACCGCGAAGACGACCCTCGTGGGTTGTTCTGCTCCTGAGCCTCCTCCTCATCGAGGAACTGCTCTATCTCCCTGATCCCAATCGGGATCTCGAAGTCCTCCTCGTCGTAGTCCTCGACGCTGATATCTGCCCCCCAAACTCAGGCACCTCTGGTGTGGTCGTCTCCTATGTGATCGTCTGCGGTGCCTGTGGTAGGGCCGACTCCTGTGGGGGATGGGCTGAAATGCCGCGGTCGCCCTGCCTCCGCGCTGCCCCCTGCTCGGCTGCTGCCACCCCGCAAAATCGGTCTGGGGACCTCAGGGGCCTTCCCCTTATCCTCTCTTGAAGCCATATCAACTGTAAAAATCCAAAAAAAAAAATTTAGTCAAATTATTATGCAAAAATCTAATAAAAATACAAATGCAAATAAAATACATGTTATATACGTACCTCAAGTGCAAATACTGAGAAATACTGTAGTAAAAACTCCTACACAGACGTCTGAACGCTCAAATCTTGAAGAAACCACTCAGAGAAATCCCAGGAAACAAAATGAGCAAACGGAGAAATGAGGAACACGCGTTCTTAAATAGGCCAGACATTTATAGCGGTTATTCCAATAACCGCTACCATAACCGCTACAAAGCACCCAAGGCGCCTTAAATTTATAGCGGTTTTAAAATAACCGCTACAAATTACAAGAACCTTTGAAATTCTGTAGCGGTTATGGCCCAGAACCGCTACAAACGTGGAGACTCCTGAAATTCTGTAGCGGTTATATCCCTATAACTGCTACAAATAGCTGACGTTTGGTATTTTGTAGCGGTTTTGTTGCTATAACAGCTGCAAATAACAGCTACACTGTTGGCGGGTCTTAGTCGCGCCAAGTGGCAGGAATATTGTAGCGGTTTTTGTGTATTAACCGCTATAACTTAACCGCTACAAGTTTTGGTGGGATTTTTGCACCAAATTTCTAGCGGTTTTGTCTATCTAACCGTTACAAAAAACGCTGCTAATCTGTTGCTCCACTTGGCGCGTAGCTTGCCGCTACAATTTTGTAGCGGTTTAGGTTAAAACCGTTACAAATACTATAATTTGTAGCGGTTTGATATAACCGCTACAATTCCACCACTACAGAATATCATTTTTTTTGTAGTGTTTGCACTATTAAACTTCATCCTCTACTCTCAAGTTAGACAGACTCAAGATTCAGTCAAGTTACTATTACCTAGGGTTCCCAAGGCAACCAATTAGTTTCAATTTGATATGCAGGAACAGTAATAATGAAAAAGGCAGGTGGAAGACCAAGGGATGAAGTGTGGCAACACGTTAAGCTATTGGAGGGAGGGCGAAGAGTGAAGTGTAATTATTGTGGGTATGAATTTGCGGCAAGTGCTAACAGAATCAAATCTCATATTAATGGAGACAAAGGCAAAGGCATTCGAGTATGTTCCAACTTCCCCCAATCTCACAATCTTGGTTCTGATACTAAAGACAACTTCAAACATTCTCAAGGTACTTATGATTATAAACTCCTCTCGATTCAACATATATATGTCATTTTTAGAAGAATTTTGCTGGTCCGTAATATAAGTTTTTAGAGTAATTAATATTTATTTAATAATTTTATTTATGTAATTAATGTTTAAACAAGATCATGCACCTTTTCTCTTTAGTTAGATTTTTTAAATTTAAGACGTGTTTAATAAGTTGAGTATTCTTTCTTAGCAAAGGCATTCGTGTATGTACTAGCTTTCCCAATCTAACAATTTTAGTTCTGACAAAGGAAAAACCATTGATCTCAAAGTCAACCTCCTATATCCTCAAGGTACGAAATTACATATTTTTATAGTTCTATTAATAAGATGGAGAGAAATTTTTTTTTTTGGGTCTTGTTTATAGGTCATATTATTAAATTTTTTATATGAATATGTAGTTTTATCATTCATTTTAATTATTGTATAGACTTTGTACTCTTAGAATAAATGATATATTAAATAGGGGTAAAGTTGGAAAGTTGATAAATTTTAAAATAAAGTTAATTAGATTTAAGATTTTTCTTGATTCCAATAACATATGTCGGAACTGACTTAAAAATGGGACCAACATTATTATACTCTTTCCTATGTGTCACATAGAATTTTTTTTGCATGTTTTTTTATAGTTATCATATGAGATATGTATTAGATCTCCCTCACATTAGCCTTATCTAATAGTCACTCAAATTTTCAAAATTATACAAATAGGCTCAATCTAGCCTGCACCGTAGTTAATCCTCTAGTTATTATAATATTATGTTGCCAGAAAATCAGGAAAAACTTGAATTATGTAAACATTTTATAAGTCCAACAACAACCCAACAAAACAAAGAGGCCGCACTGGGATCTTACACGGTAAAAAATGGATGCAAAAAGGGAAAAAAGGCACAAGGGAGGACAACTAGCTCGTTTTAGAGGGCCGATTGAGAGATAATTTTGTCGCACACATTTGGGAGATAATTTAATTTCCCACGTTATTGTTGATGGGTAATTAAGTAATGTACTGATTGTGTTGTGGAAAAAAAAAACAGGTTTCTCATTTGATGGTCTAATAGATCATAGAAAGACCAACGAAGGAGGAAAAATCAAAGGTGATACTAAGTATGAGGAAAAGATTCAAGTTGGTTCATCTTCTGTTTCCAATGGGGAGAATGAATGCTTGCAGGTCCTACAGTATGTGTTTGAATGCTTAAGGTTAGATTTTCAACCATATATATATATATGCATGCTTGCTTCTAATATGTATACATATGCATGAATATATGTATAAATGCATGTATTTAATTTAACTTCTGTTTTCTTTAAATCACTCTAATTCTTCAGTCCTGAAGACAAGGTTTATGATTCCGGACGCTTACATTTGAATAAAAAAGAATTCATCACATTTAAACCAGAGACTTTTTTGGATTCATTGGTGAGCATTTATTTATTATATTCTTATATTCTCTTTTAATATTAATGACCAAGGTTTTAGTTATGTTAATATTCGATTCCATGCGTTCTTAGGTGATAGATAGTTTTGTTGAGATATTAACCGAGAGTGAGAAAATGAAAGCTACACCTTCAAATTGGTATCTTCCTGTGATGTTTTCGGTGATTTCTTATTCCTTTTTTGTTATATGATGTATTTTTATAATTTTTTAATCTAAAACTAGTTTATTGACAATCATTTTTCATGGTTCATCGATGATGTAATTACAGACGACAGCACTCGTATGTGATGAGCACAATTTCAAGGACTTTGTCCATAGGCAAAACATGAGAGACAATTATATATTTGTCCAAGAATCACCTGAGAAGGTGTGTCTTTTCAACTCTTAATAGAAAAGTTTCTTTTTTTTAATCAACGTGATTACTTTTTTGTTTTTGCTATATATCAATTTGACTTCCGTTGTTACAAATAACAGGTGTTTATTCCTGTTCACACTGGACCAGAGACACATGGACATTTTTATTTATACATTTTCTATTTAAATAAAAATGTTATTGAAATATGGGATTCTCTACCCAATAATAAATTTGTGGCTGCAACAGAACGTGATGAGACAATAAAAAAATTGGTGAGTGTTAGATAATTGCAATATTGATAACATTATTAATTATTCTTTTGATTATATATATAGGATTTTTTCTTTATGTCTAGTTGTTTGCCATGGAAATACTCTTCAAGCAGAAAAAAGGAGCATTTTCAAACTATAAACTGGAAATGGCAAACGACATCCTCTCCCAAGACAATGGGTAAGTAGACAATTATTATGTAGATTATTAGAAAAAGCTTTTATCAAGCATGACCTTATCTTATTTTCTTCCATTTGTAGATTTGATTGTGGTGTCTTTGTTATTAAATGCATGCAACAATCAGAAAATTATGTGAAGAGAACTCCTTTATTTCAGGTATGACTTCTTGCAAATATATATAGTCATAGAGTTATAGGTAAACACTCACACATGCCCACACACAGTCCAGCACGAGCACGCTGGCACTTTAATTTTCTCATTCATATAAATGATGTGGACAACAATATTATAACGTAGTTTCACAGTCAAAAAGAAAGGGAGGATTTGGCTTTGAAGTTGCTCAACAATGGCTTGAACAAAGAAAAACAAAATTTATATTCCAAAGCAAGACGGCACTATGCACAAGATGAAAACCAAGATGGCAATAAAAGATTACCAGTTGATCCTTCAAAAGAGCGCTTTGAAGATGTTGAAAGAGTGATGGAAGCAGAATATGATTATTCTAGTGAAGAAGAAGAAGATTCTGACGAAGGCGATGATGGTTTAGAAAACGGTATGAGCATCGATCGGCATAAACAATATATCCAACTCATTTTAATTGTCATTTAAGAAAATTGATTACAATTAGTTGAAGATTTTGAACTTTTAAAAGTGGTCATAACTTTTAAAAAATTACTTTCTCTTTAAATTGTAACTTCATCTTAATTATATTTCTCTTATCCACTCTCTTTTCTATAACTTTTTTATTATTTAATGACGGACAAGTGCATAAAAATATTTAATGCTGTCTAAATTTTGCGGTAACTTGCATCTTGTATACTTACATGCATATAGGGACGGAGAGAGTATATGACCACATAAAATTTGAACGCCATATATATATATATATATTTTTTTTTTTATTTTCACTATTTTTACTTTGTAATTTATTGTTATTCTTGTTGCTACGAACTTCTAAAGCTTATCTATTGCCTACACAGATTTAATAGGGCAGAAGTTTCAAGGATATACTGAACAAATAAGGAAATGGATAGAGGATGACAAGGTGTCAGCAATTGGAGTTTGGAGAATGGGAGGTTCAGGTAAAACAGCTTTAGCAAGCCATATATATGACAAGCTTTTAGAAAAAGGTGGCATTCAAGTTATTTGGGTAACTGTGTCACAAAATGACATCTACAAGTTGCAAAAAGTCATAGCTAGATCAATCATGTTGGATATCTCTGATGAGTTCGAGGTTAAAGTAATTGCCAGAAAATTATTTCAAGCATTCAAAGAGATGAAAAAATGTGTTGTTATTTTAGATGATGTTTGGGATCATTTCTTTCTAAAGGAGGTTGGATTTCCTATGTCAGATAATCGAATTAAATTGATCTTGATAACTCGCATATGGGAAGTGTGTCAAGGTATGAGTTGCGAGGAATATATGGGATCTCTAGGTAAAAAAGATAGCTGGGCTTTGTTTAAAAAGACTATGGGATTCTGTGAAAGACTGTCTTCGGAAGTGAAGAGAATTGCATGGAATGTGGCGTATGAATGCAAGGGTTTGCCCCTTGCTATTGTCAGAATTGCGACAAGCATGAAGGGGAAAAAACAGGTTGGAGAATGGCGTCATATGTTGGAATGTCTTAAAAACCTGGGGCATGGGCAATATGAAATGGACAAATGGGTATTTCCAGTTTTGAGGTCTAGCTATGATTTCTTAAATAACAAATTGCAAAGATCCTTCTTGTATTGTGCCTTAAGTACTGAAGGAGTTTTTTATGATGAAAAGGCTAATCATATGATAAGATTTGTTTATGAGATCATAGATGAAACAAAGAAGTTGAGGGTGCAGTATGATGAAGGTTACAGCATGTTGGATAGATTAAATAATCATGGTATGTTGGAGCAATTCAGTTGGGGATGGGGGGTGAACAAGTTTCTTAGAGCCTTGGCTTTTGGCATTGCAGAAGACACTAGTAAAATTATAGCAAATGCTTCTAAGAATTTGAGAAAAATACCAAGTGATGATCAATGGAAAGAAGGTCTACAAAAAGCCTTTTTGATAGGAAACAAGATCAAAAGAATTCCAGATGGCACCTGTCTTGTGTGTTCTCAACTGTTCACATTGCTTTTAAATGGTAATGCAAATCTCAACTATATCTCAGATGATTTTTTCAATAACATGCCTGCTCTTAAGACACCTGATTTGTCTTGGACTTGTATCAAGCGTTTGCCTGAATCTGTGTCCAGCTTGAAATTTCTCATTGCATTACTACTTTCGAATTGTAGCAAATTGAGTTACATTCCTTCATTAAGGAAATTGGAACGGCCAATATCATTGGATCTATCGAATACTGCCATCTCTGAAGTACCTATAGGCTTGGAATCATTGGTCAATCTCAGATCCCTAAATCTGCTCATTACACGCCCAAATCTGCTCATTACACACATGTTAATGTCATCATCGCTCATATCCAAATTGATCAACTTAGAGCATCTACTTGGGCCGGAAGTGACAGAAATAGATATACAAGGTTTAGATAAGTTGGAAGTTATAGTGGCCTTCTTCCAGGACATTAGCATCTTCAATACATATGTGAACTTCCTGGACAAAAAATTCAGACTTCAGAGCTTTCATTTACTTTTGGGAGACGGAAATAAGAGATATGGTGAAGTAGAAACGTACAGAGAATATTATTCCAATTCAATTAAAAGGATAAGTTTTCGGGGTGTGGATTTGGGAAATAGAAATGCAATACTCCCAGGAGACATCAAGGAGTTGTTTATAATTGATTGCTAGCTAGCAGGGACAGTTGGTAGCTGCTTATGCAATGTTGTTTTATCATATGGCCGCAACAACAATAATCCACACCAAATTGAACGGTTGGACATAAGAAACTGTAAAGATGTGGAGTACCTGTGCTGCTTCTCTGGCAGTTACCCCTTTTGCTCCTCTTCCCAACTTGTTGGATATATATGCCTCTCGTATTTGAAGGACTTGGAAGTTATTGTGTCACCATATGCTCTTCCATCCTTGCAACATCAACCTGACCTATTTTCTCAGCTCACAAATCTCGAGATTTGTTCTTGCGACCGCATGGAGACTCTGATGACGCCAAAGTTATTAGCACTCCTCCAAAACCTACGCACCATTGAGATTTCTCGTTGTTGGATGATGAAAGAAATAGTTGGAGAAGATGATTCTGAAATGGAACTTACTGCTAGTGCCAACCTGATGGCCCTTGTGCCTAACCGCCTTTCTCACCCTACTCCTATCACTCTTCCCAAATTGACATCTCTGAATTTAATTGACATGCCACAATTAAATTTCGTATACAGAGGCATCATGCTCTGCCCTTCTCTCCAAACATTCTCTGTTGCAAGGTGCGAGAAACTTAATCTCCCTCGGATAGAGATCTCAAATGATGGATGTCAGATTCCGATGAAGAAGACCTCATTTGGATACAGTTGGGAAATTTCATCAGGAATATATATAGACTTTGAAGATATATGATGCTGATTGAATCTCAACAATTTATGAATATTGTTTCTGCTTGTGCTCGTTTCTCCTCACGCTTCTCTCATGAGTTTCTCTTTAATCACAGAAATCGACGCACTTAGAAAAATATCTCAATTTATTAGAGCCAAATGATCATATGTTACTTATGTCTTCTTTATCTCTCCATTTGCTTGTGTTGCACTTGATTTTTGTGATCATGCTCATCATCTGAATGCCTGCCAATAAAATAATCAATGTTCCAATAATTGAAAGTCTGTATGCTATAAATTGTATCAAATAACATCATAAATATATCTCAATAAAGTATAGTTGCAAAATTGTGAATGTATCTCTTCTTCTATATAAGTTTCTAATGTTTTTGTCAATTATTCAGTCAGTTAATAGTTTAGTTGCAAAAGTTGTTTGAGGCATGCGTCTCAATTAAATTAAATTAGTTGTAGTTCGATCTTTTTCTTGAAAAAAGTTTACAAGGCCAGCCATGGTGGTCCAATTGTTAAGAATTTAGCTCATAATTCACAAAATGATGAATTCAAATCTTGCTATCGATGTGAGGATTTTGTTTATAAGTATCTTTATAAGCTCTCTAAGTCTTGAGGCATGACTAGACCTTAGTGAGCCTACAAAATCCAACTCACTCAAACCTTTGTCATATGAAATTTTTTTTTAAAATAACCTATTTCAAACACTCACTCAATATATGAGCAAAATCAATTGTTCTATTTTCATTTTCATTTTACTTTATTTTATTATTTTTTGGGGGTTGAATTCTCCCACATATTGTTCGAGTTTTCAACTAAAAAACCAAAAATTAGTTTTTGCCAAGCGCAACTACTGCCATTTTGATTTAATTCGGCTTATGAAAAAGGACTTCATCAGTTGGTAATTGTATATAAGCGTCTACAAAATTTTTTATGAGCTTTACAAAAGTGTTGTTATATTTTATAACAAGTACTAACTCCCACGGGCGATGTGCGGGATGAATTAACTTATGTGTAATCAATATTCTTAATATATTCAATCACGCATAAATTAGTTCTCATTCAAAGATTTCTCATACATGTATAGTTCAAAACACGCATTGTTCCATTAGAAGCCAACTAAATGAAAAAATAAAAAAGAAAACATCCATTCACTTCCCTTTTTCATTGTCAAATCTTTTGCGTCCCTAAATCTGCAACAGCCAAGAGACATTTGAAGATTATTCTTATATCCATACCTTTTTGTTAAGCTATTCATATTTATTCCATGTCGTAATTTCTTCTTCTTATCTTTAACATTATATCATTCCAGATCACACATTCACTCCCAGCACGATGCACGGAAGCAAAAATAAAAGGAACATAATATGCCTGAGAAACCAAGTACAAGAATAAAACTGTGATTCATACGGCATAATATCTCGCTCTCCTTTCTTGCCTCAAACTTCAGTCCTGCATGACAGAAATCCAATGAAATAGTTGAAAGTCACACCGCTCCACTACTTTCAGTACACAAAAGGACGACCTAGTCCATCTAATGACCATATAGTGGTCATATCCCTTTTACCCATCCAAGCCATCATGTATATATAGGTACCACAAATCTAGAAACCAAGAGCCATGGAATACCAATTTCCATATTACAAGATAATAAAAGACAAATTTTTGAATCAAGCTCTAAGGTGGAACAGTAGAACTCATAATGAAATGCCAAAACCCAAAAAACAGTAGAAGACACCATAAATTGTTTCTTGTAAGACCTTCCATTCATATTACCAATAATAGAATTGTAAATCTGTGCAGGAAAAATTAAATAGTTGGAAGAAAATAAGAAAAGACATACATAATAATGAGCATTTTCTTTCAGTCTCAGAATACTGGCACATCACACGGGGGAAATTATGGCATTGATTCATGATTACCTTCATCAGCTTCAGCTCCAAAAACAGAAGCAAACTTATAAGTCTTTCTAAGAGGCCCAATTAACATTATAGTAAGCTCACCATCTTTAGCAGATTCAAAACCTATGGCTATAGTAAGTCCTGCTGTTATCTTTTTGGGATTTAGAGGTCTACAGCGGCAGAAGACCCTAATGTTTCCTGTGAGAAAAAAAAGTTGCTAGATCATCACAAATATTCATATCTTTTATAATTCTTATTGCACAAGATTAATTGCACACAGCCTACCTCTAAACTCCAAAACCTTATTATAAAGTTCCTTTTGCTGCTTAGCCCCATCAAGGTACTTAGACTTGAGGTCTTCATGTGACTCCTGTTGCTCATTTACTTTAATGAGAGGTATAAGTATTGAGGAAATATGTAAAACCGTAGATAACATTTAAGATAGCTATGATATCTTGAAGGACTTACTCTTAGACATGATAGTTCTCTCCACTTCGCTCATATCTACAAGATACTTCTTATATGTTTCTGTTTCCTCTGAAAGTTTGATGTACTCCATTTTCATAATCTTCTCAATAAAATTGATTAACTCATTGAATATACATCTTTCTTCCTTTAAAGTTGTCAGTAAGCATCTATCAGTACCTTCATTTTGTTCATCAAGTCCCTCAGTGCTGAAAACCACCTACTATTCTCCTTTACTTGCCCCTCAACAACAAAAGCTGCAGCAGAGCAGGGGAAAAAGCATGTCAGATGAATAAATATGAAAACTTAGGTACAGGTTCTAAGATTTTGCCATTACATTCTACAATAAAAGAATCGCAAGTGGAGAAAACAATACTTTCTCATATTGTATTTTTCTTATATAAACACTTGAGGAAATTCACTTATATTTTGTCCTAGCTTCAAAAGCTGAATCATAAGAACTGTGAAAAGGTACGTGCATACCCAAAGATCCAACATGCATAGACTTGCGCATGAGCTCATTCTGAGGCTCTTTTAAGGACTTGCGAGCTTCTTGGCATTCCTTATCCTTCTGTTGATTCTCCTTCTTCAGCTCCTTCAAAACCCTCCTTGTTTCAGCTAGATCCTTTCTCTGACTATCAAACTCTCTTTTTAGCTTCAGAAACTCATCTTCCATCCCAATATCTCCAGCATCCTACCCAGAAAAAAAGTAGTGTACACTAAATTAGTCTCACTTTCATGCAAGTATAAGAAAATGGTCACCCCCTAGAATGCATACATTTGAAACCTCTAATTCATCTTCTTGAGACACTTCAATATATCCTACCAACTCATTTTCTCCTGAAATAGTAAAATATTTTGTCACTAAAGTAAATTTTGATCAACACCAGCACAATCTCATCTCATAGAATAAGAATAAGTAAATGCCAAACTCACCTGAAGCCCTAAAAATGCAGAGTTACACAGAGATTATTATTCATAAAAATATTCAAATTTAGAATATGTATATATGTACCATGTTTCCTCTGCAACAACTTCAGGGTGGCTGAAAATTTTGGCAGCATTATGCCTCTTATTGGTTGGAATAGGCTCACCAGCTGGTGTGTAAGCATCACACATCACCTAATAAATTAGATTTTTACCACAAGTGAACATTTACCCAAATAGTGGAAGATTATGACTCAGAAAGAATAGCTTCTTTAATCATAATAAACTAATTATTTCTACACAAGTTACAAGAAAAGCTTACCAGAATGTTTTTGCCTCTCCTTAATGGATCCCTGAAGATTGCTTGTGGACTTTGAGACAATACATCAAATAGAAAGAAAACTATACTAGTGAGTTTCTGTGAGAGTAATAAAGAAGCATAGATAGAACAAGATGATGAGTATGTGTGTGTATAGATATATGTATATGAACCATACTATAAGATAACTTCACTGTCTTCTCCAAGGGCTTGCCCTGTGCTTGACCCAACGTAGTACCACTTGGGAAGTTTTGCAGGGTCAGTCATTGGTCCAGAAAGAGTCTGTATAGTTCAGATTTTAGAAAGAGGTAAGTTTTCAAGTGGCTTTTGCTTGTTGCTCACAATCACATAGTATTAAATATTAATCATCCATAGAAAGCAAAAGCAGTTCACAAAGGATGCCTCGGCATGGAACTCTAGAGTGGTGGGAAATGTTGCCAAAAAGAAAAGATAGCTCATCCGAAGGTTGGAAGGGATCGATCGGGCCAGGAGTAGAGGGGGTGGTCCCAATGGTCTTTTTAAGATTGAAAGGCAACTTTGGGACATGTACCATAAAATCGCCTTACAAGAGGAATTGATCTGGTTCCAGAAATCAAGATGTAAGTGGATCAGTGGTGGGGACAGAAACACGAAATTCTTCCATGCAAGTGTTTCTGCGAATAGGAGGAGAAGTAAAATCGAGGCTTTACAGGATGATAATGGTAACTGGGTGTCTGATGAATCTCAGCTTCAGAATATGGCCCTTGATTTTTTTCGGAACCTCTACTCGGCTGAGACTTCATCTTCCCCTTTCTCTCCTTGGAGGGCAAGTTTCCCTCCTCTTGATGATACTCAACTTGACCTTATTCAAAGGATTGTTTCGCCCACTGAGATAAAAAATGCTGCTTTTGAGATGGGAGCTTTTAAAGCTCCTGGGCCAGATGGTTTAAATCCCCATTTCTTTCATACCCAATGGAATGTTATTGGTCATAAGATGAGCGATTTGGTAATCAAGATTTTTGATAATCCTGAGGTCATCCAAGACATTAATCATACGAACATCACCCTTATCCCTAAGGCCGATCATCCGACTACCCTGAAGGATTTTAGACCCATATCCCTTTGCAATGTTAGCTACAAAATTGTCAGCAAAATTATTGCTAACCGATTTAAGAGAGTCATGAATCATCTGGTTGTTGAAAACCAATGTAGCTTTATTGCAAGAAGACAGGGTGTGGATAATATCATTATTGCCCAGGAGGCAATCCATTCCATGCATTATAAGAGAGGTAAAAAGGGTTATATTACCGTGAAGGTTGATATGGAAAAGGCTTTTGACCGTCTTGACTGGCGTTTTCTCGAATTCACTCTTAACAGCCTCGGTCTGGGTTCTGATTTTGTTAAGCTGATTATGTCCTGTGTTTCGTCCCCTTCCATGAGCATTATCTGGAATGGAATCGCCACTGAGCGCTTCCGGCCTTCTAGAGGGGTGAGACAAGGTGACCCTTTGAGTCCTTATTTGTTCGTCTTGTGTATAGAAATGCTCGGCCAACTTATCCACCATGAAGTTGACTTGGGAAATTGGCTTCCTATTAAATTGAGCTCTAATGGCCCTAAGTTATCCCACCTCTTCTTCGCGGATGATCTTGTCCTTTTCGGTGAGGCTTCTAACGAGCAGATGGCTGTGATCAGAGATGTCATGACTCTTTTCTGCCGAGTCTCTGGTCACAAGATTAATCTGAATAAATCTAAAATGTTCGTATCTAAAAATATTCATTTTAACAAGGCTTACGAATTAAGTCAATCTGTTGGGATTGGTCTGACTGCGGACCTTGGAAAATACTTGGGCATCCCCCTCCTGCACAAGAGGATGGTTAAGAGGACGTTTGCTCCTCTTCTCCAAAAGGTGAAATTGAAATTGGCTAACTGGAAGGGTAAATACCTAAGTATGGCAGGTAGATCGACTCTCATCAAGTCTGTCCTGTCAGCGATACCTCAATACCAGATGCAATCAACTCTTATTCCGAAAGGGGTGTTAGCTATGATTGAAAGGCTCAGCCGTGATTTCTTTTGGAATCAACATGAGGAATCCAAGAAGCTGCACCTGCTTTCATGAGACATTCTTAAAAGACGTAAGTGTGAGGGAGGATTGGGTATAAAAGACTTGCACTGTCAAAATAAAGCTTTTCTCATGAAATTGTGCTGGGGTCTTATCAAGAAACCGGATGCCTTTTGGGTGAAATGCTTAAGAGCGAAATATGCATGTGGATCTGCTGTTGTTCCACATGTTCAGAGGTGGCGTAACCAATCGGCAGTTTGGTGTGGGGTGGTGACTGTCTGGGACGATTTCTTAAGAGGCCTTGGTAAATGCCTGAGAAGTGGCCGAAATACACTTGCTTGGCAAGAACGCTGGGCCTCTGTGGATAAACCTCTAAAATACTTTATCGTCAAAAACATCCACCTTGTTGATTTGAGTGCTAATGTTTGCTCCTTTAGGACTCAATCGGGGCATTGGGATAGAGCTAAATGGGAATCCTTCCTTCCAATTTGGGTGGTGGATAAAATTTTGTTGATTCCTCCTCCTTCGGGCTTTGATGAGGATACTATCTGTTGGCGAAATGCTCCTGATGGGAACTTTAGTGTAAAATCAGCATACGACGCAATCTTTCATCAGCACATTCATAGCCAACATGGTCACTGGCAGTCTTTATGGCGCTAGGGTATTCCTGAACGTGTCAAATTCTTTCTCTGGCAAGTATTCCATGATAGGCTTCCCACTAATGAGATCAGAGCGAGGCACAATCCGAGAGCCTTAAGCACTTGTCCTTTTTAGTGTGATAGTGTGGAGAGCATCCTTCATATCTTGAGAGATTGTGAGCAAGCTCAGAGAGTGTGGTCAGCTTTAACTAACCCTCTATATTATAGTATGTTTTTCTCTGGTAATTTGCAGAATTGGCTCAATTGGAACTTACAGCACTCACCAGGAAATAACAAGATGGCTAGATGGCCTTGGCAAAATGTCTTTAGTACCGCATGTTGGATACTATGGAAAAACCGGTGTAGCCAAGCTTTTGAAGGGTCATCAGACAGCCCGAAAGAGATTGTTCACAGATGCATTTATCAACTCTCAGAAGGTGTGTAGAACGGCAAGTTTCGGCATCAGATATTCCAAGTCCCAGAACGAGGAGTGCTTCACTGGCAACCTCCTGACCCGGGCGTTCATCGCTTAGATGTTGATGGTTCAGTTCTCAGAGACGGTCAGGCTGCTTGTGGAGGTGTTATTCGTGATCATCAGGGTAATGGGATATGTGGATTTCAACAGAAGTTAGGACATACTTTCCCAACTGCTGCGGAAATCCATGCAATCCGATGTGGCCTCCTGCTATGTAAACAGTTGGGGCTAAAGAAAATCAGGATTTTCACTGACTCACTTCAGGCAGTCTATCTATTATCCACTCATTTTGACTCGGACCATCCACTGTACGACGTGATCTTGGCAACCAGATCTCTTATTTATAGTGATTGGGAGGTAGAAATTTCCCACGCTCACAGGGAAAGCCTTCGTTGTACGGATTATCTTGCTAGAAGGGCTCACATGATTCCGCAGGAACATGAGGAACTTGGGATTTCACCAATTAAATGTTTTTATTTTGTTGCTTTGGAATGTGGTTTATTAGACCATGATCATCCTGTAGGACCTAGCCTATAGTGGATGTCATCTTCAAGCTTTGCTTGCCTTTGTATAAAAAAAAAAGAAGAAAGAAAGGCATTTACCCTGGCTTTACTTCTGAGGTCCATACCAGATCCACCGATCTTGTTTGTTTATATATATAAAAAAGGATCAATTTTTATGAGACACATTTCACTGTTTCCATCCTTTTCTCATAATTTCAATCTCAATATACCATATAATTTCTCAGATAATCGCAGTCCGAATTAAATAATTACGAAAAGAAACAGTGAAATGAAAAACTGGAAAAAAGCTACGAACTTGAAGATGTCACATAAAAAAGCTATGAACTTGACGACAACATACAGCGCCGCCATAAGCAGAGCACATGCTGTGCAAGGTAGGACCACCATTGCTATACGCGCCATCTTTGCTCACCTGCCTGAATAACTTCCAGAATAGTCTTTGGCGCATCGGTTTACAGATAGGCATAGCGATGGGTTGCCGGCGAGCATACTTAAAGGAAGCTTTGTGAAGAACAGCGTGTCCGGGATGCATCTGGAGAATTTTTTGTAGGAGATATTGAGGACGATGATATTTTGGAGATCCGCGAGGTAATGAAGGTTGCCAGTGAGCTCATTGTGGGAAATGTCTAAGATCCCCAGCTTAACCAAGCCCGAAAACTCATGAGGAATCTCACCAGAAAGTTTATTCAAGCTCAGATTTAGTGCTATTTTAAGCCCCGGTATATTACCACATTCATTGTCACCGAAATAATTGAAGATGATGCTCCCAACGAAGTCACCCCTAGATCTTGCCATTGTCTCTTCTTCGTATGGATTGCTCCCATCTCTGAACCATCCTCGCCATCAAAGACGATCTCTGCTCCTCCATTGTGGTTGCAAGGTCGAAATGGAGAAAGAAGACGAAAGTTGCGTGGTTGAAGATCTCCGCCCTTGTCATCGAAGAAGAACATCACCACTAGGCTGCTGATCTTCGCAGCAATCGGATTTGTGAGCACAAACTCCCAGTGGAACTCACCGGCAGTGGAAGGAAAATGGTGGAGTAAAATTGAAAGAGAAAAAGAAACAGAGAGATAACAAAGAGTGTTGTTGTAAATGGTAGATGTTGGGGAAACAATACCTTGGGAAAGAGAAAATGTAAAAACATGAATGAGAGAGAAAAAATTATAATAGAAGAGGGAATTTCAAATTTCAAAAGTGTAGGACTTAAAAATTTTGCACAGAGCCCAACACGTATTTTAGAGCCGATACTATTCATGTGGACAGTAAAAATCGAGAGGAGCCATCAAGGGAAGCAGCTCGGCTTGGCTTAAAGGTCACTAAGATTTATTATATTAAAGGGATAATGTTACACTTGATCTCTCTCTCAGCAAATAAAGGATAATGTATTTTGTTGTCAACCATCAAAGGATAATTTCAAAAATTTATAAAATTGATTAAATTTAATGATCTTTAACAAATTTTCTTATTTTTAAGAAAATACTTAACTTGCTTATAAGAAATATTAGCAAAGGAACTTGTGGATCCCATTACAACTTCAACACCATTTCAGCAGTTCTTCAGCTTTGGACCAATGGGCCCTTCCTGGCCCAACACTTCCCTCGGCAAACTGCTCACCATCTTCTCCCGAAGCTTCTTCAACATCCCAGGCAACCATTTCTCTACCTTCTTCGACTGTTCTACTACATCATAGCTTATCTTCGGACCCCATTCTCTAAAATAGCTCAACCATGGCAGCTCCACTATCTCTGACCCCAGATACTCCGTAGAAACCTCTTCGTACCCTATCCCCATATCCACTAACATATTACTCGTTGTAGTATCGTTCCTAATTCCTACACCATTAGCCCCTTGAAGATTGGTCCCTTGTCTGGGGTAAATCCCATCCTCCTTGAATTCAAGATCGAAGGGATCGACCCAAATACCTCCACTGTGTTCTGATAAATAAACACAGTTTAGTTCTCCATCGAAATTGCTCACTCTCAAAGTCACGTGTTCCCAGTCCCCCACCTGTTCGCCGATTTTCCCCAATGAAATAGTGATGAACTCTACTTTTGCTCTTGCTGGTCCATTGAATGGGTAGTATACCAACAGGCTATGTCTGTGAAAGTTCCTCCAAAAATGGGTTTTATGTGCATATATGCTTGTGAGCTTTGTAAATCACCCCTTTTAACTCTTTCCTTCTTGTCTCTGTCTGCTGGAAGATTCAACCAATAGAAACCATCATTATTAGGATCCTGAGGAAGATTAGTGCCGTTTGGTTGTATTGGGGTAGGATGTGATTCGTCTCCCTTCTTGTAGAGTAATCCTCCATTGGCGAAAAACCAGTTTACAGAGGAAGGGTGGTATTCTTCATCAGGATGTAAGTACATTATTGGAGAGTAAGCTTGGACTATTGCTTGAATTTGTTGTAGATTTGGCATAGAGGTTAAGTTAATGTTTGTGTTTTTCAAACAGGATATAGCCAGAGGATTAGTGTTTCCGCCATTTTGAGCTAGAAATGTGCCCTACAAGAAGTCTGGGAGGTTGAGTGCCTCTGTTGGTTGGTCTTGTTCCATAGAGATTAAATCCATTGGGGTCCATGGATGTGCCTGATCCCCAGATCCATGTATATGTCTCAATCTTATCGGTAAGGTCTGACTGAACACACCAAAATTTATCGAGTGAGGGTTTGTCTAGTGTTGTAGTCACAACATGTCCTACTGCTTTATAGCAATCAGGAGGGTTTGGTCGCCAAAAATAGGCAGAGTTACTTTGATGGATTTGTAGAGATGTGGTGCTTCATATTAGAGTGTAGTCAAGTGGTTCCTTTAGAGCCAAGTTAGTGGTTGAAGAGTTAAATTTGGCCACAAGAACCCATCCAAAAAGGGGTATTTTGCTAGGTTGGCTATAACAACCCAATATAGAGAATCCTTCTGATAGTCCTGTAGGTTCAAATATTGTAGCCCCAAGATTATCTGGACCACCTTTATAGGATGCCCATACTTTGTTGAATGTTGAAATTTGCGCCACTTGCAGCTCACCCAGATTTATGATCCCACTGGCAAATCCATCACCTGCATGTAAAATGGTAATAATCCTTCGCCAATGTGACAGTATTTGACATAAATCATACTTCAAATTGTGCCTGAACCTCACACATATTATGTCCTAAACTCGAGCACAATTTGTGACACATGGGGCTTGGTTTCACGTGTAATGTGAGTGTCAAACATGTTTAAAGATATGATATAACTCTGTTTCTGAAGTGTCAATGCTTTGCAGAGAGAAACTTCAAATATGGAATATCAAGCTTGTATAATAAGTGTTCATTAGACCTTGAAAATTATACTTAATTGCCCTGCATCTGTTGAGTTTCATAATGGCTATTTAATTACCTGGTGGCCAGATTGGTGAGGGAGCAGGAAGCTAGAAAGTGGTATCAATGCGAAAACTTTGATCCTTCTTGGAGATATCCTTAAGACTATTCCCCATCTGATCTGTTTTTTATACATATTGAATGCAAAGGTAATGGTGTTATACAATACACAAGGATTTTGCAACAAGCATATTCATTTGATGATACATGTGATGATAGGAAGTGAATGAGTGGAAACAAAAGGGACGGCCTAACGGTGAGTTGTCCAAGGAAGCCATTTTGTCTGTATATATATGTATGCTTCTAATTAACCTTTAAATATGGAAGACTGGTCTATTTCTTGCCGTTCTTGTTAACCCTACCCAGTTAACCTTGAATTCTCCTTCAAGATGCCTGATTTTTAATTTTAATGTACTTTTCTAGTCTTATTTATAAGGCACTTCCCTTATATTTTACATAGACCAAGAAAAATTTTAAACTTCATTAACTATTCTATAAAATTTAACTACTTTTCAATTTTACTCTTATTTAATATGCATTAGACCCCATGAGAATAAAACTAGTATAATAATAAATAAAGGGTAAAATGTGCATTCATACGAAAAATGGGACCAGAGGAGTGGATTTAGAGCAAGTTTCAAGAGGGATCGTGGTATAAATAAATAAAGATGAACTCCATTCATTCTTACAGAACAGTAGGAAATTAATTTAATTATGTATATGTAAATAGAAAGTCAACATAATGCTTTTGTGAGTGTAGCCGTTTATTTGTATTTAATTTGGGAACATGCCTTTTTTGGTTCGTTAATCCGACTGTGTAAGAAAAGACATACACATAAGTTATTGCTTGCGGATAAACTTGGATTTCCAAGTTGCATGCCATTCGTAATGAACTAGTAATACTAAAATCTCTCACCATTTTTCCCTCATTTTTATTTTTGAAAGACTCGTACTCGTTTGGAATAACTTATTTTTGGGCAATAAATGTTTATAAATCGTGATTCACGATATACGAGGTAAGTATGTGAGAGGAGTTTTATCTCAGCTTGCGTAATACTAAACATAGGCTCAAACATCTCATGTTAAGGTAACATCGTTAAACATGAGCAAAAAATATTTTTTTTATGTCTCTTATATTATATGTAATGTAAAAAGTTAACGATGAATTTATTTTCTCTATAAAATGATATATTATCCATGCATTAGAAAGGAACAAAATTACCCTCTACGTAAGAGAGGGGTCAGGGAACAAGTTTTGTCCCTTTTTGATCATTAAAAAAACATATTCATTATATTTTGGACAGATGGGAGAGCCCATTAGCCCCACTATTGATGTGGCAATGGGGATCGGCAAGTAGAGTGATGTGGCGTGGGTTTATTAGGGCGTTGTGGTTCTTTAATATAAAAGATAATTGAAACGTTGGATTTGGTCTTAAAAATTAGGATCTTAATCTACTTTATGTTTCATATTTATTATATTTTTGAACTAATTTATTTGACAGAAAAAGTAGGGATAATTCGAATAAAGGACATAAAAAATGATATTTATTAAGAAGGAACTTAAAAACTATTATTATTGAAGGACCAAATATCAAAATATAAATTTATACATACTAAATTGCCCCTAACTAAATACCTAATTCCTCTCTACCACTACCACATCTATTAATAATTAAATAATAGTATTTTTAAGGTAATTAAATTATGTGAGCCGGGCGAATAATTTAAGTTTTTTTAATGATTTTTCATCATAAAATTTTCACTATTGATTAATTTAGTGGCCTTAAGTGCCCATAAATTTTGTACTATGAATGCAATTCTTTTTCACAATTTTAATCTGAATTCTTATATATATAAGATATTTTCAAAATTTAGTACTTTATAAAACTAAATTTATAAAAAGTATAATAATCCTTAAAGTCACACTTAAAAAAATTCTTTGTTCGTACTCTCATAATTTTATTAAAATATTAGGAAATTCATACCTTTTACCTCTTTAACTGGTTTTTCGTACACGTTTTGTTGAATTAATTAATCCAATCTCTTTTTTCCTTTGAATTTTTCAGTTCCTTGACTCCTCTCTTCAAAGATTTAAACTTCCACCCAACAACAACAAAAACAATTATTTCATGTTCATCTCTTCTTTATATGTATCACACCGTTTGGGGGAACCAAGAAGTTTTTTCCAAGAACACTTCATAGATTGGATAATTAAATTTGAGATTGCTTGGTTGTTAATAATGGCTTCTAAATCTATCTATATTAATTTTCTTAGAATTCTAAATATACCAGAAAAATTGGGTTGTTTGATTAGGGGTAATTTAGTTTTTTTTTTTATTTCTATCTTGATTTTTGGTCTTCTAAATAATTACCATTTTTAAGTTCCTAACTCCTAACCAATCAATATTATTTCGTTCCAGTCCTTTTCTCCAACATTAGCAATAAAGTAGCAACGGCCGTCCATGCCATATAATAGCGAAATTAGCAAGAAAGTAGCAATGGAATAATTGACTTGTCTATCACTAAATTAAGCATAACCATATATAACAGCGAAATTAGTGAGGGATTTTATCTTTTGCTAATTTTAGATTTTATAGAATTTAAAAAGTTAAGAAAGTTACGTTGTTAAGTATAGTTTATCCAAAATTTCATATAAATTCTTTATTAAAGTCCTTTTCAAACTTAACCGTTACAGAATACTATCATTGTTTCATCATATCTTCTATTTTACTCTCAACTTCCTTTAATACAAGATTTAGTTAATTATTTTTTAAAAAATTAATAAGAAAATTAAATAAATTTTTTAATTATGTCTATTATTAGATTATATACTAATTTATAAGTCTTACAAATTAGTTTGAAGAAAAACAATAAATAAAATTCTTTAAAAAAACTTATTTTCTTTTTTAATCCTTTCAAAAAAGAAGTTTATTTAATGTGGTCTTATATCAAGAGTAAGTAAGTGAATTAATTTCTTGTGTCGCTTTTCATCCTCCTATTAGGCTATTACCAACAAATCACAGTCAAGGAACAATAAACGCAGAGAAGTATAGCCAGCCCTACCGGATACAACTGGAAATAATACGTAAGAGTGCTAAATATTACTCAACCAAATATTCCACCAGTATTTAATATAGAACTTAATTTGAGATTTGATCTTGGTTCTAAATGTAAGGCTTATTTCATATGTTTACCAATTTGTCCCTTAAATAAACCCTATTGATATTCCTTCAATAATAGTAAAGTAGGAGAAAAAGAGGGAGGGATCATTTAAGAAGATAATCATGATATTTAAAAAAAAAAAATACTATATAAGCTAACTTCTTTCATTTAATCAAATTAGTTAAATATACATAAAATTAAGAACCAGATGACGTTTTTTTTTTTAAAGATCCAAAGCAAGTAAAATGGGAAAGAAAAACAGAGAGGGAGGGAGAAAGACGCCAACAGAATGAATGGAATCTGACCTGAAAATGCTTCCATGGGAGCCGGTGCAGCGTTGGCCGTCGGCATAGTCATCGCCTCATGATTTCGCCATAGAAACGCAGACCAAACAACCCCTAAAACCATTATATTCACCATTTTGTTTTTCATTCTTCCTCTAAAACTTCATTTTTCTCTCTCCCTTCGCTGATTAATTAGCACCAAAACCCACAAGCCTCCTCCTTATATATATATATATATATATATATATCTATAGACATACGGACATGACCTCCTTCACTGCCTTCCCGTTTGTTTTGGATTTTTGACGTATATGTCTGCCATATATTGCCTTCACTACCTGGGAATAAACGTCAATGAATTTCCTTGTTTAGTGCATTCTGCTCTTTCCCTCTCTACTTTTCTGAGATAATCTACTCTTAAATTTGTTTCTTTCCTAGTTTTCCCTTATATTGAGGCCTTGAGAGATAAAAAAATGAGTTATGAAATTAATGAGCAAATAAGTTATTGCTTTCTGGAATAAGTAAATGGAGCAAATATTATTTTTACCCTCCATTCATATCCATGTATATACATTTAAATTTTTTGAGAAAGCTAACCATCCAATGAATAAATGTCTTAAATGCATTTATTACTTATTTGTGAATAGTAAATATTTATGCCTGGAAAAAATTTGAAAGGTTTTTTAAATACTGAAAAGAAAATAAAAGAGATTCAATGAAGAAAAATGAACCTAGAGATTAGGAGATGAAGCTTCAATTACTGAACAAGATGCAGAGAGAAGCATAACTGAATTCTGATCCGTTATGAATCAAAACGGGGGTCCTTTATACATATATGGTTATATGAACAGTAACTTCTTTTTTATTGGTCAAAATATACATATAATATTTAATTTTGAGTCGAATGCATGCAACTTCTATCATCTTACCAGTAACTTAAAGCTAATTCCTAAAACTTTCAATTTTTTTCGTACTATTAGCCATTTATCCTTAAAATAATTATTGCGTCTAATATTTAATATGAGAGTTAGATAATTAATTTATAAATATTAAAAATTTAATTAAATTAGTCATTTGTAATAAATATATGTTGATTCCCTTAAATTACCCTCCTTAATTATGTGCCTTTTGATAGAAACCCCTTTAATGTTTGGATAATCAATAGGGATACTTTAAAAAAAAATTATAAATTATCTGAGAGACAAAGTAAATGAGCTTTTATATTTAAGACCAAATCATTAAAGTAAATTCCTTATCTAGCTCATATATGATAGGCATAAATTAATAATGAAATTTGTCTTGTCAGCCAGATAAAAAAAAAAAAAAAAAACTTGACATGCATTTAGAGACAGAGAAAAAAATAGTGGCACCATATAGAAAATGTGACTAATGTATAATGATTACCTTTTTCGGTCTTTTTCTAATTGATCTCTTTACAAAAATAGCTCTGTACGAGCTGAGGTCCATATATATATATATATATATATATAGTTTTCTAGGATTTGACTTTATATAGATGCTCATCACGTTCTTTGAGAGATGAGATTGTTGATATATATAAGGTCTCTAATCTTCTCAAGTGAGGACCTCAAGATTATACGTATGCCCACAGGGAAACACTGAAATGTGCATACTATCTTGCCAAGACAGCTCATAAAAGTTGGGGCGGATTTGACTCTTCTTATGTGACCACTAGATATTGCTTAAGCTCAGCTTGACTTAGATGTGATATATAGCTCTTAATCTATATCTTGCTTTGTAATCCCTCTACTTTTCATTATAAGCTATATTTATCTAATTTGATTAGATTAAATAAGTTAATTTGTTTTATATCATTATCTAGTATTCAATTCGAGGTTCTTGGTTGCTTTTCTCAATACAAATGTCTCTTCTCTGGAACTCAAACTCAAAACCTAGAAAGATCTAGCGGGAGCCTACACAGCTAAATAAACAATATGTTGGTTTTAAGGAAGTTAGTCAATATGACATGTATTTTTTAAAACATCCTAATTATTTTTCTTAATTCCATTTCCTCCTTGCTTATTGTTGATGAAGTATCAATATGGATATATTAGAAAAATATTAATAAATATAAAAATTATATCTTATATTTATAATTAAAATCTAACTCCTCAAATATATATATCCTACATTAAGGACCAGAGGGGGTTATTGTTTTTCTTCAACTGTTGTATTTCTCAAAGGGAAACTTGTAAGTGGCTGATTAGGTTGTTAAAACTTCATTGAATGAAGAGGACGCATTCCGGGGAATGGGTTTTTAGACCTGATCCTTGACAGTTACGTTGCAACAGTTGATTTTGAAGGAATGTAATGCGTTTAGTGTTGATTCAGGTTAACTTTTGGTGGTCTTGGTTTAGTTTATCTTTTTCTTTTTGGTCGGTGTTTTATTTATTGAACTTGCTCTGTATTCCTTTTCGGTTTAATGAAATGTTCCTTGTTTGGCGGAAATGAAAAAATAATAATAAGGCTTGTCTTTGTGAAGCAGGAGAATAAAAACTTCATTTGCCGGCTAGTAATAGTGAGCGAGAGAGTGACAAAGTGGGAAGTCAATGATTTAAGATATGGATAAAAGGGAAGGAGAATTTGGAACACATTTTTATTTATTTGCTTTCTTATATCTTTATATATCAATAATCAATTTTCATATTTTTCATTAAAAGTCTTATGTTTCTCATTTAATTTTTTATTCGTTTTCAATAGAGTAATTTATTTTTTTGTATATTTTTAGGTTTTATTTTTATATTATGTATTATGGTATTTACAGAAAAACCCTTTATTTAATTAATTCCCATTTAGTATTCAACCTTCTTTTAAGTGAAATCATTTAAAAATTGTATGTATTCTTGTAAATAATTTTCAACATTTAAAAATTTGATTGTGAAAATTTAACATTTTGTGTCACAAATTTAATAAAATGCACATACCATATACATATATGCTTCAATACACATATAAAATAAATCGAGTTGAATTTCTTACGGTGGTATTGATTTTTTTTATGGCAATAAATTGAGTTGGAAGTTTTAATAGTAGCAATTCTCACCTAGTGGCTATGTTTCGCAGTTTTGGGGGTTTGGATTTGTAACTATATTCTTATATATTGCTGGCTCCATCTTTCAAAAGACTATTATGGGTTATTAGTAAAGAAGAATCTGAAATATTTGTCATGGTCGAGACCATGCAGTTCATTGTATAGTTGACGGTTTCTCTATCTTCATCTTTGTTACTGGTATTTATGGGTGTTTTTCCTTTCATGAGATCTTCTCATGGAGTTTCTTCAACAACCAATTTGGTTGCTTTATTGTCGATAAAAGCGGTGGATCATTTGGGATGGTTCTTTGAATACCACTTCTTACAATAATGTTGTTACCGGTGACGTCATTTTTCTACCTACAGATTCTAGTGAAAGGGATTATGAAGGTGGTAAGGTCCTTAATTAGCTTTGGCGGCAGCTCCTTCTTACCTATTTTAGGGTTATGTTATTTTTAGAATTTTTTCATTATTATGTATTTAGACTTTCTTTTTGCAAACCTTTTACTTTAGACTTTGGACTTGTATATCTAATGAGATTAGTTTTAATGAAATACTATTTTCCCTGGGGAAGTACATATAAAATATGAATGCCAGCCATGCAGTACAAATAAGGATTTCGTCATCATGAATTAAAAATCTGACTGGGGGGGGGGGGGGTTATTATATTTGTAGTTGAATATTTTTTTTTTCAAAATTAGGGTTTAAAATTTGTAATAAATTTAGAGTCAAACTTAGGGGCCAAAAACACAAATGATGCCAATAAATGTAGCAACAGACAGAAAGAAACAGAATTGACCTTTTTTTGAGAATAATGATGTGACAAGAACTAAAAATTAATTATAATTATAAATGGATAATTAGAACTCCACGTAGATGACTCTGTTTCCTGCAGGCCTGCATTATCGTGATCTTATTTAGTTAAACCAAATTATTTAATTCAACATAAGTCAATATGATGAAGGCGACAATTTAATCCGACAGTGGGTTATTGTCAATTCCTACTTTAGTAGCGGCCGGCTTCATGAGAGACAGAGATATCTTCTTGATATATATATATATATATATTGCCATTGCTTGCATGTGAAGTAGTAGCAGAGAGCTAAGTTTGTGCATTGAAGGAAGAGAGATTTGATATTGCAGAAAAGAGTGAAATATGGAAGTAAGTAAGAGTGGTGAAGTGAGAAGGATTCATATAGTTTACTTTCTCAGTTTGATGGGTCGTTCTCAAGAACCTCATCTCATTCGTCTTCATCATCTTGCTCGTAATGGAGTCTATCTTCGAGGTGCCTTAATCACTCTGTTTTTTTCCACTACATTTCCATAAATTTTCTTGCACATTGCTATTCTGTTTCTCACTTCCAATGTTGTATGCTTCACTCTTCTGTTTCTTAATACTCTGTTTCTTTCTGTTAATATTAAGGTTTTGGACTTCACTTTCAAACATGAAAACCACGTTACCAAGTTTTTTTTTTTTTTTTGTAATTCAAGGTTTGATTTAAGCAAGCAGATAAAAATGGAAAGAATTGAGATTGTGGTTTTGAGATGGTGAGTTTAGAAATTATACGCTCCTCTGTCTCTGTGTGTAGTACTCTGTTTCTGACTCTCACAGGTCATGATTTATGAACTTTGGTTTATGTGATGAAAGATGTGAAGAGATGGATAGGAGAAGTGAGAGGGAAGGATTTTGCAGACACATATGCATGGTCCTACAAGAGGTAGAATGAATAATAGTAACCCTTATACTCTGCTTTTGATTTTGTATAAGTTGAAGAATTGTGTGATTTGTGGATTTAAATTGTAAGTAGGAGGTACAAGACAGGGTACGTGTGGCAAGACTTGTTGGATGATGATCTCATTACACCGATCTCTGATAATGAATATGTCCTCAAAGGATCTCAAATCCAGCCACCCTCTTTTGGTGTGTCCTTGAAATCAAATAACAGTGTGTGCATATATATATGTATATATAGTCCTTTAGTCACAATTCTCCAACAATTAATGATATTAGGTAGCATCCAGTATCATGATGTGTTTTTTCAAGTTGCACTCAATATTCTAAATTAGTTTAATTATTTTTCAGTATCATAAATTAATTTTTAGTACATTTAGCATCAATTATTTTTCCACATGCACACAATATCTAAAGTAATTTTTAGTACATTTAGCAACTTAAGTATTTCCAAGCAACATTTAGTATTCTAAACTAATGTTTAGTCCATCCAATACAAAGTATTTTTTAGTAGCACGTAGTAATTTCAAAAAAAAAAATTAGTACATCTAGAATTTTAAAATACGAGCTCTGATCCTTAATATAATATCTAATTTATAGTGTAAAATGCACAACAAACTAGATTTTATATTAAGAATTGAAGGTATTATATTTTCAAAAATATCAGTATCTGGAGTTTATGATGCTCATTGCTATCGAGAAAAAAATTACACTAAAATTTACTTTAAAATACTGGATGCTAATAGAAAGATATTTTAGGGTGTTGAATGTGCTAAAAATTAGTTTCATGTACTAAATACTACTGAAAAAATACTTCAACATACTTAATGTGTGCTAAGGTGTATAAGTATTTGCTGAGAACTTCTTTGATTATGCAGAAAACTTTATGTTTGGTGAAAGGAAAGCTTCCTTATTGAACGAGGAGATTCCTGTTCAAGTACATGATACAGATGGCAAACAACTGAAACAGAAACAACCATTGATACCACAAGAACTTGAACTTGAAAGATTTCCATGTTTCAAAACAAATTCTCTGTATCAGCTATCATTAACACATGAAAGTGAGTGTTGTAAAGTTGAACCAGACAAACTTGTCAACACGGGCAAACAGAAGACAAATGAAAGCAACAAAACTGACACACCAGAGACATCATTTTCAATATCATTATCATCTTCTTCTTCATCATCACTATCACCCGCAAAGGGAAATAGTAAGAGATTTTCAACAGGAGCTTCTGGTTTGATCCGCAACTTGATCACCTGTGGGGCCTTAGATTCAACCGACGACGTCTCGGTCGTGCTGAACCAAGCTCACAATAAAACTGTCCTCTCCGAGAACTCTATCACCCTCGATCATAATAATGCACAGATTCGCAAACATGATAGATTCGGAGGATCAGCCAGGAATCTTCGAACTTGTTGCAATCCCCAGCAGAATGATGAAGCCAGGTAAGTAAATAAAGAGTTGGCCTAATAATATTTCAAGTTAGAGATCATGAAAAAGATCAAAGTTTGGCATATTTCGTATATATTTTCAGAAAAAGCTGTGATGATCAAAAGAGCACAAACAAGAACAAGAAGAAGCTAGGCGAGTTTCTGAATCAGCTTTCTCACAAACCATTTGGTGGTGGGTCAATTTTCTCTAGATGAGAGGATCTAAAAAATACAAGACAATATGTTGCAGGGAAGAAAAAACAGGACAATATTGGAACTAAAAAGCGATTAGAGTGAAAGATTCATCTAGTTGGACCATTATATACAGAGCATCGAGTATCAGATTTCAATTTCCATGTAGTCATACATGTTAGACAGGTTAAACTCATCTTTGTGAATTAGTTGAGGCCCTTTTCTTTAATTAATGCGTGTATTTGTGAAGGATGATTGTGTCCTCACCAAATAGATACGTTAAATCCTCTCTCATGCGTAATCCCAAGAATTTGGGGTTTGATTACCGGCAAGAGGGTGTGTTGTCATTTGTTTTTTAATAGGCTCATGTATTTTTCTATTGAAGATAATCTTATTTGACGTACTATCGGTATTAAATATGGGCATCTATTCCAATTTATTTTATAGATTAAAGATGATGATTATCTTTTATAATTAATGGCTTATTTCATTTTATTTGTCACTCTTAAATTAAATTATATTAAGATTTCAATCCATCTTTGAGCTCTAGTTTGGATTAGTAAGTGCCTGTTTGGATTAACAGTGGAGAAAGAGTTTTTTTTGCAGATGAGTTTTTGGAAAAGTTAGATATTAAAAAAGTTAGATTGTATTTGTGATTTGTGTTTGGATTGGTGTAGCAGAAGTGATTTTTTTTCTAACCTTAAACCTGTTTGGATTAGTGTCGGAAAAGTCTGTTTAGGTGGGAAATGACTGAAAAGAGCATGGATCTTATTGAATACTACATATATATATATATATATATATATTAGTTATATATATTGTGATAATTGAAGTAAAAAAATATTAAAAAAATTGATAAAATAAAAAAGGTGAAATTATTATTGAAAAAAGAAGAAAAATACACGAAAGTACTTAATTAAAAATGAATAAATTTATATTTAAATTAGAATGCATATATGAAATGGATCATTATTGGATCACCTGCTTCTAACAAGTTATAGTCTCTGATTGTGTCACGAACATAATTCATTTGTCTTGAAGATAATCTACGAATAGTTGATGTGGATGCTATATCAACTGAATCATTATTATCTTTATCACTTCTCTTTCCTTAATATCATGGAAAAAATAATAAGAAAATAAAAATTAGATAAGCATTTTTCTCATTTTCACAACAGGCAAGTGTGCACAGCAACCCTTTTATTATTTACAAGCAATGTGATGTCAACAAGTAAAGAAAAGATTGGCCAAAAAAAAAAAAAAACAAGTAAAGAAAAGAAACAGGGGTCAAAAGAAATTGAGAATTACTGTCACACCATTAAAGACTTGAAGAAGCTTCTCAACACCTGAAAAAGCACCTTAACTGAGCTTCTATTAGAAGCTCTTTTTTTTTTTTTTTTTTTAAAAAAAAGCCTAACAGAGGGATTCTAAGCCAATTGGGCTTTTGGCATCTAACTGAATTTTTGGGTCATTCTACGTGTTCCCAAACAGACCATAACTCATGTTTGACACCACAATGGAGGCATGTAAAGCATAGAACAAAAAATTGGACCGGACTGGCTGGTTCGACCTATTGAACCAGGAACCGGTCAGTGGTCTGGTTTGGTTTGATGGTTAAACCATGAAACCGGTTGAATCGGTCAGAAACCGGTTAGACTGGTCAGAACCAGTCAAAACCGGTGGTTCAACCGGTTGAACTGGTTTCTTTTTTTTTTTTTTTTATTTCTCAAATTTTTATTTTTTGATTTTTTAAGGGAAAATGGAAGGTTGAAGATCAAAATAAAGAGAACATCAGGTAAAGAAAGAACAAATCTAAAAAAAATGAAGAAGATAATGAAAAAAATTATCTAAAAAGATATAATAATTATAGGAAAGGAGATATCATTGCATAAGTATAGGCATTATAACTAATACTAATAGATTTTAAGCATTTTTTTTTTCTAAAAATCTTCATTTTTATGTTTCAAAATATATTAATATATATTGTCATTAATAAATTATAATATTTTAATATGACCTATTCAACTATTAATTAGACCCTGATTGACTCATTAATTCTTAAATCTATATTATGACCGGTTTATTGATCAATCCAATTTTTCGTTTCTTGCTGTAAGGTGACTTTTTTGAGTCCTTAAAAGCTGCTTCTGGCCTTTCATAGCGTTCTCAATAACTCACTTCCTGTCCAAACTGATGTTTACCCTGAGGCAACCTTTTGTTACTTTTGCATGGCGTCATTTTTTTTTGGGCCCACACATGACGTTGGATCATTGGATAACATTAACTGCATTTGAATTTTTGACCAACCCATTTGTGTCTTCTCCCTCACACACTATTATTTCCTTTTTCTCTGACCAACAATACATTCATTCTTGGGAAAATTACCCTGAATCCTCTGGAGCCATTTAATATCAACTAGTCTCAAAATTTTTTTAATTTTCACTGTAGCCCTAAGGACTAAACGGAAATTAAAATTTATGGGTGAAAAAATAATTTTGCCCTTACTTTAAAAATCAAATATGATTATTTATAAGACACATGTGAGAATTTACAAGCCAAACATGCTTATTTACAAACAAATAAATGAAATTACAAGATCATCTTGGCCATGTATATTATAAGGAGTATACTCACCAGAATATATGCGATTTATAGGACATATGTGAGAATTTACAAGTTCAATATGCTTATTTACAGACACATGTGAGAATTTAAAAAACCATATTAGCCATGTACAAGATAAGGGCATAAATGTCTTTTCATCCAAAAAACTTAATTTCATTTTAGTCCTAAAGATATAAGGGAAAATCGTGAAAAAATCCCTCATTGGCAACTTATTTGTCAAATGGGACCATCGCGTGCAAATTATCTTCCACGTGTGTAGAATATCTTCCCTGTTGTGCAGATGATCTTCCCTGTGTGCAAAATTCTTCCCTATACGTGTGTAGAAATCTTCCCTCCATGTGCAAGATATCTTCCTAGGTCCCATTTAGCAAATAAGTTGTCAATGAGGTCTTTTTTAACAATTCTCCCAAGATACAATAAAGTTTCAGAAAATTTTGGGGCTTGTTTGATAAATATTTATAGAAGGGGTGTAAATGAAATTTTCCCTTAATGCTCTTTATTTTTATAATTTTAATTTTAATATTTCTCTTTAAATTATGACATTATATACATATAATATGTGTGTGTATTTAATAAAAATCATGCCCTTTTCATTTATTTTCAATATAAACCTTCTTTTCAAACAATTATGCAAACAAGTTTCAATATGTGAACCTGACTTTTTTTGATAAAAAGTTTATCTAAACATAAATCACAATATGCTAATGACCTTTACCCCAGCTCAAACGTCAATTGCATCAAAACTCGTCTTTATCAATATAATCCAAACAATCACTAATTCTTATATCCTCCAATGGACTCAGGATTGACCTGATTGTCATATTTATTTTAAAATTTAAATTTCAGTCCAAATCTAAAATTTTATAACTTATTACTTAATTCAAATTTTAAAATCATTATAATTCTAGTGAGTGTTTGGTTTAATTTAAGTTATTTTAAGCTATACAAGATAAATAAGTGAAATGGGATTAATAATGTAAAAATAATTTACAAAGGTGTTCCCAAGCACGCGATAGTCTTGCGGCCAGACTTTTTTAAAAAAAAAAAAAAAACTAGTTCATTCTCACCATGAGAACCTTCAAGCTTAAGCTTACCTGTGTGAATGCGGGATTAATGGCTGTTTCTATTTATTCAGATAGATAATTGATTAATCTCCTATGGTCATTAATTTGCTAGCATGTTGAATCACTTTTTTTTTTAATCAAAAGTTTTTCCTCTCTAAGCTTAGAGTGTAAAAGGGTTTTTGCATTTTTTAACAAGTATGTATCCCAACGTTTGAACTTATGTTTTTTACCTTATAGTGGTGAGGCAACTTACCACATAAACCAACACCTTATACAGACAAAAGGTGTGATAGCTTCTCATCTTTGATTGTATTTGCTAACTGATATGTTTTCTTATGACAAAAAAAAAAAAAAAGAGTGTAAAATATTTTATGTAAAATTGTCATATTTGATAACAACTTTAAATTGATGTAAATTAACGTAACTTGCATGGTTAGCATTTGCAAGAGAGAGTAGAACCAAAACTTACTGGCCCTTGACTTTCACGATTTTTTATCTCTTTGATATCAAAGTTTAGAAGTTGCTTTTTTTAGGCATATGTTTCCCTTATTGAAAACAACTCTATTTAAGGCACATCTCTCAATAAATATTAAAGATTCGGATCAGGAGAAGGGGAGAAGAGTTAAAAAAAGAATTTTATAATAATAATAATAATAATAAAAAGCAATCCAATTAGTTGGGAACTTATCAGCCCGCACATACTAGACTATCCAAAACCAGCCCATTAGAGGGGTTGGCTCAGCCCATATGAGAGTTTCAAGATGAAATTTTCAAATATTTATTATTTTCTTTAGTCCTTAATATCAGACATATTTATATAATTTGATTAGATTAAAAAATTTAGTTACTATGACATATTTTCTTCTAAAATATCTTAGTCATCTTTCTTAATTCTCTCATTCTCTCTCCTCCTTGATTATTGTTGAGGAATCACTAATAGAGATAAATTATAAAAAGATTGATAAAAATGAAAACCATATCTTATATTTAGAATCAAGATCAACTTCCTAAATATGTTTTATATTAAGAACCGGAGGAGTAATATTTATATTATATATACATTCTCCCTTCACTATTTTTTCAAACTGTCCGTCTTATAAACTTGCTATTATGATAAAATATATTATGAAATTCAAGTTAGTTCTAACAATAAAATGGACTACTATAATTTTGTCAGCACTACAAAACTCACTTGGCAAATAAAATTTAATAATGATATGCTCTTTACCCTTGACCGAGATTAATGTTTATTACGGACATAAAAATATCCTGATCTTGTAATTAAGAAAAACTTATGTACATGTAAAGCTGAATGCATCCAATCAATTAAGAATACTGAATGGTTAACGAATATCATTTGACAGTCAGACCATTGATTAGATTCGCTAACAACTGGTTTTATACTCCTTTTGATTTGTAATATAACACCCACTTTAATGAATAAATTGAATTACAAAATATGAATCTTATATTAGGATAAGAGGTAGTACTAAAAAATTATTTTCATATAGTTTTTTTTTTTGCCATATTTTCATATAGTTAAACTACTATTGAGGAAGAATTCAATTGATCTTAAAAATTGTTTCCATTTTGATATCACTTTTCTCATCCAATAAAAACACTCTATCAACTAAGCACATAATACGAGCATCAATTTAAAATTAAATCATTAAAATATATTGGTACGTAGGGTAGGATAAAGCAAAATTAAAAAAACACCATACTTACAGTACCTTATAAATACACTTTTTGATAGCATGAAAAAAAAGTGTTGACAAATACCAAAATTTGTCTTCTAGCGATATTATCAGTAGTAAGAGAGAAAAGCACGTTTGGCCAAAAAAGAGAGAAAAGCACGCGTAACCATAACCTAAATTTAAGCTATGTTTAGAATAGCTTTTTTTAGGAAAATAAGTGTTTATGATGTAAGTCGAGATAAAACTTCTCTCACATTCTTATCTTGTATACCATAAATCACAGTTTATAAACACTTATAAATAAAAAAATAAGCTATTCTAAACAAGCACTTAATAACACGGACATTTCCATCTAACCAAAATTGACTCAACCAATTCTCTTTTGATTGAATTAATTACGTTAAATAGATATAAATAAATGAAAAATGTTTAAAAAATAAATTTTATTATTTATGATTTATTTTTCTTTTTCAACCTATCAGTTTTAATTATTTTCTCGACGTGCACATTTTTTAATATATATATATATATATATGCTGAGGTAAGAAAACTAGTATTCATTAATTTATTTCAAATTATTTTTATCATTAAAATAAAAGAATAAATAATAATTTTTCATCAGTTCTTTCCTACGAACTCCTTCTCATTAGTATAACAGTATAATTATTCATGTGGTCGTTGCAGGTCATTATTGTCGTATATCCCCAATTTAATCTTCATTGTCTGGGTCTAAATGATCATTTTGTGCGACTGTTGATGACGTGTGTCTCGTCTTCTACCATGAAAGTTGTTTGGAATGGATCTCTTTCAAACCACTTTAAGCCAACAAGAGGTGTGAGACAAGGGGACCCTCTTAGCCCCTATTTATTCATCCTATGTATGGAACGGCTAAGTCAATTGATAAATCGTGAAGTGGTCGAGGGAAGATGGATTCCTTTAAAACTTACCAACTCGGGGCCGGAGCTCTCCCATCTCTTCTTCGCTGACGATCTTCTCCTTTTCTGTGAGGCTTCATCTAATCAGATGGAGATTGTCAGAGACGTAATGGCTTATTTTTGTAGAGTCTCGGGGCATAGAATCAACCTTTCAAAATCCAAGTTATTTGCCTCAAGAAATGTCCAGTTTCACAGAGCAATGCAGCTTGGCCAGACCATAGGAATAAACATCTCTGGAGATCTGGGAAAATACCTAGGTGTTCCTCTTCTACACAAGAGAACCACAAGGCTGACATACGCTCCTCTGGTTTCTAAGGTTAAGAAGAAACTTTCAACTTGGAAAGGCAAATTCCTGAATATGGCTGGGAGAACTGTTCTCATCAATTCTATTCTCTCCACTCTTCCGTTCTACCAAATGCAAACCACCCTCCTCCCCAAAGGAGTTTTGCAGGATCTTGAGAGATTAAACAGAAATTTCTTCTGGAATCAGGGGCGGGAGGGAAAGAAGATGCATTTAATCGCTTGGGAGAAAATTAAGATGGACAAAAAAGATGGAGGTCTCGAAATCAAAGATCTTATTAGCCAAAACAAAGCCCTCATTATGAAGCTTTGTTGGAACCTCATTACTAAACCAGATGCTTTATGGGTGAAAGCGCTCAAATTGAAATACGGCTGTGGAGATGGTAAATTCCCAAGAGTTGAGAGGAAAAGGAATCAATCGGCCGTCTGGAACGCCATCACTTCTGTTTGGGACCCTTTCAGGGCTGCAGTGGGTAAAAAGCTTCAAAGCGGCCAATCGACAAATGCTTGGTGGGATTTATGGACAAATCTCGACCAGCCTCTCATATACTATGTTGATCGAAACCAAAATCTTATAAATCCTGAGGACACTGTTAATACTTTCGTTGGCATAGATGGGGGGTAGGACTTGCATAAATGGGGTACGTTTTTACCTTGGTGGGTTATTGAAAGGATTAAGAAAGTCTCTCCTCCTTCCCATTCAGGTAACGATACTTTCTGGTGGAGGAAATCCACTGATGGAAATTTCAGCGTCAAATCTGCTTATTCCATGATCTACTCGTCGCTCGAGGAATCCCAAGATTCATTCTGGCAGCGTATCTGGAGATGGCCTATTCCCGAGAAAGTTAAATTCTTTATGTGGCAATTGTACCAGGAAAGAGTTCCTACGAATTCAATTTGTGCCAAGAGGGATGCGAGGATAAACAATGAGTGTCCATTCGAGTGCCATTGTGAGGAAACAACAATCCATACTTTGAGAGATTGTGAGTTTGCAACTTCTGTGTGGCTTTCTTGTATTAACCCCATTTATTACTCTGCTTTTTTCTCTGGTAATCTGCAGGTGTGGCTAAATTGGAATACACAGTACTCACCGGGTGATCGCAAGATGTCTCAGTGGACCTGGGTCAGGGTCTTCGGCTCTTTATGCTGGCTAATTTGGAAGAACAGATGCAAAAAAGCTTTTGAAGGGATTAGTGACCTTCCACAACAACTACTCCACAGAAGCCTACACTTCCTTCACGAAGGCATTGAAGAGGGGCGACTCAGACACAAGATATTCAGAGTCCCAGATAGAGACGCAGCAAGATGGTACGCTCCACCAGATGGTTTTGTTCGGGTCGACGTAGATGCAGCAGTAGATGAGCACAGAAACTCTGCAGTAGGAGGCGTCATCCGTGATAGCTCAGGAACGTGGATTGGCGGATTTCAACAGAACCTCGGATTCACTCTTGGCTCGACAGCTGCGGAGATTCAAGCCATTAGAATAGGTCTTTTGACATGCAAAACCAGGAACCTGAGGAAGATCAGACTACACACTGACTCAATTGAAGCAATTCAAGTACTATTCCAGCCAGGGGGTAACTACCACCCCCTCCAGAATGAGTTAGAGGAGGTAAGACAACTAATCTACAGGGATTGGGATCTAGAGATCTATCACTGTCATCGCGAGGCCCTTGCATGTGCTGATTTCTTGGCAAAGACGGGCCTCGACGCAAGCAACGAAATGTCATTTTTGGCACATCCGCCAGATTTTTGTGCGCTCCAAATGTTAGTCGATCTAACCTAACATTTGAGCTCAATAGTTTCTCTATGTATGCAAGTCTATTGTAATGGCCCGCAGTGGCCTCAAGAGTCTTTTCTCTTGTCTTTGTAATTCAAAAAAAAATAAAGTTCCAACCAATAACGACAAGCATCCCATCCTTCAATGATACTACTATTAATGTTATGACCATAAATAGGACCGTTTTGGTTCTATTTATAGGTTTAAATTACATACTGCTAATGTACTATTAAGAAAAATTGATTAACTCAATAAATATGGACTCAATTGATAAATTTTATCAATTTTACCCTCAATTATGAATGAGGATTTTTCACATCTTTCTTATTTCTCTATCTATAATAGGAGAAAAATTTTAATACTCTCATTTATTACTCTGAATCTAAAAAAGGAATTTATAAGAACCAATTTTTTTTTTCCGAAAATGGACTTATGGATAGGAGCATAATGATATCGTTGTATTTCATTTTCATACCTCTGGATGTGTCTAATTAATTAAAGATATAAAAAAATAAATATATATTACATAAACTTAGTTAATTTATTTTGGTGGATTAAATATATTGTATGTAGGTATGAGAAATGACAAAAATGGAAAGCTTTTAAAGGAGATATGACTTTGTAGCATATTATTGGCCTTGAACAGATATATGGAATGAGAAAAAGAGAGCAGACACAGATAGAGTATGAACTTCATTTGATAAGTGGGAGCTACCACTTTTTCTATCTTTTATTATATTCCCACCCTCTAAAGTACTCCCTCCGGTTCTGTATACTCGGTTCAGTTAATTCCCTAAAACAAAAAAATCGCAGTTAATTTATTAAATTTGTCTTAAATTATTGACCATTTTCAACTTCATCCCATATTAAATGAGGTTTTGATGGAGGGAGAAAAATATAATGAGTCATATTTAAGTATTAATTATGAGGGCAAAATTGATAAATAAGCATAATTAGTCTCAAAATGACTTATAGACCTAAAGGAGTATATAAGTTACCAGTATGTAGATCAAAACATTGGTTAAAAATTATTTAAAAGCAATAAATTAAATTTGTAACAGGTGTAAATTGTGTTTCCAAATATACCTTTATTTATATATGGAGAGAGTAGGTGAAAGATAATGTGTAATAATGAGAGAGAATAAGTGGAGCACTTTCATCTTGACTAATATAGGGGTAGAAATGAAAAGAATTGATTAAAATTTCATATAAAAAGGCAGTCTAACTTATATATAAGACCAGTTCCATGAGCGAGAATGCAACTTATATATAAAAAAGGAGGGATAATAAATAAATTTCAACCATCCCATCTGAGTAAAAAAAGAGAAAAAATATATGAGAGTTAGATTTAAGCATTAATTATAGGGATAAAATTGATAAATATGTATTAATTATTCTTCAACTGATTTATATCATGGACAAAAAAATTCTTAATGTGACTCAAACCAAAGGCAGTATGTCTTCAATTGGAAAAAAGGAAAAAAAAAAAAAAATCAACTTTTCGCTATTCAAAACCTGCCTCGCATCTTGATTCTTTCTCCATATCCAGTGTGTACAAACAATAATAATATTAATTAGTTGTCCTATATTCGTTCTGGTCCTTTTTATATCATCTCTTAATAAATAATAAATCATTTTTATAAGAGCCGGACAATAATACTAACTCTTTTATGTGACTTATATCATCTCTAACCTATGATTTCTTCTAAAATTTAAGCTGCCCTATATTCTCTTTAATTCTTTTTATAAGAGCCTAAAATTTGAATTATCTTGGTCTTTTCTTATAAGACCCCGACAAAAATTATCTCAATATTTAACGAACTTTTTCCATTTTAACTCCTCATTAATTATACATATTACATTAATTAAAGAGTTTGTGATGCTTACGTTTACTCCATTTCTCTTTCTTAATTATCCTTTTTAAATAAGGATATACTTGGAAAAATATTTATTTTGAGACATACTTATTATTTTTAACTAATTTTAACTACTTTCTTAAATCACGTAATTCAATTATCAAGCTCTTATAAATAAGACTGGAGGAAGTATTTTGGATTGGAGGGAGCCACCAGTACAAAATATTAATTAGTTGTGTGTGTATAAATACGCATGCTCACACATGAACAATTACGGACCATGCAAGAAACCTACTAAAAGAAACTAAAGGGTAGTGATATCCCTGCAACACACTTAACAAACAATGAATCCTTACTTGATGAGGTCCCTCTTCTCAGCTTCCGCACCACCTCAAAAGTGTTCATCATCATATTATAAGAGTCACCCTGTGATTCTTCAATCGTTATTCCCATATGATAATTGTTCTTTCAACACTCTTAACTTTGAATATAAAAGGCATATTCAGAAGAATCGTAGAGTTGTTTGCAGCCAGAAGAGCAGTGAAAGCTATGGCGGAAACCTCAGTACTACAGGTGTTCTTGAGAAGCCAAGAAATCAGAGTCTTGAAGGAAACACAAAGACGACGTCGTACATTATGCCTTCAGAAATCAAACCCTCTGAAATAAATATAGGCGCTTTTGCTTTTGTGATAAAACACAAGTGGCAATAACCTAATAGTATAAAAACTCCCTAATATGTGAGAGGTCACGGGTTTAATCTCATCTTTAATCACCTATTTTTTTTGACCTCTATTGAAGAAAAAATGGTAGAAAGTCGTTTGAGGTGGTTTGGACATGTTCAACAAAGGCCGTTGAATGCACCGGTGAGAAGGGTGGATCAAGCCGTATAGAGTCCTGTAAAATGAGGTTGCGGAAGGCCGAAGCGTACGCTTAATGAAGTCATAGAGAGAGACCTTTTGATTAATAATATACCAAAAAATTTGATTTTCGGTAGAGCAATATGACGTCGTGCGATCCATGTAGCCGACTCCACCTAATAGGATAAAGACTTTGTTGTTGTTGTTGTTGTATTTATGTGCTGATGATTATGACAGATAAAAGAATGTGAAGTGTTCAAGAAAGTCAAAGAAGCTCATGGGAAAAGGTACATGGAGTTCATGATGAGGAAGCTAGTGCCAGTGGCTGGGACTGTGTGTGAAGCTGACCTGGGGATGGATGCTCACACTGCAAATTGTATTGCAAAGCAAGTTCATGTGGTTATCAACTCTGCAGCCACCACCTCCTTCGATGAGAGGTTAGTCATCATATCATAGTTTAGTTATATACTCCCTCATCTTTTTTATAAGACATTTCTAACTAATTTACACATATCAATAATACCAGTTCAAAACATTAACTTTATCAAAAAAAATTCAAATAGTTTCCAACGTCACTTTTATTAATCACACTAAATTCCAATAACGTATTAATTTCTACTCTTTTGTATTATCCTTATTAAATATGAGCATAGATGAAAATAAATATTTAATGATCATTGACATTATCAAAATGTCTTGTACAAGGACCAAAAATACCTTTTAGAAGACTCTTTATATTCAATGCTCATAGATTAAAAAAATATTTAATGCTGATTGAAATTACCAAAACTCCCCTAAACCCGAGGGAGGGAGTACATGTAAATTTATGGCATGATACTGATAATATAAAATTGGAGGCGTTTTCTAAGTCAAAATCTTATTTGAAGCTGTTTTAATTAGTTTCACATGGATGTGAGTTTTATATCCACGTGAAGTTTTACAAATACCCATACTGATATATACTCCCTTGTTCCATAATATATATAAGTCGTTTTCTAAAAAAATTTTGTCATCCTAAATGCTCCCTCCATCCTTATATATAAGGTCATATTTTTTTGAATGAGCTTGTCCCTCTTTATAAGATCCCATCTAGTCAGAATAATAAATACAATTTTTTCTATTTTGTCCTCATCTTCTCATATCATTTATTTACCGTACATTCTCTTTCCTCCTTTTCTCATCATTACTTTTTCTCTCTTATTCATTAATAGGGGCATCTTTAGAAAAAAAAAAAATTACATTTCCTACATATTTATTATTTTTAATTAATTTTAATTGTTTTCTATAATGTCGCAATTATATATAGGGACGGAGGGAGTATAAATCATTTTATTAGAGTTTGTGTAGCATCAAATGTTTTATTTCAAATATATCCTCCTGAATTTTTATGATGGAATAGAGAGTATATATTTTTTAAATTAATGGTATTAATTAGGTGTAAAGATGGAACTCAAAATAATTTTTATAGAACTTTAATGATGTAATTCAACTTTTCTTCTCTACTAAATTAGTTATTTTTTTCTCCATTTTTAAATCGATTGATCTCCAAACACTTGATTTTTATATTATAAAGAAACTAAAAAATAAAATATATTTTATGATTTTTGAAAAATATTATATTTAATATATTAAATTTTCTATCTTAATCAATTTGGATGAATCTAGATGGTTCAAATTTAACTAAATTTGTTAACTATAGAGTGTATCTTATATGTAGTATTTATTATAATAAATAACAAGATATTTTGAACTCCTTGAATGGGTACAACAACATATCTTTTGTTATGGGAAAATTACATGTCTTTTGTTTTGCACATAATTAAGGATAAGTTGCACACAAATGATGGTATATTGCACCGGTTGAAGATAGGCTATTCCTAGGTTCTTAAACAAATTTTTGGTACCTTTAGAAAATAATTTTTATATACTTTATCAAAAAAAGAAAATAAATTTTATAATGGGAGTTTTTCAGCTTTTTTTTTTTAAATTAATATTGATCCTCACAAATTAAATTTAAATAATTTAAATCTCATCACAATGACAGAATGAGGACTGATCAATGTCAATATCAATATCAAGAAAAGCCTTAGACACTAAAGAATTTGCAATCAATTCAGTACAAATTATATTAATTGAGAATTGTTGACGCTAGAGACCATTGAACCAATCTATCACCTAACCCCTCAAGCACAAAAAACGGAAAATATTTGTTGATTTAAAATATCAATTAAGAACTCTTGTTTCATTAATGACATGACATTTGGAAAAAATGCCAATCAACAAACATACCCTGCTTAAGGTGAATTTGTCTTCACTTATAAAAAGTATTTTATTGTTTCATGAAACAAAACTCTCCTAACATTTTTATCTCATACAACGCAAAATTATTTAAAATAATTGAAACCAAGTAAACACATAGAAAAATCTTCTTGTTATAAATTCATGTTGTGAATTAATCGACTCTCAGGTACGATGTGGCTCTGAACACAAATACCAAAGGGCCTTTTCGTCTTCTAAACTTTGCGAAGAAATGCAAGAATCTTTGTCTTTTCTTTCATATATCAACAGGTTTGAGACTAGAACATACAGTAATATTTAATTATTTTATTTGATGTATATAAGTGAACTTTATACATCCTATATATATGCGTGTGATATTCAGCTTAAGTTGGTGATGGAGAAAGACAAGGGATAATAATGGATAAGCCACTTTACGTCGGACAAGGAAGAGTTTGAACTAAAGTTGGCGTCAGAAATGATCAATTCAGTCAAACAGAATCAAGCTACTCAGAAGATGAAAGAGTTTGGTATTAAGATGTCCGTAGTAGGTGATTATGGGACTTTTTTCATACGTTAGCCTTAGGGCTTGTTTGGTATGAGGGGAGGGGAGGGAAAAAAATTTTAAGTTGAATTTAAAAAAATTAGAGAAGTGGGGTTAACAATTTTTAATTAATTTTTCTTACTCTTTTATCTTATATATTCTCTTTATTAAAACTTTATTACCCAACTTCTTCAATCTTTTAAAATTCAACTCATAAAAATTTTCCCTCCCCTCCCCTCCCCTCCAAATCCCTCACACCAAACAGACCCTTAGGGTCCACAATCAAAAATTAATCAAGAATTGCGTATAGTAAAATCGTTCTCTCTTCATGATGAGCCTTTTATTGAATCCCAAGTAATCTAAATGTCATGCAATGCAATGAAACAAGGGGAAAATGAAGTTGGTTTTTTCAAATTAATAAACTAAAGGAATAATTCAAATTAATTACAAGCTAAGCTATTATTTTTGGTATTTTATAAAAATGGATGGATATGAAGTATGAATGAAGTGAATTCTCTTGAGAAATTGGTTCAATGGCTATCCTAGCTCACTAAATGATATGAGAGTTGAAATCCATCAAGTCTTAATTAAAAACCCCAAGCAAACATGTTGAGTCCAATTGATTTAATTAATGACTAATCATACGATCGCATTCATAGTCATCTCTTAGATAAATTGTTAAAAACCACTTGATGTGTGAAATGGATTAAATTAATGTAATTATTTCCTCTAATATGAATACACAAACGCGCATATCAAATTAACTCAAATAAATTACACAAGCTAGTAATCACATAGCAAGTATAATCTCATTGAATTAATAGGAAATACATATCTATTAATCAACCAATCACAATAATTCCAATCCAAACACAATATAAACTATCTTAGTTCAACAATATGGAATCCAAATAACTCAACAAAAACCTACTGAAACTAAGAAAGAAAACTCCCCTTGAAGCTCCTTCAACTCAAGCCAAATCTTCAGTCCCCAAGAGTTGAAATGTTAGCCACTCATTGGAGCTTTACAATAATCATGGCTTGTAATTTGAGCACTTGCCGAAATCTGAAAATTAGTCACCAGAAAACTCAAGAACACTTCACCGGAAAATACAGAGAGATTGAGAAGGAAGTAAATGAGAATGAAGAAGGTGATAATAGTGGCTATGATTTTCAGTGGAATGTGGCAGTTGAGGAAAGAAGAAGAGATTAAACGAGAAGGAAGGAGAAATGATGAAGTCCGACGGAGGTGGTGGTTTTTTTCTTGGCCCAACGGCACTGAAGTGGTGATGAAGAAAGAAGATTGTGGTGACAGATTCCCGAAGGTGAGAAGGAAGGAGAGATGATGAAACCGCCGGAAATGATGGATAGTGTGGTTCTCTTCTCCCTCTTCTCTCAAGCTTTCTTGGCGATGAGGCTTAACTCCTTCAGACTCTGCTCCGCAGCGCCACAGTGCTCACTCTGTCTCAGGTCTGTGTGTTTCTCCTCTGGTTCAGAAGGTCGCCGGTGACCTTAGATGAAAGAGGAAGAAGATGGTGGTCCAAGATCTCTCCCCCAACTCTCAGCTCTCACGCGTGGCTCCCAGCTCCAGCTCCCTCTCTCAGCTTTCAATCTCGAGTCTCACCGTCCCGATGAAGAAGCAGGCGGTGTTGCTTAGTGGTAGCGGAGGAAGGACGCTAGCCGGCGACCGTGGTGGAGAAGTAAGTCGCCGGCGAGGAAGGAAGAAGAAGGCAAACGTGGGTTTCAGAGGATCCAAGGTCCTTGCGCGGCGCCTCTGCTCTCAATACCCTCAGCTCACGTGTTTTATCCGTCGGGTCTCGAGTCTGGCTCTTTTCTTTTGCTCCAGATGCATGCAGCAAGCCCACAACAGTGGCCCTGGTCAAAACGGGAGTTTTGACCAGGAACCTAATTAAAATGTTTAAAACCTTTGATTAGGAACATTTTGAAATATTTTATAGATAAATGTAATTTCCTAAACTTGTGGGTATCTTCTGTGATTTTTACTGACCCCCTTTTCTGCACAAATTGTAATTTTCAGAATTTTTGGGTACTTTTCTGTAGTTTTATCAAACCCTCAAAATAATTAATTCTAAACCTCCAAAATCTTCGGTCTCTTCCAAAATACCTATAATACAAGATTAAGCACAAGGTAGCATTAAAAGTCTAAGAAACAATTTCACAAAATAATTAATAAATTATGACAATTTTGCCCCTAATTACAATTAATTCAAAACAATTGTCCCTAACTAAAATTAGTGTTTAATCATGCAATAATATCCCATAAAATGCATTAAAAATCCTAATTTAATTATGAAATATCATATAAAAATATGGTTCAATAAGTAGGATACATATTTTTACATGAAAATTGAAGATCAAGTTAATTATTTGGCTCATGCATGATTAATTTTTGTTAAGAGTATTGTGATAATTAAATATATATGGAAAGGGCAAATATGTATGGATGGCCAAACACATACTCATTCACAAAGGCGATGGGAGAGATGTTAACAAACAGCTTCAGAGATGGCATACCAATGGTCATTCTTTGTCCCTCTGTGGTTGAAAGCTCTTATTCTCAACCTTTCCCTGGTTGGATTCAAGGATACAGGTCATAATAATTATTTAATTTAATTTCAAGCCAAACCACAAGAATAAAATGAAACTCATAATAATTATTTTTTTATCTATTAATTGTATTTTTTTCCTTTCATCATGAAACAGAGTTCTTGATCCACTTATATTTAATTATGGGAAGGGTCAACTTCCAGGATTTCTTGGAGATCCTAATGCAGTTATAGATGTGGTAAGGCTTCATTCACACATAATAATAAAGGTTTACGTTAATTTTCCATTTTAAAATCAATATGTACATATGTAGGCGAAGTTTACTAACCGATATCAATATTCTGCTTAAGCTTAATGACTCAAGTTTCAAGTATGTACGTAGATGACATATCTATGGATAATCTACATTCATTTGGAGCTTAACCTGACTCTATCTGTATTAGTTAGTGTTAAATATGACTTTGAATACCGGGTGACATGCGTGCTATCAAAGTAATACACACACACACACACACACACACACAAAACATAGGTACATTTGCTTATATATAATAGGCCTCATTCTTCAATCAGATCTTGCAATGTAGACTTTTCTTAATAATAAAAATTCACATGGATGAAATTTCAAATTTTTTTTGGACCATTATTAATAAGGAAAGAACTTAGGTCAAATTATTTATAACAATTTTGTCAAGTAACAACTAATAATAATAAAATAACAAGTGTCTGTGTTTTTATAGGAGCATTTACAAGGGCACATATATACATTTTAACAACTAATAATAGTAAAATAACAAGTGTTCATATGTATGAAATTTACAAATTGTAATTTATATTATTTGATTTGATACATAAATTTACAAGCGTTCATAGGTGAATTATTACAAGTGCAAATACATATGCATTTATCAACTAAAAATAGTTGCAATTGGAGAAATTGACCTAAGTTTTGGCCTATTAATAATAATATCAAAGATGTCAAGATTTGATTGAAGAATTAAACCTAATAAATAAAAACAAATGGACCTAATTTTTAGACAAAAGACTAATGATTCAAGGGAATGCATGCAGATTCCAGTAGATATGGTTGCGAATGCCACAATGGCAGCAATTGCAAAACATGGAGCTGAAGCAACACCAGATTTAAATGTGTACCACATTGGATCTTCTGTGGCAAACCCTATTTCATTTGGAGCTGTGTTTGATTGTGCTTGTAGCCATTTCAAGTCTTTTCCATTGGCACAACCCTCAAATAATAATGGGAATCAAACTCTCATTCAGAAGATGAACTTCTTCAACTCCTTGGATGACTTCGCATCTTACATTTCAATGGAGATGGCTAAGCAAACTGGATTGTTGCATGCAACAAAGCTTGAACCAAATCTCCATAAGACCCTGCAAAAGAAGTCAACAATGAAAACGCAGCTTTTTATTCACTTGGCTAAGCTCTACGAGACATACATGTTTTATAAAGCATGGTAAGCAAAACTCTCAAATATGTCTATCTTCTACTACCTCCGGTCCTAAATATAAGACCCAATTGACTAATTTGGGGAGATTAAGAATTAAAGCTAAATAAATTACTTTAAAGTATTTATATTTATTATTTTTCTTTAAACTAATTTTCCTGACTTATAAACTTATATGTAATTATGATACATATAAGTATTTCTGAGAAATTATGTAGCATATGTTATAATTAAGTAATTCATTATATTTTATTAATATCATCAAATTAATCAACTGGGTTTGATATTAAGGACCGGAGGTAGTTTATCAATAAGCACATTGTCCTTCCTTTATTTTCTTCTTGTTATTCTAATTAACATGATTTTGACATTTTACATACATACATACATACATATATATATATATATATATATTCTCAATTCAGAAAAGAGATGTTTAGCTTTTGTAGAGAAAAATTGTGTTCTATAGTTTGAAGAATTGTGCGTACTGTGGGTTCATATGTAGGTTTGATAATGGAAATACCCAGAGGCTATATGGAGATATGTCAGCTGAAGAGATGAAGAACTTTGGATTTGATGCGCAAAGCATAAATTGGGAGCAATACATATCCAATATTCACATCCCAGGTGTAATAAAGCACCTTTTGAAGTGTTGAATCTTGAAGAGAGGGCTGTGTAATAGTAATTTCATCACTTGATATTCGATATTTATGAATTAGTATTATTATTACTGTTATTATTAAGTATTTAATTATGCTTATTTCGGTGTTCTGCTTGTAAATCAGTGAATGATGTGGAAGAAAAAAATGTGTGCTTTTGATTTCGTTTTGATCACTCATTTCCCATTCTTCCTTACCTGATAAGGAAATCTCTTTCTACATTACGGTCGTTTTAATCAACATCTTACCAAAGTATGAAATATTATTAAGAATTCCTCTCAAGTTTGCGTTGAATTTGCTTTTTCCCTAAAATATTGCAATAAAAATTCTAGGAAAAATTTGGACCTTCCTAGCTAATTTGCAGTGACAGCCCAGAGAATTCTATAAGGAATTATACATATATACTTGCTTTTGTTAATATTCGCAGAAACATCCCCATAACATTAAATTATACAAGCACTCTCTGTTGACTAGTCTTTTTTTACATCCTGAAATTATACAAACCTTCAATATATTTCAACCATGCAAAAATAAAAAAGGTGATCTGCGTCATTTACCCTTTTTTTCATAGGAGGTTGTCCAATGTTGTGGTAAATCAATTTCATACGCTACTCTAAATATATAATTGCCGTAAAATGAATTGAATATATATATATATATATATATATATTTATTTATTTAAAAAAAAATTTCATTGACCTCAACGAGCTATAAAGTAAACATCAAAGCATTAAAGAAGTTTGGCTGAGTTTCAGAACACTCCTCAACTGAAGGTGAAATTGCTGAAGATCAGACATACGCCTGTTTATAACCTATTTCACCAATAAATAAGAACTTTTATATTTAGTTAGAGGAAATTAAAAAAGCTATAAACTAGCTAAGAGAAGGATTTGAATGTAAGTACTTATAGCTCTTCAAAACATGCTTTGCAGGATTTATCTTTTCGTGTAATGCTTGTGATTACTGATTACCTTATCTATCAACTTGATACATAGACCGATAAACGGTTAAGGACCACAGAGAAAACCTCTAACAGAGAATATGCAATGAAATAGCTAGCCTTCTGGCTTTAGGGGAATTACTCATTAAGTTGCTCATAATTTTGTTTTTCAAATGGAAAGAAAAGTCGTAAAGAGAATGGTTGAGAATGGCGAAGTAAATAGGGGGAAAGTGATGAAGGAAGTTAGGTTGTTTTTTTAGACTTGTAACCATTTAATATGGTATGGTTCTAGTATTTATTAAAAAGAATTAAAAGAAAGAAAGAAAGTGTTGAAGTGGACGAATCCCTATTGGGTGTGGTATAGGGTTGGATGCACGAATGGGCCAAGGCCCATTGTTGAGGAAATGAGTCAGAGGTTAGGAAATGAAAGGCCTATCAACAACAACAACAACAACAACAAGATCCTTAATAATATAGAACCTATTTATCTAATTTAATTGAGAAGATTAAAGAAGTTAAATAAAATATTTAATTATAACATATGTAACATAATCTATCTAAAATACTTCTATATAATATAAGATTATATATCTATATAAGTTATGTAAATTAGTTTTAAAAAAATTGATAAATATAAGAGGTAAATTGGAAAAAAGGCCTTACATTTAATTTGAGACTGAAAGAGTAATAAGGATATTGAGTGGGTAGCCTCCTTCCCGCTAGCCACCGAGGCCAGGCCCCTCAACAATCACTCCCCTATATTTTTTGTTTTGGTCAATGGTATAATCTTTATTGAGGGTTAAAGTGTAAAAAGTTTTTACCTCTCCTGATAAGTGTATTTTCTGAAATTTAAATTTATGTTCTTTTTCTTATGGAGTGAGGCCGCTTACTATTTCAACCAATAGCTTATTGATCTCTATATTTTATTCCTCATGTAATGCAACACAACTCGTGTGCTTCACTTGCCCTCACAATTTCATACTAATTAAAACAAATATCTTATGCCAATCACACTTATTTCCTTAGGGCAAACACCCCCATTATCATCACATAATCATGATTGAAGAAGAGTTGTATATGAATAGAAAAGATGGATATGAATAGAAAAGATGGATGCGCATAATCTCACTACTAAAAATACATGCATTCCCCAAACCAACCAAAAAAATCAAAAAAGAGCAGATGCTGATGTGATAAGGATAAAAAGGGGCCACAACATGTACGACTCATGTTTCCCACTGAGATGTGCCTTTTCCACCAAGTTGCCCCAAAAGCCTCTTCTCTCTCTCTCCCCCCCTCCCTCCCTCCCTCCTTCCTCTCCTCATGTGCTTCCCACTCCCTCTTTTCCATATCTGCTTAATTTTATTTCTTCTGTATTTAATCAAATCCTACACGTATCCCCTTTATGTTTAATTTAATTAATTCCCTCAAACTTATCTACATGCATATACAATTACTTCAATCATCACTATGATATGCTGATGGGAGTTCTGTGTTGTGCAAGTTCATTTGAAACAGGATTGATCCAGATGAGATGGGGAATAGAGAGATCATTGAAGTAACTAACATTTTTATAAAGTGGAATCATTTTTGGCACGTAAGTCAGTTTAACTAGAAAATCAAATAAAAAAGTATACAAGTACAATAGAACCAGACAAGTTAGATATTGGTAGCCCATATAATCATTAAATAATCTGCTGGAAATTGGGAGGATGTGATGCAATTAATAAATTGAGTTATGCATGGAGCTGGATGAATGTAAGGCAGCTGGAGAATAACAAATAATTATTTATCAAGAAGTCCTTTCAGTGGCAAATAATAATTCAGATATAAATCAAGCAAGCAAATTAAAGAAAAGATAGAAATAAATGGAAATAAAGGGAGGTATATATATTCACAATTTCATGGAATTCATAAAAAGGACCGGCACAAGTTCACGCACCTTTCAAACAAAGAAGGGAGCAAGGTAATGTAATGGACTTACGATAAAGGCTAAAAGAGCCCTAACAACACAAACTCCCAAGCAAAAAGAGTCTAACAGAGGGAAGACGGACACCAGAAACATTACAAAACCTAGCAAAATTCAGAAAAGAAAGGTTAAAAGAAAGAGTCCAGAATATTGATTCATCATCCATCCATCATCATTATTATTATTTATATCTATAGCTACCACACACGAACTAATTAATTGAGCTATAGGAAGAGATTCAATTCTTCATCGATCATAATCATGCATGTACGCTTCAATCCTTCTTCTTCTTCTTCTTTCTTTCTTTGGTTTTTTTTTTTTTTTGGGTATTAGCCGGCAATTCTTGTATGTTTGTAAAACCAAAATACAAACAATGGATTAAAGAGATATGGATATAGAGAGCTGTACGCAGAGAATTGATTAATAATGAGGAAGGTAGCTAGCTAGGGTTTCCATGCGGAGGGCCAAACCACAGGCTCATCCTTCCAATTCAAGTAAATTCCGTCTTCTGGTGGAGGCGCCGCCGCCAGCGACCATCCCGGTCTATACCTCTTGAGCAATGCCTTGACATCATCCAAAACGTCGTCGCTGAACGGCACCGCCCGAAACTCATGCCTCATCCTCTCACTCCACTGCCTCCCTCTCTCCGTCCTCTCACACTCTTCATCTCCTCCACCCTCCTCCTCTTCGTCGCCTCATGCCAAAACCCTAACTATGCTCCTTGAACACTCCCTCTCGAGCATCAGTCTCTCATTACTCGTCGAGCCAAAGCTCTCCTCTAGAGTCTCAAAGTATAGTGAGAAGAACCTCAAGCACTCTTCAAACCTGTTCACAAACTCATTCCTATTGCTCGAGAAATCGGCTTCCTCCTCCACCACCGTCACCACCCTCGGATTCAGAGATCTGAACGTTCCAATCACTCCTCCTCGCTCTTCTACTCTCACTCTTCTTAGCGCACCGACCCAGTTCAACGCCACGGCCTCCTCCTCTTGCACTCCCAAGCCCTCCTTGGTCAGCTCTTCCAGGTGATTCTGTCCACTTATCATCTTCAGCTCAAACGGCACTCCCATTAGCCTTGCGAACTTGCCCATCCTTTGCCTCACTTCCTTCATCACCGACCCCGCCCCTATGCTTCCGGTGCCGGCCGTCAAAACCACGGTGAGCTTCAGGTGCGGGGTTTCGTCGTTTGGGGTGGCCAAGGCTTCCAATAGGGTAGGCCACTGCGTGCAGAGAGTGTTGCTTATGTCAATTATGTGAAGCTTGGTCTCAATTATACAGTCCAGGGTTCATGGATGTCTCAGAAATCAATGCAAGCTCAAGCATGATGTCGTCCTTGTCTCAGGAAAGTTCAAGCATTTCGGATTCATCTTTGATGGCAACAGAGAACAAGTTACGTGTGTCGCTGCCCGATCATGCTGGGGACGAAGCAACTCAAGTGTTGATGAACTTTGGTTTTGGTGGTCATCACTCTGACCTTGTCCATAATGGCTTTTACTCCCATGAGAAAATTGGTGAGTTCGCTTCAAGTTTCTATCCTCATGAGTTGGCTGATTTTGGCTATAATGCTGACATGAAGCCACAAGGACGAAATTAAAGTGTTTGATTAGCAGAAGAAGGATTATATTAACATGCGCATTAAGGGGAGAGAGAGAGGACCAGCTGACATCTTTAATTACAATTAGTTCTTGTATGTGTGAGATTTAATTTAGTAGTGCCTGTGTGTGTGTGTGAGTTCATACATATGAACATATAATGTAGGCAGTTCAAAGTTTGCTATTGGAACAAATGATTAAAAAAGGTTAAAGATTATTTAATTAGTAACATGTTGCCCTCTCTGTGTTAAGGTTCATGCATGTTGGATATTGTCAATGTGGGGTCCACGAGTCGAGGTTAAATATTTGGCGTTTTTTATGAAGGAGATTGAAATTTAATAAGCAAGAGCCTAAGAGGGATGACATAAGCATGTTGGGCAGTTCCTTGTTGGTCAGTGGTCACGAATATTGCATGGAACTGAGGCCAATTGAGACCGTCGATGTCTAAGGCTGGTTCAATTGGATCTAACTTCATCTTTCCTCTTCTATTTATGTTCTTTTGCCTTAGTTTTTTTTCCTATTTAAAAGGACAAACCCAACCTCCCACTCATAGAAAAAAAACTTCATAACTCATATCACTAGGTCAGAAAGGCATTAGCAAGTATATAAATAAAAATTTAAATATTATGATTTCAAAGCTTTGCATGAATCACATCTACAGTTTTTTGAATCCAGGCGGATGTAAAAAATGAAGTGGGAAAATAGATGTAAATATCATACATAATCTTGGCCCAAAAAAAAAACATCATACATAACTTGTATCAGTCCTTCAAAATACACAATTCCATAATTATAAAAACTCTGGCCGAAAAAGCTATAAGAACTCTAACTTGATAGATGAAAATGGATAAACATTGAATGTCTTTGTGATGGAGGAGAAATGCTTAATAATGTCATATACAGTTTCTGGATAATCAAAAAATTATGTTGCTGAAAGAAACTCATACTTTTTTAGGGACAATGAGACAAATTCATACTTTTTTGTTCATAAGTAATACCAAAAAAAAAAAAAGAATCAGAAATATCAATTCGATAATGACACATTGACACTATCTTTCAATATCTGAAATAGAGTTTTTGTCCTAATACAAAACAATCACTAACAATAATTTTTGAAAGAACAACATTAACAATGACTTGAATCAATCTCTATCGCATTCAAAACAAGTACAACAGACAACATCGAACATTCTCATGGAGGAATGAATTAGCAAGAGATGCAGAGTACAAGGAAGCAATAAAATACCAAAACAAGTATTTGAATCTTTGAATTATAGTGACACCAATTTCAGTGAGTGTTTATGGTCAGTCCATTATTATGCATAGTTACACATACCAGGGTTTCTAACGCACCAAAGTGGCTGAATTGGCTCAGCCCCAATACCTCTCCTTACCATTCTGCTTCTCCACTCATTCAATCTATCTGTGGCCTCTGCATATCTCTTCATGCCCTTCTCATCTCTGTTTCCAGACCAAAGTGACTCAGCCATAGCCGATGTTCTCAGCCAAAGTCTCAAATCCAAAACGGTTTGATTTGCTTGCTTAGACCACAATGCCACTTCCCCACCAAGAACCAGCTTAGCCTCATCTTCACTCAAACCATATGTGATATCATAGTTATAGATAAGTTGCCAGGACTTGAAGGGTGTAATACCCCGAATTTCGAGACTCGAGGCTAGAGAATAAGCCTGAGATTAGTGGATTGCTAAGCCCCGGTTTAGCAAGATCCCAAATTGTGATTAGGGGTTAATGACTACAAAAGTGGACGTGGTTAGTGATTAATGAACCCTTTTAGAGAATATAAAGTGGATTGTAGTCACTTGTGTTATGAGCAACGCCAAAACCCTGTATTTGAGTTCAATTGTGGATCAACATCCAAATTGACTTAGAATAGAGGGAATAATTGAATGGGGTATTGTGATGGAAATGGTGTCATGTTGTGGTATTTAATCATTGGAATTGATTTAAATTGAATTGGACACATTGGTTGCAAAACTGGAAATGCTGTCCAGTGTGAATTCTGTATGGTCAGTCTTCTCGTGTGGATGTTTTGACTAGGCAAATGATGTCAGAAAATTATGAAACTTTTCAGTCTTAAATTTCACATCCCAAGCTTCAAAATGGACATATAATTTGTGCCATTTTGTTTTGGGAACTGGGAGATATGACTGTCCAAAGTTTGAGGTCGAAAATGGACTCTGTTTTGGGGCAGTGATGAAATTTGTGTAATTCTGGAATTTTGTGATGATTTCTGGTAATAGATCATATTTTTTCAATGAAGGCTCTTAAATACCTTTCATTTGGCTTTGGAATCACCTCATTTCAAATTTTCTAGAATTAGTTATGATTTTGCAAAGTTTGGTCAGAAATCTGCCAAAAATCCGAAAATTGAGAATTATGACATCATCATGTTACATTGATGACATAAGCATGGGATATGTTATTAAACGGTTTTTTCCTTCTTCCTCCTCATTTCTGACGCTGAGAACAGCTGAAATAGAGAGAGAGAGAGCATATGGGATCTTTAGAGAGAGAAAGAGGAAGAAATCTCGCAAGATAAGCCGATTTCTCCGACGATCTAGCTCCTAACGCGTATAACTCCAATCCTAAGCTACTCCTTTATGTTCTTTAAGGTTTGGAAGCTCCTCTTTTGGTGTTTTGAAGTTAGGGTTTTCAGCCACAAGAAGGAAAAGCTAGTGGGAGCTTGAGGTAACTTCCAAACTTTTGCATATTAACTATTCAGGCTGTTATAGACAATTTAATCGGTGAAATTTCGCCGGATTGTCTTTGGTTCTAAAAATGGAAAATGCGTTTGTGGGGCTGTTATGCTGCCCAAATTGATACTAAATGGTAGTTCTAACCTAATGGAATAGTCAATAAAGTGGTTAGGAGTAGAAAGGAACGCGTTTACGCAGCCAAAACCGAAAAACCTCGTTTTTCCCTGGAAAACCCATATATTTTGGTCTGGGCTATAAATGGGTCTTAGAGTTGGATTTTCAATTATTTGATGATTCCATTGAGTTCAGGAGCGAAAATTAGGTGGGGTTATAGTTGGGCACTTTTTAGGAAAAGGCCGAAAAAGCATAATTACGAAAACGCCCTTGAAACCCTTAAAGTGAGGCTGCCAAGGGTAAATTTGTAAATTGAAATTGAATTTGATAATTCCGAGTCCGGAAATGAATTCCTTGGGTGAAAATATGTCAAAATAGCCCATGTCAAAATTTCAAGAAAAGTACAGCCGGACCGGGTACGGCCGGGCCGGGCCGGGTCCCTGGGGGTATTTTAGTAAATTTTCAATATAGCCTCATATAACCCCCCAGAAACACTATGGAAGTGTCTAAATGGTATATTTGACATTGTAGGATCGAATGTAAAGACCCGAGTTGCTGGCACGCAAATCGAGGAGAAAAGACTAGAGGTAGGGGACTTACCTTACTTGCATGTATTCGATATCTTTATCTTGTGTAGTGATGTATGTGATTGCTTTACTTGATTGTGTAATCCCCATTTGAAGAACTGTAATGGGCAATTGTACCCTGTGTATCTTTAGTGAAGGTATGTACTCGGGATTGCCGGGATGATTAAGTTGTGCACTCTGATATTTATATGAATGTGATTTATCTTCGCGTAGTAATTGTATTCGAAATGTGAATATGAGACCAAGCTTATAAATGATTTCAAAAAGTATTCGTGAAAACCCCGTCATGTGATGGGTTAGTAAATGTTATTTGATTATTATTGGTCTCTGTTTCATTTTAATCGCGTATTTCGGATATAATTATGGAGGGGGTTACAAAGGGCCCACACCAGGACCCTCCATCCCCTTGGTTCCAACTTTGAATATCATACTGAGAATTGTT